>ML675614.1:17107166-17454030 GCA_007922155.1 Mesoclemmys tuberculata | reverse complement strand
AGGATAGGACCCTATAGCCTAGGACCCTATAGCCTAGGATAGGACCCCAGAGCCTGGGACCCCAGAGCCTAGGACGTACTTCGTATTCTGACACCGGCCCCGCGTATTCCACGGGACCTGCGCAGGGCCCCGCGCCCCTGAAAGGAAGCGGGGCCAGGCCGCGCCCCAGTGAGCAAACGCCTCCTCTGCACCGGGCGCAGGGCGTGCGCGGTGCCCGGCTGGCTGCCGCGGTGTGACAGGAAACCTCCAGCGCCCCGCTCGGGGAGCGGTGACCTGCCCCTTCCTCAGCACCGGGGAACCCAGGACCCCCAGCCCCTTGCCCCGCCTTGCCCTGCGGAGCCTTACCTGGCCGCGCGCCAGGGCTGCCCCGACCAAAGCAACGGGCGGCAGGTCGGGCCGGTCCCGAGCCGGGGCGGGGACGGTCCCTCGGGTGCGGCGTCCCCGCCGCTGCGGTCCCTTGAGGAGGCTCCCGGCGGGACAGGGCAACCTCCCCTCCCGTCAGCCTTCGCCGCCCCACGCGTGCCCCCGAACTTTTCTCGCGCGTGGCCTCCCTCCAGCCGGGGGGCGATGGGCCGAGGCGTGAGAAAAGTCCCCGCGCAAGTTGGGCTCAGACAAATACGCTCATTGCACACGCGCGCGCGCGCACTCACACTCACACGCGCGCACTCACACTCACACGCGCGCACACGGCCAGCGCTGCGCGGTACCTCCAGCCGTTCCGAGCCTGGATCCCGGCGCGGGCGCTGGGCGGGCGCGCAGCGAGCCGAGCGCCCGGCCGCACATTCCGATGGAGCCCGCACCCACCCGGCGCCCTCCCGCCGGCCCCTCGGCGTGACGACAGCGGCTGGCCGACTCCCCAGGCGCCGGTCCCTGGGGCGGGGGGGCGGGGATCGCCGCGAACCGTGGGTCTCTGGCAGGGGCTGGAGGGAGCCTGGCGAGGCGCCCTGCGCCAGGGCGGGAGCTCGCTGCTGCGCGCTTCCAAAGTGGCCCCGGAGGCGTTGCCGCCAGAGCCGGGCCGAAGGGCCAGGTGCGCAGCGCGGGTTGCCCCTGTGCGCACAATGGCACAGGTGGGGCCCGGGGGCGCCCCCCCAGCCCGTGCCTGTTTGGTGAATGGGCAGCGGCGCCTTTGTCGCGCGGAGAAGTGCCCGTGTCGCTGACTTTTGTGGGCTGTAGAAAGCTCCTGTCAAGCTCCCTTTCTTTCGGCCCCCTCCCCCTTGGATTAGCTGGCCCCTCGTCGCCCGAAAACCCGTAATTCCGCCGGGCCGGCGGGCTCCCCTTTGAACATTAGCTCGCTTGCAGCTCCCGCTTCAATTAGCAGCAGTTGATTTTGAGAGCGCAACAAAAGAGCCGCACCAAAGCCTTATTAAAGGTCCTAAGCAGCTCGGCCGGCCCCTTTGAGCCGCAGTTAAGGAAACAGTGTGCATCCTCCATAGTCGGGGCCCGTGTTTTAGCGAGACGCCAGAGAGCGTCTCAGGAAAACACTTCCTTTGATGCGCGGCCGCGTTGCATTGGTTTGGTTGGCAACGAATGGATCTTTCCCTTTTCGGGGTGCATTTTCTTGCGACGACTCCTTTTCAGATTTCCCTTTGTGCTCTTAGACCGTCTCGTATTAAACTGCAAACAGGAGAAATTCTGAGCCGCGGATTAGGGCCCTTCGTTAATATGTATGAGACGGTGCCACTTAAACATACATGTGTGCGCGTCTCTTGTGTGCGCGCGTAGGGAATTGTGCGGCCTAGAGTTTGGAGAGCACACACAAAGTTCTGCTCCCAACTGCTCGTCGCCCTCCCTTTCGTCGTTTTCGTTAAAACAGCCGCCGCGTTTTAAACAAAGGATTTAACCAATTTTCAGCAACGGAGCCTTTTAATGTTTCGGAAAGAAAAACAAATACTTGGAAAGAAAATCACCCCAGGACAGAGCAATTTGCAAATCCATTTTCTCCGCGCCTGTGCCCTGCAGAAACGCAAACGGGCAGGAAGGGTAGGACTTTAAGCGCCTTTCCGATGGACGGCCGCACGCCACCCCACGTTCCCG
This sequence comes from Mesoclemmys tuberculata, assembly GCA_007922155.1. Taxonomy (NCBI): domain Eukaryota; kingdom Metazoa; phylum Chordata; order Testudines; family Chelidae; genus Mesoclemmys; species Mesoclemmys tuberculata. The sequence goes on along the minus strand of ML675614.1, from coordinate 17,451,996 downwards.
CGGGGAAAGAGATGGCTGTGCACGTGTAACCATTGTTTCAGGTGAGAGCCTACGAAAAACGCGTGGTGCAAACTTTCGGAGACTTTAGCCGGCTTGCAGAGGGGGGGGGGGAAGCCAAGCGCGGGGAGGACTCGGAAAGCTTCCCGGGGAACCCACAACGAAATCGCTGCCCCTCCGCAGCGCCGAGGCTGAGGAGCGATCGCCCCTGGAGCCTTTTCGTTTCGCGGGGTCCCTGGCACGTCTGGGTGGACTCCCGGCTGCCCAGGCGCCTGGACGCGCATCTACAGCTTAGGCACGCGCCAAGACGCGCACCCGCAGCCACTGAGCGTGCAAAAGTTCCCACTCCGAGCGGGGCGAGCCCAGAGCGCAAGGCTGGCCCCGGCCTCTCCCCTCCCCGCGCCAGCCCTCTGCGGAGCTCATCGCCGTGCCCCGTGCGGGGTCCCCGCGGGCGGGGCGCTTTGTCTGGGGAAGGGGCAGGAAGCGAACTCCCGGGCTGGGCGCGCTGCGCTCCGGGGGCCTGGGTTCGGGTTCCGCGGGCGGCTGCCGCGGGGAGAGTCGGCGCGCGCGGCGCGGCGTGGAGCTGCGGGGCCGGGGTGGGGTGGGGGGGTGGAGGGGGGGCGTGCGGAGGTAGCCCACATCCCGCGCTGCCATTGCGCAGCCGGCTGTCAGTCAGGCTGGGCGAGGCCGGGGATTGGCGCCGGGCTGGTTACGCACTCGCCTCGCGCTCACATACAAGGGTAGGGCGGTGGAAAGGTGATCAATCTCCATCGGGCGTCATTTCCACTCACCTGAGCCGCCGGCCGGGCCACGCAGCTCCTGCGACCAGGTACCGCGCTCCGTGCGCCGCCGGGCTAGGGGCCGGCCGGGGCCCGCACCCACCCCCGCACCCTGGGCGCCGCGCGCGGCCACCCCCCGCCCGGGCGAGAAGTTAGCGCGGGCTGCAAAAGAAAGTCACAGGAGCGGCCCCCCGCCCGGCCCCCCCGGAACCGGCGCCCTGAGGGGGGGGGGGGGGCAGCTGCACCCCGGTGTCCCGTCCCTTGCTTCCCAGGGCCCCGCGTGGGGCACCGCGGCGGGCGCTCCTCGCCCTGCCCCGGCCCTGCGGGCTGCTCCGAGCGCCCGCCGTGCTCCGCCCGGGACCTTCTGGGAGCAGCGCCCCGGCCCTTTAGCCCGTCCTGGCCCGCGGGGAGCGGCCGCCCGGCGCCGTGGCCCGCTGACTAGCCTTGGCCGGGCTGGGCTCCCCGCCGCCCCGGTTCCTGTGCCGAGGGGCTGCTCGCCGCGGGGACCCGGGGCGGCCCGCAGGGTCCCGCGCGGAGGGGGCGAGGCCCCGCCGCTGGGGGATTCCCACTCCCCCTGTCGCGGGGCGCTCGGCTCGGCTGTAGCTGGACCCGAGGCCGCTTTGCAAAGCCGCCTCCGACGTCTCGCCTCTCCCCGGGACGGGGCGCTGCTGGGCGGGCGCCACTTGCACCACGCCGGGGCCGCGTCGCCCCGGGCTCACGCCTCGGCATTTCGGGAGCCGCTCTGCCGGGCGGCGGGTGCCCGGAGGAGAGCCCTGGCTGCCTGCGCACGGCCTGGCCTGGCCTGACCTGGGGAACGTGCTGGCTCCCAGGGCCCGCTGCACGGGGCGCCTCTATTTACCTGTCGGTGTCTTGGGGCCCCGAGGTAGGGGTGCGAGCGGGTACTCGCCTCGGGGTCTCCGCAAGGCCAGGTCGGCCTTGTCCAACCCCCCGTGGCCGGGGGGCTCGGGCGCTTTGCAATGCGGTGTCCGCTCCCTCCCGAAAGGGAATCTGGGGAAAGTGAGGCCTCTGTGGGAACCTCCTGTAAACATACCTGTGCCGCTGGCTTGTCCCAAACTGCCAACTACACCGGATGTGTCTAATTTCCACGGACACTAAAAACGAAACCAGCTTACACTAGAGGGGGGATCCCAACTGCCTCATGCGCCAGGCTAGCCTGGCAGCCTGGGCGATGCACATTAATTTGGAAATCGTCGTCTTAACAGCGAAAACAACCTCTCTGCCCTCCCTCCCCCTTTGCCAAAAACCATTCTGGTGTAAATACAGGAAACTCGGCTGGAGACAACATGGCCCGCCGCACAATTAAAGTTTCTAGCTAGTGATTAATCGTGATTAGGGCCGCTGGATTTAGGATTTTATTTATTTGGTTGATTTTTGGTCTAGTCTCATTTTTCTCGTGGGGCAAAGAAGATCCGTAGGTGTCTGTGGACAGCGGAGAGAGATTTCTGGAGCTGGAGAAAGATTTTTATTTTTTTTAAACCTGGAGACTTCTCTCCGAGGACAAAAATAAATCCACTGCAACTCCCGGGATCTCCGCGGCCCCTGGATACATTCTTTGCATCAGGGGAACGTTGGACAACAAACTGAATGTGCAGTAAATGGAGAGGCCAAGTGTTCGGATTCGCACTTCTCAGAGCCCCGGCAAGGCATGGCAGGAAATAAACTCTCTGCAATTTCTCCTTGTATTTCTTTTGAATCAAATCCATAGTGCGAGAATGTGGAACCCGCCCCCCAGCCCCGGCTTCCGCTAAATTTGTTTTTTCCTCCCCTACGGGAGGAAACCCCTCGAATGTGAATTTCAAAGTGACTCTAAATTTGTGGGCTTCTTTTAACTACTAGCCATTTCTCATTAAAATGTCCCCTTCCGCTCTCCCTTAAATTAATTATACGTCCCTCTTTTGGTATCTCGTTTTGATTTCTAATCCAATTATCTTTTTCAATAATTGCTTTCTATTCCCCCCACCCGTGCATTGTGCCCCCTCCGAGCTCCACGGCGATTGTATGTTAATGTGGCTCTGCCTAAAGAAACTTGCCTCTTTCTTTCACCCCTTCCCCACTTCCACTCAGGCACTTCATTTCACTTCACTGGGGAGGTGTCGGCCATGTTGAGTGTCCTCCCGCCCCCTTCTCTACCTGGGCAAAACCTCGAAAATAATCCGAATTGGCGATGAACACGAGCGCCGCTTTCGAGTTTATTTTAACGGATGGTTTTGGGAGAAGAGCGAAATAAACCTGCCTTTGCGGGGCTGGCCCTTGTGTAGGCTTGTGCCTCTCTCTGCACCCCAAACGAGTTCATTTAATACACAAGCCAGACAGAAAAGTTCCCCACGCTTCCGATGACTTGCAATCCACTTTAAGCGGTAGTTCCGAACGCTTGATCCGGACCGGGCTTGGCTTGCTCTAAAACTCCGAACCCAAACTGCTTGTGTCGCGCCCTGGAAAACAGCCTGGCTTGTCGATTCCGCTCCGAAGAGCTGCTGACGTTTGTCTTGTTTTGTGTGTATTTTGTGCCTTTCTTTTAGGGAGCGGGGAGGCGCTTCTGCACTCGGATTTTCTGCCGTCGCCTGGAAGAACCAATTTTGTGACTTCAGAAATTTTACACTTTTTTTAAAAATAAATTGGCGAAAATCTTTCCAGCTTTTAGCATGATGTCTTACCTCAAACAGCCCCCCTATGGCATGAATGGGCTGGGGCTGACCGGACCTGCCATGGACTTATTGCACCCCTCGGTGGGGTATCCGGGTGAGCATGAAACATCTTTAATTTCCTTCCCAAACCCCCTTTGCCCCTCCACCACTTGCACTGTTCAACTGGGCCAAGTTTGTAGCGAGTCATTTTTCTCCCGTCTTTGTTGCAACCGCGATAATAGCAACGGGCTGTTTCTTCCACTCCAAACCAGAACTTTTTCAAAAATACCTGGACACATTTTCCGAACCGATTTGAACGAACGAATCGGCTTGCTGGAGCCTTTTTAGGCTATCTGGGGCGCTAATAAACAGGATTTCAATAGTGAGATCTCCCTCTTTTTCCCCTCCCCCCAACGAAATAGTTTTTGTACCGTCCGATAAGAAGTTTGAGAAGTTTAAACTTCTCAATTTAATTCAGGTGCTTTTTTTTTAACAGTGGGAATTCGTTAGAATAGTTTACCTGTGTTACTTGAAAAGAATTAATTCAACGAAACTTGCACTTTGTTTTCCGCCCTCGGCCTGCTCCTAACTTTCGTCTTACGATTCTTCCCCGCTCGAATATTTCCTCCCCGGGATCCTAATTTAAAACACACAAATCCTGGACACTCCCGTCCCAGGCCGTGGAGGCCCCTGTCTGTGGAGGGTTGGGGGGGACGCGGTGTGCGTTCCCCGCCGGGTTTTGCCTTGTCAGTTTCACTTCGGCCTTAACTTTTGCCGCCCGGTTGCTTGCTCCCATTTCCGTCCCTTCCCCTTAAAACACTTTCTCGGAAGTCGCTTTCCCCACTAAGGCCCGGTGCATGGAGCGCACAGATCCATTTGAGTTACACCGAGTGTAACTTTTTCAGGGAGAGAGTGAGTGGCTGGGGGGGTAGCTGGTTCCCTGATATTAAACTGAGGGGGAACACCGCTTACTTCCTCCCGCCCTGGCAGCCCCCCAGCCCCGTTTTCTGTTCTTTGACTTGCGGAGGTGCGAACGCGCCGCTCCGTCGCAAGGGGCTTGCAGGCGGCCCGGCTCTGCGCCCCAGCCCGGGAGTTTGTGCGGTGAGCCGCCTGTCTAACGCACTTGTCTCTGGCTCTCTCCTGGGCCCCGCAGCCACCCCGCGGAAGCAGCGGCGAGAGCGCACCACCTTCACCCGCTCGCAGCTGGACGTGCTGGAGGCGCTCTTCGCCAAGACCCGCTACCCGGACATCTTCATGAGAGAGGAGGTGGCGCTGAAGATCAACCTGCCCGAGTCCAGAGTCCAGGTCCGGTACCGTCTCTCCCGCACCTCGGGGCCCGCTCTCAGCCCCTGGGGGGCCGGGCTGGGGAGGGCGAGAGGGAGCCGCGGTGCAAACTAGCCGGGACGGGGGGACTCTCTGCGCCCCGCACCTCCGCTGCCTGCTAACGCCGGGGTCGTGCCCTCCCTGCGGAGCCCTCCGGGGAGAGCCGTCGGAGGCCGTTCGGCCCGGGACCTTTGTCTCCAGACGCGCAGTCCCTGGCCCTCCCCGAGTCACCCATGCACGGTTCCGGATCCAGGACCCGCGGCGCCTGTCCCGGCAAGCGCGGAGCGCGCAGAGAGGCGCGGGCCCTGGAAGGGGCGCTGCGCTTGGACAGCTTGGCCCGCTGCCCCGCCGAGCTCGGGGGAAGGGGCTGTGCCGGGCGGAGGGGGAGGCTGTCCTGCTAGCCAGCCTCCGCTGCGGGCCTCGCCCCGCACGGACAGGGCCCCACTACAACCCAGCTGCGAGCAGCCCCCCTGGGCGGCTTGGAGCCCCCAGCCTAGGCGCTGGGCACAGCCGCGCTCCCCTGCTAGGGCCAGGCCGACACAGGAGCCCGCCACGGCGCTAGCTGTCGGAGGAGCCCAGACACCGGCCTTGGAGCTGGATGGGGGGAGATGTTTTGTAAATATCCGTATATACGTTCCTCGCTTTTGGAGGCATTTCCCCGCGTGCTCTCCCGCTCCAGGCGGCCCCAGAAAACCCTCCCGCGCACGCAGCGTCCTGGATCGCTGGCTGCGCCCCGCGTTAGACGGGGGACAGCCCCCCGCGCCCTCCCACAGCTCCCCGCCACGCTGCCGGGCACGGGCGGGGCCCCGCTCTGTAATCCACCGGCCTGGGGGCGGGAGGGACCCCGCGAGTGCTCAAGGCTTCCCTGTGCGCGTCCATCCGGTTCTAAAGGCGGGGGGCGCGGGGCCAGCCCTGGGCAAGAGGATCCAGCCCTCATTACACCTCGGAGCCCCCCCAGCGCCCTCCCCCTGCCTGCCCCCCAGGCGAGCCGCTCGGCCCGGCCCGGTGACTTTTCGCCCCCACGGGGGACGCTTTAACGCCCGGCCCCAGCTCCCGGCCCGCGCGGGGCACGTGGGGTTCGGGCAGGGCGGAGCTGCGGGGGGCCGCGCGGAGAAGTGGCCCTGGCGGCCCAGGGGAGGTCGCGGGAGGGCGGAGGCGGGGCTGTCACCTGGCCGCGGGAGCGCCACGCGGGGCCTGCCTCCCTGGGGCGGCGCGTGGTCCGGGTGCCAGCGCCGGGGCCGGGGCAGAGGCGAACTCAGCCCCTGGCCCCGCAGGTCCCTCCGACGGACAGAGGGACACGCGGCGCACGGCGGGACGGACGGACTCTCGCGGCCGGGCTGTGCCCCTCTCCCGAGCCGGCCGGGGCGCGGAGAGGGGTAGCTCGGTTTGCTGGGCCCAGGCTGGCAAAGGGGGGCCGGGCTTTGCTTCTCTCGCTGGGGGCTGGTTCTCTGGGCGGCTCCGCGGGGCCCTCTGCTGTGCCCCGGTCCCTGGGGGCAGGGGGAGGGTTGGACGGGTGGGTGGAGAAGCTGGGTGTTGTGCGGCGCTTCCTTGGGCCTTGGTCACGCCGCTCCTGTCCGGGGGGACGGTGCTAGGCGCTGTACGCCTCACCCTGGCAGCCGTGGGGTGGGTGCTGAAGGCTCGTCCCCATTTCTCGATGGGGTTGGGGGGTGCGCGGCGCTGCATGGGGTGCGGATAGCTCGGGGCTCCCGAGCAGATGGTGGGAGCCGGAGGTCGGGCCCCCGGGGTGGGGCGGCGGGTGCTGTGCTGGACGTTAGCAGGCAGAAGCTGGGGCCGGGGCGGAGGCGAATGGAAGGAGGGTGGGTGCTGGGTTGATGAGCACCCAGCGCGCTTCCCTCCTTCGCGGGCGGTGGGGAGCTAGGCGCCGTGCGGGGTTAGCGGGGAGAACTGGCCGCTGGGGTGGAGGGAGGGAAGCTGGGCGCTGATCCTGCAGGGCTCCCTTGCAGGCTGGGGCAGCTGGGTGCTGCCTGGGTGGGTGCGGGGCACTGCCTTGTGCGCTGGTGGCAGTGTCCCTGTAGGCCGGGTGGGGCGGGGAGCTGGCACTGAGGGGCCTGGTCCGCCTTGTGGGCTGGGGGCTGATGGGTGCGCGCCCCTTGCAGCACGGGGTATAATGGGCACGGGGTGCCGGGGCCTCCACTGGCCTTTGCAGGCGGGGTCTGGCTGCTGTGCTGGGGCCGGGGGGGAGCAGGTCCCGGCGGGCCGGGGGGTGCTGTGGGGGCTGGGTAGATGGGGGGAGCTGCGGCTAGTGGGGACCTCGCGCTGTGCGTGGGGGATGGGCGCTGGACGGCAGGAGCAGTGGGGGAGCTGGCAGTTAATGTCTCAACTCAAGTAGGGGGCTGGGCACTGTGGGGGTCTGGGGGAGGGGTGGGGTGGGGGAGGCGGAGGGGTCTGGCTCTTGAGGGGGGTGAGGGTTGGTGCTCCTGGGAGTCTGAGCGGGTGCAGGAGTGGTGGGTGCTGGGGTTGGGGGTAGGGAGTGGTGGATGGGTGCAGGTGCTGGGGGGAGTCAGTGGACGGGGGGGTGCTGGAGGGGCCGGGTACCGTGAGCGGCTGAGAGTGCCCATGGCTCTCCTGCATGCTGGGGGACAGCTGTGGGTGCTGAGCGCCAGTGTGGCTTTGGGTGTTGGAGGCTGCTTGAGATGCTGGCAGGACTGGTGCCAGTGGCTGGCTGTGGGGGGGCGGATATCGCTGGGGCTGGCCGGACTGGTGCCAGTGGACGGCTCGGGGCCGTTTCGGGTCTGGCGGCTGGCTCTAGGTGCCCGGGGCTGCCGGAGGTGCCAGCAGGTGGCTCTGGCCATAGGTTGCGGAGGTGCTGGGCGCTGGCGGCGGGCTCTGGATTGGGGGCCTGGCTGCGGGCGCCGGGCGAGGTGGGAGCCGGGGGCCGGCTCTGGCTGCCCGGGGAGTCGCTGACGGCTCGCTCTCCCCGCAGGTCTGGTTCAAGAACCGGCGCGCCAAGTGCCGGCAGCAGCAGCAGAGCGGCGGCGGGGCCAAGAGCCGGCCGGCCAAGAAGAAGCCGTCCCCGGCGCGGGAGAGCTCGGGCTCGGAGAGCAGCGGCCAGTTCACGCCCCCCGCCGTCTCCAGCTCGGCCTCGTCCTCCTCCTCCAGCTCCAGCTCGTCGGGCAGCGCGGCGGCGCTGGGCAACCCCGCGGCGGCGGCCGCCTCCATCAGCGCGCCGGCCTCGTCCATCTGGAGCCCGGCCTCCATCTCCCCGGGCGCCGCGCCCTCGGCCGTGGCGGTGCCCGAGCCGCTGCCGCCCGCCGGCGCGTCCTGCATGCAGCGCTCCGTGCCCGGCGCCTCCTCGGCCTCCTACCCCATGTCCTACGGCCAGGGCGGCGGCTACGGCCAGGGCTACCCGGCCGGCCCCTCGTCCTCCTACTTCGGCGGCGTGGAGTGCAGCTCCTACCTGGCGCCCATGCACTCGCACCACCACCCGCACCAGCTCAGCCCCATGGGCCCCTCCTCCATGGCCGGCCACCACCACCACCCGCTGGGCCAGAGCTCGGGCCACCACCACCACCACCACCACCACCACCACCAGGGCTACGGCGGCACGGGGCTGCCCTTCAACTCCCCGGACTGCCTGGACTACAAGGAGCCCGGCGCCGCCGCCTCCTGGAAACTCAACTTCAACTCCCCCGACTGCCTGGACTACAAGGACCAGGCCTCCTGGCGCTTCCAGGTCTTGTAGGGCGCGGGCCCGGCCCCCTGGCCCTGCCGCGGAGCTGCCGTCGGGATCGTTCCTTCCAAACCCAAAGCCCCCCGGCCCCTGGCTGCTGCTGGCTCCGATCTCCTGCGGGACGCGCCCCGGTGACTCTTATTTATTCCTTCGCTGCGCCCCGGGATTACTCCGTGTGGGGGGGATTTAAAACGACACCAGACAAGCCAGCCTGGGGACCGACGGGGACTTAAACGCGTCTCCCCTCCTCTGCGCGCCTCGACTTCGGAGAGACGCGCTCCGCTCCCGGCACGCACGGATCCCTCCTGCCCGCCGCCCTCCCACTGCGTGTGTGAACGGCAAGGAGCGGGAGTCGTGCCCGCTGCAGCCCCGTGTACAGCTGCCTCTTTACGTCGGGAGAACCTCGGCTCGTGCTCCCTGGGATTGTCTGTGCGCGGAGCCTCCTGCCGCGGAAAGCAGCAGGAAGGGTGTAAATAGTGGGTCCGTTGCAGTGACCGCTAATGTTTTTAGTTGATGTTACGGGGTTGACATTTATCTTGAGTCTAACGCGCAGGAAAAGGAACTAAACAAAAAGCTTCCCCCCACCTTGAAAAACAAAAACATCTTCCCGAGGGGCGAGTCCGGCTCCCTGCCGCCTTTTGGGTGCTTCCGATGGAAACTCGGCGCCACTCGAGTGGAGGAGGCTGGGCGGGTTGGCGGTCTTGGATGGTGCTTTGGGGACCAGATAATTGGGGGGAGGAAAGGGTGGTCCAGCTGATCCACAGCGCAGATCCAGTTTTGCAGACCAAAAAAAAAAAAAAGAGGGGAAAAAAAAAGAAAAAGAAAAGAAAAAACAGGAAAAAAGGAAAAGGAACAAAAAAAGCAGCTCCGATTGCGTCTCTTTTAGCCCCCTCGGTTTGTCTAGTGAGTTTTTTAGTGCGTCGCCATGCAGCCCTAGCCAGCCACGCCTGCATCTGTCTCAACCATGGTTTTTAACCGCTTTGTCCCTAGGTGGAAAAGGAATTTGTACATTTGATGATGCCATAATCCAACACGTACCTGTTGAAATGTAAGGCCAAGCCTCCCCTTTACCTCCCCGTCCCCATAATAAAATTCAAACTAATGAAGCCCGTGTCTGTGTCGTGCTTCCTACGTGGGGCCCTTGGAAAAGCCTCCAGTGCCTTCAACTTCCGCGGATCATGCTAGGGCTGGGCCACGCTGATTTTTATTTACCCAGTGGGGGGAGGGCGTGCTGGCCCTCTGCACTTTATTTCACTGAGCTGCCTTTTAATGGCCATAATTGGATTGGCTTCCAACCAACACTTCGGTGGGTAATATACAGGGAGTCGGTGGGAATGCTACCCCCTGTCTGGCTTTTGGAAAAACACGCCGGTTAACCAGGCCAGGCCCAATAGGATGTTTCTCTCCAGCGCGATCCAGGAACAGCTGAAGTCTGGCACTGAGTGTTCCCATCTTAATTGCCCAGAGACATCCCATTCAGCAGGGCTTGCTGGACTCGGCCGAATCAGCCGCAGCCCTGGCTGGCGGTTTCCTTCGGGAGAGTTCCATTGCGGCCAAATGATCCTGGGCTGGGTTGGTTGGTGTTTTAACTGAGCCGTTGATCTAATCTCTCTGGAAGGGGGGGGCCCTAGCCGCTCTGGATTTCGGAGTCGAGCTGTGTTTCAAAGCTGACCCACTACTCCTTTTGACAAAGTGGGGTACAGCCCACAAGCTTATGCCTTCAAAAATTAAACGGGTTGAGTCTTAAAAATGCCCCAGGACCCTCTTGTGTTTGCTATATACAGCCTAACAGGGCTACCCCGCGGGAACTACTCCTACTGTAGCTAAGTGTAAATGCATGTCACTTAAAAAAAAGTGGGTTACGAGAAAACCAAACCAAATCCGGTTTCATAATGCTCTAGAAACTAAGTCCTTTTGCCCCCGGGATTCGTTCCCCGATCCTTAGCACTGCATTTTGCCTGCTTCTCATTTTTAGTATCCACAGGCGTTTAAACGGGTTGGTTTGTTTGAAAATGAATTAAACGCGTCGCTAAGAAGAGCAGCCCCTCGCTGTCGGGTGTAGAGCTCGATTGTACCGCCGAGGGCCGCAAGAAGGGACGGCTGGAGGCGTCTAGCTTTTGAACTATCGGCTGAGCGGCCGACTGGGGTTAGACATTAGAGCTGGAAGGGAAAGTGGTTTCCGCGATAGCACGATCCCGCGGCTCCTTTCCCTCGTGCTAACGAGCTGGAGCACTCGAGCCTTTCGCCATTCACGAAAGGGGAGCGACCGGCTCATCTTAACCCCGGGGAGGACACGTTCCCGAGCGCGCGCGTGGCGCAGACGCAGGCGGGGCTAAATCCTAGCCGGGCCAGCCCGATGTATTGAGCGTGGGGCCGAGGGACCGCGTGTGTGGCTACACTGCACCGAGCCCATTAGCACGGCGAAGTCCGCCTGGGTGCCCGGTGCAATCGCAGCGTCTCCTCGGGGTTAAAGCGCCTGCTTTGCTTTGCCCTTGTAGGGCTCCTCCTATGCGGAGCAATCCTGCCTCCTGGTCCCAAGGTCACCCCGATTTCCCACCCACCCCCGCTGCCCGGGCGGTGTTTCCCCCGCTCCCACCCGCGCTCCGTGCACGCCCCAGGTGCGCGCTGGCTCCGCCACGCTCAGCGCTCACCTGGTGGCAGAGTTCCACGCCCTGGCCCTGCCCCCCGCAGCCCTCCCGGCACAACGCCGGCTGGCAGCGCGCTGATCTGCTCGCCCGGCACTTAAACAGGCTGCTTATTAACCAGGCCAGCACGCCACTATCTCCTGGCGGCAGCCGCCCCCTGCCAGGCCACCTTTGAGAGCGGGCGGCTTTGGAGATGACAGCAACCACTCGCCGCCTCGGGGCCGGGGGGGGGCTTTCTTTCCCTGGCCTTGGCCCGAGCCGTCTGCGCTGGGCCGTGCCTGCGCCTGCTGCAGCGCGCCGGCCAAAGGGCTGCTACAACGGGGCTTACCCAGCTAGCGAAAGTGGGTGCCGGGCTGCGGCGCAGCCAGACAGCAGGGAGCGGGTTACCTGGCCCCGGTACCTGCTAGGCTCCAGCCACCCATGGGGGGGGGCAACTGTCTGCCTGCCCCGGATTAGCTCCCCGTCAAGCCTCCCTCTCTGGGGCAGGGACACGGGCTGAGCTGCTGGGAAAGCCGCCTGCGCTGGCCTGGGCGGCCAAGCGCGGGGTTAGTGGCCATCTGGCCGGGGCCGCGACCCCCCGGGAAGTGGCGCAAAGCCACAGCCGGGATTTCTCTAGCCTCGCCGCGCCCCTGCTGGAGGCAGGCACGTGCCTGGGTGCGGGGAAGCAGGGATCCGAGCCCCGGGACCTGGGGGACGGACCCTGCGTCTTAGGCGCTTTGTGCCCGGGGAGGCCGGGAAAGGCCACCGCCGCGCCCTGGCCGGGCGACTCACTGGGCGCGTGCGGAGCCGGGCCGGGAGCAGAGCACGTGGGGGACAGCAGCAGGCCGCTCGTCATTCTGGAGCCGACGTTGCAAGGCAATGAGTCTTTGGGCCAAAGGAAGCGGAACCGTCCCTGCGCAAGGCACCCCTTCAGCCAAACGTGTGCGGTGGAGGCACCCACCTGCGGGGGAGCAGCCACAGAGCAGAGGGCCCCTTAGGACAAGAAGGGAGCAGCGCAGCCTGGATGTGCCGAGCGGGGCTGCGGCCTGTGTAGGGCGAGCAGCCCGAAGTCCCCAGCTGCGGGGACACCGCGCGGCTCGCCTCGCCCCTGCCCCAGATCGCGGGCCGCAGGGATGTGGCCGGCTGCACATTTCAGCGGGACTCCAAACGCCTCCTTCTCATCAGAGGCTTCATCCCCCCCCCCACTCAGGGTTTGGTGCCAAGGTGTTGCAGCACTAAAGGCACCGGGGCAATTACTCTAGGAGTCCCGTGCACCCCCTCCGGGCACAACAGCCCCTGGGAGCCGCGCTGCGCCGGAACGACCCGCCCTCTGAGACGGGCCGAGTTCACTTTTACAGACACACTCCGAAGGGACAGCAAAGAAACCAACACAGGCCAGAGCCCCCCCCCTGAACGCGTCCGTGTGAACGCGAATCGCTGGCTCGGAGCACCACGGGCGCTGCTCCAGGAGTAGCTACACTTGCCACGTGCCCCTGGCGAGTGCAGGCGGTGGGTTGCGGGCAGCGCTAGCCCGCAGTCTGCTCCAGGGCTGGCCGTTTACACGGCGCGGCTCTGGCCCCGCATTCTGCGCACACAAACCCCCCGCCAGGGACAGCCGGATGGGGCCTGCGCGGCGCCTGGCCCCAAACCCGGGGACCGGCTGTTGCGCCCGGACCCAAAGCCGAGCCCCGTCTCCACTTGTGCTTTTGCACAGTGGCAAAAGCCTCGCCCAGGGCAAGCCGCCTTGCTGCGCTAGAGCGGGTTACCCACCCGCGCAGAGACCAACCACGCAACCCAACCTTAGCGGCTTTGCGCAGCCCTGTAGGGGGACGAGGGCAAGGAAGCCGGCTCCCGTTTGTCGCCTAAGACACGGGAAATGGCTACCAAGAAATGTCTCGGCCGCGTTACAGATCCCGGCGTTAGCTTTGGCTTGGAAACGTGGCGTATCTGCTGAGCGCAAACAATCGGCTCTCGCCAGCTAGTAACAACGGGCAGGCAATGGCTCAAAACGGAAACTCGCACAGCAGAGGGGCAACGAAGACACTCATTCAGCCGCTCAAAAGTGCCAAGGGTTTAGATTTTGGGGCGAGCCGGCTTTTTTTAGACGTAAGGCCAATGCCCCCGTGCCACGCCAGCTAGTATTTTACTCGCCTGCTTCAGCTGCGATTGCAACTCAACGGATTTCTTTGGGAAGGCGTTAATTGTACATGGCAAATGAACCCCATGGCATGCGGGCACGAAAGATGGTTAAATGACCGGCCCGGCCCCGGAGCAGGTGGGGCATTTACCGCGAATCATCTAAGACATTGGTGCGTGTTTCGGAACGAAAACAACTAACCGAGGTCGCACCAAGAAACGAATGTCCCACAACACAAGGCAATTAGCGATTTTAATTTGTCTGAACGAAGAGAAACAACGAATGCCCTCTCGGGGGCCATAGTCGGACATCTGTAGGAATAACGACCGGCAAAGATTCAATTCAACCAAAACAAAACGCCGGCGAAATAGTTGACCTTTCAGCTGAGCACAGCACAGTTTCCAACTGTGTACTCGTAAGAGCTCGAGTTTACGGGACGAAACCCGGCTTGGAGACGGTGTGTAAAAGTTTGAGTGGGGCTCGTCCACACACAGATGTGGGGTTAGCCTCGTCTGCCTGGCGGAGCGAGCTCTGCTCTGCTCCTCCAGTGGCGCTTCCTCTCCTCGCCTCAAAATGAACCCACATTCCAACCAAACCCGCCGATCTCTTAAGAGACCCAGGTACAAACTCTCTCCCCAGCCGCTGCCCTGGATTTTGTATGCTCCAGTTCCCTGCTTAGGCAAACAGTCAGGATCTCGGCTGGGCTGCAGCCCGCCGGGGGGGGGGGCTGGCTTCTCTCTAGGGCGCAAGGAGGGCTGTAGTAAATGTTCTCAGCGGAGCTGCGGCCTCGGGGTGTGGACGGGGCCGTGCTGCCCCTGCGTGGCTTGGCTTGGCTCTGCTCGCTTCCTTTGCCGTGCGAGGGGGAGCCGCCGCCTCCTCGGCCCGCCGGTCCACAGCCAGCCTCAGTCACGCACGACCGCGGCGGGGCTCACTGCCTGTTACCTGCCCGCGCCCCGCACTGGGAGCGGCGAGGTTCTAAAACCAGCCCTAGAAAGGCCGCGCGGGACGGCTGCAGAGCGCAGCGCGCCCAGCCCCGTGTGTGGCTGTCCCGCCGGCGGGCTCCCGGACACGATTGTCAGCCGGGGGCTACCTGGGCTGCGCCGTGCCAGAGCCAGGCCCGCTGTGGGGAAGGCCCGGCCGGGGCACTCCCACGTAGGCTGTGGAGGGACCGGCCCGGCTGGGGAGGAGCAGATCCAGGCACCGCAGGGTCCCTCTGCTACGGTCCGGGTGTCGTTTGGCTCCATCTTGCCCCCCTTTAGACGGGGCAGCGCAGAGCCGGCTCCTCGGCCGGCAAGGGGGAGAGGCCTGCTGAGGCCAGATGTGCCCCAGATGTGCAGAGGGAGGGCCGACAGGGGGCTGCACTGCGGCGTGGAGCAGAGCGCGGCTGCACTGGGCCCCAAAGACACCCGCTTTCTCTGGGCACCGTGGGCTCTACCAAGGACACGGGGAATAAGAGCCTGGCTGCGGCCCGGGCTGTTTCCGAGCGGGCCCCGCCGCCTGGCCCTGCCCTGAGAGCTGTGCCACAAGTGAAAGCGCTGCCTGGACACCAGCCACGCTCCAGGGGGGAAAGGCGTCGGGCGGCCCCAGGCCGGGAAGATGCACATCTGGAAGGAGGGCTAGCGCCAGTTCAAAGGAAACCCCACGAGCTACATGTGTCCTCACGTTCCAAGACAGGAATTTGCGAGCTGCGAACATGTGGCTCTGGGCAGAATAACGCGTCTCCAGAACTCGCAGGCAGACAAACTCGGGGGGGGGGTGTTAAACTGCCCCGCCACCGGCAGCCGTGTGAAGAGCGAGGCAGAAAGTGGGGGGTCACCTGCTGGGATGCTCATAAACTAGTCGTGGGGCTCACACCTATAGCGCCCACGCGCTGGAGAGTTTGTCCTTCGCGCTGTATTTCACACCAAAACGTGCCGCCCCTGGCCGGATTGGGACCGGGCTTGCAGTTGTGCGCAGCGTGCAAAGTGCCTTCAGTAGCCAACCGCTGCCAAACGCCCTGGCCACAGAAGAGTCTTTACACGGCTTGGAAACGTCGTTGCCCGTCTCCTGGGGCGAAAAGCAGCTTTACACGCAGCGCAAGTCAGCCTCTTGTGCAGCGCTTACAGGGGCTTGCCCGAACTCGGGGCGACTCTTGCAAGAGCAGCGCCGGGGGACACCGCAGCGCCTTGTCCCAGAGCGACGAGGAAGGTGTGAACCCGTGTGCACAGAAATCGCGCTGCTCTCGGTCCGGTACTCGCGGGAGGGGTGCGTGGCTTCCTAGTCAGATACAGGGAGACGAGGTTTTCCCTGCCTACTTTCGAAAGTCCCCATTGTAACCGTGCCCACCAGCGTTGTCACGCTAAACCCTGCTTGTCAGTCTCTCTGCCTTGCCTATTAGCGTTGGCTGCAGGCTGAACCCCCCGCACAAGCGCAGAGCTGCGCAGGGACTGCCTCTACATTCGCCTTTCAACACACCTCGCTACATTGCTGCGAGCGGCGCCTCTCCCGGCGCTGAAAGACCCGGGCACGGGCCGTTCCTCGGCAGCGGGGCGCTCCGCAGGTTTCAATTTTCTGGGACCTCAGTTATGCCCCCCGGGAAAAGCACCGCACCCCTTGCGCCAGTCCCGGAGCCCAGCGCCAAACAGCCTCTCGCGTGGGAAGGGGATCGCACATCTCTCAGCCCCCCAGGCTCTGCTCATTTCAGCGCGCTGCGCAGGTATTTAGCAAACTCGCCGCGGAGCATCGCTCTGCGGAGCTGGCTGCGCTGCATTAGGCAGGGGGCCCAGAGTCTTCTTGGGACGCAGTACGGGGGAGGGACAGCTTTTCCCCTGGGAATGTCACTGACACGCAGCCCAGGTGGCCAGGCTCCATTGGATAGCAAGCCCGAGAGTCTTGTGGGGGCGTCTAAACAAAGCAGCTGTATCCTTGCAGTGAATGTACAATTAGGAATATTACACCCCCGGATGAAGCTGATGGGCCTGATCCAGCAGCCTTTTCTCAGGCCACGTGTCTGATGATTTACAGCACCCGGTCTGGCTCCGCTTTTCCCGTGTGGCCGTCCTTTGCTGGAGTCACTCCGGATTGGCAGCGCGCTCACTGGCCGCGCAACAACAGAGCTCGGGATGTGTTTAGCCCGAGTGCGAAGCTCCCCGGCTGGTCCTGGCCTAACACCAGCTACAGCAGCGCCACTTAGCAGCAGGGCCCAGAGTCTGATTTCAATCACGCTGGTGTAAACGGGAGCCTTGGATTGGGGCTATGAGTCCGAAGGCGGGCAGGGCCAGGACCAAAGCGTTGTAGCGGTGCTGGCTTGCGCACGGCCAGTGGGAGGTGTGTGTGTGTGTGTGTGTGTGTGTGTAGACACGGCATGAACCTGTGGTGGAAGCCGCGGGATGGGCGTGTGGGACGCGAGAGGCCCTTCGTGCAAACATCGAGCCGAAACGCGTGTGCAGCGGAGCGGGGTGCGCGGCTGGCTGGCTGCGGTTAAGCAGCTCGCTCTCGCTCGCTCCCTTCCCACTAGTGACGGCTCCAGCTGGGTTTGAAGCATGACGAGCTAAAAACCGAATCACGCTGAGCTGGGACGTGTTTGTCTCCCTCCGTCCGGCGTGCGGCAAAACTTCCCCTGCTCTCCTGCGCGGATTTCCAGCGGCGGGGCCAGTTCCTCTGGGGGAGGCTAACACGAGGCTTTTAAGCAGGATTTAGTCGTTCTTCACTTGCCAGCCGGCTGCCCAAGTGGGTTGGCTTCGGTGTCACCGGCGGGAAAGGCTCTCAGAGCCGATGTATGCGGGCACGGTTTGAAAATAGCGCCTGACCCTGCGGACAGCGCGCTGCTTTTCTGCTTCTGGTCCGCTTGCAGCGCTAGTCCGGGCTCAGCCGCTAAGCATTGGAGGGGGAAATTCCGGCCCCACTGAATTCTCCCCTTGACTTCGGTGGGGCCAGGCTTTCACCCCAGGGGTGTCCGTGACATTCAGCCCACTATGGAGGGGCCACGCAAAACCTTCAGCCCCATGTACATGGGTGGGACTGGGGCTGTTGGGGGAAACGGGCCAGTATAGACGGCTGCCAAAAGGAAACGGCTTCCTTATTTACACCCATGACAAGGCCTCGTCTCCTGCCTCACCCGGGTGGTCGATGCTAGGACCTTGACCCGTGGTCCAGATACTTTTGCTGACTCAGCCGGAGGCGCCAGAGACAAGCACAGAGGGGGTGAGCAGCGAGACACAAGCCCGTCTCCTTTCAGTCATGGCCGGGAGGAAGTTTAGGCTGAGGTTTATGTTCGGCTGTTCTTAAGCGCTAAAGGAAAACCTCAGCTTGGTGTTTTGTGTGTGTGGACACGAAATCAGCCCTGCCAAATCGTGTGTGTGTGTGGACGCTCACTAAAGCAGCCCCTCTCGCTCTACACTTTATCCCCTGCAGTCTAGAGTTTTGGCCCCTTCTGGAGACACATTTGAGCATTCTTGGAGTTTTCGTTGTCTTTGCTTCCCCCCCCCGGTGCCGGGTTCAAGGCGCTGTACAGGAACGCTTTGAACGGGGGCTGGATTAAAGCTGACCCCCTAAAGGCCCTTCCAGCCCCAATCCTCTCTGAGGCAATGATTCCCAGGATCTTAGAGAGGTGTTTGTACGGTGTGTGTAGACACAGCCCTGGCACGAAAGCGCTCCCAAGAGAGACCGTTCCCTGGTCTCGAGTGTAGCTGATCCGAACCTGGAGGCCCCGCACCCGGGGAAGGGCGAATTCTAGGCAACGCTTTCTTCCGCTCTCATTTTCTGCAAAGCACCCGCACGTCTCAGGTGTCTCATTTCGTGCTGCTCCGGTTTGGAGTCCGCGGGGACGATCGGAGGCTCCTGGGAAATGGTCAGGTGGGTCCGTGCGGCCCGAGCTTGGCCAGGGAAAGCGAACAACACGCCCCAGCCACACCTAGGCCTGACTGGGGTAACGCGGCGTTCCCAGGCTACGCGCAGTGCCCTGCGTTTGCCCCCGCGCCCACGCCTCCCCCCGCAGCGTTGCTCAGCCGGCCCGCACCGGGGGGCTCGTTGGACGCGGGGCCAGGGGCTTTTCAACGCAGGATTGCAGGGTGGTTTTTGTCCCTGCTGCGTGGCAGCTCCCAAACCTCCTAGCGCCCCCCCTCTGGGGAGCCCCGGGGGCTCGATGCCGGAATGGTTGCCCCGCATGCCGAGGTCTGCAGCCGTGGCTGCGGGCTCGCTCAGGCAGGGCCCGCTTGCGGCTCGCGGGAGGCGGCGAGGATTCAGCCCAGCCGCGGAGCACGCGCCAGAACCCCGCGTTGGCCAGGCGCACGCTCCTGGCTCCTGCGCTGCGGAGCAGCTCCCCATGGCGCACGAGGCTGCGTGAATCGCCGCACGGGCACCGCTGCTCGCGGGGATCGATGCGGGGATCGTGGCTGCTGTACCGCCGCGTGACATGTGCGGTAACGTCCCGTGCCGCTGTGCTGTTCTAGGGGGGGACTGGTGCGAGACCCTTAGCTCGGGGGGTGCCCTCCGCCAGCTCTGCGCGGGGCTGAGCAGCTGTCCTGCGCCGCGCACACAGCTGCCTCCCGCAGAGAAGGACGCAAGTGGCGGCCGGGCACTTGACAATGTAACTGTCCCGGGGAAAGGGGCGGAGTGGCGCAGCTCTCATTGCTGAAACGTCCGAGGCTGGGGTCCGCCGGGGTCCCCCCTCCACGGCTGGCCCGTCGACATGGATGTGGACAGCCTGAACGCGCAGCCTGGTGGTCGGGTATGCACGGGGAGCTGCAGGGGCTGCTAAAGGCCGGCAGCTCTCTGGCGAGCTCTGGCCTGGAGCTTAATGTGTCTCCAACGGGGTCTGCTTCCAGAATGGGGTAAATGCACCACATCGGCCCATGCGTCCCCCTGGGGACGTCTTGCGGATGGACGAAGTCACTTGCGCTAGATTTAATTATTTTGTAGGCAACCTATTCTTTCTTAATTGGGCGGCAGTCCTCTAGCGATGTCTGATTACAAAGACACACCCTCCGCCCCACTTTTCCTTGATTTCACGTTTACAAAGGGTCATACTCCATCTCTGAAATCGGCTGGATTGCCTGGAAGCTGCTGTGTACTGGACATATCTGCCGTCGGCTTGACTCTCTGGTACAGCCACACAGTTTGGATGGGAACTTGCACATACAATTATACACGGAAACATCAAGCTTTAGGCACACACTCATACTTAACATTTCTGATGCTTTCCAGGCAAGGCTCTCATCGCACTTGCAAACATTATAAGCAATGTGCATAGCAATATTAGGTTAAAGGTGTAAAAAATTCCATTTTAAAGGAGCATTTTCAGTTGCTTTTAGTTTTTTCCAATTATTACATTTTCAGCAGACCTTTGGTATACTTGGTCTCAGGGAGCAAAACATTTTTTTTCTCCCGAAGCTTTAGCTAAAATGCTTGTGAGTTTAGGCAAGTCACTTACTCTTTGTGCCCCAGTTCTGCATCTGTAAAGTGGGGGGAAATAATTCTTCCCAGCCTCATCACTGAGGCTCGCAAAGGTAAATTTATTAATGTTTGTGAGGCAAAGGGAGCATGTGGTGAAAAGCTTATAAAGCAAGGAAAACAATCCACATCGTTCTTCAGCACAGGACTTGGCTAGCTTGGCATAAATAAGGCATAGGAAACACACGGAATAGTGAAGATAAAATGAAAGCTTGAACCGCTGCTTCAGTCACACAGGCCCCAGTTCAGCAAGGTACTGAAGCATGTGTTGAACATTAAGCTGAGAGTCATCTCATTGGGATTATTTATGGGCTTAAGTGAGGCATGTCCGTCAGTGGCTTGCTGAATTGGGTCCTGAGCACTGGCCTGCTTTTGCATAGAATGAGGCACAGTTCCTGTGGGGAAAATTGTACACGTTTATGTAATTAAATAGCGTCTTCTGAGGCATACACAGACGGTTGAGGGGCAATCTTATCACGGTGCCACTTCCTGATTTTTGGGAACACTTCATTTTGCAACCTTCATGGTCTCTGCAGGGTTTTTGGCATGGAATTGATGAATTACGGCTGACATATGAAGTTAAACACTGATTCCTCCATTCTACAGCTGAGGAAAAAGAAGTACGGAGAGATTAAGGGCCAAATGCAACTATTATTGAAGAACTGGTAGCATTTCCATACACTTCCATGGGACTTGGGCTGGGCCTTAAGGGACTGATTTTTGAAGGTGCTTAGGCGTTGCTTCGACTGGTGCTGCAAAGCCTAAGGCCCAGATTTACAAAAGCATTTAGGTGCCTAACTCCCACTGATTTCCCATTGGGCATACATGAGAGCAATGGCTCAATCCCATTGTTAAAAGTCACGTAGGAGCCTAACTAGCATTGAGAGTCATGTTTGAAACTGTGACTTTGCTGTCTCAATTATTCAGGTCTTGCAATGCTGAGCAAAGCAACACCTAAAAACCTTTAAAAACCTATGTCTAAGTGTCTTGCCCAAGGTCAACCTGCAGGCAGAAATACAAGCACGAGGGAATGTAATGACCTTCAGCACCTGCTGCAAGGCTTGTCTGGGCAGGGTTGAATAAAATGGCAAGGGAAGGAAAGATTTTTATAATCTTTCACAGCTTACTTTGGCCTGTTGTGTAACTATTGTTCTGCCCCTAGGAAGGCCAAGCTAATTCTCAACATATACGAATAAATACGTAAATACGAAGGCATAGTAGAAAGCAGGGTCCATGTACTTTGTGGCCATGATCTGCCCCCCCTTGCTGCATGGTTGAACTCCAGAATCTCAGCTTTTGTGGGGGAAAAATTGTTTCTTGGCTTTGTAGAAAATATGAACCGAGTGCGACCTGACGCATTATTGTCTTCCTGAGTTTGGCGACAGCCTGAAACAGAAGATCTGAGAGGTGCGAACAGCTTCACTTGCCTCGGGGGGGTGTTAACGTTGGCATTTAAAAGATGACAACTTAATTATCAATGTTGCTGATCATCTGAGCTGAACCAGCCAGCAAATGTACTGATGCCGCAATCCAAAACTGCCTCATGTGTCTCCAGAGCCGGAGACTGATCATTTTATTAATATACAAATAAATAACGCAGGGACGACTCAAATGATTGTATTAGCCATTTTTCATATTTAATTCAGTCAAAGAGCTCTTTGCTGGTTTAAATGAAGTTGCCACAGCCCTTCTAGTCTGTTATTCCAGCATGCTGCAGCCTCCTGGGACCTTGCTTCAGAATTTAGGTCCAGAATAGATGTCAGCCAAATTATGAGCTTTTCCTTAAAGGAGACCAGGAACGCGTCACCACTGGTTACTCCTGTTCATCAGTAACGAGGGTCCTATGAAATGAATGGCCATGAAAAAATGTGTCACAGACCATGAACTCTGTTCTTCCCCGTGAAATCTGGCTGTTCTAGGCGAGACCAGTTTTCACAGAGCTGGGCAGCTAGAGAGCAGCGGCTGCTGGTGGGAAGCACCGCTCCGAAGGCAGCACCACCAGCAGCAGTGCAGAAGAAAGGGTGACAATACCATACCATTTTGTCTGAAAAGCTAGTTCCCTTACAAACAAACACACACCACTACCAACAAAAAAGCCCTCCAAACCCACGAGCAGCTCCCTTGAACTATGAGCTTACTTCAAAAGCTCTCAGCACATGACTCAAGTTGACATGGCCAATTTGGTGAAAACTGCAAATAGCAATTAGCATTGTCGCTATTCAGCAGACAATAATCCAGACAATAACACAGTGATTGAACAATTTAACGAACAAAACGTGCTACTGTCTCCCTGCGTACTCTGCCTACATACCCAGTACCCAAACAAGACACTGTCTGCAGTGATTTCCCAGATTCCTTGGCTCTCGCACATCATTCAAGTGGCTACCTTTCCAGTCTACATTCTGGAGCTATGCCCTAGCCCCAGAGTGAGGGAGGTAGAAGCTGTCACCCCAATCACCTCACCTTCACTTGTGTGAAGCCCAAGCAATTTGTTACATGGGTGAAGTTAATTTCACCCTCAATGACCCATCATCAACTGAAAGGGAAACAGCATCTAAACTCAAGTCTGGCAGGTAAAGCAGGTCACTGTTACGAATGGAAGAGCTCAAGAAAATGGGCAATGTATGATATACGGATTTAAAAAAAAATCTGATTCTGAGACAGTTGAGTAGCTCATAGTTGGGTGACATGACATGTTTTAAACAGGCCTGAAATGCCAGGGAACAAGGACATCGTGTGTGTTCTTTGTTTTTTAAAGTTTGGTGCTGGGGAAAAGGAGCCAAACGGGCAGCACGAGAGGCTGGGTGACTAGATGAGAGGCCAGGCTGCAATCAAAGGTCACTGTGGACATGCTAGCTCTCTAGTGCAGCAGATTCTTGGCCTATTCTTTTTCTCATCCCAGGGCATACAGACACCCATCTTAAGCGCTGATGATTGTGGCTGTTGGATTCGGCTGGACAGTGCTGAGAGCTGGTTAGTCTGAGACACCAATAAAGTCCTTGCCATTCATTTGGCTAAGTCCAGGCCTTAAAAAAGTTTGCTGGACTGGAACACATTGGAGCTGAACTGCCAGTTTGTTTGTTTTTTTTGTCCCAGTACATCATGAAAAATTGGGCTGCACAGGATGGATGCGACCTAATTTATTACATTGCTACTGTCACAATATTTGCTGTTCTTTAATGTTTAGTTACTCAAGTCTGAGAATTGTGGCTTTAGCCGCTCTATGTCTCAGTTTGTCTATTTGTAGTTACTGTACAGGAGTGTACAAAGAATAAATAAAAGTACAATACTAATGACACTTAGCACTTAAATAGCCCTCTGTACCCAATGATTTCAGAGCATCTTACAAAGATGGGGAAGTGTTATTAGTGACATTTTGCACTTGGGGAAATAGAGGCACACAGAGGTAAAGCAGCTTGTCCACAGTCACACATGACATTACGGTCAGAGCTAGGAACAGAACTCAGAGCTCCCGATTCCCAGTTCGGTGCGCTAATCAATAGACAATAATTGGCTTTGAAGATGTAAAACCCTATATACATACGAAGTATGATCGAGACGAGTATACACAGTAAAGAAGGCGAAGTGTAAATTATACTGTTATACGTTTAAATTACAAGTATGTAATAGTCTGAGTTATAACAGTCTTTGTGTAGACACCCTTTCTGGTGTGGTGTAGAGAAAATAGATGATTTCAGGTCATGTTATGTTCTCCTCAGCATTATCAGTACAGAACCATTGCACACAATCCATTTGTGGCTTTCCGTGCTCTGACCTCTGGATAATAGTCATTGCTAACTCATGGCTGTAAATAGAAATTAGTATATACAAAAATTAATATAAACATTAGTTCGGAACCTGTTTTGATTCTGTCAATAAAATCTCCCAGCATAACACTCAGAAAATAACCCTGCTTCATTGGAGAGCTTCTCTTTCATGTCTTACATCCAGCACAAAAAACTGCAGGGAAGAAGGACGAATATGGTCACAAGGTTGAAGTATAAAGAAAAACATATGCCCATTTTCAGCTAAATCCCTTTTCAACACTGTTCCAGGATAGAACTCCAAAAAAGCCATAAAGAGAGTTTATTAAAAACCGAGATTTTTAGGAAACAACATTCTTGATCTTATGTACATTTCTAGCATCACTTCCTGTATATTTTTAAACTGAAATCCTCTTAGCATGCAAAGTAAATAGATTATGATATACTGAAGGATTACGGATCACTGTCTGGTGTCAGATTAATCCCACATATAGACCATCACTTGTACTGACAGAAATATGGCTTCAATTCAGCAAAATAGCTCCATGGCTAGGTAACACATTTCGGCATTTTATGTAGAGCAAGTGAGAGGTTTCCTTGATCTGTTGTTGCACTACATCTATCTCAGAAATTAAATAAAAATCTGTATCCTATGCAACACATGCTCTCCTCAAATTACTGTAACCATCCATTATATGTGCAACTGTACATAGTGAAATGCTGTTGTAAACTGCTGTTTGTTTCCCAGTTTTCAATTTATGAATATTTTCCCCTTTGAATAATATTGAATATTATGCATTTTAACAGATTCGTTCACTCAAAACATAAGCTTTTTAGTATGTTTAATAGACATATCTGAATGCACTGATACAAACTGTTAAAATATGTTAGAGATTTTTTTTACTATCACCAAGATTTTAGCAGCCTTTTGACTCAAGGGAAAAAATGACTTGCCCAACAAACAGTAAATGTATACATTTTAAATAAAAGCAGATTTTTTCAACACAGTATTTCTAAACAGTTTAATTTTTTTTAAAAGTGTTTTTATTTTTAATTCATTTATTCAGTGACAGTACCATTTAAAGACAGTGACAAAAAAGAAAATTCAAGTAGTTCATTGGCTTTCAGTTTTATGGTCCAAAAATCAAGCTCAATCTACATGTGTATATACAATAAAGTACAATATATGTGTACATACATGATATACTGGATTAAATGGTGGGAAGAAAAGCAGAATAATGTTCCTTTTTTCTTTTAATAGTTCAGGAACAAGTACAGTAATGAAAAAGGTTAAGTTACCTTCTCAGTGCATTTTCAGTTAGTGGCTAGAGGAGCAAGATTAAAATCTGGACTCCAATAGAATGATGTTTAAGAGACTCCCTGACTTTTTAAAAAGGCAAAATAATGCTTATTCAACTAAGATGATATATGTAGATACGAAAATTGAGAGCATTCTTAGAAAAATGCTGCTGACTGTGAAAAGCTGCTCTTTCACTGAGGTATCCTGAGTGAAGATTTTATCTGCTGGTATCTCGGTAGAATGGTTTTCAGAGCCTTAAGTGGAAATTCAAATTTGCATCCAAGTGAAGATTGTTAAAATATATAATGCATAGAGAATTACAGAGAATTTGCTCTGTCAGGTTTATGGATTTGTTTAATGAAAAACAAATCTTTCAGCCTGACCAATGCTACAGTAACACTGGGCTCCACAATTATTGGATTTTGTATGTCAGAGGATGTCATGATGAACGTTTCACAATATTGCTCCTCAGAAATAAACGTGGATCAGTTTTTGCAGAGATATGTACTTATAAATCAACAATTCAGTGTTTTAACAACAACATCACTGAAACTTGTAACTTTTCTCTTGAAGGGCCTGATCCAAACTCAACTGAAGCCAAATGAAAGACTGCGATGAACTTCAATGGGAGTTGAAGCCGGCCTTAACTACTTTTCTTTTAAAGTGAAAGTATTCATATTCTTGGTTATACTAGACCAAAGTGTACCACTTTCAGAGACCCATTTCCTCCAGTCTCCTAGGGAAACCCCCCCCCCATAAAATCACATGTTAGAGTACAGAATTAAATGAAAAGATAGATTTAAAATTTTACGCTTTTTGTATTTAAGAAACTCCTAAACAAATACAAGGCAACACAAACGTATCTAAATATTGACTCCAATTAACTTCTGTATGGAAGATTATTTGTAAAGCTAAACTTTATTTTGTTTTTGTTACCTTTAATTACAATTTATAACAAACATTCTAAAATTTTATGAATGCCAATATTAATGCAGCCAGATTTTTAAAGCTAGGGATGCAATTGTAAGCCTGCACATACTTGGTTTAAGTGCACATAAATTGGAGCCCAACAAATGCATGTGCATAACTGAAACCTAGCCCATTATTTTTGTTAGGGATATGACAATTCATGAAAACAGTATGTGCCTCTAAAATCCAAGGGTGTTTCATAATATATGTTGTTAGCATGCGTACAAAAATGTGAAAACTTTGCTAAGGAAAGTGTTATGCTCTAGTGAATCATTGCTTCCCTTTCAATTACATATAAGTAGAAACCTCTTCGTGATGCAAAGAAAACTAGGTGTGGAGCTGAAATCAAAGGAAAGCGGGTGTATGTGCTCTACTGTAGTTTACAAAATACATTCATTTAAACTGAAAAAAAACCCATGGAAAACTGGCAAGAAAAGGGTGTGTAAGTTAAGGCTGCCTTAGGCTAGTGTGTGTGCTGGCAAGTTCAGTGGGATTCATGTAGCTTTTCACTCTTTCACATCAAGTGAGAAAAAAAATCCTTGGAACCTAATAAGGAGCATTTACCAGAGCAGTAGCTCCATCTTATGGTATATGTATTCTACCACAGAGATAGACATCACATTCTTAAACAATGCCTCAGTGCACAAGGCATATATTACAGCTGCATGTTCAGAGTAAAAAAGTATTTCAACAGCTAGAATTTTGTCAATGTAAATGCTCCATTTTATTTCCAGCCTCTTGTTTGGCATTTTTGCTGCTTGGTGGCTGCAAGAAAGAGTTGGAGAGCATGTTTTTAAGGAGGTACTCGGCTTTTCCTGGATAAAGCTCCATGCACCGGGTAAATGCCAACAGTTGTTTATAGGAAAATAAAAGTATTTCCCCATTCCCCTCTATATAACTAAGCACTTCTATACCACACCCCCAAGGTTACCTAACGCTGAAACAAGTCATCTTTCCCAGTGAATTTCATAAATAGCCTCTATTACAACTCTCACAGGCAGATCTTGCAACAAAGCTCATTAATGGTAAGGCTCTATGTCTTCTTAATGGATGTAAGACTCTTAGAACTTTAATTAGTTTAACTGATACTGGACATTTCAACTCTAGTTCCCACAAGCCAGTCCAAACTCCTGGATAATTATTGTCATAACTTTTTCCAGGTGCAGGAATGTAGCACCTGCTCAAATGGTGGTTTTTTAAGCTAACGTTTCAACACTAGGCAATGCCTACATCTTTATTGCAACCATGCTGGTTTGTTCCTTTTTCACTCCTCGCTCCTCCTCGTGTGAGACTGACTGCCATCTTGTCGTCCACTAAAAGGGTAGTGCAGGAATCCTCCTCTGTAGGGGTTGTGGTCATTTTGTTAATTGACATATAATACAATTATTAGTAACTTTGCACTGACATGGTGCCAGGCTCTCAAAGAACTGCATAAAAGGCCAGGAAGCACCATTATCCCAGTTTCAGAGGAGGATACTGAGCCACAGAGGTTAAGCCCTGCCTTTTCAAGGGTGTGCCATTTGAGACATCTGGAGGCTGATTTTCATAGAGGGTGATCAGCGCCTCTGGAGACCTTCCTGTATTAAGTGAGGCATCCAAAAATGAAGGCACTGCACAACAGAAGAGCCTTCTGAAAACGTGGAGCTTGCTCAAGCTCACCCAGGTAGAAGAGAATTGGGAACAGAACTTAAGACTCGTGACTCCCAGTCGCTGAACGCAAATGCCAGACTAGAACCCCACATGGGTTTGGATCTGACCTTCCACACTTAGCCCCAGCTCTACCTCTAATCACTAGATCAGCTGGACTTACAGTGGCCAATGATGAGAGTACAGCTAACCATTTCTTCTAGGAAATAACTAAGCATCTTAAACTGGCAAAGGGTTTTTGAACAAATATTTGACTATATGACAATGATTCTTCTGGACCTGGCAGGTGAATGGGAACAGTTTCCTGCAGTTTCAGGGAGGAGTTTCCTACTAGTCTGGATTCACAATGAGCATAGAATACACAGGTAATGATGTATGTGCAAGAGATTGTTTGCCTTATGTCGTGGCTATATTATCAGGAAGGCACCTTGTCTCCACGCCCTGAGGAAATAGGCCACTTCTGACCCCCCAGCTCTTTGGCACAGCCCTGCCCTATGGGGCAAATCAAATCCTCAACTTCAGGGCCACAGGGGTCTCCCTAGAACCAGAAGTGCCCAGAACCAGTGCAGTTCCACTGTGGCAGAACTGGCTTGGTGT
Organism: Mesoclemmys tuberculata; assembly: GCA_007922155.1. Taxonomy (NCBI): domain Eukaryota; kingdom Metazoa; phylum Chordata; order Testudines; family Chelidae; genus Mesoclemmys; species Mesoclemmys tuberculata. The sequence continues at coordinate 17,424,094 of ML675614.1, read as the reverse complement.
GGGTGGGCACCCCTTTTGTGGCACAGAGCCCAACACGGTGAGGGCCCTTCTGAAGCAATGGACAGGTGGCAAAGCACAACCAGAGGAACAGCAGGGTGAAGGAGGGCGTACACTGGTGCATTGGAGGGATGCTTCAACCATTTGACTCCACAGCTTGAGATGGGAGCTGGAAGGGGTCCTCTGGCTCCCCATTGGAAATATCCAGCGTTCAGTCCCAAACTGGGCTGGGTGCCGAGTCCTAGGTTTTGGCCCGCCGTGTGCATGCATTTTAATAATCTCCTAGCTGGAGACACAATATCTCCCTAAAGCATAAGCCTTGTTCCCTAAGGCTTTGGCAATATTGATACTGAATCTAACAGGGTACTCTCTCAGGCTCTTTCTGTGATTTTCAATAAAACAACATTCAGTCCAATTAGCTGGACAAAAGGGAAACATTTTTCATACCCAGGATCTTATGAGAATGTCAAATATATATGTACAGAGAACGATTTTTTCAAAGCAAAAGGAATGATGTAAAAGAATACTATCTGGCTTTTGAACTTGTACAGAACATTTAGCATGCAGGATATAATGCAAAGGGTGGACATGCCTGTGATATTCTATAACAATACATTAACACGTTCTTCAAGTTACAGAGTTAAGCACTACAAATTCAGGAAATGTCAAAGTTAATGTTGCTTGTATGGCTTTGAAGTGTGGTTCCACTCTGAACAGTGACAATGTAAAAATGGCTCCATCTTGCTTCCCTGTGTAATTAGAGTCCTTGCCATAACTGCTCACTTCAGTGACAAGGATAAATTATTCCTGCTCTTTCCCCTTGTGTATCAAACAGAATTGTCTCTCAGGTTTTATGATTTGAATTATTGTAGCAACTAGGACCCTTAATCACAGACTAGGACCCCCGTATGCTAGGTGCTGTACAAGCACAGCTTGCTTCAGTCAGATAAAGCAATGCACACTCACTGAAATCAGTGGAATTGCACAGATGTCATTGAGGGCCTCACGTGAAGACGGTATCATCAAAGGTATAGTTTGCCTTACAAAATCTTTATTGAGCGTGACTATACACAAAAAGAACAGAATCTGACCGCAGTTCAGAATCAGTTCCGAGCCTGAGTTTGCAAGGGTGGCAGTCAGGGGCAAAAAAAGGCGTATTTTGACTTGTAGACGGAGTACATTGGATCTGGAGTCACTGAGAGACAATGAACACAAAGCCCCACAATTTTAACAGTCACTTTTCAGAGCAGAACTTCACAGTATCTGCTCCCAAGTCTGTGCACATTACGATACAGTTTTCCCAGAATCAAATGAGATCATGTAATTAAAGATCAGAAAATGCTTCTCCAATCCGAGATAAACATGTACATCTTGTAATGTTTTCTTTTTCTTTTCACTTATGCTAATTTAATAGTCATCATGGTCCAGCATATCTTTAGTGACACAGACTTTGTAATACAGTATCGTCCCTTATCCCTAGGGAATCTGAATCCTTTTGGCAGCATCCATGTACAGTGCATGATCTTTTCAGCCCATAGCACATCATTCCTTAGCTGCTTAGAGGAGGGGAAACTAGCTACAAAGCTAACATAGCTACACATGCATGCACAGAGGAGATATTTTAAGGTACATTTCAGGAAAGGAAGCTGTTAACCATTAAGAGAACTTAGCTGTAAACACAGGTATCCTACGCATGCCAGCAAATGTTCTCCATTACTGTGTACTGTACACTTATGGCCAGCTCAGAGAGGGCAGGGTTGGTTTAAAGAGACAGCCGGGATTCCCACTGAGCCGGGGAATCTCCCACAGGTGCACAGCTCACACAGGCAATGAGAGGGTGTACTGGAACATGAGGGGGGCTGGAGAAGGTGTGGCTGGAACATGTTGCTCTGTGGGGATCCTGGACTAATGGAACAGCATCTAGAGAGATGTTCTACTTGGCACAGGTTGTTTTTATGATGGGAAAAAGTGTATTTTCAGATGGTCCTTGTAAGAGAAAGGGGAGAGAAGGTTGGATAGTTTTTGCTCTGTTTTTTAAAAGTCACCTTTTTTGTGCAGAGGCCAAACACTAAACATTTCAGCCCCCCCAATGTGAGTTTCAGAAAGTTGTAAGGAAGTATAAACAGGGGTTAGAATGGAAACTATTTTGTAATCTTAGCTGCAGTGGTTACTGCCACGCTACTAAACAAAAATTAGGTGAGTGTTTCTCCTCAGAGATCCTGGACTGACAGTTCTGTAGACTGAAGAGTTCCACATATCCATAGATCTACTGAACTGGCAGCAGCAACAGTGCAGGCCACCCGACCCACGAGGCACTACACACACGTACAAATCAAATAAGTTCTAAAGGGCGAAGGGCAATTTAAGTCTTTGTGCCTCTAACTGTTGTTCTCACTGCTGAAACTGCCAAGGGCACCAATTAGTTGAAAATGTGGTGGTTTCTGTGAGATGGATTTGGATGGAGCCTAATTGCTCATTTCAAGTTTTCCACAGGATCGATAACAGACATTAACAAATTTTGATCCCGGGTGATCTGGGCTGGATTTAAACTATGGCTGCGTTTTACAAGCCTGCTGGATGCGGCACTTCCACTGACAGGAGTCCTGCATGTGGAAGGCTGAAGAGATCAGGCCCTGTACCAAGATGTTGAAATAGAGTAGCATGAAAAAAAAAAAGTGTTACCTGTTCTGCGTGAATGTCCCCAAAATTCCCTTTAAAACACAAGATGACAACGTTATTACAGAGCACTATACTTGCTGGAAAACAAACAAGCAAGGTTAATATGTGAGTGTTAACTTTTCAGCCTCTTCAGCTCTTCTCTATCATATCATGCAATGGATGAATTAAAGCATTTAACAGATTACATATGTTTATATGTGCATGCGTGATTACCCTCTGGCTCCCCAAATGCTGCCAAACTATAGCAAGATGCATTTTGCAGAAGGCAGCATGGCAGGTATGAGGTCAGTGGCAGAGCCACGTCCAGGAGTAATACACGCATGAGCCAACCATCTGCAACAGAGAGGATGTAGGATACACTAAAGGGGGCCCTGGCAGCACAACTCTCTCATGTCGATCTCTTTGAAAAATGTGATATTATACTTGAACATGCAAAAGGTTAATATCTTTCCCCCACCTGTTTTACAAATATCCTTAGGTACATCAGTACGCCTGGCATGGTGACGAGGGCCAGGGCTATACAATAAACTCGCATCAGTGTAACTATGTCACTCAGGGATGTGAAAAATCCATATCCCAAGTGATGCAGATGCACCAACCTAACCCCAGGTGTGCACAGCGCTATGTCAACCTCAGGGCTTCTCCCATCAACATAGCTACCTCCACTTGGAGAGGTGGATTAGAGCGCTCCTGTTGGTGTAGTACCATCTTCACTGAAGCACGACAGTGGTGCAGCTGTGCCAATGCACCCTTTGAAGTGCAGCCCTGCCCCAGGAAAGACAGGCCCTCACACTATGGCTTCCCCATGTTGAAACATTTGGGCATTTTTACTGTTACTTAGTTCTGACAAATGTTTGAAATATCTGACAAGCAAAATGACCTCGTCTGTTCACTCCAGAAACATCCTTTGCAAAATAGCATTGTTTGTTATTTTACAAACTATTGACTTCAATGAAGCTACACTGGTTTACACCAGTCGAAGATCTGGCTCTTATATACTAAACAAATGAGAAACAGTTTTACAAAGATGGAGAAACTGAGCCACAGAAGTTAAGTGATTTGCCCAAGGTCACAAGAGTCAGGAATAGATCCTGCTGCCTCCTTGTTCTGCTGTCACACAGTTAAGCGTCTGTGAATTTTCAGCATTAGCTTATTTTTTCTTTCTGAACTCAAAATTCTTCCAGGCTATCGATTTACACTATTTACAACTTCTTTCCATTGTGCTTATTTGAAAGTAACTTGTTAATTCTTACCTGCTGGATTCCAGGACAAGGCTTTATCCATTAGGGAAGCGGCATTGATATCCAATCCAAGCTCACTCTCCCTGTTGTCTGTTTGTCGATGGGTAGTAGAACTTAAAAAAAAAAGTGATGGTGGGGGAGAGGGTCATATAACAGACAGTAAAGGCATTTTGTTTGTTTACATCTTTAAAAACCCGTGGCAGTCTGTAATTCACTATTTTCAAACTGTAGCTCTTTTTTAAAATTAGATGCTACTGTTTGTTGACTGTTTTACTATGAAAACTCTCTTGCCTGTGCAATCATTCTATAGCTGTTCTGTCAGTCAAAGATGTAGTGTAATGTTCTTGTCTTTCAAGCGATTAAGGGTTTTGTTAAAGAGGTTTCACCCAACAGATCTTCAGATTGTTCTAACAGACAAGAGGGAATGTTTCACATTGAAATAGTTCTAAGGAACAGCAGTCAGTCAGATACCAGGATGCCAAGAAAGCAGGATGTGATGTCCAAAATTCCATCATCTAATTTTTCTCACTTAAAAAAGCCCCCAAACCAAAAAAACCTACAACACTAATAGAAGTTGTGAGCTTTTACTCTGTGCTGCTCCTTCTCCTCAAAGAAAAGATTCATGATGTTGTGGAATGTATGCATAAGTGATTCATTTTGTTTTGGCAGTCTTGATTTCTTCATGCGTCCTTTCTATTGTTCATTCATCCTCAATCTTCTGTTATTCAACAGCATATGCAGGCAATCTTCTTCCCCAGACAGTGGAATCAGAATGTTAGATTTCAGTAGATACATTAACTTGTTTAGCATCAGCATGCCAAGTGGGATCTCATCCTGCAGTCCTCACGCTAGCAAAACTCCCAGTGAAGTCAACAGGAGTTTTGCCTGCAGGAAGAGAAGAGCAGAATATAAAAAATGGAGAAATTCTGAAGCAGGGCCAGTGGGCTTGTCACTTCTTCATTCTGGCGGATTTCCCTCCGACCAGTTTCTCTTTGGATACAGTAACATCGACTCTATTGCACTGCCATTTGCAGAAGGACAATGACACCACATGCCATTTTTTTAAAAGTCTGTGAATAGATTAACAAGTGCTTCTTTTAATTTGGGGCAGAAGTAAGTTGTGAGAATGAAAAGGTGGCTGCTTTCATGTTGAACGCTTATTAACAGCCACAGCGCACAATCTCGTTTGGCTTTGATAATGCAAATAATAGATTCCAGACATAAAAAGCCCTTTATTACTGACAAGAATGTAAATAATTAAAGAAAGAGCTGAGCCTTTCCCTATGTCTTTCTCTTCCTACCCCCAGTACAGTGAAGATTCTGCAAGCAGCTGTGAATCCAAAAAGCAACTTAAAGCAACCCTGATCTTCATCAGCTTTCCCCAAGCCATATTAAAGCCACAATAATGCAACAGCTCCGTCACAGTAAGCTTTATTGGCTCAGCAGAAGAAACTAAGAAACTTCATTGGAGACCAGATTAGGCTGGTTACAAAATGGAGAGATTCTTTGCTCCCTGACCCCATTATCTTTTCCACAGTATCTTGATCAGCTTTCTTACACATAGCCTGGATTCTGTGGAGACCTATAAATTGCTTTTTTGGCTGCCAAATTGCTGTAACCCTTCTATTTTTATGTTTTAAAAGAGCTTAAAACTGTCCATCCTCTTTGGATGTGTCTTTAAAAATGGCCAGTGCTGGGAGGATTTTGTATACATCCTAAGGCTTAGAAGAAGATGTTGCTTCTGCCGAGCCGCTAGTTTTATGGTCAACAAATATGAAAAGCCCAATGGGGATAAAAGGAACTTAACCAGTTCTATCTAATACATGTAAATCTACCTAAGAGCTCAGTGTACTAGAAGTACTCAATGTACTACATATTCTCAGCCTAAAGATGCACAAATGGGTCTTTTGCCCATATGCCACATGTTCCTTTTCAATGCCCAGTTAATATGAGTTAGAACATTCGGAGATGAGTAAACAAGGTCAATCTCGGCTGGACCAAGTTGGATCAACATAAAGTAATTGTCAGGTTTTTCTGTCAGCCACGACTGTTTGTTTTGGCTCAGCCGTCCCAGAACTATAGATTATAAAATGTTTTTAGTGACGCTGTTGCCAGACACTTTGTTTATTCTCCTTGTTTTGAAACTTTCCATTAATTACGCGTATAGCTTATGTGACAAAGCCAAGTTATTTTTTCCAACTTTTTTCTTGAATAATCAAATGAGTTAATCTAATATATTAATAATCTAATTTAATCTAGAGAGACGCACCCTAATGAAGAGTGTATTTGCTATGCAACAATAAATCACTAGTACCAATAGTTAATTTTATATCTTCAAAGAGCCATACACACATTAATTAATCCACCCAACATCCCTGGAATTCAGGGACTAGTCTTGCCTCAATTTTACAGACATAAAAACCGATTTGCCCAAGGCAACATATATGCACCCTATCCAGCATTCTTGGTGCACCTGAACTCCCACTGATTTCAGTGGAGTTTTGAATATTCAAAGAATGAAGAATTGGGCCTACAATGATAAAGCCAAGATTAAAACTCAGAAGTTCTTGGCTTCCAGTCTCATGAGAAGTCTAGTACAACATGCTACATTTCCTCATAAAAAAGCTTAGTTCATAACAACAAACTTGAGGTATACAAATACTATGTAGGTAAAGCACTATGTTTGATTATTTATGAAGTTATAGTATGTTGTATATAATGTAGTTTTGACACATATATTTATAGCACTCTTCTCCCCTCATCTTATCTTTATTTGCATTCGTTGTTAAACAGACCTTTTGAAAAAAGTTGTTAGCAGTGTAAGGAGAAAAAGCAGAAATGCTCCAAAATTGATAATTTTTCATTTTGTTTCTTCAACTACAAAAGACAATATTCTGTTCAAGGAATGAGGATACAGGGAAATGTGTTTAAATAATGTTTCCTTTGAATGGGACACTGACAACAGCCTGGTATTTCAAAGGAAACAATACATCTCTGACCTTCACTCATCTTTGCTTTAATCCTCCCAACCAAACCAACCAACCAACCAACCCACCCACCCCCTGATATTAAAGATAACATGATGCAGCCGTATCTTAACATTTCCTGGATTTTGATTGGGTGTTACAAATGCAAATTAGTTAAACATTTGTTTTTTGTACTTAGTATGAAATCTGACGGAATAATAGAAATACGTACATTTTAAAGCACATAAGTATCACTTAGAAAACACTTTTATAAAGTAAAAAATACAGTACATACTTTTTCATTGTACCTTAAATCCACTGGTATTAGAACAATATACAGCTTAATAGAAAACAGGAGCAGTTTGGACAATTCTTTGGCAGGCAAATATACTCATGGGGGGAAAACAAAACACAGTCCACAATAATGGAGGAGGATGCAGACATAACTGGACTTTATCCTATGTGCAAGACCATAGGAATTGTCTCTGCAGCTCACCAGCTGATTCAGCCAGAAATAAGCTGGCCTGCAGAAGTCAATATTTTTCTTTTACACAGTGTTAAGTCATGGAGAGGATCAAATACGTTATCCTGTTCCTACGGACAACAAAGTCAGTGTCTTTCGAAAATGTTTTCATTATTTATATGCATCTGCAGAGTAATTGATAAAAAATATTTCCCATGTACATACACACCCACACACAAGCCAAAAGAGAAAAAGAATAGTTGGGCTACAAAATATGTGACATCTAAGAAAGAATGGGTGACTGTGAAATGGGCAAAACAAAACAACAAGCAACCAACCCTCCCACCCCCCAACAACAACAAAAATCAAAATACCGCCAATCCTGATCAGAACTGGCACAATCCCCCTTCTAGGATTCACAAAATAAGCTCTGCATTGGTCAATGCCTTGAGCTGTCCAGTTTAATCTAGGAATCGGGTGAGCAGGCCTGAACACAAACACAAAAAGAATAAAATTCCAGTGTTTGGGGCATCATCCTGGAACCTTCACTCAGATGAGTAGTGGGAGCTACTTGGTGATCAAGGGTTACACGTCTGAGTAAGGACTTCAGGATCAGCCTGGGTCCTGTTAGGATGATACCGCCAATTTCAGCCCACTGTAATGCTCTTTCTCTAATTTAGCTTTGAGTTACTAACTGGACTCATGTCTCTGGCTGGGATGTTGGGCTCTCTGCTTTGACTCCAAATCCAGGGAGAAACCCCAGCTTAGGTAGAATAAGGCCCCTGCCAGAAAATGACTGAACCTAGTGGCCCGTCCTACAGAAGCTCACTGTTTTCCTGATCCTTGTTCCTCTGTTGTCCTTCAATGGTGTTTTTGCCCTATCAGTCAAAGGGCCTAGCTTTTTGTTTGTTAAAAAAACAGCAACAAAACACCCAACTAATTATTTGAGGGCTAATATTCCATTTACATTCCCCTGCTTCCCCCCGCACCCCGCCCCAGTTAACTAATATGATCTTGCTGGGCTTTTAGTGCCTCACTGAAATCCCACTGCAGTAGATGCAAGTGTTTTCACTGACTTCAGCGGGTTATGGATCAGGCAGGAGAGAGCTCAAGCACATACTGTACACTTTGTCAGAAAGTCACTAGTTATCAGACAGGATAGGGTCCATGCTCATGTTAGAAAACCATGGGGATCCCAATGAGCTTGTGGTATCGATATATGAAATCCAAACAAGTCACACACTTCTACACTTTATACACTTCTGTCTATATTTTAGGCATATTTTTACAGTGATGAAACAACAAAAGCAAATGTAAAGCACAAGGAAAACTTTTAGAGACACAATGCAGTAATGAGTTATGCTAACTGTATGATCTGACTTGGGAATTCCTGACTGGGGAAAAAGCCTTAAGGAGAATCTCGATAATGAGAAGATTAAATAAAAGTGAATTGTTAAGGATAAAACTGAAAAAAAGCTGGACTGCATTTAAACAAATGCATAATCTGTTATGCTTTCTGAAGAGTGCTAGTAATAGGGGTATATTAAGGAGTTAAATAGCAGTTCTTTTCTGGACAAACAGGACTTTAAAACATTTGGTAATTTTGAGATTCAGTTAAATGGGCCCAAAAGCAAAGGAGCTATCATAACATTATATACAAGAACTAAGGAAATGCACTTAGCATTGGAACTGTGCTGGGGTTTAAATGATAACTTTCTAGAAATTCAAGGGAGCTACACAGCTTCGTATAGTGTCTAGATACTACTGTGATGGGTTCTTTAGAAATGCAGATACACAGGAAACTGTTCAACATTTTAGGCTGTGAGTAGCTTTAATAGTAAACTGCTGTCAAATGTAAATCCAGATCAAATGACTCCAAAATGCCAGGAATGGAGAAATGGAGCAGTTTTCATTAATTATTGTTAAACATCTATTTAACATCATGACTTTGCATGGCGTTTTACAGAGATTAAAGAAGACCCAGTCCCTGCCCCAAAGATCTTATAATCAACCATGCACAGCCTTATTCAAGTGAGCAAAATGTACCCCTATGAGTAGTGCCATGGATTGTGTGTGATTAGACCTTGTCTAAGTACGGCTTGCAGGATCTGGTCCATAATTATAGGACACAATGTCAGTGTGTCTCTGCACATGTGGACATATTATGACTTGTGATCCAACGAAGACTTCTACAGGACTGCTGCAGAGATGAATCATCCAGACGGAAGAATATTAGGAGTTTTGAATGATAGGAAGCAACAATCCTTTGCACTGCAGTTCTGAGCAACACCAACATTTGAGACTGCTTCTGTACTGAGCAGAATATTGTCATGTCATCAGTGACAATTTTAAGAAGTGCTGCTATTCCATTTCAGGAGGCAGAAGCAAAGTCAAATTGTGAACTGACCAAAAACACTAAAGAAGGGAGATAAAATCATGTGCATTTGAATGATGTTGAGGAGGTAAGAAATGAATGAACTACCTACAGTGATATGCATGGCATAGTTTAGGAGACTTCACAAAGATGGCAAATCACACTTTGTGCAGGGTTTGGAGTCAGGGAAAGGCAGTAAAACTGTAAGTAGATAGATTTTTTTTCTTGAGGGAAAGAATTTAGAAGTAAATAGGAAATGAAATAGCAAAGTCTAACTTTACCTTATTGGTGAGTGGAATACATAAGCGTAGAAGAACTAAACAGCATGGGAAGTAGAAAAAGTTGATAGCTAAAAAAAGTAATCAAATTTATGAACAACGATGGGCCAGTGGAAGAGGGAGAATGTTTCATGACTGCTCCTTTGAAACTATGGGTAGGGGCTGATGGTTGAGCTGAAATGGGCAGCAGAAATGTCAGATATGAATGTGGGATCTGGGAAATCGGTTAAAATGATAAAAACGCTTTGCAGTCAAACAGTGCCTCCTGTCTGAGGAACTCAATGTTCTTTAAAAACACAAATTCATTAAACTTAACAACTTCCTAGCGAGGAAGGCAAGCATTAATCCTCTTCTATAGATGAGAAAAGTGAGGTACAAAAGATGAGTTTTTAAAATGACTACTGATTTTTGGGTGACCAATTGGAGGCAACTTACAGGGTGTTTCGGAAGGTGCTAAGCACAAACCTACCTTCTGAAAATGCGGCCCTTTTAACATGAAATCACTAGTGATTGTGGAAAACCTTGGCCAGAGAGATTAAGTGCCACATAGACTGTGGCAGAGTGGAAACAGAACTTTAAACATCTTAACTCCTAGGCCTGTGTCTTTATAGACCTTCCTTTCTCTGCAAAAATCTTCACAGGGAAAGAAGATGTCTGATACAGATTTGGCAACAGATGTGGAGGGAGAAGATAAAGCTTGGGCAGTGTGAAAACACATGCAAATCGTCTCTGAGCCCTGGTATCTTGCTCGCTTGTAATTTTTTAATGAACTCGAACAAGGAAGGTTTTTTTGAGTCACATGGTCTCTAGCAGGAGTCAATTACTTTTTCAGCCAATATATGAGCGTTGTTACAAGAGTTTCTTTTAAACTCAAATTAGGGTTGGAAGGGTTCATGTAGTTTCAGCAGTTCCAAAGAGCCACTAGTGAGGGTCAGAAACTTTCTTTATATTTGGTATCTCAGCAGGAGGCAATCAAAAAACTTCAGGGCAGTGGATCTGCTTGCTTAGGGTCAGCTGCATTCAGAGGATTTTAGCAGTTTCAAGGAGCTGTTAGTGAGGGTCAGAAGTTTTCTTTATATTCACCAGCTTGGCAAGAGGTAATCAAAAACCTCAGGAAGGCAGAGCAGTTTATGCAGCTTCAGTGATTGCAAAGAGCCACTCGTGAGGATCAGCAAATAATGGTGACCCACCTGGGCTCGCCTGAGTTAAACTGGTCAAGTCAGCAAGCCAAGGAGCAAAAGTGAAGGCGGAACTCTGGCTTAGCTGATTCAGGAAGACCAAGAAAGCTAGATGCAGGGCTGCCATGTAACTACCAGGTATAGTATATTTCATAAGGAAAAAGGTGAACTGAAGGAAGAATAGCTACATTTATACTTCTAGATAAGAAGCATGTTGGCTTGGGTACCCATTCTGGACTTGTTTAATTTGTTTTATTATAAGTACAGCATTGAACCCATCCCAAACGTGTAGACAACAACCTCACACTAAACGTTAGAGGTTGTAACACTCACACTAGATGCTGCAGAATTTGGTTGTATCCAAATCCTTTAGATTACTTTGAAAATCTCAGGCATATTTTCTTTTGTGTTTAAAAATTGTGTGAAACTCTCGTTTTGACATTAACCTACCATATGCTTAATAGCATAATCAGTGCACTGAATATTGTGAATAATATTACAAAAGCCTGTCCTGTTTGAGTGAGAAAAGAAATAGCACTGCAGTGGGTCGGAAGGCAGAATACTGATCTTTGGTAAGGGATGTGTATGGGATTCTGTCCTAACAAGGAGGCAGTTGGAACAATTCCGCCCCTGCAGTTAGGACAATTTGCCAACAGGTAAGTACAATACTATTAAACTGTTGCAAAATTTCCAGAAAAGTTCCAACACACAGCAGGATAAAAAAAAAAAAATCTGCATATTAACTGTGATGTACCAATGCGCTCTTATTCCCAAATTCAGCTCATATACAAGATTTAGAAAATGAAGGCTTCCATTTAAGAATCTGACAAATGATTTTCCTAACTGGCCCTTTTTAATTTAGTGGGAAGCAACAAATGTGTTCCCAAAAACATAAGAGTTGTGTTTGTAAATTACCAGGAACTTTACCAGGAACAGAATTGAAGGTATCAAGAATGCATCTGTGAAAATAAAAACAACATTTCCCCTAGCATAGTTGCCCATTTTTATTTCTTACTATAGTTAGTACCTTCCTTCATGCTTGTAAATCTGCACTTAAGTATCATGGTACCTCTGCTCTCCTTGTTCTTTTTCACTTGACTAGTTCCATATACGCAACACGTTCTGTACAATAAAGATAAAGGCAGATGCCCTGTCCCAAAGCACTTACAATGTTAGGTAACTCAGGAAATGAATAACAGAAGGAGATGACACTCAGGAAGGTGTAGAGAAAGAAATGACAAGGAAGAGGACAATATAAATATGCAGTCCTTGGTGAAATTAATGCACCTATCCAGATGACCAAATCAATTCATGTGAGGGACCCTACAGCTGGTTTTCTTTGGTACTGATACCCAATAGTACTGTAAGAAATATTCCTATAAAAAGCAAAGGTTTTATGCTTTTGCCAGCAGCCATTATCCAAAGCACATGTTCTTCAAACAAGCTTGGTACCCAACTTCTCAATATTTCAATTTCAACCTATATGGGCATCTGTCCAGTCTGCCATTCTAGAGGTGAGCTATTTAGTTTTTCTCTCCATTGAGAGGGTACCCTGCAGAGCATCCATCCTTTGATGCAATAGCAATAAGAGCTCTTACGGAGAAATCCTATGGATTGCTAGATCAGTGGCTGAGGTAGCCCTAGACCAGCAGTCTAGTGATGGGCTTAGAGAACTCTGTGTTGGGGTGATGTGCGCTTTTTAGAACTCCTCTTTTTTCAGACCTTAGCTTCTGCTCGACATCTTGTTGCTGCCAGTACTTCTGTCCTTTCTGCATTTCAGGCAAGGTAGGTTGCATTTTTGCAAATAAAAATATGTATTTGAATATCATTTTGTTATAAATGGTCAGTACTCTAAAACCGCATGTATTCCTGGTGCACCGTCTGCACCCTCCCAGCACCTCTGAGCCTGTATTGAATATAGCAAAACATCTAATAGTTGCTGCTACTCTCCTGAGGTTTTCCTCTCTGAGCATCCAAACGTGGGTGCCTAACTTTAGGCAGCTAAATCTATATTTAGGTTCTGCGAAGACCTACACATGTGCCTAACTTCATACATTGTGCTACTGATTCTGGACAGCATCCCTGTTCAGCAAAGCATGTAAGGATGTGTTTGTCCCTGTGAAGTCAATAGCACATAGACACTGCTTCAGTGCTTGCAGGATCAGGGCCTAAGAGCTGTCCAACAACTTCCAGGAGACTCCTTCCTGCGCGTAAAGCTAAGTACGCATGCAAAACTTTTCAAGACAAGGGTCTTGAAGGGGCCTAATTTTCAGAGATACTGAAGTCATTGATTCAGTAGCCAGTGCTCAGCACCTCTAAGCTCAAACACTTTTACTTATGTGTCGGAATGTAGATTTAAGAGCCTAAATGAAGGCATCCAAGTTTAATAAAAATGCTGGTATTTTATTGTTAACTTTCCTCTTGAATTTTTATAGTTGATAGGGACGAAGGCCATGCCACTGAGCCACAGGAAAATGCTTAGAACTATCTTCTGAAAGCCAAAAGAGCAGTCAAAATAATCTAAATATCTCCAAACCCCAGAATTTAAGCAGACCAGCATTAAGTATACACCAGTCAATTGCTTGCTTTCTCCTCCCACCATGCTCAGCATCCTGTCATTCTGTGTTGAGAAAGGGGAGTTCCTTGGCTGTATAAAAATCATAGAAATGTAGGGCTGGAAGGGACTTTGGGAGGCCATTTATTCCAGCTCCCCCTGTGCTGAGACAGGGCCAAATATAAATAGACTTTCCTGACAGGTGTTTATCTCACCGGTTCTTAAAAATCTCCAGTCATGGGGCTTCCACAACCTCCTGTGGAAGCCTATTCCAGTACTTAACTATCCTTATAGCTAAAAATTTTTTTTCTAGTATCTAACCTAAATCTCTCTGGCTGCTGAACAGGCCCATTACTTCTTGTTCTACCTTATGTGGACATGGAGAACAATTGATTAGTCCTTTCTAACAGCATTTGACGTATTTGAAGACCATCAGTTATCCCCTCGGTCTTTCTTTTTTCCCCAAGACTAAACATGCCCAGTTTTCTTAACTTTTCCTCTCAGATCACCTCATAGGTTTCTAAGCCTTTTGCCATTTTTGTTGTTCTCCTCTGGACTCTCTCCAATTTGTTTTTTGCCTTCCTCTGCAGCACGGGGCATGGGTGACTTGCTGATGGATTCTCTGTACCTTGAAGTTTTTAAACTATTATTTGAGGACTTCAGTAACTCAGTTATAGGTCAGGGGTCTCTTACAGGAGTGGGTGGGTGAGGTTCTGTGGCCTGCTTTGTGCAGGAGGTCAGACAAGATGATCATAGTAGTACCTTCTGATCTTAAAGTCTATGAGTCTATGAGACATCTTTCCAAAAGTGTGGTGCCCAGAACTGGACACAGTACTCCAGCTGAGGCCTCACCAGTGCCAAGTAGAGCAGAACAATTACCTCTTACATACAACACTCCTGATAACACACCCCAGAAAATTAGTGATTTCACAACTGCATCACCCGGTTGGCTCATATTCAACTTGTGATCATGTCCTTCTCCGCAGTACCACCACCTAGCCAATTGTACATTTGATTATTTCCTTCCACGGTGTAGTACTTGGCACTTATCAGTACTGAATTTCATTTGGTTGATTTCAGACCAATTATCCAATGTAACACGATCATTTTGAATTCTAATACTGTCCTCCAAAGTGCTTGCAACTCTGTTCAGCTTGGTACCAGCTACAAATTTTATAAGCATAGGTGTTACAGCACAAGCTGTAAAAGCTAAAATGCCTCATTGCTAGCCAAATACTTCTACTCATACCACATCCACTCAGCATATCTCACCTGTTAGAAGAACTGTTGTGTGCTCTGTGTCTGAAGTTTGAGCCAGAGGGGGGGAGGGCGTCCTGAAATGTCCGTTCCTCTTGCGATGTTGGAGATAGGGCAATACAAGCTTCATCTGAAGTATCCTCTCTGTCTAACTGCCCCAAAAGGTCTGTTGAAAATGATCGAGTTGTGATATTAGACTTGATCCATCACAAAGCACAGAACACACGGCTGATTTTCCTCAATTTGCTCTCATAATAAACAATTAGAATTCCACTAAAACTTTCACGTAACAAACAGGACAGAATATTCCCTCTTTATCAATTTGATTCGCAATGCACAGGGGAGAGCATACAGTCGTTATCTACTGCGATAGTTTTCATTCATCCCCAGGATGCTCTCAGTACACACACGCACACACATACACACGCACATGCACACTCACACACACTTTTCTGATTCACAAGAAACTGTGTATTTGGATGATTTTCACCCTTAATTGTTCTCTGGAAAACATTTTCAAGTACCTAAGTACTAGCCCAAAGAGTTTACAGCACAATTGGGAAAGAGTTGTGTGAGTAAAGAGACATGATTTCTAAATTCAGAAATCAACAGTCTAACTGGCTGACAGAGATCGTGTTCCAACCAAATGAACATTTCACTACAGCTAGTGATCAACATACATTAACTGCATAATCTTTCCTCTTTACATCTTTAAAAGAGAATAAAACAAAGCCATAAAATATTTCCCTACTATTTTGTTTCACTTAATTTTAGTTTACAAGAGAGACAACACAGACATTAGGACCCTGAAAGTAGACAGATTGTATCATCTTTCAGCATATCAAAAGCCTGTGTTTGAGATGTGCTGAATTTGAGAGAGAATGGTTTGAAAAATACCCAAATCATTTAAAAGATGTAGAAAAACTGCATACTGTAGGTGTAACACTTAAAAAAAAGAAAGCAAATCACAATCAAACCCTAGGCTAGCAGAATATGGATTAAGAAAAAATCCTGTTACAGATAAAGACTTTAAAAGGTTTTTCTCAAAATCATAAGACCTTTTTGCTTTTTTCTTTAAATCCTGTTTTTTTCCCTTGTTCTCTGCCTCCCTGAATCCTGTATTACCTAAGCTGCACAATACCCATGGTAACATCATGAGCAGTGGAAAGAATATAATGCTACTGCAAGCGTTATCATGCTGTTGTATTTCACATTTTGGCCAGAGACCCAGAAGTGCTCACCAGCTTAGGAGGGCAAAGCCACTTGTGTTTTTGATCCTTCCGTTTCTAAAGGGCTAACGCCCCAAGATTGTTGTGGACCAATATTACTTTTCATGCTCTTCATATGTTAGATGAAAACGTAGTGAATGAGACAAACAAGAGAACACTAACTTCCTTATAATACCAATAACTAGTGTGCTCTGGCTGCATTGCCTTCACAGATCCACACACATGGAATTGTACAGGCAGGGAACCATTAAAAGGAGTTAGCTTAGTAAGGGGCCACATGCCTCAATGCATGCGCACAACAGATCCTAGACTGAATCTATTAAAGGAGATACGTTGATCCCACTCTAAGTTTCTGTCCATCTATCTGGAAAAATACTCCAAAGAGAAGCAGTGAAAGAGGGAGAGTGAATGGGTATCTCTGCAGGCAATACAATATATCTAGAAAATTCAAATTACTGGTAAGTAAACTAGAATTTCTTCTGCATAAATCTGTCTCCAGAGATCCCCATTCTTCAAAACTAATGAGTAGTAACTACTTAACTTCATTGCTCAGCCCCTTTCTTTCTCTTAACTACAAAGGGACTGCAGAAACTAGTTTTTAAGTGTGTAGAGAGCTCCAGGCAACGGCCTAAACACATGCCAATAATAGGAATTTTGCTTGGGCAAGTCTGAGAAACCACCATAATTTTGGTGGAATAAGCTGTAAGACCTTTGGTAATGAACTCTATTTTTCATAGCTGTTTTCAGAGCACTGCCTTATTCATTTTAAAAGTATTTGGCCTGGAAGTGATTTTCTTTTTCAGCTTTTAAGAAGAGATGATCTACCAATTCCAGTTCTTACAGTATAAAACACGAGTGTTAGATTCACAGACTAGTCTAAATTGGTTTAATTTATACCTTCTTGTTATGCCAAGCTGCAGAACTTACTTAGACTCCCTGAGACCTGGTCTGCATTAGAATTTTACGTCGGTATAGTTAATTCTCTCAGGTGTGTGAAAAATCCGCACCCCTGAGAGATGTAGCTATATCCTGCTTCTCAGGCCTTCTTTACACTAGAAAGTTTTGTCGACACAAGTTACAGTGATGACCAAAAAGCGCTGTAATTACAATACTTGTGCCTGGCCACACAGCGCTCATTGTATGGCCGAAGTGCCTCAGCAGTGAGAGCAGTGCACTTGTGGGCAGCTATCCCACTATGCAACTTGTCACCTTGTGCTGCTAGGACTTGTGGGAAGGCAGAGAGGATCGCAGTGCATCATGGGGCAGGCTCAACGTCCCATGGTGCAGTGATATCCAGCTCATCATTCCATTACTTTCCAACTGTGTTTTGCAGCATTTTTCAATGGCCTCCGTTTCCTGGAAGCCTGCCCTCTTGATCTGAAAGGATGGATCTGCACTGCTCTCCGCCGTTGTTTGTCAGTGCTCTGAACACATCGCGGCTGGTCACGCAGTGTATCATGAGCTCCCAGTCAGAACTGGAATCCGAGGCACCTGACCTGCTGTGTGCCATGCAAATAAACAGCACTGGATTACTATTTGCATTCCTGGAGCATCTGCACACTGTGCACTGCCACTTTTGGGCATGTGAAACAAGCACGGAGGGTGGGACTGCATTGTTATTCAGGTCTGGGATGATGAGCAGTGGCTGCAGAACTTTTGAATGCACAAAGACACCGTCAAGGAACTCCGTGTGGAGCTGGTTCCTGCCCCGCAGTGCAAGTACACAATGGACATATCTGGTTATGTGATCAGGTTACAACACAGGTAGGTCACATGCAAATTATAAATGTTAACTGTGTTGTGATGAGGTCACAACTGTGACCTAGGGACAACTGTGTTGTAATCAAGTCTGCTGACTTGGATAATTTTTGTAGTGTAGGCAAATCTTTAGTTATACCATCTTACACATCATTAAGTGGGTGTGACAGGGTTTAAGGGAGTCTAATTGAGAGTAAGTGAATCTACCAACTACCAGTTTACAACTCAACTCTGAATTTGGCCCTATATATCCCGGGAGACTGGCTGGTTTTTGGCACTTTCACGTCTAGGTAACAAGGAGTCAACACAGGATCTGTGTCCAGAAGTTAGTTGTATCTGATGGTTATTAAGTGCTTACACTGAAATGAATTCATAGTTTCAGTTCAGTTCCTCGTGAGAGGCCACAGTATTACTACTACCATAATTACAAAATCAGCATCATAAGTTGCACTAAGTCAGATCCTTGCTGTACAGAGCAGAGGGCAAAGACTTGAATGGGTCTATGCT
Organism: Mesoclemmys tuberculata; assembly: GCA_007922155.1. Classification (NCBI taxonomy): domain Eukaryota; kingdom Metazoa; phylum Chordata; order Testudines; family Chelidae; genus Mesoclemmys; species Mesoclemmys tuberculata. The sequence continues at coordinate 17,405,613 of ML675614.1, read as the reverse complement.
ATGTTTCTTAGCTCTAAAGGTGGTCCCTTCAGAACAAGCTTGAGGAACGCTAACAGGGCAGCTGGGGAAAGCCTGTACATGCTATCCCTTTTCTGTGGATAAATATAGGCATTGTGGCACTTTTCATGATCACTAAATTCATTAAAAAAAAATTAAAAATACCCAACGGAGTCTATTCACATGTCACTTGTAGATATTATTTCATGCAGAAGTTGATCCCTACATCTTTTTTACGTTTAGGACAGAAGGGGCATTCCTTAAAACAAATGAAAAAACAAACCTGAACAATGACGATGGCCCAGAAGTCTTCTGAGTGGTACTAGCAACTTCGTCCACTGAAGGTGCAATTTCAGAAGGAAGAATGACCTTCGTGTATTTTGGAGGTGGTGCAGCAGAAGACAACATGCTGGTCCATGCAGTCCCAGTGCTTTTCCTGATAAATGGATCTAGTGCTGCAGTATGACCAGATATATTCAGGAGAAGGCCAAGAGCAGCTCAAAACCATGAGAAGCAATTGCTAGAAGATCTTTGGAATGAAGAAATATAAATCTTCACTATTGATCCTTGGGTTCATGTTTCTTGTGGGCACAGATTTACTTTTAATATATTGTAACTTTTTCCCTTAGTCATTCCTTAAACATTATTTTTCTCTGCATCTAATTTAAATAACTGAGATCTAACCAAAATGGCACTAACAGAGGAGGGATGGGCTGAGGGGATGGTTCACATTGGCATTAGGTTCAGGGCTAAATCAGGACTTGGTCGGGAGGCACTGGAAGGCTCACATATTGTTCAGACAAGATTTCAGACCTAGATGATGAAAGCCTTTCAAGATAATGTGTAGTCTTGTTTACTTCAGAACCACAAAATAGGTCCATTCCAAGTTTGGATCTCAGGCTCTGCAGTTTGCGGAGGTCAGCTCTGGGGATTTGAATCGGAATTTCCGCAAAATGTGAAAGACTTCAGAAATCAGTTTCTGGCTTTGCCTCTTCTCTTTAAGAGAGTAAAAGATTTCATTTTTATTTTTCACCTCAAATGCTATGATGTTAACGTATATCTTGCTAAATTTACAAAGATCCCATTTGTTGAGATAATGGTTACAATGATATTACATGAGGAATAATCTTAAGTTAAAGCAACGTGCTCTAGTAGGAATACACATGTATAATTATGCCTTCCTTCTACAATTTGCTGGTAGTTGTGATTGTAACATCTAGCACCTGGCTGGAAGAGCCAAATGTATTTCTGTAGAAGCCCACTGACAGGTTTTCATATTATTCAGCTAGAAGGGCATTCTGAGAAGCCTTCATGCAATAGTGATGGAACTCCCACTCCTTCCTTGGTGATATTATGCATTATTACTTAAATGCACCTATTTTCTATTGGCTCTGTGCCTGCAAATTAAAAAACAAATCCATTCTCAAGTCTCCTCCACAGGACTTTCAGGGATAAAATACATCTCAAGACATGCAATCACATGGCAGAATGAAAATCTTCTTTTAATATTGTTTGCAAAATTGACAGATCTACTTAACAGAAGCCATTAAAATATTTACAAAGTAGCAGCTGCTCTTGTAAAAATACAGCTTTTTTGTCAAGAAAAATAAACTAGTTGATAAGTGCAAGATAAGCCATTTGACTTCTTCTTTGTGTGCTCTGCATGGTATGCACAGCCAATTCTGTACAATCTGATGTTTACAGAGCAATCGTAATGTACGACCTCCTTAGGCAACAGGGACACAAGAAGCCTTTAAAACGCTGAAGCAAGCATTTAATCAGAACTCTTCATGCTGATCTTTGAAAAATTCAATAAGTTCAAAAAATGTAACTCCCTCTAAAGATAAAATATCAGTTTTTTGCTTCAGGAGTTGCAAATATATGCCAATGAACTCCCAGTGAACCAGGCAGACTTCAGCCACTGCTATTTAAAAGAGTAAATCATATGTTTTTGAGAAAGAGACAATGCAAGCACTTAAACAATATAAGTACTTAGGCCACTTGAGTGTAACTGTGGAATAATAGCTCAACTAGTCAAAACATATCCCCTTTTTTGGTATGTTTAACCAAAGTTTCTTTTCACCTGGCTAACTCTTTTCATATGAATTATACATTTCTCTATTTTACATGCTTGTTTCATATTGAAATCAAGATTTTACATATTTTTCTAAAAAGATAAAGGGGACAGTTACCTGCAAGTAATTACCATAGAAGTGTGAGTAATACTGAGTATGACTATATATGCATTACACAGCTGTTCCACCTTGATGCTATTGTAGTTCTAGTCTAAGACCATGGGAGCGTATGCATAAAGTCAATGGGTAACACGCTGTCCCCACTGAAGTCAATGGGAGTTTTGCCACTGATTTCACTGGAGCCAGGATTTCACCCCATATGTGTGTGTGTGTCTGGTTCCACACGCCCATTAATCACACACATTTATAAGGTGCTCATCACCAGACTCTCTCAAAGCAATTTACTAAATTAAATTAAAAATATGATATATGCTAAAAACAGAAAACATCTATTTGGCTACTCTAGAGGCTTGCTAACTTAAAAACTATTTCCCACGGGACTGCCCGGGATGTACCAATAGCACAGAAAACTCAGACCAAAGAGGAGTATCCAACAATATGATCTAAATATGTGAAGATCTGGCTCTGATGGATTGCCACCTGGAGCAAATTCTGTAGGCAGGAATCTGCTACTGCAATGCCCTTTCCTCCAGGAACTGACTCCAATCGTATGATCAGTCTCCTGGCAATAAAAAGCCTGCCTTTTCAGCTTTACATGTGATAAGTTCTCTGAAGGTGATGTGATCACCTAATTATCTTGACCACAAGCAGATATATAGCTGTATATAGTGGTGACACATGCTATAAGCTGTGCTGTCATGACATAACATGATCAACATAATACTGTTATTGTTTAGTAATTATAGCAGGAGATAGGTTTGCAGGACTTCTGGGTTTTATGCCTGACTTGCCTGTTGACTAGACAATTTTTCTTCCTCATAAACAGTATTTCTTTGGTGGACAAGGTTAATCTGTAACTTGATGGGATATAAATAGCAGTGCCACAAGACTATCAGAGAAAGATTATTTTTTGAACATGGTAGATAGAATAGTTTGGCCAAAGGCTAGATCAGAAGAGGTGTAAATGCACACTCTATAGTGTCTTAGTGAAAGTATGCATGGAAGACCACACTATGCTGTTCTGTTCAGGTTCTTATACCATGCTCATCACCACTGTAACTGAATCATAGCAGATTGCACATTTCCCTTTACTGCTATTCTAGCAGAACCTTTCTCAGCCAAGGAACAGAATTGCTTTCAGCACTGTAAGCCTGTGGGCAGGGCTGATATAGAATATGGCTGATCTTGTGTGTCACAAAGATACATTCTGATCCACTTGAATAACACACTTTTAGGGACATTACTCCTTCTTTTTGGCCCTTCCAGGTAAATGAACAAACTCATCAATCTAAAATACCTGTGTTCTGTTTGCGTAAAATATCACAGCCCTTTAGCCATCTAGAATATGAAAGTGTGTCTCAGTCTTATTGGAGGAAGATGGCACAGGCAAGCAAAAAATTGTTATTAACCTCTTGTAACTGTTGTTCTTTGAGATGTGTTGCACCTGTACATTCTACCTTTGGTGTGCGCGTGCCCCACGATATAGCACCAGAAATTTTTCCTCCAGTTGATACCTGTCAGGGTGGCTTGAGCGCCCTCTGCTGCTACGTGCCTCTAGTGTTGATAGAAAGGGACCAACTGACCTTCTTTTCCTTCTTTTTGGAAACTCCAATGTAGAGGGGTAGAAGGGCAGTCATGGAATGGAATGGATGTGTGCAACACATCTTTAACAACAGTTACGAAAGGTTAGTAACTGTAGTTTCTTTTTTGAGTGACTGTACGTGTGCATTCCACTCTTGGTGACTCCCAAGCAGCAATATAGGCAGAGAGACACATGGACTGTAGGACAGCTTGACCAAATTTGGCTTTATCTCTAGAGTATTGGGTGATGGTGTAATGGGAGGAGAAAGTGTGCACCAGTGACCAGGTTTCTGCTTTGAAAATGTCCTGGATAGGGATCTGTGCTAGGACCGCCACTGAAAATACTTGTGATCTTGTGAAGTGAGCATTCAGTTTGATTGGTGGTGAAATAACTGCCAGATCATAACACGTATGGATACAGGAAGTTATTGAAGACAAAATTCTTTGTGAGGAGATTGGAAGACATTTCATTCTGTCCACTGTAGCCATGAGCAGTTGGATGACCACAAAATGGTTTGGTCCTGTCTAAGTAGAACACTGGTGCTCATCTAACATCCAATATAGATAGCTGTGGCTCATCCCTATTTGCGTGTGGTTTTGGGTAAAAAACAGGTAAGTAAATTGGTTGATTGTTATGAAAATGCAAAACTGCTTTTGATAGAAAACTTGGAGTAAGTAAATCTTATCTTTAAAGAAGACGCTATACACATCTGATGGTTTGGATGTAAGGGCACGCAGTTCAGAGACCTTTCTTGGCAGAAGCGATAGCAATTAAGAAAACCACCTTCTAGGAAAAGTGTAGTAAGGAGCACATTGCTAAAGGCTTAAATGGTGGTCCCCTTTAGACAAGTTTAGACAAGACCAAATTCAGGTCCCAAAGGGGAATCAGTTCCCTTTATTGAGAGTACAACCTTTTCAGGCTTTTAAGGAATCTGATTGTCAGATCGTTAGAAAAAAACCAAACAGTCCATGCAAGGGTGGATAGCTGATATTGCTGCCAGGTGAACCTTGATAGAGGAAATTGCTAAGCCCTTGTTCTTACAGACAACACTGCAGCTATGTTTTACGTCAACAGGTAGGGAAGAGCTTGCTTATCCCTGCTATGTCAGGAAGCAATTCACCCATGGGAATTTTGCATAGCCCAGTCAGTTAGCCTCACAGTCTCGTGCCTTCCAGGGTGCAGAATGAACTAATGGACCACCAGAGCAGGTAATTTTTGAGTCACTATGAGTCATCTCTTTGATCAATTTGCAAACAGGTCTAACAGAAAATGTCACCAGTTCTGCTCCCTGCAAGGTCACAGTCTGGGCTCTATCAGAGATGCCTTCCTTATTCTGACAGAAAAGCTTAACTATGCTTTTCCCTCATCACACTCCTACACAGAGTGCTACCAAAAATCAAGCGGGACTGCACTTGAATTATATTAATAGTCACAGCGTGGCCTCATCAACATTAGTTGTCTACTCTACTGGACCTCTCAGTGGCATCTCCATTCTCACTCCCACCACACCCAGACCTGATCTCCCAACACCATTGTTGGCTGCTCCACCCAAACCTGCCTGTTGAGGTAAAACACAGCTGTGGTGGTCCTGTCTGTAAGAACAAACAAGTTTCTCCCCCGGAGATGAGGTAGGAAAGCCCGACAGGCAAGACAGATCACTATGAGTTCTCTGACGTTGATATGGAGAGAGCTCCCATGAGGACCAAAGGAGGGTCCCCAGCTGAGCTTCCCACCCAGAGCAGACATGTCTGAGACCAGAATCACTGATGGCTGAGGGCAGATGAAGGGAATGCTCACACAAACATTGAGAGGATCCAACCACCAATGCAGGGAAATTAGAACTTGTGCAGGTACAATGAGCTCAGTGTCAAGATGAAGACAGCTTGATGAGTACACTGAAATCAGCCAAGCCTGGAGGGGTCTAAGTTGCACGTGTTGTACTACACGTGTGGATGAGACCATATGCCCTAGGAGCCTCATAAAGTTTCGGCCTGTTGTGATTGGGTGAAACTTGAGGTATGTCACTAGAGACCAGATGGACTGGAATCTTGTCTCTGGGAGGAATGCTCTGGCCTAGGTAGAGTGCAGCACCACTCCTGTGAACTCTACCCTCTGTACCAGACAAAGGGTAGACTTGTCTGCATTAATCAATAGGCCTAGGGTCTTCAATGCTAACTTAATGAGTTGAACACTGGATATAACTTGGGCTTTGGACCATCCCCTGACTAGCCAGTTGTTTAGTTAAGAGTAGACCTGCACTCCTAGTCTCCTCAGGAACGCTGCTACCATGGCCATACATTTCACGAACACTTGAGGAGCTGCAGAGAGGCCAGATGGAGGCACTGTGAACTGGTAACATGACAGCTTCACTACAAACCTGAGGAATTTTCTGTACCCTAAGTATATTAATACATGAAAGTAGGCATCTCTTACATTGAGGGTGGTGTACCGATCTCCAGGGTCCAGAGAGGGAATGATGAATGCCAGAGTGACCATGTGGAACTTTATCTTTTTGAGATAGTTATTGAGCTGTCACAGGTCTAGAACAGGTCTGAGATCTCCTTTTGCTTTTGGGATTAGGAAATAACAGGAGTAGAAATCTTTCCCTTTTAAATTATGTGAAACATCCTCTACAGCTTTCAATTGAAGGAGACTGAATTTCCCGAACCAGAAGTTCTTCATGAAAGGGGTTCCTGAAGAGGGACAGGGAGAGAAGGTGGAAAGAAGGGGTAGAAATAAACTGGAGGGTGTATCCCTCTTCCACAGTGCTCAAAAGCCAATGGTCTGTGGCGATACAGGACCAAGCAATGAGGAAATGGAAAAGGTGGTTTGAAAATAAATGAAAAACGGAGTCTGGCATCCTGGAAACTGGTTCCAGACTCAATGGAATCTACCTAGGTGCTGGAGTCAACATTGCCATCTTTTGTGGTATCAAAGCAGAGGACTGCTTAGACTTTGGGTATGTCTATACTGCCAGTGGCACTGTCGGCACTGATGGATTGATGCCATGGGATCGATTGAGCAGGCAGTGGAGGCCCACTCAATCGATCCCAGAAGTGTCCTCCAACCGACATCATAAAACCACCCCTGCGAGAAGAGTAACGCTGCATCAACTGGAGGGCATTTCCCACCAGTGCAGCGCAGTGGAGATGCTGCAGTAAGTAGAAGTTAGTAAGTCGACAGGAGATACGCAATCTACTCTACTTAACTTGCGTCTCTCCTGTCGATTGCTGCTGTCAGTGTAGACCAGGCCTCAGACTGTACTCTACTCGTAACCCCAGGCCTAGCAGGCATCAGTGCCAGGGACCTCACGCTTCCAGCAGTCTGCTTCTTATGCCTCTCCTTAGGCACTGGGGATGATGAACAGTGCTGGGACTCGAGGATGTTAGGAGGTGCACTCCTTACCAACCCTGAGGCACTCGGTGCTGAGTTTGACTGACCTGGCTCAGATGGAGGTCTCAAATCCACTTCCATGAATAGAAACTATAGCCTGGCTTCATGATCTTTGCTTGTGTGAGGCTTAAAGTCCATGCAAATGTGGCAATGCTCTCCAATGTGAACATCCTTAAGGCACTTCAAGCAATGTGAGTGTGGGTTGCTCATGGGCACAGCCTTATTGCAGGAAACACAGGCTTGAAGCCCAGTGATCAATGTATTCCTGAGTACCAGAAATTGAATAAAACCCTCAGATGGGGTAAAAAACCCCAAATAACTAAGCATCAATAACTTTAATAACACTAAACTATTTACAATAAAATACAAGAGAACACAGTCCACTGACAGTACAAAAGCAAGAAGAGTGGTTCCAGTGACTGTCATGGGCTGTAAGAAGGCACTGAGGGGCTTGGGGTTGGCTGGGCCCTATATACCAATGCTAGCAATGTGCAGCAACAGGGGGCATTCAAGCGGCCTCAATGGGTATCACTGAGGGAAAAATTTCCAGTGACTGCACACAGGGCGTGTGCACTCCAAGAGTGGAATGCACATGTGCAATCAGTTGAAGAAGAAACACCATTTCCTGGAGCTGATGAAAACAGAAAGGGCATTTGTAGAAAAATTAAGGAATAGGTTGCAGCATCACGAATGGTGGCCTGCAACAATTATTGCCAGCTTGGACATCGAATGAGCTAATAAAATAGTCACCAGAAAAAGAACCTTAACGGTTAAATACTTTTCACTGAATACTTTGTCTTCAAAGAGAGGACATACAGAGCTTGCAACAGTAGCTTCAGCTTCCAGGCAAGAGGAATCAATCTGAAGGATTTATTCTAAAAAGAGCTCTAAGGACATTCTTGGAAAGGGAAAAGTCGGACTATGAACTTAATGCTAAGGGGACATTTGTTAGGCCTAATGAACTGACTGTGGCACCAAAAAGCTCCTTTTGAAGAGAAGCTGGTGGACTGCCACTGTGGATCAGAAAGGATGTATGTTCAACAGGCTGAGAACCAAGTGTGCTTGCTACAACTCTGTGGAGTTCAGAAACTTGTGAAAGAGATTCTTGGGCTACTGGCCTGAGAAGATGTCCTTCTGATAGGCCAAAAAGTCCAGGTACCTGAAAACAAAACCTGGGAAATTGGATGTTCACTGGAAAAGTAAGCCATCTTAGACAAGAAACTCCTGCCTAAATATCAGAAAGAGAAACACTGCTGGAAGGAGACACCCTTCCATAGGAAAGACCGAGGGGAGTCTACACGACTGCTTAATTGTATCTAACTTACATTGCTCAAGGGTTTGCAAAAGACACCCCTCCTGAGTGACGTAAGTTACAGTGACCTAAGTGCTGTCCACACCGGTGTTATGTCGGCAGGAGATGCTTTCCTGCTGACATAGTTTCTGCCTCTCGCACAGGTGGAGTAATTATGCTGGCAGGAGAGTGCTCTCCCGTCAGCATGCAGTGTCTTCCCTAGACACGCTACAGAGCTGCACTGATGTAATGCTTCTAGTGTAGACATGTCCTAAGTTCCGGGCTTCAGATGACTTGCTTTTCCTGAAAGACGGGATGAGAGCAGTAAAATTCTTCTCTGTTCATTGAAACATCATGCTGTATTGAAAAAAAATTGCCTGGGACACTTGGTATTCCCCTTGCCAGTACAGGTAGGCAACCACCACTGAACTGTGACCCAATTAGAAGTGGCCTCTCTGATGGCACTTTTTAGAACGCAAACAAGGCCTTTCTCCTGAATTGTAGCACAACAATGGACTATATGTATCTAAGTTTGTCTTGAAATAGGAGAGTTTCTCCCAGCCATTTTGCCCTCGTATGCCATCTGTTTTCAACGCTACCCCTCAGAGATTGGTTAGTGGCATTTTTTTAACGGACTAGACTCCTAAAATCACCACAAGAGGAAGACGTTGCTGTGAAGCTGTGCACTTATTAGTCTTCCCAAGTCCTGAGATCGCTGAGCGCCAGTTGAGAAGAAATTTCTGAGCAGGTAACTCTAGATAACTCTAGAGTAAGGCTAGAGTTCAAGAGTCAGCTAATTGTGTCTCTCTCTCAAAAGCAATTGCTACAGACCATCACTGAAATCACTGAAATTCTCTGCTCCCCGAGATGGGTCACTAACACTGCTCTGAACTGAATTTAAACTCTAGGTTCCAGAGAGACCAAAAGGGAGATTGCGACACTGGAGGTACAGGTTCCTAAAGCAAAACTGCATGTGGAGTTGGTGCTGGGAGGCAATAAGGACATGCTGGGTCCACATCCAGTATATCCTTTTGATAAGAAGAAATTCCCTGGGGCACTGCCTCCAATGTCTGCATAGGAAGACTCTGTGTTGAATACTTGGTGGCAAACACATGAAGTCAATCTGTCCTACTGCAATCCCAATCAGACCATTTCTTTAAAATGAAATAAATTAAGCAGCCCTGCCTAGATTGCTGATTTGAATTGATGCTATAGTTATTGCTGGTGGCAACAAGCCTTGGGACTGATATGTCACAGCCTCCCTGGCAAGGTCTTGTATTGGCTTTGTCTCTACACTCCTTTGCCCTGAGGAGCAGCAGGCGAGAGATGGACAATTCTGGATAAAGAGGAAAACTGAAGAAAGTCTAGGAAGAAACTGCAACACTAATGAACCCTGCACCCACCAGCTAGAGATGATGAGCCTCCATCACTGCTGAAACTGAAGGAGGCAGCCTCTAATGCAAAGGAGTCCTGGAGGTAAAATGGCATTATGTATGTTCATGTGCCCTCAGACATGTACTACTGGAGACGGCCCTTTGACTTGGAAGGACACTTTCTTCTTTCCTTGCTTTATAGAAGAGACACATTGAAAGCTAGCTTTGCATCAGGAATGAGCCCTATTGGTATATTCTTTGCACTTCCTATGTGTCAGGGGCATGCAATTCAGAGTTTGATTAAGAGGATCAAGGCAACTGCTCCAGTAGGGGAGAGCCATTAATTTTCACTTAGTGGACATTTCTCCCACTAATGAAGAGCTAAGCCAGAGGGCTCTGTGGGCTACACTAAAACTCAGTGGCAGACCTGGCTGATAGGGGATGGAATCTATACTAAGATACTCAGCAAGGTGGAATTTCTTCTTCACATCTTAAGTGGAAGCTGTTGGGGAGGGAAAAAAGACTCGCTGAAATCTACTCCATTAGAGCTCTGGCAGAGAATAGAGAAATAATGCCAGAACCTTGGAGAAAGACTGTCAGTCACTTTTAGTGGATCTTTGAGGTTGGTGTTGCTCTCTTTAGGAAGGGGAGACTGACTCCTTGAAAAACTGGCTCTTGGTGAACAAATTTTAAGACTTTGTGTTTACCTCACTGCCTTATATTACTAAAGGCTTGTCTACATGGGAAAATTGACCAGAATAGCTCTTGCTGAACAAATTATTGCGCAATAGCTTTCTAGCTGGACACCCTGTTCCACAATAAAAGTGATTTTATTCCTGAATAGTTGCTCATCTTTGGAATGGTGCTCATTATTCAGGAATAAAGTGACTTTTTATTCTGGAATAGAGTGTTCATGGAGGGAGATAGCGGTTGCAGTCAATTTCCTCATATAGACAAGCCCTTCTGTCTGTGGGGAGAACAAAGCATGCATTTGGCAGTACCCAGGTGCTGTTTCTTAATTTTTGGGGCACTGGGTGGAAGGGAATAGTATTATGGGGCTTCTCCTCCTCAAAGCTAGCATAATGTTCTTCAGACGGGGAGGCAGAATCAGCGTTAACGATTTAGTGATATTTTGAAAAAGAACAGGGTCTTGTAAAGCAAGCTGCTTTGAGTACCTCCTTTCTGATGCTGTTTCCTGAAACGTTAGCGTGTGTCAAATCAATGTTGCCTGAGGAGCAGTGGACAAGTAGCTGTCTAATGCTCAAGACCCTGTCACACTTAGTCCTCAAAGAAATGACCCTTACGTGTAAAGAAATAATATATTTAACATTTGCTGGCAAGACAAATAAGGGTTTAATAATATGTATCTTTATCTTTAATGTAGTCAGCTTCTTGGCTTTGGCTGACGGAGAGGAGATGTTGTCTAGCTGGGTTTAGTCTTAAGGTGGAAAGTTCTGGAAGGAATGTTGCGGATGAACAACAGTCCCATCTTTTAACAAAGACCTTTTGAGCATCAGTGTGGCCTTCCTATTCCTAAGAGACTTGCCATTCTTCATCAGGAAAAACTATAGTGAAGAGAATGGGGTAGCGTGTTGTTTATCACAAACGCTACTGTGAAGAGTGATTTAGAGGCTGGGCAAAACCCAGGTTGGTTTACACTGCCTCATTCACTACAAGAAATGGAGAATCCATCTGTCTTTCTCCCAGATTTTTCTGGTTTCTCTGCTCTTTTCAGCACCGCTCCGAATACAACAGGACTAACTAAAACCAGAAAAATGAACACACAATGTTTCCAGAGTGTGCAACTGCCAGCTCAGGCCTTGTGCTGTTCACTCTGGCACAGATAGAGCTGGTTTGCGGATAGGTTGTGCAAGGTCATTCAGACTGGCACTCGACCATTTCACTGGCTGCTCAGTTCTGCTCAGGTGCAATGTGGGAAAATACCAATCCAGTAGAAACTGACCTGGCTTTCTTGGCAAATCACTGTCTAAAAATGAGTATAACAACAATAAAGCCACCTACCTCACTGGATGGTGTGAAACTTAATTAATACAAGTTGCAGAGGGGTAGCTATGTTAGTCTGTATACAGCAAAAACAACGAGAGTCCTGTAGCACCTGAAAGACAAACAAATTTCTGCAGTCACCTGACGAAGTGGGTTGCAGCCCACGACAGCTTATGTCTGCAGAAATTTGTTAGTCTTTCAGGCGCTGCAGGACTCTTGTTGTTTTTAATTAATACACATACAGCACTCTGAGATCTTTAGATAAAAGGTGTGCTGTATTTGCAAATTTATAATTACTTCCAGTAACCATTATTAAAACAATTACTCCAGGTTGCCACAGACCATCATAACATATGCAAAAAGGCACTAGCAATATACAGTGGCAAGATTACTGACAATCTTTGACATTTGCCCTGCTTGACTGTAGCATTTTAGACACACAGGGCTTGATATTGCAAATTGCTTAGTGCCCTCAGTTCCCTGAGTGCTCAAATTTTGGGGAAACAAATAATGGTATGTATGCTCCCTTTACTATTTATACTTTGTAATATTTGTTATTATTACAAGAGATCCCACCCAAAAGCAGGACCCCATTGTAGTGGACACTATACAAACATGTAGTAAGAGACAACCCTGCTGCAAAGAATTTATAGTCTAAATAGACAAGCCAGACAAAAGATGGGGAAGGGAAATGGACACAAAGAAGTGAAGTGCCTTGACAAAGTCACAAAGCAGGTCAGTGGCAAACTGGCATTAGAACGCAGCTCTCCTGACAGCCCAGCCAATACCACATCCACTAAAACACACTGCAGCTCCCACTGCCTTCCTTCCTTTGCTTGTTTCCTGCCAGTAGCGGTAAGACCTTTTGATGTGGCACAACCACATGCACTAATCCAATTTGAGACTGTGGACACTAGGTTCCTTGATCTGGTCCTCATCAGTAAATGCCAGATTAGAAAAACCTGAGAACTATAAACCAAAAGCAGCTGCCTCATGTTATCTACCGTACATCATGCAAGTGCATTAAGCTTTCCAAAAGCTTTTATCAAATGTTTAGCATACACAGCACACACTTCAGAATATACTTATCTGTGTGTGACACTGCCACAGTTGAAACATATGGAGGTGTCTGACCTAGAACTCCATTGGTATATAAGAGAGGGAGCTGCTAGCAGGGCATTCTCTGTGAGGGCCCCTTAACTTTGGAATTCTCTCCCAACCTTGGTCTGAAATAATCTGAATACCATGACATACACTCATCTTTTTGTGCAGGAATTTGGGAAGGGTAGGGCCATTGGGAGGAGTGTGTATTTTTATCCAGACAATTATAGTTTTGCTGGATCTGCTGTGAGTAACATTTTGGTTCTGTGATGAGGCTTCTTTTGTGCCGGGAAAGGTTATTAGTTTGCCACTGAACCACTGCTGCCTGTCTCTTAGGAAAAGGTTAGCTACCTTGACCTTTTCCTAGTGAAGATCCAAGTTAACTTATCCTATCTCAGTGTAGATGTTCAAGGTTTACGTTGGTAGATCTCAATCAGCTACATCACCGTCAGCTTTGACTGGTTACACTGACTGGGTAGAAGGTGTTAATTATATTTTCATTATAAAAAAAGTCATGGTGTACATCCTGGTAAGCTACACAGATGTTGCTAACCTTGGTGTCTTTTCCTAGTGGTAAACCTTTAATTGGCCTGTATTTTTATTTCTTTGCCAAGGACTCCTAGAGCCTTGCATACACAGTTCATTCATGGCTATCTGTAGACTTTGCATAATTCAAATTTTTATTGTTATCAATTAAAATTTTTCTGGAGGGGTAGGCAATTTTTTAATGACACGATGTTGAGATTCAAAAAGTTAAAGCTTTATAACTGTTAAAATACAAATTGTCAACATCACCTGTCAAAATATATAAAGTAAATGTCCTTAAATCCAACTCTAATAAGTTCTCAAGTACCATTTTTCTTACTTTGCCTATCTGGACATTTAGATAATTATCAATAAAAACATTTTTTGTCAGTTTGTTTAAATGAATGAATAAAAAATACTCTAAAAAAGCCATTCTAGTTTACTGGACAAATAGATTTTTTAATTATGTGATTAGGCGAATTATTGGGAATGGCCTGGAGACTGTCTCATTTGGTGCCTAGTACAGCACTTCGCATGTTGTTGAGGCTTAACAAATAACTGCATCTAATAATAATACTATAAGCATTGCAGAAGACAGGCTTTGTTTTTCCCACTCTGAATTTTATAAATTTACCTGATGAGCTATTTAGGCCTCGATGCTGCAATATGTAGCGTGCAGGACAAACTCTTCCACTGGAATGCAGCCTCACTTAAGGAAATAGGGATCTGCATCAGTGCGGGAATCCAGCTGCATGCTATATAGTGGATTACAGTATCATATAATTAATTATTTCTGAAATCTTTACTATACTTTGGTGGTTGGAGTTTGTGTACATATATTTTTAATTCTGAATATTTGGTACATATTCTGGAATAATATTTTCTGAGTGTTATCATTAAGTATTGTATTGCAAAAGCTCCAAAAGCCCATCATGTCTATCAGGAAGATAATGTATTTTAAGAGTCAGCATCTTTAACAAACAAACAAACAAAACACCAAAGTAATTTAAAAGAAAACGAAGTCAGTATGGAACACATTCTCTCGTGACGAACACACATGCCTATTAAAATTAATGTGAGTTTGGTACATGCATTCAGGAGAGAATAAATGTCTAATTTAAACTAAGTAAAGGCAGGAAATTTAAGACTGACACTCTGTCCTTCTCTTTTTTTAAAATGTTTTTCCACCCCAAAGCCATGTGGGTTAATAATGTTTCTCAGCCTTGAAGTTTTTACAGGGAATACTATAAGCAAGCTGAAAATGAATGTAAGTGGTTTGCTCAGAAAAATAAGAAAGTACTTTTGAAATAATTTGTGAGGTGTATTGAAGTTTTTAATTTTTTTATTTTATTCAGAAGGTGTAGCCCATCAAAATGACATTTCTGATAAAAAACATTCTCATATTATACAGCTGCCTTCTAAGGGCACAAAGAAAAGCTCAACAGTCAAGATACGCCTGGCCAAATAGTTAACAGACCAGTGCACATATTTAGCTGACAACTACCTGAAATCTGAACCATTTGCTCACCCTTTCTTGTTACTTCAAAATTGATTTGGGCTTAAACACCTAAAACCTACAGGTGTTTAAATTCTCTCTCTTGTCAGCAGAGTAGGCTTCATCAGACATGGTCTCAGGATGTGGTCAGACTGGAAGAGAGCCCCAAAGATCCCACAGGTCAAACCCAAAGAACAACCTAGTCCACCTGTGTCCCTCAAGGCTTATTTAGTGGATCTGTCCTTCACAGACTAAAATTCAGAAAAGGAGTAGTTAGAAAGCACCCAAGTTACTAAAGCAATTACACTAAATGCCCTGAATTTAATTTGATAATTCATGGTCATAGGACGGAACCCTTTAACATTTAACCTTGCAGCAAATTAAATCAGCTTTCTGATCAAGCGAAAAATTGTAAGCTATTGACGTTTGAGCGTGCAAAGCATAGAGTAATTAAAAGAAGCTCTTAAAAAAAAATTTAGGAGAAAAAATGTAGGTGCAACCCTCCACCAAAAACAAAACAAACCTTACAATAAACAGAACGCCTGCAGCAAAACAGGAAAGCCTCATGGTCTCTATCAGACTAATATATTCTGAGCTGTGATTTATATAGCAAAATCTGTCACTTATTATGGGAAGTATAAATTAAATGTAGCCCAGCCATAGGCAAGCTCAATTCCCATTGAATTCAGTGAGAGGTGGGTCCCCAAACAACAAAACTGAATTTGGCCTGCTGTGTTCTTTAATTCTCCTCAAATAGTGTAACTGTAGCAGTAATATATTTGATTTTGGAAAATACAGAAGTGGGGCCTTACATTTCAAGTTTCTAGTTTTAGTATATGCCTTCCCCATATTTGAAAGCCATATTTCACTTTTTCTTATATATGTGTATTTATATACATATACCCAAATTAGTAGCACTGATCCAACACGTATTAGTAACATACACTATATACATTTATGTAACATGTTAATTATGCACTGTGTAAACCTCTCTAGACATACAGTATATAAGTCACATACTGTGTAAGTTATATGTATGCGAGCAGTGTATATTATGTATATAATAATACACATATTCACACTCCCCACACACATACTTCATCTTGCGCTCAAGTCACATTTATAGGGCTCACTATTCAATGTCTGCTAAATAAATCCTACACTGAGACAAAACACAGATGCATTTTCGTAATGTACCTTAAGGCATTAGGACATAAAAGAAGTTGGAGTATTAGACCTTGACTTGTTTTAAACATCACTATAGAGCCATGACTGACAGTTTACAATTTACAAGAAGGGTGTGGCTAATAAAGTCACTGAAGCAGATATAAGGGACAGGTTTTCTCTGATATGCACTTATGGCCTGTCAGGCATTCTCTCAAGTGCTTTGTTGCACAGACATGCCAATAACTAATATCACATTCTATAGGTCTAATGCCCAAAGGCCTTTTAAAGACTATGCAACCATATCAGCATTTGAAAACCCCCGATTAAAGAGGTTTATGAGCTTCAGTTGACTTTTTTCCCTGTAAGAGAGTAATCTTAGATCGAAAAATGAACATTTGGAAAGAAGGACACTACATTTTGAATACATTTTCTTAACAGGTGAAATATAATATTCTAAGAAGAAAAAACAATGTTCATCTTTGTTTCTAAGCCATGCCTCCTCCTGCTCTATTTCTAAAATTTAATGCAATGTCAAGTGAACAGAAAATGTGTAATTAGAAAATGTCAAAATAGAGTGCTCCTTTCAGACGTGATTTACTAACCCATAATTCCCTTCCACCATCAACAGATCTACATTTGCCTGATTGAATATTTCAGTAACAGGTTGGCATGAGTCTTACTTTTTAACCATAAAAATACAATGTACTTTTATGCTGTATTTTCTAAAGTGCTAGTTAGGAAAATGTTGGTGCCTGTAGTGGCTGGGAGGTGTGGCCTCCCTCAGAGATTGACAGCGAGGAAGGGCCAACCCCCCTTGGGGGGGAGGGGGGAAGGGCGGAATCAGGAAGTCCACGCCTGCCTGATAGAAAAGCGGGACAGGAAATGGAAGTATAAAGGGCAGGCCTTCCAGCTCAATCAGGGGAGAGCGACTGAAGGAGAAGGATGTCTCTCTTGGTGCTGGGACTAGAGCCTGACTGCTGCCCCGAGTAGAGGCTGCAAGAAGACCTACCGCTTAGAGCCCCAAGGACCTGGCAGAACTGCCTGGGCTTGGTGAGCCGTAGGAACTACCGGGCCCCTGCGACCTGGAGGAACTGCCAGAGCAACCTGCCCTCTGTGAGTCAGAGTCTCTACTGGTTCCCTGCGACCTAGAGGAGCTACCTGATGCCGGTGAGGGCCTGCTGGGACTGCCCCTCGCGTACTACCCCAAGGAATGGACTGCGACCTGGAACACACGTACCTGGACACAGGGGTGGAGGACGTGGCCCAGGGGTAGCTGACCTGAGTCCGGTTGTGTTAAAGCCTGAGCATCAGTCAGCGGATTGCAGCTGGAGCCCCGCTGAGCCAGAGGCAGGATACCCCGCCGCTGGTAGGGCCCTGGGCGGGGATGCAGTGGAGTCAGGTGGGCCTGTGTGCCCCTCTCCTCTCCCCCCCCCGCCCTGGGATGATCACCCCGATGCCTGCGAAGCCTCGATAGGTCGGCGCTGGCTCATTGTGCCTACCTCACCCTGCCTGAGGGGTTGTGCTATAGACTGTTTGGTTGCTCACCTTGCACAGGGCTAGAGACTGCTCACTTTGCCTGCCCTGACCAAGGGTCCTGGCCACGGACTGCTTGCTTGCCCCACCTGAAGGTTGGGGCCCAGGGCTTTGGGGATTGCCCAGCTTGGCCGAAGAAGCCCAGAAACTGTTAATTTCCCCCTTTTAGCTGAAGCCTCCCCGTAGGACATAGTGGCCAAAAGGTGTGGCCTCCCTTGGAGATTGACAGCGAGGGAGGGCCACCCCCCCGCCCATACTGGGGATTGTTTACAGTGCCCTATTCATATCCATTTAAATAAAGCCCTGTTGACAGGAGCACTGGCTGGAGGATGCCCTCAAAAGGTTCAGAGACAAAATGACCCAGAAACTGTAGGAGAAACTGGCACTCCTTATTCGTCTGAATGTAATGAGGAAGCAAGAAGAAAAGATGCCAACGGATGAAGGTGGAGGGTGATGCTGAGAAGTGAGTGATGGAGTGGTGAGATGCAACTCCTAGGTGTTCAATACCTCTCGGTCCTTTGGATGCCCAACATTTAGGATGGGAGTAAGGTAAGATCCACATGTGAAATCTTGGCTCCACTGAATCAGTGGGAGTTTTACCTTTGACTTCCCTGGATCCAGAATTCCATGGCAGATAACCATCCCTGGGATCATTTTTTTTCAGATGCAATATACGTGAATTGCCTTTCTCCCAGAAATACGTTACAGTACATTTTGCTAATTAGCAACTCCTTGGTGGATGGCCAAAAGATGCCATTAACTGGCAGTTGCCAATAAGCAAAAGACAACCTGCCTATGGCTGGGACTTTCCATGGTGAGTGAGGCCCTGGATGTGAAGAGCCCAGGCCCCTGCTGGCAGGGCAGGATGTAGCCTGGACAGTGCAGGGAGAGGTACTGTGAAGCCCCGTGGGCCACAAATGCTCCCAACCCCCACAAAAAGCCTTGGCAGTCACCCCACCGGTTGCTGTCCTGTTGCTATCTATCCTAGGGCCAGGGCTCTGCGTGTCCCAGTGGTTCTCCCCCTAGCAGCTGCCCTACAAACCTGGCCTGCCCCTGGGGCTTTCCACATGGAATGTGGGCGCCGGGGGCCTATGGGACGAAGAAATTGTCCACAGCTGGCATGTCTGCTGCCAATATCCAGACCAATTAACATTAGTCACTTGGACAGTTTTGGTTCCAGACAAAATATTTCTGTTAACCTAAGTTGATGTTAAGGAGAAACCCTAGCTAGAAACAACTGCTAGCTTCCCTGGCTTTACACCAGAAGAGCAATATATAGTAGTCAGAGTCAGATTCCGGACTGAACCTAAGTAGCAAGAGGAAAGAACCTTATAATGTTTACTTTTAATATTATAATTATGAGACCAAAATAAACATGGAGAAGAACGGGAACTGGGGCCTTCATAAATGGCAATTGTCCAACAGCCAAGCAAGGTTTAATGATTGGTATTTAACATGCTACAGAGGAGAAACAGTAGGAGTAAGGGAGAAAACGTCTGATGCATTCTGTAACAGGAAAAGCTTCCTGACAGCAAGTTCTGTGGTAATAATTTCTCCCAGGAAGTGGTGGAATCTCCATTCCTGCAGCATTTACGATGAGACTGGTCAAAGTAACAACAAGGCAACAGCCCTACATTAACATGAGGTTGTTTGAGTTGATCCAACATCTTTTCCATTGCTAATTTCTCTGACTTTCTGAGTTTTTTTAAGTTGTGGGGATTTATTATTCAGGAACTATTTACTGACTATATTAATGTTTTCATTAACTAATATAGTTAAAATAGTTATGAAAAATAGGATGCATATAGGAATAAAATAATGCTACAAAGTGTAAGCAATAAAACGTCAATATGAAATATCACTGTTCAGCAGCCACAGGGTAAATTCTCAAGGGATATAAAGTAACTGACAACCACATAATCCGAATAAACAGGGAATGATATGCCACTGTACAGCATTTTTAAAGTAGAGCAGATTAAAGGAAAATAAAATAGAATATAAATAAAGAAGAATGTATTCTATGTTTTCACTACAGACTATGTTCCAGAAATGCACTCCCTGTACTTAAGGAATACATGAAATTTCTGTTTCAAATTTACATGAATATACAATAGGCTGGTCTCATTTACAGTAGCAAAATGTCATATCTATATAATATGAAGACTCTGATAATAAGCACCAATATTTTTTCCCAGCACCCAAAATGAAGGGACAGAACCAGAAGATGTCGGAAAGCATCTTTCACTATCAAGAAAACATTAGATGATAAACTTCTGGAACTGTGACACTAACGAAAAATTTGCCTGGAAGAACACAGTCACAGATAAGACTGTGATCAAAGCTATATAATGTAAGTGGTGAACAATGCATACAGCTCTTCATGGTATTTTGAAGGGGATAACATGACTGGATGCAGATAAACAAAAATCTGCTTATTTAGATCCGTATTACAATAGCATGGATGTATAAAAATATATAATCTGTAAATACTAAAAATGGTATGTCAAGCAATGCTCACAATCCTCTGTACCTCAAAGATGGATAGAGGCAAAGCTAAATCAAAAGATCTCTCACACAATAGATTTCCTGAGCCGTCTGAAACCCAAGTTACGCTGTCTGGAATAATGACTTGATCCAAATCTTGAAGTGAATAATATGAGTCTTTCCTGACCCAGATATAAGGAAGGAAAAATTACACAAGAAGTATTTGGTGACAGACTGGATTCAGTCTGGATTCAGCACTAGTTAGAGAATTTTCATTGAAACAGTCTTCTGTTGGAAAATGCCATTTTGATTAAACCATTTTTTGTGTGAAATCATACCAATTTTCACAAAATTTTCCGCAGACATTTTTTTTAAACTATTTTTTGTTGAGGAACTCTTTGTTTTGGAAACATTTGGAAATTTTTGTTTGAAAACTTATGGGATATTTTCAGTTTTATATTACTTTTATTATTATTTCATCACGTATTGGTAGCAGTAATGCATAATATCATATGTTGTATTATGCATTACTACTAATGACAGTGCATGAAATAATACAACATTAATAGAAGTAATATAATAATGAGAACCTGAAATGAAAATGTAATTTTAAAACAATTTTGAATTTCAAAATGTCAATTTCCTGTGAAAAGGAAATTCTAAGTTTTGACCAGCCCTATTTAGGAACCATCTATGAGTAAGATGACATCATGAATAGACTTATAGTAATCATATAAAGTTTACACATAAGCGAAGGAATCTATATCATATTATTTGAAATGATAATGGTGTTATTTGGTAGCTTTCTACGCACCCAAACCAGTAATCAGATGTGTGTGGGTAGAAGCAGTTCAGCTGTTGTTTGTTATGGGAGTTGCTCTTCAAAGGACTGTAGCTTTGGGGACTGCTCTTGCGAAGTGCTGAGTGGAGTTCAAAGCTTGCAGAATTAAGTCATTCATTAGCAAACTGGACTCCTCATTAGAAAACAACTCAAATAAGATGGTGGCAAGCCATGTGGAGAATCTTTTTAAAGATCCATTATTCCTCCATCACCCATGTGGCGTGGGGTTCCTGTGTCACCAGAAAATTAGTCTTTACTTGTAATGTTGTGTAGTTGCACCCAGTGGTGAATGTGAATAAGAAGCAGTAGAATAAAGATATCTGACTTCCTAGAAGTCTCTCTTGCCTCATATTGGAAAGATTAGATGATATTGTTAGAGAAATGAAGGATTTTAGAAGGCAGAAGGATTTCACCTACCTATACAGTTAACCTCCCCCAGGAAGATAAAAAAATGGAGATGTTGGATACAACAATTCAAAATAAGTATGAATGAAACTATTATAATTAGCATTACAGTAGTTTAAACAGGCCATAACCAAGGTGGGACTCCAATACATTAGGCACAGTAGAAACATGCAGTAAGAGATAATCTGACCCCCCAAAGTTTACACTCTAAATAGACAAGGCAGATGAAAGGTAGCAGGGAGAAGAAACTTGACTTAGGTCACACAGCAGGTCACTGGCAGAGCTAGAAATTGAACCTAGGTTTCCTGAATCCTTGTCCAGTGCTATATCCACTCAACCATACTGCCTCCCATTGAAAAGTAAGCCAGAAAAGCTCTGCACTATGACAATGAACAGGAATATTGGCCCAGAAGAGTTATAGCCCTTTCAATATATGAAGATGGAGAGGTGAACAAAATGCATTCTTTGCTGAAAACTTTTGAGGATTTATGTACTTGACAAAGACACTTACATGCCGTGGAGTCTTCAGTGATGTATGTATTGTAAAACCTTGGTGATGTTAATGGAGTTTGAGGTGTAAATCAGAGCAGACTGTACCCCTAAATACTTAAAAGTCACAAACAATGGCTTTGTTAAGAACAAGGTGTTTGCCATTTGGTGGCTAGACACAAGAGCTAAATTAATCAATTAACAGTGTCTCCATTTTACGGATTGACGTTGCCATGTGTCATTTGTGCCCATTACATAACAAAATAAAACAAATAATACTTGCACCTATTTGGAATCTTCCATCTAAAGATACTGAAGCACTCAACAGTAGGTGGGGGGGTTTCATTTAGGGGGGAACTGAAGGGCAGAAATAGAAACTGAGGCAGTGTGAGGTTAAGCAATTAGCTCAATGTAACAATGAGTTAGGAGCAGAATCTGGAAGAGAATACAGACCTCAAGACTCCTACTGCCTTGCTTTAACCAGAAGGCTATGCTGTCTCTTATTGTATCAAGTGAGGCTCAAGCAGCACCTAGACAACAAATCTCTCATCAGACAGACCCTCCTCTGACCTAGTCAATAGGATTAAGATTGCCCTAGCTGGACAATATATTATACAGATCTTGGCATATCTGTCAAAAGACAAGCCCCTGTATGAGCATCTTGTAGCAAGTATAGCTTATGACTGAATTATAGCAAGGATTACGAACGATGATACAAGAAGATTAGCAAATGAGCAACACTGAATTCTACATTAGGAAGTTTCAGCAAACAAATGATACCAGGCTGGAAAACAAAAACAAGCTGTAAAAAAATAACTGCATGTTTAACTCCACAGGAAACCACACTGATTACTACATGCTTTTGGAAATGAAATTGCCTCAACCAATCAGAGAAGGGATAGACACTTATTTCACAGTTATGCAATTCCCTACGCTCACATTGTCTCTGGGGATCTAATTTGCATAACAACTACCCAGAGATTTCTCAATAATCATATAGTGTGTAAAGCCCTGCAGATTGTATCAGTGGCATCACTGGCCAAGCACAGTGGAAGGGTTCTCATGGAGGGTATGCTTTCTGATAATTTTTACGTTGACTATCAAATCTACTTCTTTATCCTATTTCCATCTTATTGTGAAATAGGGTGCACATTGATTATGCAGAGCCCTCTTCCTTGATTTTCTACTGTCTTCAAAACGCTCAGTCTACATGTCCACAACCATGTTTTCTTCAGTTTGTGACTTTTTTCTACCCTGTCACTACCCAAAGCCCCAAATATCAAATACAACTCAATTTAAAAAGAAATCACTGTTCGTGTGGGAAAAAGGGTGAGCACTAAGTCTTCTTCAAGTGGCAAGAAAAAGTGAGCAGGGAGAGAGGTGGTCAGAGGTATGGGGCTAGATAGGGTCAGAAGGCAGGGAGTCAGAGAAGGCTATCTTTGTTATGTGCCTATGGATGGGGAGCAATGAGGGCAGAAACCAATCAGAGAGGGAGATGTTATATATCCAGTATATTCCACGGTTCAGAAGACAAGCCTAGTTTGGTATAGTAAATATAAATACTAAAAATAATTAAATTATAATAATAATACTAACGGTAGCTTGACAGATTCTCCCAGTTAATTCATTAGTTTCTAGGCCAACATATTGTAAGGTCTCTGGACTCAAAGTTTATTCCTCTAAACATCTTAGCCTGGGACTTAACAAAGGATACAATTATTACATCATAAGCAAGAAGCACACTTGGGTTATCATTTAGTTTACTCATATTGTTGTCATCATGCTACCTTCTAACTACGTAATTAACTGTCAACTAGACAAACAAATCTAAGGGAAGTGATAAGTGAATGATACATTGGCTTAAAGCATAACTACCATTTATATACAGAAGCTAGTCTATTTGAGATTATAAACTGGAGGTCTCTGCCTCATGCAGTTTTTAAAAGCTGTAGACTGATTGCTTTTGAATTCATAATGAAAGAATAGGCAGCTTAGGGAGGTCTCACTATTGAACCCAATCTTCTAAGGGGAGGTCACCGAAGCTGGAAACATTGGAGCACTAAGCATATGAAGGCTGAAGATATCAGTAAGGAAATGCTAGAGCTGTAAGTACTATCAAAACTGTGGCCTGTGTAAACTGAGTAATGGTTTTTCTGTTCACTTACAAAGTTATTTTAAAATTCATTTATTTTAAATGCTCTTATAAACAGAAATAGCTACAGAAACAAATTGTAATGATTAAATGAGAATATTTTGAGAAATACTGTAGAGAGGAAGAAAAGTATATATATAAAAAATATGGGGAAAAAAACAGAGTAGGAGAATGTGATTATATATTAATATCGGTCTGACTTCAGTTATACTAACCTCAAAAGTGAAGAAATGTTGGATAGGCTACGTGTTGGTGTGTGTAACTTAGGAGTTGTGATGTACCCTGCAGCCGTCCTCCCTGCATTTGAGTCTGGTCAACTCAGCATAGCACTGCTGTACGCCAAATAAAGATACCTGAGTGATGAAAGCTGGAGTCAAACTGAGTTCTTGGGAAGCCGAGTGGAAAGACGTCTTGGAGGGCATCCCAGTAGGCACTTGCGTTTCAGCCTCTGGGCAGGCTCACTGTTCCCCCCTCTAGCTGCCTAAGCGCCCCTCTGTCACCTAAACCCCAGAGTGATTCACGGACCAGGTGAAGATAGGCATTTGCTGAGAGGCCGCCTACTGGACTGGGCTCCTCAGGCAAATATATACAAAACTATAGAAACAAGAACAGCAGTTGCCACCACTGCCGGTAACATTTAGCTCAGTGGTTAGGATACTCACTTGGGCTCTGGGAGATCACCTGCGGGGGAAGAAGGGACTTGAAAAGGAATATGCCACCACTTTGGTGCGTGCCCTAGCCACTGAGACATGGGATATTCTGACATGGGGCTCCCTCGGTCTCTCCTGCTGAAGGCGTTGCACTCTGAATAAATGGAGTCTCTGGAATAGGGGGACTGGATCCTGGGTCTCCCTTGTGTGTGCTCTGAACACCAGGCTATAGAGCTATTCTCACGCTTGTGCTCTCTCTCTCTGGCCCAACTGACACTGTGTGAGCAAGAGACAGACGGAGATGAACACCCTACCCAAGGCACTAAAGAAAATGAGAAAGGCCTTACCTCCTAATTACTCATGAGAAGTCAAGCCACTATGATCATCCCAAACTCATGCCAAGAAAATCCTCATGATATAAAGAATTTATTCATGAGAGATACGATATAGCTATAGAACTATTCGTAATGTCTGTATATAGGAGACTTTGCATATGGAGTGGTGAAAGTGACGGGGGGTTTAAAGACAGTGAAAGGAGCTGCTTTCTCACCCTAACCTGCCTTCTCCTCACCTCCCAGTGGTAAAAAGAGAAAAAGAAGCAGTAAATTGGGTTGGTTTGCCACCCATTCCAAAATTATATTGTGGGTGTCACTAGGTGATGACTTTGCATCTTTTCATCATAATGTTGCAACATCTTGAAATTTCATAATGCAGATACAAGCAACGCAGTGATGGTCAGTGTTGTCTCATGGTCTGCATTTAAGATTCAAGTCAATAGTTTAAAACTAACATGCTTCAGGCCTAGCCTCACTGGAGCCATTGGAGCCTCATTGGAATCCTGAAGTCAGCTATGAAGGCTGTTGTGGAAATAATATTATAAAGCGCACATATTTCTAACCAGCCCAAGCTTGGGAGGTCCGTCCAACAAAAGTTCTGAGAAAAAGATGAAGCTTGAACGTGGAGGGTAGAAATTGTAGGTGAGGAAAAAAAAAATCTCTTCCATGGCTGTAAAATGGCTATTGCTACGATTGCTTGAGCTCTGCTAGGGCTGTGGTCACGTGACCTTGCGATTCCCCAAGAGAAGGTTCAGCAGAGACTGAGGATAAGGCACATTCAGGGAAAGGACATTTTCAGTGAATGAAACAAAATATGTCAAGGGGAAAGGTTTTAGTTTAAAGAAAGAATTGTCCCTCGGGTTGAAACATGACCTGCAATGACCTTGTTTGTGGCTTTGGGTGCTGTGGTGTTGGTTAGTTTTCCAACCTGCAGGGCAATAGTTTTTCTCTCAGCTTGGTCTATTTCTCTTTTATATTTTGGCCAAGTTTGGCGCTCAGGAAAGTAACAGATTGATAACGTTGACAAGTGTGAGGCATACTGTCAGTGCTACTCAGTCTTTTCCACATAGCTCATACCAGGAACATCTTATGCTGACATCAGTCCTCTTCTGAGCAGAGACTTCCAACAGTGGAAGACTACGGCATGTGCTGGTTTTGTTATATTGACAAACTTCCAAAGAGGGACTAAGTTAAGACCATCAAACTACTTTCACTTTTGATGTCTGATTTTAGTCTCCAAGGGTAAAATGTTAGTGTATTTACCCACTTTTTCACCTATGTCCCCTAAAAGGAAACAGCCAAAACCTCCACTTTGTTATGGGGTTCCCATGGCACCCAAGATGACTCTGGGCACGGAGTTTGACAGTCAATAGTCTTTGCGTGGAGTCATCACCACAGGCGGAGTTAAAAGAAAAGTTCTATACTTGATCTGTTCCATCAGCAAACAGATGTACAAAGACTAACTGAATGGCTCTATTTAGAAAATGTTGACACTTCTGAACACAGTATAATCCATAGATTTTTCTTCCCTTCTAATCTGTCCCAAACTAGGGCTGATATTTCCTTTTTTACCCACCTTTGCAAGTGAATTTTCAGTCTGACTCATTTGGTGAAAAACAGACTAAAAGACCTTTTCAGATGTTACAATTTGTAAACCCTGTTTCAAACCTCACAAATTGTATAGCTGCGTGTTCCAGAAAAACACCTCTTCTTCAAATTCCTCTGCTGACACATCACCTCTGTGATGTGTTACACCCTGTCACATCATGTTACGTTACACAGAGTAAACAGAAGAAAGGTTATAACCTTGCTGCGCATACCAACTGCCATGCAAGTATGTGTTTGCCAGCTATTCCTTCTACATATATGAATGCACTCTGAAAATTCTAAAATCAGAGAAACTATAGGCTTGTGGAAAGAGCAAGGGTATATGAGTGAAATACACACAATACGTTATGAACCTACAGACACACACCTAATGCTAAGGAGATAGAGCATGGAAAGAGACTCTCACGAATGCTAGAACACTAATACTATTTTACGTGTACATAACTGATTTCATCCAGCAGGATTACAAAGTGGTTGACTATGAGCCAGACTGTGGCTGCTGTGTATACATAAAAACACAGATGGAATTAAAGGGACAGAAGGGGAATATTCTGGATTCTTTTCCTCTGAATCTGGCTTCCGCACGAGTCCCCAGACAGGCCACTCTGTAGGTTCTCCATGACAGGAGACATGGAGGAACTTCTGAGGAGTGGCCTATGGGTCAGCAGATACAATCTGCAGATTGGGCACATTCATACCCTGAGTCAGCAATGGCAATTCTACACCTCATGCAGGCTTCACATACATACCCACATAAAAACTATGTTACAAGAATACTATTAAGGTTGCAAAGTCCCAGTCTCCTTGTCCCAATCTCCCCTACCCCACCTACCTCTCCCATTTTACCTCTCCTTTCCCCTATCCGTCCTTGGCCTTCAGTCCTAGTTTCTGTCCCCTCTTGACTCCTTGGCCTACTCTACTTCCCCCACCTCCCACAGTGCCTTTTACATTCAAATCAGGCAGCATTGTTCTCTGGGTCTAACAGGAGAGCATAGGAAAATGGAGCATTAGAGATTTTTAAAGAAACGGTCACCAGAATTTTTAATATGGGCAAAACTATGTATTTTCCCCAGTCTCATTCTTGAAAACAACTGATGGTTTTTGCTGAAATTTTCCAAAAATTTCTCCCTGAGACAGACACCTGGCATGGAAAATGTCAGCCCAAATGGTTAAAGTTAAAGTTTCACAAAGTTATAAGCAATTGAAAACAGGGTCTTATAATGAGAAGTGTCAGGCAACCTCAATAATAGGCAGACACACATTACATTTACACTTTATGGGCCATCTTGAGGCTTTTGACTGTAGCCCTCTGACTAAGGGGAAGCTTCATCATTCCAGGAAGGCCCAATGCCTCGAAGAATACCGAGACACGGAAGGACAGTGTACCTGTTACAACAACCCCTTCGGGTGGTGCAGCATTGGCCACATGCACAGATGGGGAAGGCAAGGCCACATATCAGAACGTGAACTTCTTTTCCCCTTCCAAGAAGCTACCAACAGAATATTTAAAAATGTTCTACTTTGACTTAATCTACAACCTAGAAGCTAATGGGAGTTTTATCATTGACTTTCTCATAGAGTTTAAGGCCAGAAAGAACCATTAGATCATCTAATCTGACCTCTGGTATATCACAAGCCATTACATTTCTCCCAGTTACTCATGTATTGAGTTCAATCAATTGTGTTTGGCTAAAGCACATCTTGCAGACCTTCCACTCCGTAATTTAAAACCACCACTTCCCTTGTAGTTAACGAGCCTCACTGTTAAAAACATGTGCCTTATTTCTAATCTGAAATTGACTTCAATAAGAGCAGAGTCAGGCCATTGTTCAGAGCTCTTGAAAATCCCGCTCATAGAGCCAAACATTTCTATTATCAGTCGTCACAATATACAGATAGAGAGAGAAAACATGGGAGTGCAACATGGCTTTACTGACATTCATACGGGATGACCTGCATTGTTCACATGCAACGAAGCCATTCAGGAAGAATGCCGCTATCTCAGACTCACCGTTATACTATTTTTCAAAAATATTCACATTTTCAAATGTGGGTGTCAAAAGTTAGACATCTAAATCTGTATTTTGGTACACTTCGGCTCTCTTAAAATCTGGCCACTAGTTTAGGTGCCTAAACATTTGATGTATGGTGAATGCTAATAAGAACCAAAATTGCATTAATAATATAATCTTACATTTATATAATGCTTTTGAGCCTCAAGGATCCTAAATCACTTCTTTATGAACTAAAGGAGAGGAAGCTGGTAAATATTTAACAGTGTGCAACAACAGCACACAACAGTTTTAGTCAGGAAGTGAAGAATACTGAATTCTAATGAGAACTATAGGGATAACATACCATATGGAGGCAAAAAGTAATTACTCAAATTGGAATTTTGTCTGGACACTGGAGTTAAGACCCCATATCTTGTGAAAAGTACCATGGGATCTTTTAATGTCTTAGTTCTTGCATCTCATCTGTAATGGACATCCAACAGTACAATTTATTTTATTTATGTTTTTTTTTATTCTGATTAAAACAACTATGAAAAGGAGGGCACATTCGCAGTTCTAGCCACAATGTCCCTTAATTCAATTCCAATTCATCCTCACCTCCTTCCTGCAACACTTTACCACGGGTTTTCCTCAAAGACCTCCCATCCAAATATTGAGCGTGCCTCCTTAGTAACATAACCCCTTTTCTCCAACAAGGAAGTCAGAATTCATGCAAATTGCTTTCACTTTCGTAATATTTTAACTTGCCTAACTTCTCAGCTCTTTTCTATTTTCATCTCCTTGTTATAGGTTCCAGCGACAAGCCAGACACATATTGAAAAGCTCTCTAATCAGAGGTCTGATATACTTTTAATCATTTCATGTTTAAGCAGGACCAATGCAGAATAGACATGAAGGAGAGGGAGAGCTGCATGTAAAGAAAAGAGAGAGATGATCCTCTCCACTGGCAAGAACTGAAACATTTTGTCACAGACAGGTTATGGTGTATGGGTGTTACACCAGAGCTGGCTTGTCCACATTGCTGCATTTTTTCTGTCTGAAATATCATACTCTCAGGAAGACAAAACAGACAGGTCTGGCTATCCTCAAAGCTCTTAGTATCTTTTACTAATATATAGGACATAGTTGACAAATGCTGTATTACATCTAAAATTGTAGTCTATTCATTTAAAAAGCAAGACCTAAAGTTGAATGGCCTCTTCATTTCATTTAATACTTTGGGTGAGTTAGTATTAGTACTTTTCAAAAAATATGTCACAGTCTGTAGCAGATATTATGTCACAATAAGCAAGAAAAAAAGTTAAGAATGCCATAATTATTCTAAAAACCTGACTGAAAACTATAAATCTCTTTCAAGTTCAGGTACACAGAGCCTTGTGTAGACCCTCTGCAGCCAAGCAAAACAGCTAGCCTTTGATGTTCTGATAATTATTAGGGGCTTAAGATTATGTCTTTAGGCAAAGCTGCCTAGCAGTAGGAAGGTATAGATCAAAACTGACATCATGACACAATGAAGTGAAGACAGGTGAAGAGGAGCCAAAAATAGTTTGGCATAACTATACACCTCAGGTAAAACAAGTACATGGTGTGATGCTGCTCAAGGACAATTCAAGAATGAAAGCAATTAGTGACCAGAACCTCCACAATATCAAGAGTTGAAGATGTATTCTTCACTAACACTTAGGAGAAACAAAAATGGAAGTAACAAAAATTGAACAATAAAATCCAGCAGAACATTCAGCCATTCAATGTATAAACAATATAAAACACATTACAACAACCACAAGGAGGGTCTAACATGTCAAAGGAAGAACTGAGAACTCAAGGTGAGCTGTAGTTCCTACTGAAACTAATGAGGATTGAGAGCCCTCAGTATCCTGCATAATCAAGCCCTAATCCAGCTTTAATGCATCCTGTTGTTCCTGGGTTTCTGGGATTCCTCAGGTCAGCGTGTGAGGTCGTTACATATTATGGTCCGGATCCAAAGTCCATTGAAGTAAGTGGGAATCTTTCTACGGACTTCAGTGGGCTTTGGATCTGAACCTACATGCAGCAATAGATAAGCATAACTAAATGACTGAAAGGGATGATGGGGAGTATAATAATGCACTCATTTTGCCTGGCACAGCATTCTGAAAGTTCACATGGTAGAACTCATGTGTCACTATCCGTTAACTGCCAAGTGTGTGTGAAAGGAACCTTTTGGATTCAAACGGGTATTAATTTGCTTTCTGGGGGAAACAGTCATATTACTGGAATACTCAAAGCAAATGATTTGGTTCCTGATGATTTGATTGACATAAATTGGGAATCTAAATAACTGAACAGGCGCTCTGGTATTTAAGTTGGAGACCCTAACTTTTTAGAACATTTGAACATAGTTATGCACATCAAGTCCCTTATCAATTGAAGGCCTGCACTGGAATTTTCTTATCTGGAATAATTAGAAATTGCTTTATTTTTATTGTACAATACAACTTTATTTTGGATAGCACCTTTTATACATACTTTGTCTCCCTTTCAATACTGCAAAATGGTTACAAATTGAATCAATTTCTTTAACAAGGAAAAGGCGAGAGGTGAACCAGATTTGCATATATCCAGTGGTGAAACTGGACTGAACCCAGTTTACATAATCCAAACATCCATCACATGGTAACAACAGCTTTTTGTCATTACACAGCTGGGCTAAATTAGCAAGGGATTTTTTCTAAGAGCACCTATGGCTGATATTTTCAAGAGACTAAGGGAATTAGGCTCTCAAATCCTCTAAATTCTAGGGGATTTGGGTGCAATGATCCTACTAATGCAGCCCAATATGCTGTTAGCCTTCTTGAAAATAAGGGCACATTGTTGACTCATATCCAGCTTCTTGTTCACTGTAACCCCCATGTCCTTTTCTGTAGAACTGCATGAAATAATAAATAACAGCGGAGGAAGAGAGAAATAAGGACAAAAGGTAAGTTTTCATCTACAATTTTAAATGTGATGGAAAGACAATGAGGCAGGTGATATGAAAAAGCTTTTCCAGAGGGGAGGAGTTGCAGAGGAGAAGTCTCTCTCACCGGCAGTGGAAAGGATTTGGGAGGGGACAGAGGAAAGGCTGCTGACAGAAGAATGAAAGAAGCGGTGAGGAAACTGAAGAGAAACAAACTCTATCAGATAATAATAATAATAGAAACAACAAGAGAAGATAAACAATGTATAAAGAACTCTAACACAAAGTGAAATGATTATGGAAAACTAGAGTAAAACCAATCCCTGTGATTATTAGAGCATTTGGAGCAATCCTTAAGGGTATAAATGAGCAGCTCAAGAACACATTAGAAGTGCAAGACACTACAATCGGTGACCTCTGAAAAACAGTGCTCTTAGACATTGTGAGAATTTCAAGGAAAGTCAGAAAGAAGGAGTGCATTTGAGTACCTAAAATGTAGGAATTCTCTGGAGAGTTCAACAGAACTCCTGTCTACTCAAACCTACAGATCTGGTTTGTGATCAGGATATACTGGCGATTCATACCGATAAATTTTGGACAGTAGCTTTCCCCTTTTTATGCGCTTATATGTTGTGAGCCTAATTGTTTAAAAAAAAAATCTCATGATGTAATACTGATACAATACAATAATGATACAATAATAACAATATCGCTGTGGTCTTATATAGCTCTTTTCATCCGTAGATCTCAAAGCACTTTACAAAGATAGGCTAAAGCAAGTCCACAGGTAATTACAAAAGCAAGGAGGGCAACTTTAAATGTGATTTTGAAATGCAAGTGGAACCAGTGGAATTCTCTGAGAATGAGGTGATCTGCCTGAGCTTCTCTGTAGATGCGAGAAAGCAGGTCACCAAGTCTCCCACTACATAGTCTATGAGAAAAAATACTGCAGTATATCTGTAGCATTGTAGCTGGTTTGGTTTTTTTAAAGGGAAAATCTCAAATGTTTTTCATGTCAACTAATGGATCACTAATGGAGTAAGTCAGTCCCAGAGGGCTTTTTAAAATAGTGAAATTATCACATCTCCAGTTGTTTGATTAAGATACCACTGTTAAAAATGTTACCTATACATCAGAGCTACTGATATTTTAAACGTAATTTCTAAATAAAGGTATTGGACTTCACAGTTTGCTTTTGAACTATCCAGCGTTTATGTCTTTCTTGTCACAACAGGAATCCCTTTTGGGTGAAAGCTATTGATTTGAAGGTTAAAATAAATTCATCTTGCTGGGCCCTAATGTAATTTGTTGGAAGCTGGCCTTGGGAAACTTTCTGACTCTTATTACATATGCTCTTCATTGGATATTCATAGTGCAATAATGTTTGAATGGCTGAGTTTTTTACCTCCATGATCATTATTAAACATGGCATTTCTTAAAACATTGTGTCTTGTCAGTTCTTTGTAGCTTCATAGCCGAGGTTTACATTAGCAATCTACAGTCTACTGAATTGAGCAGCTGTGCTCTTCTACAGTGGACAAAACTATATCTAGTTATTTGTGCTCTGGTAGGATATGTACAAGAGCTAATACAAATCCTCTATTAGTAAGCCTAGATTTTTCTTTACTAGATGTTTAAAAAAATGACTATATTGTTCACATCAATACGCTTAACTGAGGAGTACAGGGCAAGTTTCAGGACAAGGTTATTGTGAAATCACTGAACCTTTGCCAAGGAGCTGGTTTAAAGATCTGCTATGGAAATAATTCAACAGAATTTAACTTTGGTCCAAAACTAGATTAAAGACAGCCATAAAATCCATGGCCACCTGTCTCCAGTTCAAATTGGAGTTGGAGAAAAGGGAAGGACTTTGCATTTCTACTCTGGGAAAGTGTATCGTGCCATTATTTTGATCTCATAATACCACAGGATATATTCTCATAGGATTTCAAACATCAAATCTGTTGAGAATGCTTTCTCTTAAAAAGCTTTTATCGAATTAATCTAACGATGTCTGTTTAGGCCCAGACCAAGGACAAGGAATAGCAGCGAGCCCAGTTGACTCACTTTTCCCCCACAAAACCCTGAGTAATACTAGCTGTGTTCTTATCTCCTGAAACACAAAGGAATTTCAATGGTTCTACAGTGTTTTCATCAGAATCATCCAGGCCGTATGGCTTATTGGCCGTAGGATCCTTTGATAGTTGTTTCTTGGATATACACATGGCAAACTCTGACCATATAAGGAGCTCAAATGAACTAAAAATTCAGAATTTACACTTAGGAAAAACTGCCTCCTTTCCAACATTAAATCTGGCTTTTACTGTGTGTTACACTGCGCTATGCTCAAGATGAGTAAGCAATTCACTCATTATTCAAGGTTGCAGAACCAATGCTATAAATTAAAGCGGAGATGATACTGTCATGTAAAATCATTAATTTCAGCAGTTTATAACTTTCTCAAAAAGTTTTAGTCTAAAATCAATTATGTTTAGTGTCAACCCAGCTCATGGGAAGATTTTGTCGACTTGAGTTGTTTGGAATAGGGATGCGGTACTCTCAGGAGATCTGCAATCAGGGGAGAGTGCTGGGTCATACTGTGTTCGAGTTACTTGGGAGTGGAATATGAAAGGGTGGGTTGTTGCCACGAAGTACATATTACAAACTGTGGATGGGAGGGATTGGTTCAGGGATAATATGTTACTGAGAGATAAATGGGGGACAAATATTGTGTAGGGAGGGAACTCATCCTCTGGCTTTCATGATACATCCCTTGATTCTACCATCACATTACAGAGCCCCTTCCCTACCTTAGCATAGAACCTGGGCCCAGTTGCAGTTCTGATACACCACTTGCACATCTTCCTGTTTGCTTTGGCTGTTGCCTTTTCATTGAAATTTGCAGAGCGAGTGGAGGGCTTAAACTAGGAAGCCTCAAATGACTTTGAAACAGAGTATCATAAGAGAGGAAAGCAGCCAGGTGGCATAAGGATGGCATGGAGAGCAACAGGGAGAAGGCAACAGGATGGATGAGAAGTCTGGGGTCACAAAATGCTGAAGAGGAAAAGTAGGAGGTAAGGAAAGGAAAACAGATAGAGGAGGGGGTAAAATCCTGGTTTCAATAAAAGGGGCTTGGACACATACTGTCTCTCAAAAATGGGAATCACAATACACTGGGGCAGCTGGTAACTTATTTTTCAATGCATCCTTAAATGGACATGTAGTATTTTGTACTACTGCATAAATGATCTGTAATGAAAGTCTCTGATGTAATACATACACTCCAAGGGGCAGAGTTAAGATTGTTATTTGAACTGTAATTTTGACACTTCTGACTTTTGCATGATTCACTTCTCA
The DNA here is from genome assembly GCA_007922155.1 of Mesoclemmys tuberculata. Classification (NCBI taxonomy): domain Eukaryota; kingdom Metazoa; phylum Chordata; order Testudines; family Chelidae; genus Mesoclemmys; species Mesoclemmys tuberculata. Next base: position 17,370,683 of record ML675614.1, on the reverse strand, counting down.
GAGTTAGTGTTGCATTGACTCTTTAATTTATATATAAAGTGGTCATTTATTTTGCTTTTGTTCTGAATGGTTAAACAATACCCATACCTCACAAAACGTTCTATGCTAATGATCCTTCCTTGAGTCACAAATTTAAAATGAAAGCAGCATAATGCAAAAGTTCAGTGTATAATTAGAAGCAAATGAAAACAAAATGAATGAATCAGTTTTCAAGTACTTAGGGCCATACCAATTCTTGAACTGAATTGGATTGACTTTCTTTATCATCTACAATGAAGGAATCCACTTTAAAATAATAATAATTTGCACTTAATAGAGAGAGAGATTTCCATGCAAGCCTCTCAATACACTTTAAAAGCATTAATTTAACCTCATAAAAATCTCTAAATATTAGTATTTCTATTTTGCAGATAATGAAACTGAGACTCAGAGATTAAGAGCTAAACTTTTAGCATTAAATGTGTACAACTGCATATATGCATGTGTGCCTGACTAACGTGTGCAAATATGTAATGTGCCCATACAAGTCAGGTTTTTACAAGCACACGTAGCCCATTAGGCACTGAACTAGCTACATGCACACAAAAATACTTGACTTGCATGTGTGCACTGGCATTTGCATACATAATTAGATATGTACAAATGAAACCGCACAGTTATAATCTTTTAATTTTGATAATCTAGCCCTAAGAAACTTGTCTGGGCCAAGCTCCCACACGTTCTCTAACTCCAAATCCTATGTCTGAACCGCAAGATCATCCTACTTTCTTGTCATGTAACAATAGCAAAGGATCACAGAAAGAGCTGATTTCGTCTGACGCTCAGCAAAGAACTGCACTGGGATAAGGAAAATGGTATTATATATATTACCCAGAAAGCTGCTAAGCTTGCTTTCTCTCTTACAGAAGGGCTCTTGCCTAAAACCTTCTCCTGACCTCCTTCTACTGCCCTGCCTGATTCCTACTACGAATTTAAAGAAATAGAACTGTCTACATATCTTTACACTTCTCTTTAAAGAGATTAAGTGAAAACACAAGAAATGATCAAGCCTTTCACACTGCAGAGGTGGGAGGGAGCAAGTTTATGTTCCCCAGCATGATGAAGTACTGGTAGCCAAACTACGGGCACAGTCCTGCAATCTTTGCTCACATGAATATATCTTACTGTAACACCACTGACTGCAACAGAACTTCTTTCCAGCCAAATTGTGAAGCCCTTGTTCAGGCTGGTGAGCACTTATCGGGCCTGACTACTTCCAGAGACCTCACAAAGTGAATCCTGTTGTCTTCACCGGGACCACTTGCATTAGGAAGTAGTCAGCAGGGTGAGTAAGGTCTCCACAACTTGGTCCTTAATAAATAAAGTTTACTTATGTGAATAAGGATTTCAGTATCAGGACCCTTCACACCTAATCTCATCATTCATTCACCCTTTTTCTTATTTTCTATAAAACCTGGGTGATTGACTCTATTTTGCTTTGCAGCCTGCACATTAATACAATTCTCATTTCTATACCCAAAGGCAAAGTGATGCTGTTTTCATAAGCTTACCTCCTTCCACATAAATAAAGACACCACCTCCTTTTCCAAGAAAACAATTCAAATTAACCAACAGCCCCCTACAAGCATAACATCGTGGTGCTACAGAACAAGTATTGATTAAAACAGAAAGGGCTTTTTAAAAACAGCATTAATTCTTACCATCTCCAGTAGTTATTGATTCTGCATCAATGTCGTTAGCCTTCTTCTTTGCCACTTCAGCTAGTGCCAATTCACCCTTATCTAGTGCAAGGTAATGGATGTCCTTTGGAAACAAAGCAAAATAAAAGATTAATCTAAAATGAATCTTGGACAAGCAACAAAGGAGAATTTGAAAGAAAGAGACTCTTTTCTTGTTTAGATCACAAACACAAATGGAACCCATGAACCTACTGGTATATTTTAATTTTCTTTGTATTATTCTTTCCCTATGCAAATTTATTATCCTACTCATGTTGTTGAAAGCAAGGTTTCTGGTTAATAATACATGAAACACTGACTATCCATCAACTGATAAAATGAGGCTGACGACTTTGCATGTATAACTGAAACCTTACCTGGATGCTTTAGGAGTCTTTGGTACAGCTGGCCCTAGTTGATGCAACATGAACCGAAGGGGAATTGGCTGGCAGGTGGTTTGCCTGTCTTGTTTGTGTGTTTGTATTGTTTACATCTCACCAAAAGTGCAGGATGTCTCCTGATCTAATGCTGATGTTTGGATATGATGGAGTGTTTCCATTTGGTATGTGAGTTTTGGGCTAAAGGGATGCTGGAATTGGTTTTGGTGTACCCATTGTCCTATTGCACTGTAAATTCTTTGGGTGAGGTGAGGAAGATTCTTACTGCCATGATATTGGCTAATGGTGCTCAGTGGCTTTAACATTCAAGTAGATGATGAGACTTCTGAGTCAACGCAGGATTTCAAGGCCACTATGACAACCAAGATTGCAGATTTCTGTAGGCTCAGCTCATACAATTGGCTACACTCCGGATCAGAGAGCTGTATGTTATTGCCACCTCATGGATCCATCTCTGCCTCCTGTAATTTGAGGTCAGTGTCCATCTATCCTTAAGGGGAGAGGGCTCTGTTCTGATGGTCTATCTTTCAAAGGCAACGTCTCTCTGACATGGATGTGCACCAACATCCAGGCACAGATTTGCTTACTGCAGTAAATGAAGGGTACTTCTTTGTAACAGGTTCTCTGAGGTGGAGTCTGCCTATTCACACTCATGGGATGTGCCAGGTGGTGCAGCTCTGATGGTGGAACCTTGGCCAGCCTGCCCACTGATGGACTCACACACTCTCTCCCGTCCATTCTGTTTCAGAATGTTTGAGGGGTGAGGCTATACAAGGGGAAGTGGTGCTTGAGCTGCCTCGGTTCCTTCCACTGCCTCCGCAAGTCTGTGTTGTAATTAGGACTCCAACGAAGAGGGGTGGGGAGTGTGAACATGCAGAGTCCATCTTGAAAAGCTTCTGTTACAAGAAAGTAACCACAGAGTGGCTTCTGCACATTCCCACTCATGGGACAGACTGGCTAGCAGCACGCATTCAAAGGAAGGTGGAATGAGGCATTCTAATTAAAATGCAACTGTAGGAATGCACTGGCAAATTGAGCACCTGACCTAGAGGCTAGATCCAAGGCACGCTGCTTTGTGAAAGTATGGATGAAACTCCAAGTGGCAGCTCTACAGATCTCTATAACTGGCACATGCCTGAACTAGGCAGATGATCCCACCTTAGCCCTAGTAAAGTGAGACTTAATTCCCTGGGGAAGAGGTATGGAGGCCCAAAAGCATGTATGTCTTTTGAATGACGAGTCTAATCCATCTAGAGAACAGTTGTGAACCAACAGGTTACCCTTTTTTATTTTCTGCACAGGAAAATAGGAGAACATCTAAAAGTCTCCATCCTATCTAAACAGAGCAAAAGCTCTGTTTCCTCCTAAATCATGCTCATATCTGAAGTTTGGTTTCAGCCCTACGGGGAAGAAGTTTGGGAAAAAAGACAGGTAAGTTTATAGATTGGTTAAAATGGAAATCTGTGATAACTGTGGGGTGAAAACAAGCATGAAGACAGAAAACTACTTTGTCTTTATGATAAACTGTATAAGATGGGTCTGCCATAAGTGCTTGTAATGCACTAACTCTTCTTGCTGAAGCAATTGCCACTAAGGATGACATTTGAAGTTAAAGATGAAATAAAGAACATTCTCCCAAAAGTTCAAAAGGGTTGTTTCATTAAATGTGTGAGAACCAAGTTAAGCTCAAGCAGTGGAGCTTAATCCCCCCTTCACTGGGGGATTGATAGGTAATCACTTAACTGACTTGCATGTGAATACTGACTTATTGTTAACCACAGTGCGAAAACCAGTATGTCTGATAAACAGACTTAAATGGCGGAGAAAGACAGATTGGAAATTTTGAGTTGAAGTAAGTATTCTAAAATGTTTTGGATTTAGGCTCTTGAAGGATGTATGCTATTTTCAACTGTCCACATAGAGAAACTTTTCCATTTTAAGACATACCATTTTCGAATGATTCTTTCCTAGAATTAATTAAAATAGTTTGTACATCAGCTGAACATGGAAGTTTGAAGTTAGTTAGAAACCTATCACCCATGTAGTCAGCTGGAGACTGTTTGGTCCTGGGTGATAGACTCAACTGTTCTGGTGGGTCAATAAATCTGGATAGACAGAAAGGGTCTTGAAGATCCCTGTCAACAGGTGGAGCAGGACTGGGAATCCTTGTTGCCTGGTACAAACCAGGGTGATTAGACTAACACTGGTCCTGTCCTGCTTTGTCCTGTGATATGACTTTCTGCAAGAGGGGAAAAGTACCCAAGAATCCTTGATTCCATAGTAGGAGAAATGCATCTGAGATCAAACGATTGTCTACCCCCACCCTCAGACCAAGCATTTGACATCTTGTATTTATTTGGTTGCTAACAGGTCAATGGTTGAGCGTTCCCTTTGTGCAAAGATTCCATGTGCTACTGATGTCTTCAGGGACCACTCTTGTGTATTCATGTTGATCTTGCTTAGCTGAACAGTTAGGTGATTGTTCTTTTCTGTAAATATAGTGCTATCAGAAATACACCATGAGCAATGCACCATTCTCATAATAGCACTTCCCTGCAGAGCCAGGACCAGTGGGCTTCTCCCTTCTGGTTTATCTAATAGACTACTATGGTATTGTCCATGACCACTTGGACAATCTTGTGTTGAACATAAGGTAGAAAGGCCTTTAATGCCCAATTAATTCTAGCAGGCTTTAGACTCAGACATTAATGTCAGAAGGGACCATAATGATCATATAGTCTGACCTCCTGCACATAGCAGGCCACAGAACCTCACCCACCCACTCCTGTAATAGACTCCTAACTTTTGGTTGAGCTACTGAAGTCCTCAAATCATGGTTTAAAGACTTCAAGTTACAGAGAATTCACCATTTAGACTTGTTTAATCCTGCAAGTGACCCAGGCCCCATGCTGCAGAGGAAGATGAAAACCCCTCAGGGTCTTTGCCAATCAGACCCAGCAGAAAATTCCTTCCGACCCCCAAATATGGTGGTCAGTTAGACCCTAAGCACGTGGGCAAGACCCACCAGGCATATACCTGGGAAATAATTCTCTGTAGGAACTCAGACCCTTCCCCATCTAGTGTCCCATTTCCAGCCATCGGGGATTTTTGCTACTGGAAGTTGCTGATGGGTCACATGCCATTGTAGGCAACCCCATCATACCATCCCCTCCATAAAGTTATCAAGCTCAGTCTTGAAGCCAGTTAGGTTTTTTACCCCATTTCTCTCCTTTGAAGTTCTGGAGCAGCCTTCCCTCCTCTGATGATTAGAAACCTTCATCTAATCTTGAGACTAAGCTTGCTGATGGCCAGTTTATATCCATTTGTCCTTGTGTCCACATTGGTGCTTCACTTAAATAACTACTCTCCCTCCCTGGTATTTATCCTTCTAATGTTTTTATAGAGAGCGACCATATCTCTCCCACGCTCTTTGAGTCTCCTCTCAGAAGGTAGGTTTTCCATTCCTCGGATCATCCTAGTAACCCTTCTCTGCACCTGTTCCAGTTTGCCTGAATCTTTCTTAAACAGGAGAGACCAGAATTACACAATATTCTAGATGAGGTCTCACCAATGTCTTTTATAATGGTATTAACACTTCCCTGTCTCTACTAGAAATATCTCCCAATGCATCTTAGGACTGCATTAGCCTTTTTCACAGCTGCATCACAGTGACGGCTCATAGTCATCCTATGATCAACCAATACAATCAGGTCTTCCTCCTTTCTCCATCACTTCCAAGCGATTCATTCCCAGTTTATAGCAAAAATTCTTGTTGCTAGTCCCAAAATGCTTGACCCTACACTTTGCACTATTAAAGATTTTGTGGAATCTTGTTTTGGGAGACCTGAAGGTGTGGCAATGAACTCCCATCCTACATTGGATGTGTCCACAGTGACAGTCATTGATGGAGTTGGACGGGTGAACTGTACACCCTTGATAAATTTTGTCAACATGATCAGTTTCTGTTATATGCTATTTAGGCTCTGTCAGTAGCTGGCAAGTCTCATCTTAAGAGCCCTGCAAATCCATGGATATCTGCTTTATATCTTGTTCACAGTTACAGAAGCCCAACAGTGGCACAGCTAGTCTCCAAATAAGAGGGGCTGGTCTCAAAAATTTTTGGATTGCAGCTCTCAGGCAAATTGTCAAATTTGGGACCTGGGACTTGGTCCTGAAGACATTACTGAAGGTTGTTTGCCTCGTGATCTTTAAAATTATTTTGTCATGAAGAGTGCTGTGGATCTCCTTGGATACATCAGATAATATTGTCTCCTCTAAATCAGGTGTAACAGAAGCGGAGAGGTACTGTTGCCTTTGAGATCTAAAGAGTGACATCCCTGGTTCTCTTCTTGTTTGCTAATAAATGCACAAGGACCTGGCAGTATATTTAGTCTCTTGCATTCCTTCTAGTACTGCACACAGATACTGAAAAGACCCTCTCCTTCAAAAGGGAGATCCTCAACTTTTGCTTTGCCTTCTGATGGCAGTCCGGACAATTTCAGGCAAGCCGTCACAGTGTGCCATGCTGCCCGACCCATTAGTGTGCCTCTTATTCCCAACATACACACAGTCTGTTTCTTTCCACCATGTGTATCTTTAATCTCAGCTTTCAGACACTGCAAACAATAACACAGGCTTGTATCAGGACGAGCCTTCCATCCAACTTTGTCTACCACATCCATCTCCCTCTCTTAGCATCTCTCTTTACTTCCTATTCCTGTCAATTATATAGCTTTCCCTTACTGAGCTAATTACCTCATTAGTCTGACCATGCCCACAAGTGTCAACAATTCAAACCATTACAGGTTAATGGATCCCAATTAAGCCTGTGATCTTCTCTATTACACAATTACCTAAGTGAGCACTCTGCCACAAGCAAACCTTCTCAGACAAGTGGCAGACACAACAGCTCTCACCACAGAATCTGAGGAGTCAAAGATGACCTGCAAGGCATATATTTCCACTTGCTGAGTTTCCATATGATCACATCTGCCAAACTTCCTCTGCTTGTCAGGAAGGAATTTGGAGAATATTAATAATTTTTCCCAAAGGTGATATTGGAAGTGAGTCATGACAGCTTGATCATTGGCTACCCTTAAACCTAAAGTGGAGGAAGAGGAAACTTTTCTTCCTATCTTCCTCTGAGGAAATAGAATGGATTAATCCCCTTTCTGACCTTTAAATAGCTGCGTCTACTACCGAGAAGTATGGGGCAGGACAGGTATGAAGATATGAAAACCCTCTTGAGGAAGAGGATACAATTTATCCGCTTGTTTAGATACTGCCTGGAAAGAGGCTGAATTAGACAAGATGAGTTTAGCTGAGATGACAAACACTGGGTGTGAGGTTTCTTCTACTGCAGATGTTGGTAACTTCAGTGTGGATGCCATCCTTTCTGTTAATTCCTGACATGTAATTGCACCTTCGGATGGAGAATATGCAGAAGAATGCCTACATTCTCACCAGGAGATGTCTGGTTGTCACTGTCAGGATCTTCATTCTGCATCCCTTGTATCATGATAGGTTCTTCTGATAATATATCAGCAATCATAGTAGGAGACTGGATTCCTTTTCTGTGTTCACAGATCAATCTGATAGCTTTAGATACTTAGGAATTATACCTTGAGGTCCCACAGAGGTTTGCATTTGATCAGAATAAAACACGTAATATGGATTCAGGTATGAAGGAGTTGGCTAAAAGGGCCACGTGAGCCATGGCTTCATATGCCAGTTAGACCAATACACAGCCACTGGATCTGCTTCATAATCCTGACTACAACACAGAAATGGTTGGGATTCTGAATGTCTTTTATTTAATTGTGGATGATTTGAGGGAGGAGGAAGAACCTCTGATTCCACTTGCAGGAGTGTTCCAATTTTGGATCCAGTGCTAAAGGTAGAGGTGAAAGCAATGGTCCTGCAAAGACAGATATTAGTGACAGTGGTTCGGCCAGAGAACCCAAGGGGTCTTAGAAGAAGAGTTCTGCCATACAGGAATCTTCAGAATGATGCCAAAGTTAACTTAACGCTGGTAAAACCCACTCATCTGAAAGTGTAAACACGAACCATATACAAGCCTATCAATCTAAAACATAAACCAGAAGTTTCATAAAGCATCTATCTAAACTGGACTGAAGGTTCAGAGAGGTTCCAAGTCCATCACTGATGGTGGCTGGAAGGAACTAAGAGGTCGAAGGGCCATGCCCCCTTTTATAGCATTGCCCATAGGCTATTCAGGAGGGGAGATATGAGCACTTCACCAGGCACTACTAGCTAAGGTTCCATCGTCACAGCTGCACACATTGGCACAACCCAGAAACGGGAATATGCAGAAGCTACTCAGAGACCATTTATTTCACATGTGGCAAAAGTAATGCACATCCTTGTTATCCTAAAGACAAAAATCCAAACACTTATTTTATCCTTGGTCATTATTCTGCCCTCTAATTGCATGTAGGAATATTTTCTTGAGACAATTTCCTCCAAGTAAACAATCTCTCCAAGTAAAAAAGCCACTGCTATCTCCCAGACCCAGAAAGCTTCTGATGAGAATATCTTTCTACACCTGGATTTTCTGACCCCTTAACTTAGTGGACAAAAACTCTGACAGGACAAGCTGAAGGGTAATCCCACCCAGTTCTAGAATAGGAGCAGAAGATAGACAGACGAAAAGAAATATGGGAGGTAGGTAGTGACAAAAAGGAAAAAGAGGAGGAAGACAACAGCCATACTCTAAAAAGATTTCCCCCTTAAATTTGTAAAAAAACAAATAAGATTAAAAAAACAAAATCTCACCTAACAGTATATATATTTTTTAATTAAAATCTCTCTCTCTTTCTCTGTATGTTACCTTCTGTTTCACAGATTTTCTCCCTTTGGCTCCATAGTGTTATCCCTTACCATGCTTGTAACCCTTTTGATTACACTGTATTAGCTTGTCAACATTAAAGCAAAGGAAAAGACAAATGATTGCTTGAAAAGATGGCTTGTCAAATACTCATTCATCTCCCTCATGTCCAATGGCACCAACAGCATCATTGAAATGAAAGCATATGACAGGAAGAACCATGAACATCAGAAAAAACAGTTGGGAAGGGTGAAGGGTAAAGGAGGAGGAATTGCAAACTGCAATTCCTCATAATGAAGGGGTGCTGATTTTCAGAATCCTAAAAGTCTGTATGTTTTTGGGCCATCTTCTGAGCACAAACACAGGTGTGATTTAACAAGAATGTGGCAAGTGTCTTGGGGCAAAGTAATCAGTTAAAAACTTGCTGCAAACACTGTACTTCCTCTGTGTGTAGAGAAGCCTGAGTCACAAAAGTTATGATTTTTATCAAGATTAAAAAGTTTGAAGTTGATACCCAGACCTGAAGAAGAGCTTTGTGTAGGCTCAAAAGCTTGTCTCTCTCATCAATACAAGTTAGTCCAATAAAAGATATTACCTCATCCACCTTGTCTCTCAAAAAGTTGATACTGTCAGCTTACTCAAGATAACAGCTATAAATTAGATGGCTCTGGAATGAGCTTCCAAATATTTGTGTGTATTGTGAGGCTCTGCTCTCACATTTATGGGGAGATTTGGAAGTTGGGGGCCTAATTGTCCTTTGTGCCTTTAAAATCTCCCCATATATTCATTAAGTTTAGGGGTTCTGGTTTTCAGTGTCAACTGAATACAACAGGGATTGTAGATTTTCAAGAATTCATTTTAAATAATGTAAGGTGGAGAGACATTTTATTAAAAATAAACTAAAAATGGCAAAATTCCCTTACAAAGATTTTCAACAGAAATTCCAGCTTGTAAATTTACAATCAGTATTACTTCCTGTTCATGCTCTCTGCAATTTCCTTCCAGCTCAAGTAGCTGCATGACGAGCAGATTTTTTAGGTGGTTATAATGTAGAAACTTAAGATGTAGACAATCATATGAGACAGTTTACAATGTATGATTATTTTAAAAAACAAAACGATGTTTGTGTGATTTTTATTGCTATTGAAACCACTGATTTCTGCTCAAATGTATGCAGCCGTGATGAATTAACCTGTAAAACTTAGCTTTTTTAAGGAAGTTACAAGAAACTAAAACATCCAAAACCAAACACTAAAATGAGTAAAAAGAGAAACCAACCCCCTCAATCCCTAATTTGGTATATATTATATTTATATGTATTATAAATATATTATGTATATTTATCGCTTTGAGGATAACCATTTTGTCAGATTCCCAGTCAATAGATCGCTGTTTCAAATGATGATATTAGCCAGTGAAAATTGGATTTTCTGTCCAAATCCTCTCCTCTTTTTCCTTCCCCCGTGAATAGTGATAACACTACAATCCTTCCTGTCACCTGGGCTCAGAATCTGACAGTCATTTTTGTCTTCTACCTTTTAGTCTCCTTTCACGCCCAGATTGTGTCCAGATGTTGTTTCTTCCTCTGTGGAAGCTTCAAGACTCATCCATCCTTTAGGTCTAAATAGCTAAAACTCTCAGCCATGTCTCAATCATCACTTGCCTTGATTTCCACGGAATCTCCTCTTGTCTTCCTGGCTATCAACATTGCCCTACACTAGCATATCCAAAATATGGCTACAAAGATTTCTTGCCTGTCACTCTGATTTCATCACTTCACTTCACTAGATTCTCCTCCATCACAACAAATATAAACTTCTCACATTCAAGTATCTACATAACTTTGTTCCTCCTCGTTGATCCAAACTAATCTCTTATTGCATTTATGCTCTCTGTCAATGATGCTAGTCCCGATATGCCAATAAATCTGATTCTTTCACAAGCATCTCCATGCCTTTTCCATGCTGCAACCAATACATGGACTATTCTCCCTACTGTGATCCATAAAGCCACTCGCTCTCCTTATATCATTCGTGAGAACATGCTTCTTCTCAGATGTCCACAACAATCAAGTCAATAACATTCATTCACATCTTTATCTTCCTTATTTTATACATGCACGCACGCACATGCACTCTGTGTACAAGGGAACCACCAAGAGAGGCACATCCCTAAACTGATCACCTACATTACTTACATTGTTTGAACGCTTGTCCATCTTTCCCGTGTCTCCTCCCTACTGTTTGTCCCTCGCTCATTTTCTCACATCTAAAATTTAGACTGTAAGCAGGTGTAAGCAATTGGGGCACGGAATATGTCTTTGGAGGACATCAGTTAAGTGCCTGACAAACTTTTGAGAACTATAAAATAATATCGGTAGGACAGAGTGTGAGCATCAGAAGAACAAGTGGGGGAAGGATAAGGTTTGGGATGGAGAATAGAGTGTCTCCAGAGTGAAGGGGTGATGACTTTCAGAATCCCAAGTCTGGATGCGCTTGGACCAGTTTCTGAGCACAAACAAAGGTGTGATTTAACAAGAATGTGCAAGTGCCTTGGGGCAAAGTAATCAGTTAAGAACTTGCCTGGAACACTGTACTTCCTCTGTGTGTAGGTCTACGTGGCTGACAGGAGAGAGGGGCCTGAGTCACAAAAGTTATGATTTTTATCTAGATTAAAAAGTTAAAAGTTGATACTGTCAACTTACTCGAGATAGCTGAAAATCAGATGGCTCTGGAACAAGTCTGAGCTTACAAATATTTGAATGTGTGGCCAGATTCTTTTCATACACATAACATTAATATTGATTATATTTAGGGATTCTGCTCTTTAGTTTAAACAGAAAACAGCACTGATTGTAAATTTTTTTTTTAAAAAAGCAGTTTTAAATAATAAATTTGGGGGGGAACGGCACAAATACAGAAAATGCCATCAACAAACAAAATCTGCACCATGTTCACTGTAAACTACAGCTTGTATTACTCCCTGTTCATGCTCTTGGATTTTCTTCTTGGTCCTGTGTAGAGGCGCTCTGATACTACTAGTGGGGCCCTATAAGCAGCTAACGTAGACTGTGCAGCAGCCTGGTAAGTGGTCTTTGTGCGTCTGATGATGCAGCATGCTTTAACAGAGGACGCAAAAAATAAATATGAGCATTAAAAAAAGTTGTTATACGTTTTTAAAAAATAAACCATTTTATATGAATTGTCATTGCTAATTAAACCACCAATTTGTGTCCAAATGTGTGCAATATATATCATAGGAGTCCAGAATTGTCTCTCTGCTTGTGTATCATTTTGACACCTAGAATGTCTGTTGGATCAGTGTGTAGTGACGGGAAGAGCAAGAAGCAGGCTGAGAGCTCTTTTGGTTTAGAATATCACCAGGTTCAATCCTCAATGGGATTCACAGTCTGTTACCATCCACTTTTTAAAGTTGTCAGCCATTTTCTCCTTATCTTTTCTGAATTATGCCCATATGGCAGCACAGGCTTTCACCTTGTACTCAAATTAACCTGCCAAATGGGATTTTACTAGGAAGTTACAAAATGTTAAATTAGCCACACGAAAAAAAAGACCAAAATGAGTAAAAAAGGGAAACCAAAAACCAGATGCCCTTACTATGTACATCAAGAAATTAAAGCAAAATTATGTAATAAAATTCTTTAAATTATTGTTACAGATTTTTTTCACATAATCAACTAAGAGATTGTCACTTCAAATATCACATTACCTATCAGAAACAATAATGAAAACAGATTTTCCTGCTGGCTATCAAGAGAATGTTGAAATGGCTGGCTTTTACCATTTAATAATTTGATTAGTTCCAGGAGCTGCTTTTTATACTCATCTTTGCAACTTATGCAGAGCTAGCCCTCAGTGAGCAGAAGTCATCTGAAACACCGTTGCGCATTTGTCTATAGGATATTTCTGGGCAAAATTCCAACATTTCTTCAGAAATTACTTACACTTTCCTCATCAGTGTCTCACCCAAGATCTGACACTTTTATTAACATGCCGGTTCCTCAGGTTTCTGCTAGCTTTGGTACCGTGGATGGCCTTTTGAATTTTCAGCAGCTGAGAGCTGGAACATACTACAAAAGGATTTAAAGCTAACAACCCTTATATCACTTGATCTTTTCTGTCATAGATTGGATCAGTCATTGTCCAATAAATGTAACTGTTATACATGATATATTATGTCCTTTTCTATTTTACTGTTTTTATTGAACTTTGTGGGAGTTTATATAATTGATGGATTTATATGTGACGTGGTGCTAGGAACTTTACAGAGGAATACAGCAGCGTCTGTATGTATATTATTATAGCATCACTAACATGGTGCTATAGTGATAGTTGAGGAGGAAACTTTCAGTATGAATCCCTATCTTCAGATATTTTAATTATATGAAAACAAACAGATTTTGGACTGAATTTTCTCACCCTATCTCGTGATCCCAAGATAATTTGTTATAAAGGATGGAGAAGAGTGCATACCCTGTATGCATTAAGGTATACATTTAAAAGTATATACTTAGATTGCAAACTCTTCAGGGCAGGGACCATCGCTTTCTTACATATATGTCCTGTACCTACCACAATATGAATAAATAACCATTTCTATAATATATGTAGCTTTGAATTTCCTGATTGTTCCATGTTTAAAATTTCAGCCATATGAATGCTACCTGAATGTAAGTATTTTTTGTTCATTTTTTATAAATGAGCATTTTCACTTCACTGAGTGGTGAATAAGCAATGAGAGGCTTACAGGGGAAGTGTACTTTGATGGGGGATTTGAAAGGGGAGGGGGGGAATCCTGCTTCCTGCACAGGGTTAGGGCAAGCATAGTAGGCACTAGGAACTGCAGGGGGAAGGCAAGGACACTTTATAAAGGGACTGATTGTCATCACATTGGTGTAAGCCAGGAGTAACTTCATGGTAATATACAGAGTTACATTAATGTAACATAGCTGTGAGATCAGAACCAGCTCCCAAAAGAGCAGTTATGTGGGAGGGTACTGATGGACCAAAGGGAGTGAGATAGAGAAAAAGAGAAGAGGAGAGGAGAGCTTGAACTTCATGAAAAAGGGGAGAGGAAGCCAGTGGATAGATCTGGAAGGGGAAGGAATATCAGAGCTATTAATTCACAAATGTAATAAAAAGCACATTACAAATATATTAAAATAATAATGGGCCCAATTCTACTTTCACATACGTAGATAAAATTGCCACCGACTTCCTGTGTAAGTAAGGTCAGAAATTTGCCCTGAGGGTCTAATTTAGACCAACAAAAGGAGGGAAAAGCAAAGTTAAGCCTTCCATTGTAATATCATCTACTGCTGTTGAATTGTGTCTGCAGCTTCTCCAGGGCAAATATGGGAAGAGAATGCCACTACAACTCTCTGAATAGGCTTTCTGCTATTCTACCATTCTCTAAAAAGCTAGCGGTCTACATGTCTTCAGTGTTTGTGGTGACAGAACATCCCCCGCCCCAAAAGGGGTTAGGTTTGATGTTAAGCAGGCAGAATTAACATCAAAAAAGGAATTAATTTGTATGAATGATCTGAAACAGGCATGAAAAAGAAAAAAATTATCTTAGTTTAATATTATTAGTTGGAATAATTTGTGGTTTTGTCACCTCAGAAGTGCTGTCACTAGAAAGCTGGTATCTGATGATATGAAATTTTACACATCTGTATGCTAAATTAGAGATACATGTACAAAATTGAGCACTCAGGAATACCTCTGTGCAGATTTGTATCATTCCTTGGAGAACTTCACATGATGCAATTTGGATGGATTACAATAAAGATGCATCATGGAAGCCCATATTAGTAACCATATAGTTAAGTTTGCTTTTCAGTTCTGGTATGAAATTGCACCATGCTACAAGCTAACAAGGTTGTACAAAAGTGGTCCTATGGCAATGCAAGTATATGTTTACATATGACATCCCTTAGCTCTGGTCTACACTTTCCGGGCGATTCGGCGGCAGTTGACGGGAGTTACGCAAGCTATATAGAGTAGCCTGCGTAACTCCCGTCAACTGCTGCGCTTCCCTTCTGCGCGGCGTCTTCACTGCACTGCGCCAACGGGAACTGTGTTCCTGCTGATGCAGCGCGACACCACTTGAGGCGGTGGTTTTACTTTGTTGACTTCTGGATCAACTGAGTGGGTCTTCACTGACCGCTCAGTCGGTCCAGATGGATTGATCTGACGGCGGTGACTTTGGCACTGTCAGTGTAGACATACCCTCAGTGAGACTGGGTCTATACTGACGGCGGCAAATTCGCCGCCATCACATCGATTGCTCTGGATCGACTGAGCGGTCTGTATAGACACGCTCAGTCGATCCAGGAAGCGATGCAAGAAAACCACCTCGGTAAGTGGAGTAGCGCTGCGTTGAAGGGAGCGCTGTTCCCTTCGACACAGCGCAGTATGGCCGCCACGCGGAGGAGACACTGCAAAGTCGACGGGAGATACGCAAGTGATTTACGTCACTTGCGCATCTCCCGTCGATTGCCGCCGAATCGCAAAGGTAAGTGTAGACTGGGCCTTTGTCATCA
Source organism: Mesoclemmys tuberculata (assembly GCA_007922155.1). NCBI lineage: Eukaryota > Metazoa > Chordata > Testudines > Chelidae > Mesoclemmys > Mesoclemmys tuberculata. The sequence goes on along the minus strand of ML675614.1, from coordinate 17,355,155 downwards.
GTTAAACAGGACATGGGAACCAGCTCCAAGAAGACAGCAGGCGCTTGTTCTTAAGCCTGTATAATAGAACCATTACAATTACAGTGAGATTGTACTGAAATGAGATACCAGATAATTTCATTTGGTAGATAACATTATCAGTTTCATAAAGAATCACTGTGCCTATGAGGAAATCACATTTTCAATTTAAAGATATTAGTCTTTTTCATTTAAAAAATAACAAAAGGCAGAAATCTCGATTAATGGCTATAAAGAATCTGGTTCCCATGGATGCATCTCAAGTGTAACTTCACTTGTGACACCCAGGCTGCCTGACAAAAACTTGTGGCCATTGTTGCTTCTTCCCGGGACAAAATGTAGCAGAGAAAAGAACAAACCTCCAGCTTGATACAGTGAACTTTTAGAAGACTAACTCCTTTTAGTTTAATCAGAGATGAGCTAAGGAGATGATGAATCGAATTTAGACTTTAGACAAAGCTGCACCAGATTTAGGGCTCAGGTTTAATGTCATGAAAGTTTCATACGCTCTTTTTACGAGATTTCAGCCGTCAGTGGCAGATATTGCTAAATTAGTGGCCCTTGCGAGATTTCTGCAATCCTGAATAGTGAGCGATCAGCTGCTTTGTTGAAATCTCCATTATCTTGGGTTACATTCAAACTAGTGTGAGAAATGGGCCCCTTCCAGTTTCAGCTACAATCTTGGACCAAAACTACATAAACAAATTCTGAACCAGGAATTCAAATAAAGCTTCACTTGCCCCTTGCAGTATAAGGGTGGAGAGCAGGGCTGGATTAAGGCCCAGGCACGACAGGCACACAGACTGCCCTGGCCTTTGAAGTCACACAATGATGTCAGAACCCAGGGCTATGGTGCTGGAACGGGTTTATGAGGTTACCCTTTAGGGGTTGTGCCTAGAATGCCAGATTGCCTAAATTGAACCCTGGTGGGGAATATGAGCTGGTTTGCATTAGAAATTACACTGTGGACCCAATCACCTCTAGAATTAATAGCAATTTAGTGGCTGAAGTGCCATGTATCAACTGGAAAATATGCCTCCAAGTACCTCAGCTGGCTGTTTTTCAAGTACAGCATCATTACTGGGAGTTACTACAATAATCAATACCCATCCTGCGGTAGCTGAACATAACCATAGGGTCCAGTAGGCTGAGACAAGATCTGGTGCAGCTACTGTTTTAAAACTGGGTAACTGCATGCACTGGTACAAGTCATGGTTTACACTCATGTGCTGCATCGAGATTAGGGGTTTGCACTATGGCACCTACATTGGAATAGTTATACTGGTGGGTAAAACCCCAGAGGAGACAAACCCCAATCCACAAGGCTAGACAGAGATACTTCTCAGTGAGTCTGGAAATCACAGCTTCAACTAAGTATACTGACAACCAATTTAATCAATGCGCAACAGAGGCATACATCATGGGCCAGGTGGAGGTGGGAGTTTATATTTTGATACTGATGGCAGGTAGAGTAGGGATAGGTTGTGAAGGACCTTGAAAGTGAAGACAAGTAGCTTACGTTTGATGCGACAGAGAAGTGGGAGCCAGAGGGGGAAGGCAAAGAAAGGAGAACACAGACAAAGCAATGGTCTAGTAAAATGATTTTTTGCATTATTTTGAATAGATACGGGGGGATAGCTTGCATTTGTCAAAGGCAGAGAAAAGGATGTTGCAGTAATTGAGACATGAAATTATGGGAGCTTGAATGAGAGTATTAGCTGTATGGATGGATAGGAAAGAGCATATCTTAAAGACACTATGCAAAAAGTATCGGCAAGATTTAGATATAGCTCAGATGTGAAGACCTAGAGTGAGGTCCAAGTTAAACAACCAAATGAGAGAAATGCATGAGGTGAGCAATCTTGCGCCAATGCAAAATCCAGGGATTCTGTTTTCAGTCTTGTCTACACGAAGATAAAAGGAACTAAAAAAAAAATCTTTAAATTCTGAGGAGGATCCTACGGTTCACCTTGGCCAGCTGAGATGTGTTAAAGTACAGCTTGCCCTGACTACATTACAAATTTAACATGTGTTAGCTAACCCTTTAAATAAAGCACTCTTTTACCTAGTCCATATAACGCCTTACATGGGTGTATATCAGGAGTAACTCCATTGAAGTCCATGGACTGGATTCTCCAGTGGCCAAGTTCACTTTGTGCCACTTACACTACTCAATGTAAAGCAAATTTAAAGTTTCCAGAGATTTGTGTTGGATAATTTCCCCTGGGGAAGGGGAATCTCCACCAGCACAAACCTGGCAACTTCTTGGGATGGAACGCTCTCTTTTGGCATCTAGATTAGGCACAGGGAAGAAGAGGACATGCTGGGAGGTGTCAAAGGAGTAGAAAGGATATGGTGTAGTCATATTCCATTACATTCCATTTTTAGTGTGGGACTTTATATCAGTGTAAATTACAGCAGCCCCCCTGTTGATTTAGTCTACACCAAGACAGGTGGTTGAGAGTCAGGGACTCATGATTGGCTCCCTCTCAGCCCCCACTCTCCATTGCAACCAATCTCCGCTCAGGCAGAGCAAGAATCAAGCCCAGTGGAGTTAAATTGGTGAAAGTGAGAGTAGAATCATTTCCCATGCCTCTCAATGGCTACAGATCTCAACACTGCTACACAGAAGTCTTGTGTAGAAAAGATAATATTATAAAAAGGAGGGCAGGGAGAGAGAGAGAGAGAGAGAGAGAAAGGGAGAAAGATGAAATGAAAAGAAAAGAATTTTGGAGAGAATATAAGTAAATACAAAAATATGTAATGAATTTCCCCAAAAGTATAATATTTCCATCACATTCTTTTGATGCATACTTAGCAAAGTTTATCACAGTATACACATCTTTCTAATTAGATGGCACAAGCCAAATGATTAGAGCTGTGGAAAAAAGCATCAAAAGGTTCACACAACTCTTTATATAATTAGTCAGGAATTTTCATAACCTATGAAAGAAGGATTTAATTGTGTAATTTAACATACAATTTAAATATCAAGATCAAACTAGCAGGGCAAGTGACTTAATGGGATAAATAATATCTAGTGTCAAAGCTTAATTTAAAGAACAGACTGTCTTCATTATGCAAAAGAGTCAAGCAAATCAGACTTTCAAAGGAATTTCTTTTTTTAAAAAACAAGCCTCTTCCCTATTGTTTCTTTGAAAACAATGAAATCAGCTGCATGGCAGCAACATGCTGAGAGACCAGGAAAGCACCACTGGCTTTGTCCATCTGACCTCACTGTGACATTGTGGTGTAAGATCTTATAAAACAAGAGCCTCCTGCAGAGTTTGCACATAGGACCTCTTAAGAGCTGGTTAATTTTACTTTTGTAGCTAATTAAATGGGAGGGACAAAGAGCGCATGAAATGTAAAACTGCTTGGGTTGACGCTGCAGCTTTGTTGTTTTAAAAGCACCTGGAGAAGCGTTCATAATTTGTCACTTTTCACAGAAACCTACGAGACAAACTCAGGGTGTTCAGGATCCCCAGGATACAATCTGCTCTTGTGTCCTGGCCTCTGCAGCTGTACTTCTTAAAGGAATGGATTAGAAACATATAAGCTTATTAGAGTGAAAGATGACATCCGCCCACGTCTGACACAGGAGGAGGAGGAGGAAAGTTCAAGAATGTATATATTAATTCAGGAAAAACATAAACCAGTGTTTAGGCCCCAGCAAGGAAAATGTCAGCAATTCAAAAGATACTAGATTGCTATTGACCAGTTACATGATGGCAAGGGGCAAATCAAGTAGAATAAAGCCTTCTCCAGTATGTGTCTAATACTGCAAATGACACTGATCCTTTTTAATGTGCACAAAAGCTGACATCTAACTCATCTGAAGTACAGCAATCACAAAGCCATCTACAGGAATGACTCACCATAAACAGGTCACGAGCACCTATGTCAACAGCTAGCAGAAATGCCTTTTCAAATCTCTGATACCTGCAAGAAAAGGTGAAATGTATCATTTGCTAAGGAGAACACCAGTTTAAACCCATCATACTCTGTGTCAACGTGCAGATGAACTGACAGCTGGTAAAAATCTAAGAGATGTGCCACCTCTGCTCCAGTTCTTGTCTAAGGCTACATCTATACTGACGGTGGCAAATTCGCCACCGTCAGATCGATTTCTCTGGATCGACTGAGCGGTCAGTGAAGACCTGCTCAGTTGATCCAGAAATTGACTTAATAAAACCACGTCCGAAAGTGGCATAGCGCTGCGTCGAGGGGAACGCTGTTCCTGTTGGCGCAGCGCAGTGTGGACAGTGTGCAGAATGGAAGCAGTGAAGTCGACGGGAATTACGCAAATTTTTTACGTCGCTTGCAAATCTCCCATCGACTGCCGCTGAATCTCGGAGGTAAGTGTAGACCAGACCTAAAACATATATTGCATTTATTATGAACCCCAAAGTGAGGCACCAGGTGACTGGTGAAACCATTTATGTGTGAGAGATGAAAAAACTATGAAATATGATGATAGCAACAATAGTGAGCACTTTTCAACTTCTAAACATTTTAGCAAACATAAATACAAGGATTCTCAATACAGAGGATCACAACCATTCTGTGCTAGTTAAATGGAAGATGAGAGTCCAGCTGAGGAGGGCACTATGGAAAAGGGAGTCTTGACATGGAAAAAAGTTTATCAATCTATTAGGCTGTATGCATGTATTCACCATATACCAGTTCAGTTAAATGATGTGAGATTTTGATTTTTTTTAAACATGTTTTCTGGTACTGTATGATTTCTGTAAATAATGTGAAAAATCTGTATGAAATGAAAGTGTATTTTTAAAAGATTATTGTTTTATTTGCAGAAAAACAAAAAGTAAAATAAAATAAAACAATAGGTCATCTCAGTTATTATAAACACAGTGGTGCCCATACTTAAGGTAACAAAAGTGTTTTAATTTTAAGAGGCAATATATAGTTGCTTATAACTTTTTTAATCTTTTACCTTTCTGGCCAAAATTTAACAGGTTTATTTTCAGTCAGAGAACAGATTTTCTTTGAAAGTTTGAGCCAAAACAGTCCTGCTAATTCTGAGAATAAGACAATATAAAATAATAGGGCTTTTCCCCAATTATAAAAAATATTTGAGGCTTTTTTGCTTTTTTTAAATAACAGCTGCACCGGGTCACTTGTAGATAATAGAAACTTGAAATTTGGCAAGGGGAGGTCACAGATGATGGTCTGGTGAAAAAATGATTGTGATTTGTTAGTTAAGAGGGTTCAAAAGATGAGCTTGGCGAGTGCCCAATGGATTTTGTAAGATACTCTATTAGTGGCCTGCCAATATTCTATTGGGTTCACATTTGCATGGTTAGATCAGGAAGGTTAGTGGGCAGTGTTGTGTCTTTTTCTCAGATTCATGAAGGTGCATGAGGAAGAACACAGCCCTCCTTTCCTTTGATGGGTGAAGATGTCTCACTAGATGGACCACTGGTCTGATCCTGTATGATAATTCCTATGTTTCTAGCCAGGGCCAAAACATTGTTCTACCTAGCTCTGAAAAGCCTTCTTGCTCTTTTCCATACTATGTTGGTGGAATGACACAGCAGAATGTAACATAGAGCTAGCTAGCAAGTGCTTTGCCTCAGGGAATGAATAATGTTGGTGACAAGAAAGCAAAATAAATTAACATAAGCAGAAAAGGAAACAAACTCTCCAGCTTGGCTCTCCTATGCCCCTGGGTGTGAAATCCTAGCTTCCTAAAGACAATCTCCCACTGTGTCTTCCAATCACTAATTTACAGTCCTTCCCCTGAGCACCCCGGGAAAGCTGAGCTGAAGTTAACCCTTTATTACGGGGGTCCAGACAGGGCCCCGAACCTCTGTCACACATCTATATCTCTGAACCTTTTGTAATACTTTGTAGGAAGGACATTACATTAAAATACATTGCATTCTGTATTTCTTTTTAAGTAAATGCTTTAGTTGAGAGAAATAAATACAGAGATGTCACAGTCGTACATATATGTTAGTATCATGTACCTCTTTTTCAGGTAGCACACCAAAATTAAATGACAGCTCTCAGTTCTAGATTTCTCATATCCGGAATAAAAACACATTCTCAGTACTTAAAAGGAAAATAGAGACTGAATAGTTTAGTGAAACATGTCCTGTAACATACCAACAAGAATATGTCTACATTGTGTCTTCGTTTTTACAAGGCAACAGCTAAAGGAACAATTTGAATGAGATCTGCCATAAGACACAACCAAAAATGAAAAGTAATATTTTCCTTTGATTGACCTGCAGAATGGAATCATGGCCTTCAAAGTGTCAGTTCTTTTCTGTCTCACAATGATTTCAATTTTTTCCTTTAATCAACAGACATACTTCCGTCTCATTATGGTGCCTACTCATAAAACCGTAAAGCCAGCTTGTTATTTCGAGAGCTGTACTGGAAAAAAATACCTACCAAAGAAACGCTCTTCACAAACCAAGAGAGCTGGAAATAACAATCACAGAGACTTCATAAATTATTATAAGTAGTATTGCTCTTAAATGAGGTCGTGTTTTCAAATGAAAGTGACAAGTTTGGATTACTGATGCAACCAATATTAAAGCAGTCAAGAATGCGTGCCTTTTGGGTTGGGTTTTTTTAAAACTGGCTTTATTTGAAAGCTTTTTTTTAAAAGTCTCGGCATGTAACATTATATTTTCATTCTTCAGGGACAATTAGAAAGCATCCTGTGTGGTATATTAGTGTAAAGATACCTTTAAACAGATCCTGCTTGTTTTACAATAGGGTTTTGTTATGGGCAGAGTTTTTATGATTTCTGTCACACTATTTATAGTTATCTGCCCCCTAAACAATAAAAAAAATCCACCTTTTGTTCCTGAGTTAAAATTACAGGGCACAATATTTGTTGCATTCAAAATGGTGCTGACACTCTATGGATCCTGAAGTGAACACTGTCTCTCACTGCTTGCTTCAAAATAACTCTAGTAATCAAGGCATTGAAAAAGAGACAGAAGAAAATCTGCCTGTAAACCATGAAGTTCAACCATTTTGTTTAGTCAAAGTGAAAGCCAACAGAAATAGGACTTCGAGATTAGAAGTTATGTACTATTTATTATCAACTATATAGGGCAGCTAGTGAAGCATTATTCTATGAGCTGTTTAGGGTACAGAATATTAACTATAAAACCTGGTATAAGAAATGATAGTATTAGTGTGCACTTATATAACCACCTTCTACCTGTAGAGTTCCTAACACTTTGAAAGGTAACCCCGTTTTTACAGATAGGGAAACCGAGGCAGAGAAGGATTAAGTGACTTGCCCAAGATTCCACAGGATGAAAATGACAGACCCAGGAACAGAATCTAGATCTCCTGGCTTCCAAACTGGTGGACTGGACCTTGCTGCCTCCCTATATGTTAAGAGTGTGACTTAAACTGAGAAAAGCCATGAAAGCTTAATGTTTGATTCTTATCTCACTTATATCAATTTTAGTGGCGTTACTTTTGATTTATGCCAGCATAAAAAAGGGGGAAGAATAAGGCGCTCAGTCTTTAATTTGCCCCATTAATTAACACTATAATGTTAAACTGAAGCTGACTTTAAATACATTGAACCAAATTCATGTTCACAGATATGAACAGGGGAAGAGGGTTCTCACTGATTTTAACTGGGGGCTCTGCAGTTGTACTGGGGGCAGATTTTGACCATATAAGTACACGGAGGCTTAAAGATAGTGATTCATCTTTCACTTTGAATCATGGCTCTGAAAGTGGTCAAACTGAGAGGGAGAGGTGGTTATCTCTGAATTATATACCATATGTTAGTGCATCTAGTGTGAGATCTTGTAGAGCTAGTTATAAGAACTAACAGGACAAAATCAGAACACAGACAGAGAAACAGAGAGTAGGAAATGTACGATAGACAAGGTGGAAACATTTCTTTAGGGACTAGTTACAACCAACAAGCCTTCTTAGACATGCCCATTGACCATGTAAGCATATTCCTTGTGCTGGGCTGATAAAGGAGGACTGCTGCATTATTTTTTTTTCTTGTCTTCAATACGAGTACACAACATTTAGAAAATAATCTGTAGCAGAAGGGCTATGCCACAATTATTTATAAGCTGTTCCTTTTAACTAAAGAAATCTTGAGCTCTCCCCATCTAGCAGTCCAATCAAGGATGATATGCATTATAGAAAGGAATATTTAAAAACATACGGAGAAAAGACAACAGACAAAAATGAATATTGAAAAAAATTACATGCAATCAAATTCCACTGAAATTAGGTTTTAATTGTTCAATATTCTGTGACTCATATGCAAATTTTTAAGTATTCAGAATATCAACCAAGTGTTTACTGACATCAAGCAATTGTATTTAAGCATATAAACAGATGATGAAAATATGTTCAACCAGCTACAACACCCAACATTTACGGCAGGGTTTACATGATCTCCTTTAATTCAGTTATTTCATTTAATATTTCAATTTAATAGCTCATTCTTTCATTCGCTTTCTAGGCATTTTGCCCATTTCATAAGCACAATAATATTAATTATTATTCATAAAAGAAGACATTTCCCATAAGTTCCCATATCAGCAATTTTTGGAACAGAAGCAGTTTGCATGATTTTTCAAAATAAGTACTGCTTTTCTTTTATCTATAATATTTTCTTTTAAAATTAGACAAACTAAAAATGAAGAGTTACATGTTTTAGAAGAATGCTAACCATGCCAGTATGGGACATCAGGTACAAAATGATCAATGAGAACAGGGCCAAGGGTTTAAAAAGTGGGTGGTTAGTCATCTAAATAAGTGGCCTGATTTTAAATGGGTTCTGCTGGGTGCTCAACATTTTGAATATTAGGCCACTTATTTAGGCACCTAACTCTGTTTGGGTCTAGCTTCAGGCACACATTGTTGAAAATCTTAGCTCAGGGCTTTCGCACTCATGTTTTTATTTCAAACATGCACATTTACATGTAGAAAGTCAGATTTAGGTGGAATCATTTTTTACTTCAATGTGTTTTTGACAAGACAAAAAGTCAGGAAATTCTTGTAAATTTTCAGTGAAAAGATCTGAGTCAAATTTCTGTAAATTCGGAGGCAATAAGAATATACAATTATTTAAGTTTTAATCCACAGAATACAGAATCCCTCCTCCATTCTGTCATCAAGGAATCACTTCCTCAGCGTTGCGAACTCTCAGAATCACATTCATAATATTAATGTGAATCTTGTGATATTTGATGTTTTACTTCAAATGTCAGCTCCGGGAGACAAATGATTATGTGAGACTCTCAGCTTTCATTTAAAACCCAAAGAAAGGACAAATTCTTGTCTCCAATGATCTCCCCCAAATTTCTTGTTTTCCTGTTTGTGTAGAAAACGTGATTCCTAAGTGAGCCCTGAAGGCTCAGAAACCAAAAGGCAAAGAAAAAGAACAGATAATTTTTTTTAAATGATCTAATGTCTATAATTGATCTAAAAGTCTACAACATGATTTTGTTCCAGAGGGGCAGCCATATTAGTTTGTATACAGAACCAGACGGGTACCCAGAAGTCATCTACTCCAGGACAGACCCAACAAGGAAAACAACAGAACACCGCTGGCCATCACCTACGGCCCCCAACTAAAATCTCTCCAACACATCATTAAAGATCTACACCCTATTCTATCAGATGATCCCTCACTCGCTCAAGCCGTGGGAGGCAGACCTATCCTTGCTTACAGACAGTCCCCCAACCTGAAGCAGATACTCACCAGCAACTGTACAACATACAATAAGAACACTAATCCAGGAACCTATCCATGCAACAAACCCCATTGCCAACTCTGCCCAAACATCAACTCTAGTGACACCATCACAGGTCTTAAACAACTTCAGCCACACCATAAGGAGCTCATTCCCCTGCACATCTACTAATGTAATATATGCCATCATGTGCCAGCAATTCCCTCTGCCATGTACATTGGCCAAACTGGACTGTCACTACACAAAAGAATAAATGGACACAAATCCGATATAAAAAATGGTAATATCCATAAACCAATTGGAGAGCACCTCAATCTCCCAGGACACTGTAGCTGACTTGAAAGTTGCCATACTTCTACCAAAAAACCTTCAAAAACAGACTTCGGTGAGAAACAGCAGAGCTGGAACTTATATGCAAATTTGACACTATTAAACTGGGTCTCAATAGGGACTTGGAATAGTTATCTCATTACAAGAAGTAATTGTCACTGTTCACACATTCTTACCATCTAATCAATGGTTGTGAATAGGCCTCATCTACTCTAACTGAATGGATTTTGCTAACACCTACTCTCCCCATTGTTGTTCCTTACCCTTGGATGTGTATATATGCCCCCTATCTGATTTCTATTCATTGCATCTGACAAAGTGGGTTACAGCCCACGAAAGCTCATGCTTGCAGAAATTAAATGTGTTAGTCTTTAAAGTGCTACAGAACTCTTGTTGTTTTAACATGATTTTGGTTGCCCGAGTCATGATTTTTGAATGTCTGGGGTCTACCTGCTATTTTCAATATACCTAGACAAGAGATGAGTCCAAAGAAACTGGGGCCCATTATATTTCTGATATGGTTTGGCAAACATGGATAAGCCATTGGATGTTCATTTGCTGCAACTTATCGGTTTTTACCCCCGTAAGTGTTCCAAAAGCTTCACATACATCAGAGCTAAACTGTGGCTGCTAACTGTTTTTAAAAAAGTCATTTACACAAGAATCTGATTTCAGAGATGGTAGTTCATATCACTTGGCCATCGATATGCTGCTACATAAGCAGGTGAGAGCAAATTCGACTTTTCTGTCTTTAGATTGTGAGCTCCTTAGAATATGGTCATAGACCTACCAGACACAGAGCCCATGCAGAGGGAGGATCCTCACTCCCATTGAGCAACATGGTATTCTGGAACAGGGGAAGGAAAGGTGTTGAAGGTTGGTAGAGATGTGGCCAGCAGATTCATGACTGCATAATTTATTGCCCAAACCCTTACGTAGAAAGAAGCACACGGGACATGGAACCTATTCAGTAGCAACTAAGAAGTGGCCTGAAAGCAAGACAGAGACTTTTCTTTTTGTGACCCCTGAGGAACACCCCTGCACAAAGCATGGTTACTTGACTGATTACAGGATTTGCCTCTCAGGTAGGAAACATGAAAAAGAAGCCAGCAATGGATGATGCTGTTTATGTTCCTAGAGCGTTTTTAAATTATAATTTTCTTATCGTTTGTCAAATAAACGACATATGAATTTTTGAATGAAGTAGCTTTTTGAAAAGTTGCCTTACTTATTACAAGAGAAAGGAATTTAAACACATATCCAGTAATAAAAAATGTTCCCGATGCATCTAAAATTGTGTTAAAAATGGTAGAGTAAATATACATGAGTATACCATTCAACTTATTTGCTTAGTCTTAAGGGTGGAAGCAAACAAATAATATAGAAAATACAGTGCTATTCCTTTCCATCATATTATTTATTGAGTACTTAGTGCACTAGTGCTTAGTGTTGGGAGAGCAAGAAATAAAGAAAACCCTCTTGGTAACGCATATATGAAAGAGGGAAGAGTTACCGTGGGAACCTTAACTCTGAATTTCCTGGCTTTTTGTGTAACTAAATGTAATGCTAAATGAATGGATGGAGGAGAAGGAGTCCTGTGAATCAAACAGAAAACTATGAGTAAGAGTTATAGATTCTATACCCAGTTCACAGTTTCCTGGATTATCCCGGGGAAGTCACATAAATTCTCTGTAAAATGGGGCTAGCTATTGGGAAGGACAACTATTGGGAAGAACAACAATACTTTCCCATTTCACAGGAATGTCACGTGTCTTAATTCTTTCATGTTTGTAGAGTGCTTTGAGATTTTCAATGGAAGGTGCTAGAGAAGGGTAAAATACTATTATTCAATTAAAATGATAAGAAAGCTGTTTCTTTGTAAATTATATTTCACTATTTTCTCTCTTGTAACCTTCATTTCCTTTGAATTTCCCACACTGCAAATTTGCTTTATCATATTCATTCTCCTTCAAGAGAAAATATTTTGTTGCCATAGCAATATCTTTCTTCCGTGCAATTTTATCATAGGGGCTTTCCTTCAGGTTTCTATAAGCTGCAACTAACACCCACCCTCAACACACGCAATCCTCCCAACCTTTCAGTTCCTGCAACCTTTTACTACTTAGTAACTTCTCAACTGCCTATCTTTATCTTTAAATACAGACGCATTCCAACCTACTCTTCCAAAGTACTCGGGGCTAAAAACAGATGTTAATTAAAAATGCAGATAAGAGCTGATGACACCTGTTGTTTCACACTTATTTTGCTCAACCCTGTCTGTTAAATCCCAGCTTTCATTCCATTAATTCTCTTTAGCTTTTCTTCGGTTCCTGCGTTAGCCCTCTCCTTCTTATGAGCGTGTAAACTTAACAGTATGTCTTGAAAGTTGTATTTTACGGAGTAAACGTATCAGCATTATGCACACACCGAAGACAGAGGCAAAGCATCATAACTATGGTTACGGATCAGCTGCTGCCTCCATTCTGAATCTCTAAGGCATGAGTGTGGCATCTCAGCAATTTCACACTGCAGCAGATGGGAATTTGATATTAAAGTTAAGATGGATGCACTCTCCCTCCCCCCCACCCCACCCCCGGTCTTTTCAGGAGCGTCAGGTGCAGTTCTCCTTCATGCTTAATCATGGACAAAGGTGCATACCGTGTGGTGCTGCCATTTTGAATTAGGCCAAAATTTTCAAAGTTGGGTGCCTAAATTTAAGCATCCAAACCTATATTTAAAAATTTGGTCCCAGTCTACAGTTAATGAGTTGCTGAGTTATGCACCCCAAGCGTGGCTGTAGTTTTTACCTAGATTTGTCTCCACTAGCAAAGACAGCTGGCAATTAGTGTGGATAAAAAACCTATTTCATGATTCTATGGCTATCATTTTGTATAAGGGGGAGATTTTCAAAGGAAGTTGCCTGCCTAACTGCTCTTTTGCCTTTGAAAATCTCTCTGTAAAAGTTTTTCCAAGTCTGTCTGTTTATCCCTCCCTTCACCATCAGAAACTTATCTCAGTATCATTAATATTTTTCAGAGAACTGGCCAGAGACAGTGATGTAGGAGCAATACATATAGATAGAGCCCGTGCCCAAATTTACTGATTGTAGGGTTACTAGGTTACTAATCCAGAAAATGCAAATTCTCAGATTACTCTAAACCAAAAATGACTGAGCCAAAGCATGAGGGCGCTGGACCAATTTGTATAGTGGGTGTGGTGAGAGCCATTGAACCAAACTGTAAACCCTATATATGATGGAAATTGCTTCAAACCAGGGGGGTTGCGACAGCATCCCCAGTTCCAGCACCTATATGAGGGTGTTAAAATCTCAATGTTTCTTTCGTTAATTCTCTGCCAGTCTTTCTTCTGTTTCAGCTTTAACCCTCTCAGTCTAATCTTCGTGTAAATGATATTTTTCACCTGTCCAGTGTCTGAAAGAAAGTGGAATACGGATGAGAAATACCTGTCTGAAGCTCAAGATGGGTAAGAGAGGTGAAGCTGGGTAGGAAGACAGCAATTGCATCTTCCTTTTGATAGTTAAGATTGTGTATTGGACTCATTGCTGGATTTGCACCTAACACTGTGATGCATTTTACTGTCCCTGTAACTGATCCACACTCAAAACCCCAGGTACATTAATGACAATTCCATACACCTGCAAGATTAGGCCCTTACACGCACAGATAAACACATCACACAATAAAACTAACCAATGGTCCTCATTCTGACTCATTTGTTGTAACCAGCCATAATGGAACAGCCTTGGCATAAGGTTTTCCCTGGGCAGCACTGGCTGGTGCAACAGCTCTCTGTGCTTCCCTTCTAATGCGGTCCTAGCTAGAGAGACATGACGGGGAATGGGAGAGGGTGTGGAACTCTGCGATATTCCCATTCTGGACCATGGAGCAGCCCACAGATAGCTGTGGGAAGCTGCAGTAAATTAGAGCAGCACTTGGGACTGCTCCAAATATGCTGGGGGCCAGCCCCAGAATCCCAGAGACGCCATACAGCCACCTTTCCCCCACTTCAGGGTATGCCTCCCATGAGGTGCAGCACAGAATCTCACCCAGTGTCTTTTTTTTCATGTGAGGCTAAAGAAATTTCTGTTGCTAATGCGACACAGGATTGGCTTCTTAGGTTATATCAACCTATTTACTCTTTTCTGATATTTTGCCCAATTTTGCTCCTCCTGTGATCTTCACCAGAGAATTAAATCAGATTCATGTGGCTTCAAAGTATCTGACTGAAATTGAAACCTGTAGTGGAGCTGGTTTAAGAAAAATTCATTAGCAACTAGAAACAAAGGTGCTCTATACTGTCACCGGATGTAATAGTTAATGGAAAAATACACATCTGCTTAAGTCAAGGTGGCAGCTCTATTTCTTGTTTCTATAGCAGGTCAAGAAGCATGACTTGGAGTTTTTTCATGTTCACTGAAATTCCTGTTGGTGACTGCAGCATGCATATGAAAACCTCTTGTTCTGATCACTTTTACAAGATGGCAAAAACAGTGAACATGCTCTGATACCCTGTGTCTGAAAACAACATCCCAAAAGACCCCTTAATCCCCAATGTCACATAACCAAGGTGTGCCTTGTTTGGTATTATTTTAGAAGTCTTGATCAGCTCCACATGAGTATTTTGTCGGATTGTATGGGCTACCATAGTAAGTGAAGTTATGAAACATGGCTGAACATGTTGCAAAGTGGAAAACTCCCACAAATGGCCTTTCAGGCACAACAATGGAATAGCTAGACAGCGTTAATGACTCTCACACCCATTCATGTATAGATTCCATTAACAGAAATTGTTTACAGTGGAGGCTTCACCGGAAGGTGCCTGTTCACAATGAAGTTGCCTGACCAATGACGATGACCTCACAGGTCACAAGACCAATTGTTCTAGCAAGCTGCAACAGACTATAAAAGGAGGAGCGTGACATCATCACGGGCGTTGCTCTCTCCCCAACTCAACATCTGAAGGATCATCTAAAAGACGAACGACTTTGAAAGGGAGGAGGGGAGTCCCGGGCAGGGAACATCGCCCAGCCTGCCTTTAAGGAACTGCTTGTAGCAGGTAAGAAGGGTGAGACACTGCTCATTCCAATGTTGGTGGTGTGTAGCTTGACACTTATCATTACTTAAAATCTATTTTCCTGAAGTTAATAAACTTGTTTAGTGTTTTATCTCAGCCAGTGTGGTCTCGAATTGGAGGGTCTAGAAATCTTAGCTCAGTAACAAAAGCTGTTGCATGCCTTCCCCACAAGTAGCAGGAAGCGGACTTATCAATATAATTTTGGGGCTAGACTCCTTGTGGTGGAGGGGTAATTGAGTGGAGCCTCTCTATTGTTGGTTTGTGAGTGGCTAGGCAAGGCACTCATATAACTCTGTTGGGTGTGTCTCTACCTGGAGATAGCTGTGTAAGTATAGCGTCATCTTGCTGACAGCACCACAGAGTGAATCCAGGTTAACTTTCATGCAATCAAATTGGGTGTAGTGCTCTGCATGCTGTTGGGCTAGGTGATAATAGCGCCTGGAGGCCAGGGCTTGCTGCTTTAAATTGTCACTACTAGCAAGGCATTGTGAGGGACAGCTCAGGCTGGAGAGTGAAGGGGGCATGGCCCTCCCACTGTTTTTCAGGTTGTACCTGTCACACATGCAAAATACTCTCTAGAAGATGGTAAGCTCACCACTCAAAATGCTTCTGCTGCACCTATTAAATTCTGTCCTTCTTGAGATTTGAGGAAACCTGATTGATTTCAGTGGGAACTGCATTTGAGGGCATAATTAATCATTAACGGCTTGCCATACCCATACTATACAAAACTATGCAAACCACAAATGACATTATCCAAGACACTCTCCTTAATCCTGTATTGTTATCATTAATGTTTATAAATACATTTCATGACAACATTATTAATCCAATGACTATCCCATGCCTTGCCAACCTCAGGATACCATAATAAAAAAGCCATGTGCTCCTAGACACATAAGGCCCTATCTTTACCCATCATCTCCCCCCAATCTCACACTCCCATAGAGGCAAAGGGGCTGGAAGTCTATCCTTATGAGGTGGTTGGAGTTTTCCAGACCCCTGTTTAGAGCCTGCTTGGAGCACTCACTGATCACCCTGTTTTCCTTGCTCTCTGGCTGTGTAAAAGCCCCTAAAAGGCAATTATTGGTGTAAGTTAGGGAAAGTACTGGTACACCCTTCAGGTGTCCTGGGATTGGTCAGCAGACAGTGGAGTTCCTTGCAAAAGAGACAGCACTGGGTGGAAGCAGGCCTCTTTCTGCTATCACAGATATTCTGCCTTCTCTCTTCCCTTAAGCTGGACACAATGGCTTCTGGATACATCCAGTATTTTTAAATGTGCATCTGATCAGATCTGCAGCTTGTCCCTGAGGGAGGGATAGGCACACTAGTAATAACAACACAACATTGTTTTGTAAAATAATTCATTTTCACTCCAGAAAAAAATAGAACTATACTATTTTGGTGGAATCGTCAGATTTTGAGATCCAAGTTGTCCTTGAACCTTAAAATATTTTCCATGATCTGCATGTAATAGAGATAAAAGTTTCAAATTCTTTAAAATGTTAAGTTCACAAATACAAAAATAGACTCCAGCTATAAGGGAAAAAAGGACAAATTGCAAATGCTGATCTGCTGACTATATTCTGACTTGTGCCAACTCTGCAGCTGCAGTTTAGATGTTAGTGTAAGCACCTTAACTTTCAGCTCCTGAAATGTTACTCTTGGAGTGTTTGCGTGCTTGTTGCATATGAGAGAAAGAGAGACAGAAACAGACATGTTCTGAATAAAACACGGAGCATGGGCGTGTATGTGTGTAAAATAAACAAGTTGTTTTCATGCATTAGGAAATATGACAAGTACAATTTATGCATGCTTGAGTGGAGCAAAGCAAAGCCATGAGTCACCTATGTAATGTCATCCCTAACAAGTGAAAAGTAACTATTCCATCCTTTTCCATGTTCTGTATTCATAATACATTAAATACATGATGATATTATAGCAAATTAGGAGAGTGGTTTTTTATGTCCAAGAAACACCAAACATGTATTTGATGCTTGTAATTCAGTTCCTGTATTTAATATGTAGATAAGAATTCAAATTTGAAATAAAAATAGTTATTCATACCATAAATCCCTATTTTATGTCTCCCCAGGACAGGCCCTCATGCTCCTAATGGTACTGGTGAGAAACAGTTTTTGATAGCTTTTTCACCTGTGGTTAAGATGCCTTTCATTTTCATTTTGTATATAAAGCACTTGCATTCAAAGGTATTCCATTCTCATGATTTAAGGCCTGCTCCTGCAAAAACACTGAGCACCTTCCACTCCCACTGAATTCAATGGAAGATGAGGATGCTCAACAGCTTGCAGGATTGGGCCCTTAATTTTATAGTAACAGACCGAAACAACATGGCTATATTAAAATTACATGTTGTCATTTGAATTTTTGCCTTCTAACAGTGACCTACTTTAATCTGTTTGCTGTTCATATTCTGTGCTATCACAATCCATTATGATCGACATTTTCAGGTGTGAATTTTGGGTATCTTCATTTTTAGGTGCCCAATTTGAGACACCTTAAAGGGGCCTGACATCTAATAGGTGAATACCCAGCACTTTCCAAAAATCAAGTCCCTTTAAGGTGTCAGAAGTGGGGCACCAAGAAATTAAGATCTATTATTTCATTGAGATGGAAATAGATACCTCAAGTCATTTTTAATGTGATACAAAGCCTTTCATCTACAGCATCTGCCACCTACAGTATTGACTAGGCTGGCAGTGACCCATTACCTTTTGACAGCTGTTTGGTGGCCTGTCTTTCATGGGGATCTTAGTCCAGATTCCAGTGAACACAGGCGTTCACATTATAAAACCTCTACAGCAACTTGCACCTTTCATGGCACTCCCCTCAGACAGGCCAAAAACTGCCTCAGCGTGTAGGCTGAACTACTTTAATGCTGCAGAAAGCAGGTCCCCTCCAGGCAAGACTAGGAGCACACTGGTGGGGCAAGCAAAAGAGATGAACGATTGTCTACATGAACCATTTTCAGTTTTAGATCTAGAAATGTTTAAGCATTTAAAGTTAAGATACATAAAAGACTCCACCTTTTCCTGTCTCCCCATATGCCTCTCCTGATCCCCCTACTCTCCCTTTCATCTGTCTCTTGGTCCACTGCCCCCACTCGACCCCCCAGGTGTCCTCTATCTCTCCAGTTCTCTCCATGCCTCCCCTATCCTCTTTACACATTTCCTTGTCTTTGTCTCATGTCCCCATCCTTATGCACCTGAGCAATAGGGAGTGCAAGAACTCTTTACTCCTCCAAAAGTGCATGGTGCCCCAAAGGGGTGAGATCATATCTCATCCCTCCACCCCCTCCAAGCACTGGCCAGCAGATCTGTGCAGTGGGAAATATGCTGCACCTCACAAAAGGGATATAGCAGTGGCTGTGCAGCCTCTCCGTGCTTGGAAGAATCAGGAAGCATTGTGTCTTCCCATGCCCACCGTGGGGTGATGCAACTGTGCCTAGGGGTATGTCTACACTAAGGCAGAGTTCTGACTCAGGCTTAAGCCCAAGTCCCCTTGTGTCCACACAGAAATCAGTCTGACTCAGGCCTGGAACAGCTCTGGACTCAGGACCGTGGACCCTGCTGGGGGTGGTTCAGAGCCTGCGTCCCGCTGCAACACAGGCATTTTGCAGTGTGGATGCTGCTCAAGTCTGGGACCTTGAGAGTCTGCCAATGCTATCTCATAATACCATGGGGCTGTGCTTCCCAGACCTTCCATTCCAAACTATACCACTCACTTCCTGGAACAGGAAGCAACCCCCTGGTTCAAATGGCACTGCTCCGCATTTAACCCTTTATTTCTATGCCGACTGCTCAACTAAAAACTCACACAACCTTCATGTATATTAGCTATTGCCAGCACTAAGAAGAAGCATCAAGAGTGCAGCTAGCTGGACAGAGAAAAACATTCTAGGTGGATTCTAGTTAATCTCTGCTGCAAGGCAGGCAAGGTGTTTAGCTTCAACAAGAGCACAAGAGATAACCATGTCTACAAAGCTCTATCTGAGCAGTTGGCGGTACTTGGGATTGGTGAGGCCTTAGAACAATGCAGAGGGCAAATCAAGCAGCTGAAGACAGACTACTGCAAAAGTCAGGCTTCTGTGAACTCCCCATTCTCCTTCCTCTTTTAGGAGGAATTCAACAGGTACTGGGAAGTGTAGTGAGAACTGAGCCCCCGAGGTGCATGACAATGAGCTGAGAAGGGATGACACGTTAAAACCTCCCAATCGCACGCACCGATGGAGGACAGCCAACCAATGGATGAAGGGCAAGTAGTGACCCTGGTGCTGAGACGGTAACCAAAGAGGCTATGCTACTGGATCAGCTACAGCACACCCTGTGTTCAGGGAGCAGGTGGTTACAGAACCAGCATCAGGGCAAGTGCTGGAGCAGAGACTGGTAAGTTTCCACCACCATGCTTTATAAATATACGGATGGGGGAATTTCTGGGTTGTGGTCTATGAAGCTATTAATACAAGCCGGGGTTTTGGTACGCTTCCATTCAGGGTGGAACCCACGGCATTACTCTTGTGCCCTCTCCTCACCCCAACAGCACATGGGACCAAAAACAGACACTGCAAAAAGGAAAAAAGGTAAAACAGGCAGATATCACAACATTTTTTATTAATTACTCGCTGACTGTTGTAAGTCTGATTGAGGCTTCACAATTAGTAGCCTCATATACCTATCTAATACAGCACACCCTTATAAATCAGCCATTGTCCTGTACAGCCTGCACACTGAGTCCTCCCAAAACCTGGCCATTTTAGTCCAAACAAAACCAGAGGGTGTATTTGGTCCATAGCTGGCTTTAATATGAGAGACCAAATTACAGCAGAGGATATCTGTCTGTGTTAGGAGTCCCCGTAGCAGTCAGTCAGGTCTGTGCATGGACGCAGGGTGTTTGTAAGGAGACTGTACTGCGTCTCCATGCTAAATCAGCATCATCTTGATTTTATCATGAATTTTCTGCCCTTGCTGGCTGGTGATGTAAGTGAACTTCTCACAGATGGTTGATTTCATTCCGAGGCAGGGAATGCTCATCAGGGCCACCCCTGTAACTCATGAGCCTTGTCCATTCTGAGATGAGCTGGTTGGTCACTAGATGTCTAAATATCTCTTTAGCATAGATGGAGGACTGTCCTCTGCTGGCCTGGAACAGAAGTTAACGCTTCCATGTAGGGACCTCCAAAATATCAGTGTTCTCCAGCGCTTTCCCTGCTTGAAAGGACTCAAAAACCATAGCATGAAACTAGATCACTAATAAGTCCCATCAGCCTCTCCCTGCAGACAAAAAAAAAACCCGAAAGGGATGTAGAAATCCTTTCAACTGAATTTTGGATGTGTGTATCACCATGATGTTAGATTGTTTTCAGTGCTGCTGCAAAGCACTTCCAAAGTGTCCAGTGTTTTTGTGTCAATAAAATAAAACCCATTGATAAAAAGGATCTTTTCACTTGGAATCCAAGCAGTTCCTTTGAAGAAGCAGAAAATGTAATTTTTTTTATCATGGTCAGACAATTTTTTTTCCTTTCAAGGCCCATTCTCATTCATAGGCAAGCATGCAGCACCAGGAACCTCAGGAAGCAGACCCAACTACTGTGGGCAAGGAGAAAGAGAGTCTAAGATGAACTGAGGGCAGAGAGTCTAGATAAAATAAATCAGCAGACAGAGTTCCAGAAGGACCAAATGGAACATCGAAAGGATAAGGATGCAAGAAGGGTGGAATGAGAGATAAAAGCTACCCAGCGCAAGGAGAGATTGGTGGACAGGTTCATGGAGCATGACCACAGGTTGAGGGATGAAGACACAGCACCACCTGCTGTGCTCTTCGAGTGATTACTTGGGCTCACGGCTACCAGACTGCAGACTCCACTGCCACCTTCAGTGCATGCCCTGAGTCCCTTTCATGCAATCATGTCCTGTACACTATCCGGTCTTTGGTCAATTCAGGAGGTGGCTAGATCACAGCATAGGCAATAAACAGCAGCATCTGGAATGGACAAGTGTGCTATGTGCAGTCACCGACTCCAGTTCAGTCGCAGCCTGCGCACGCACCAGAAAGGCCAAGTAAAACAGAGGACAGGGGATTCCCAGGAATAGCTGAACTTGTCATTTGGGAATATGCATCTTTTACTGTTTTGGCACTGAGCTGATTTATTGTGTTGTACATCGTGAGGCAGCTGCTCTGCCTTTCTGGTTCTTGCACTGGCGTCTAAACTTCTGTGTAAAATAAAGGGTGGAATTTGCACACAAGGCTTCAATAGCAAGTTTTATTGTCCCTAACATTAAAAGTGGCACAGATTGGAATGAATGTCATCCCTTGCCCACTCTCAGTAAACTTCATAATAAATGTTTACAGACTGGCATCAGAGCAACCCATAAACTGTGAGTTGCAGTAAATGGCCAGCATGAACAAAAACACATAGTGCATATCATGCATTTCATGCAAGTGTTTACAAAATTCACATTACAAAATGCCAGCGCATTAAAAAATATTCTACAGCTGCCCCACACCCATAACACAGTATTGCCCCAAATACCATTTAATTCCCCCTTGGGTACGGGACCCAAAGCATCCCTGATTTCTATTGCACATGTTGATCCAGCACCAGTCACAAGAGGTGTACTGTCCGGCTGCGTGTACGATTCAGAAATCCGGCAGTGTCTTGAGCTCACTCCTGGTTAAAAGTTTCCCCCTTTTTCTCCCTGATACTGTGCAGAACACAGCAGATCACACATGTGGACTGCACTAATGACACTTGTATCCAAACTGTTTTGAAGGCAGTGACAGTGGGATTTCAATCTGCCAAATACATATTTCACCACGATCCTACAGCTACTAAGCGTGTAGCTGAACTTTCTGTTGTCAGGTCCTTTGAAATAAGGGTACAGTTTTATAAGCCACGGTCAAAGGGGGTAAGCAGGTTTCCCTAGAATACCAGAGGAAACAGGGACTTCATTCCTAACAATGTCATTTGGTGGAAACAATGGCCCAGCTTTTCCATGAAGGTAAAGTCCTAATCTCTCAAACATCCCGGCCTGGTTCACCTTGCCAGCGTACCCCATGTCAGTGTCCATTAACTTGCTCCTGGGCCTGCATAAAGATGGATCAGCAGTTTATATACGCATGTGCTCCTTGCAGAGGGCATACTACAGGCACACAAGTTCCATCAATGGCTCCGGTGCAGTTTGGAAAGCCCATTCGCTCAAAGCCAGCAATTATTTCAGGAACATCTGCAATGCCCACCACCTTTGGGTACATCAGAGTCCTGATTGCTTCACAAACCTCTGCCACAACAACGCACACAGTTAATTTGCCAACTCCAAACTGGTTAGCCACAGACTTGTATCAGTGTGGGGTAGCCAGCTTTTAGTTGGTTATATGGCTAATGCTTCTGGACTGGCATTGCCTCCTGTTGCTAGAGAGTTGGAGCAAGCTGATCACAAAGTACTGGAATGTCTACTTCACGTGAAGGTTCTGGACCCATTATTGGTCACTGCAGGCCCATTTGATGATGTGATCCCACCAGCTTGTGCTTGTGGCCCTGCTCCAGAAGCACCAGTCTACATACGGGGAATCTGTGGTTAAGACAATATGCATGAGTAGCATCAGCTGGGTGGCTGCTGGCATGTCAGTATCTCCCTCCTAAATGTGACCAAAATATCCACCACTGTCTTGCAGATGGTCTGCCTGATTCCCAAAATAGGACTGACAGCATTAAGTGGAGAAGTTCTTCCAGGGTCAAATTCCATGTTGATGGCTCTAGCTTCTGGGAGTGGATGGACACACAATGGCTTGACTGGATGAGCTGGCAGGCTAAATCCACCCAAAACAATTCTGGTCACCTCCCATGGAATGGACAGACAAGCTCTCCCACAACCCTCTATGAACCAAGTCCTAGAATGGCTTCAGCTGGTAAGGACACCAGAACTGTGGGATACGATGGTTTACACACACAGAAGCTGAAGCTCTGATTCAGCATACAGCACCATTGTGGTGCCCAGGTTTCCAATGCAGTGTGGACGCTCAAGTGTGGGCTTGGAGACACTGAATCTGCAGGCATGGGTCATACAGACCCAGGCTTAGTGGTTCTGTAGACATATCCTCTAGAGTACACTCTGGCTCTAAGTGATCAAGTTGGTTTAACAGTGTTACTTTAAGTCCGTAATACAGTTTACATTTTGTGTACAATCAAATCATTTCTAGCCACTTGATGAAACATCTCAAAGGAAGCAGGAAATAAACACCAATTAAGACAGAACCATTTTAATAAAATAAAGATCAGCTTTGACGCTATTTGTTTGCTTTCTATCAGATAAAGCTCCCATTTTTGAACATTTCATTTTGTACTTAGATTATGCCTTCTCAGATGAGCTTTAAGCATTGCCATCTGTCCTGCCAACAATCACATGATCATATCACTTGGATTCCACTGAATACAAATCCCGTTGACAATAGGAAGACAACAGAAGAGCGTGCACCAACTGCTACAGTATTAGGAATAAGAATTGATTAAGGGCTACATTCTGCGTTATCCAGTACAGCACACGCAGGGAGACCCTCCTGTCCTTCCCTGGCCCCCACGCCACAGTTGTCAGGCAACATACTGACACTGAGGCTCCCTGATTGCTGAGGTGGGGGTGGGAGGAGGCGAGTTTGGCTCACTGCACCCAGCCATGCTCTACAGCCTCAAGGGTTGAGAGCTTAGTCAGGGCCCCATGCCTCTGCATGCCTGATAGCATTTGGCAGCAAGCTCTCAAGTCAGAGAGGATACACCTTTCACCAGCAGCTATAAAGAGCACTATACGCTCACCTCGCAGCAATCTTGGAGGCATTCTTTCTGTATCTGCTCTGTGCAGACAAAATGGCCCAGAGCACCTCCATTTGGCTATTATAACACGGCATCTTCCCCACTGCTTCCCACTGAAGAGCAAAGACACAATTTGTACGTAATACCAAATTGTATCGGCAATAAACTCCGTTGAAGGTTCTGTTCTTAAAGCATCATATTATAATGCTCATATTATGAAATGTAATCAATTTAGAAACATTCCCTTGGCCTTTTTGTGGACTAGTTTAGTATAAAGATTATCCTTTTCAGGCTTTCCAACCTTAGAAGACAATTATCTCTTTGAGTTCTGGTAGAGGTTAAATTTTACCTTCAAAATAATTGACAATTTATAATTTTGCATATGCAGGGAGACTTATATCATTCTAATAACACACAGAAAATGGGTACTTTCATTTTTAAATATGTGAGTCTTATTCTTTCTGGCAGTCCCCTGTATAAAAATATGGTATAACATTCTTATTTTTCACCGAAGCAAAGAATTCATTTGCATTAATTGAATGGCTTCTAAGTAAAAAACAGAGTAAAAATTTCAATTGCATTTGTGAATACTTGCTTCCAATCAGCTGTTGTATGCTAACATTTATAGCTACTCAAAAAAACCTAGGCCATTAATTTATTATTGATCAAAACTCTAGCACTACATCGTTATAGAACCTCAGCTGAATTTGGTTTTGTAATGTTTTGAAAGTCACTGTACTAATTACAAGTCACAGAAACGTTTCTTTTTACTCCTTTGTTCTTGCAGCTGAAACTGAATCTAGTTTCTTAAACTGTACTGAGATTGTATTATTCAAATAACAACATTGGCAGTAAGGTTATGACCTGGAATGTTATTTCTTAAGTGAGAAATCTGAAGGTGGGAAAAACAAAAGACTATGATTTCCAGGGCTCAGAGCCAAAAATATCTTGGACCACACACTGCTCATTTGCATTTTTAACATCAATTAAAACTCAGTGTTTCTTCCTAGTTTGTTAGCTATTCCAATTATTAGTCTAAAAAGCAGCCTGCCCATTAATCACTTTGAAAGCATACTTTCTTCTTTCTATCAAATTAAAAGGAAAAGATTGATTCATTTTTAAGTGTATTGATGATAGAAGAGTTTTAAGCAGTACTTTATCTACAACATCATACTTGAAAGGAATTAAGTGCAAGCTAAATAAACAATGGCAATGAATGCATTTTTTTCAGGGGTGGTCCTTTTGGAAAATGTTAACCACATTAAAGTGGGTGGTTATTGAAATGTGCAATTAATTTGAAGTTAATAAAAGTTGAAGTTGTCATTCACCTGAGCAGGTGGTGGAAGAACCTTCTTGCATATCTGCTTATTGGGTCTCTGTATTCCAACACAGTTGTATCCAACAGGGGTCTTGTTGGAGCATAAAAGGTTCCAAGGCTTGCCTCAAGCTGTGCTGTGGAGTTCAAACACAGCAGCAATGAAACAAGTGAAACTGCTTCAATTACAACAGGTTGCTCATGTTTGCAGTCAGTCAGGTTTCTGAGCCACAGATGAAATGTGAACTTGTCACAGGAAAGATGAAATTAAAATACGGCAGCTGGTACAAAAACAAACCTGTGTATAAACTTTCACATGAAGTAGAGTTGACAATGACTTTGAGCAACCAAAAGCTGTCAAAAGGTAAGTAATCTATAAGGAACCAACCTTTTGCCAGATATGCATAATTAAAACAGTGACTCATAAGAACAATACAGTTTGAACAAGTTCGCCAGTAAAAATCAGTTCCCAATTAACCCAACATTTCTCTTTCCTACTGAAGAAAGAATAACAAGGCTCAGCTTTTCAGTGTTCACCATTGTGTGTTTGGTCAGTAGGTGGTGACCATAACCCAGGGAGTTACACTGCTTTAAAAGGAGGCCCTTCTTTTTCAGAAGTATTTTCTGCGAGTCCCCTTTTCTTGATAATGGCACTTTGGCTTTTTATATTTTTTAATATAAAATGTATTTTTCCCATTATTTATAATTATTTAAAGTGTTTGCGGCCTACGTGTCTTGGTGGGGCTACTTTAATAATGAGTAACATGAATGTGGTTAAAGGATGTGATTGTTGACTGCAAGTCAGTGCAAGATCCCTAAATGTAGGGAAAAATGATGGATAAAAGTCTCCATCTTTCTCAAATCACTGAAGGAATTTCATTCACCAGGAGGGATTCTCTTTTCACGGTGGATGTGCAAACCCCATTATTGTTAATCAGCGTTTTGTGTGCGCATTAAAAGCAGAGCATACCCGACCTATTGTACCACTAGACAGACAAAATCTCATTCATTTACTGCTATTAACATTTGTTTGAACTAGCCATTTCTGTATTTAGTGATAATGGTTCTTTAGTTTTAAGTATAGTTATATTCACTTTATTAGGTTTGATTGCACTGAATGCTCTAATAATACAATGCTATGAACATAGGCAAAGTTCTAGTAAATTAGGGTTTGCATTATCTTAAATCTAAACAGTAATATAAAATGAACTTTAAAGGTATTTTCTTTCAAAGCAGCAGTCAATTTAGATTAAAACTGAATACAGCAATGCTATTGCGAAAACAAGCCATGCTCTCTTCCTATTGTTGTTTTCTTGACAGCATGTTCTGTACTTCTGAAATGTGCCAACCTACATGGAATATGGGTAACTACTATCACAGTTATAGATTCATTAGATAGCCCAGCTTGAGGCTGTAGGCAGAAATAAAGATCTCAAAGATAACTGCCACATTGCTACAAATAAAAGGGCTCACTGGGTTCCACTAATAAAAAGAAAACAAATTACCATGTCAAATTTGTTAGATTCATCTAGAATAAATCTGGTCTGGAATAAAATTTTGTCTGTTGTAAGACAGTGTTAGGCAGCTGCATGGGGAGAAAATACGCAGACATCTATTTAGAATGTGCATATTTTTACAACACTTTCAAGAACAGCCTTTTTTCCCCTGGTTACTTTAAAAGTGTGTTTGTTCTATTAAAACAAGATTTTAGTACTGTACATTTGTAGAGTGGAGGTTATGATAATCTGACTTGCATCTCATGCTGTAGAACAGGATTGGCCAACTGATGGTTTGACAGCAGACTGGGCAGCCAACAATTTTTCTAAGATCTGTGGCTTACCACATCCACTAGCTCATGCCTTTCTTCCCATAAATGTTGACCACCTATATGTTGCTAGGCCATGGCATGACACCTTCTCACTCAAATGTTACACTCCAAATCTTGGAGTCTATTGCATTCCGACACACAATTCAGTGGGAAGCCATCACACCAGGGTCGGAAGATATTAAGCTGAGCCTTAAATTCATCCTTTTGTGTTGGGGACGTGAAGAGTCACCACAGGGGACAGGGAGGTTACAGTGAGTACAGGTGTAGTGGTCTTAAGGTTTGCAAAAGATAGAGGGAATGTGGAAAGAAACTGGATGTAGCACTGAAAGACCGTCCTTTTTGCAAATACCCCCAAACTGAACTAAATGCTACTGTGCCCTCCCTGTAACAATGCCTGTCCTTAATTTGGTGCTTGTTCTAAATATTAATACAAAATAAATATTTGACTCTGTATTGGCCAACATTAATCACTGATACCAATGTAAGATAGATACAAATATATATAATTGTATCATACATTATCATATACATATCATATAAATGATATATCATATATTATATATATGTGTATCTATTATGTAATGTATGTATTATTACACCTTCCTTACTATTAATATCAATTAAAATGCACTTTATATGTGTGCGCATAATCCTATTGAAAACATTAGTCTGTATAACAATGACATTTAATGACTATATAATGATGACATTTGATTGTAGAATAGCAAAGCATTATCCTGAATAGTCAGGACCTTGTAAATACTGAGTCTTCTTTTTAAAACCAATCTGTATTATCACAATAATTCAGGTACAGATTTTAAAATATAAGCATAAACAACTACGAAATACAACCAAACTCTGACCTTCTCTCTGTGGCGTCAGCTTTTCTCTAAGAAGGTGATTTACAATGGCACTCATGCTTATGTAACACTGATGACCCATAGTGTCCCAGTTCATGCCGCTCAGGACACTAATCGCCTCATCTATCTCATCATAACGAACATACTGGTGGATGATTTCCACAAGTCCCAGCTGTCCTCTTGTGATGACACCTGTCATAGGAAATATTAAGCCAAGGATAGCACCATAACATTGGAGATCAATAATTCACTATTTTCAACTATTTTCAGTTAAGAATATCGTTCCTTATTAATTCAGGTTTTAATAAATAAATGAGCTTTATGTTTAAATCTTATATAGTACATTTGTACAACACCTCTTATTTAAACATATTTAGCCTCAATATGCGTTACGTTCTGCAAAAAACCCAACAGTGAAATGCATCCATTTATGGGGTGGAGAATGTGACATACGCTTACCTGCGACAGCAGCACTCCGTAACAGTTTGTTATTTGTTTCTTTTAAATTATTTATGGGTTTCTTTATGGTGCTCATCACCATAGTACCTGAACTCCGCACATATGTTAATACATTAATTTTCACGAAACCTCTTCCAGAAAAGGAGGTATTATCAGTGAAGACAGAAAGCAAAGAATAGCATGAACTATCTTTATATAAATCTCTATCTATCTATATCTATCAAATGGCACAACAGCACAAAGCTTAGAGAAAGTTTCCTGACAACTTAAGTGAGTGCTTCTTAGAACAGCTAGTTGTATAGCACACTAGAGGAGACACTAGTCTCAACTTACTCTTAAGTAACACAGAGGAGTTAATTCAAGAGCTAACAGCTACTGAGCTACTAAGTAATAGTGACCACAATATAATTAGGTTCAACATTCTAGGAGGAGCTGAAGTACCAAAAGGTTACACAGTGACATTAAACTTTATAAAGTTCAATTCAATACAATGAGATGGCTAGTCAAAAAGCCCCTAAAATAAAAAACAAAGGAAATAAAATCCTTACATGTGGCATGGATATTACTTAAAAAACAACTATAGAGACTCAGAAGGCATCCACCGAACAAAGAGGGAACTAGGAAGGTAAAGAGTAAGCCAATATGGCTAAATGGCAAGATTCAAGAGGCTATTTGAATCAAACAGAAATGCTTCCAAATTTGGAAATCTAACCCTAGTAAAGGCAAGAAACAGGAGCACAAATTATAGAAAACAATCTATAAGAGGGAAAATAGAAGGGACAAAATGGATTTTGAAGATCAAATATCTGAAAATGTAAAAACAACAAGACTTTAAAAAAAAAAAGTATATTAGAAGCAGAAACCGGCAGGTACTCTACTTCCCCATAGGATGTTGAACCTAATTATATTGTAGTCACTAGAAAGTGCAGTGTCAGAAGAGGAGGTGCCGAAACAAACCAGTAATTCAAAAAGCAGTACATCATCGGGCCAAGATGATACACATCCAGCTGTTCTGACGGAGCTTAAGTATGAAGTGGCTGAGCTGCTAACAAAAATATGCAATCTCTCATTAAAACACTCACTGTTCCAGAAGACTGGAGACTAGTAGAGGTTGTATGTGTAAAATAGAGGTGATTGGGAGATTACAGCCCACAAAGCTATACGTCTGTATGTGGCCATTTGGTTAAAACGATCCTAATAATAATAAAAAAACACCTAAAAGATCATGAGATGATAGGGTCTAATATCACGTCTTTCTAATATTTCAGAATTCTTTGAACATGTCAATAGAATAGTGGATAAAGGTGAAGTAGTAACATAATGTATTTAGATTTTCAAAAGTTCTTTGATAAGGTCCCTCACAAGAGGCTACTAAAGAAGCTACATGGTCATGGAGTGAAGTACTGTCATGGATCAAAAACCAGCTAGGAAACAGAAAGCGAAAAGTAGGATTAAATGGTCAAGGGGATGGAAAACTACTTTAGGTACTGGTGGCTCAAACCCAACCCATTAAAAACAGTCTCATCAGCCTTCCATCTCAGCAACTCTGAAGCTAAGATGATGCTGAATGTAAACTTCTGTGGCAAGACAATCACCCACGATCCTAACCTCTGCTATCTAGCAGTCATCTTTGATCGTGGCCCTACCTGTCAACATCAGAAGCAGATGAGCCATAAAACAAAGAGTTGCATCAATATCATCCAAAAGCTAGCAGGATTTAGCTGTGGTTGTGATGCTTGAATGCTAAGAATGGCAATGCTGGCTTTAGTTTATTCTATGGTTGAGTACTGTGCACTTGTTTGGGGAAGTTCACACATGGACTTTGTCCCCAGCTGTCAGTCCTCCAGCTAAGTGGAGCTCTGAGACTTGTAACTGGCACCCTGAAATCCATTTCACTGCCTTGGTTCCAATCCCTGCAAACATCCCACCTCCAACCATTCGGTGAGAGAGGGCTAAATTGTGTGAGTCCAAGAAAGCTCTTGGTAGCTAAAAGCCCCCGCACCATGACAACCTTATTCACTCTCCTCGCTCTCATTTTAAGTCCAGCAACCCAGAATTCTGTCATCCAACTTTAACTCATAAGACACCTGGTGGATGCAATGGGCAGGCTCTGACATAAACAATAAGCACTCATAGATGATTCCACAATCGAACTGCCTGGTTTCTTGCTCTGCTGAAGATGCAAATGACAATCAACTATGTTAGGACATTATGTGCAAGATGCGCATCTCTGACGCACAAATGGGGAATCAAGGATTTGTCACAGTGCAAATATGGAGACTTTCAAACCATCAAACACGTTGTGAACAAATGCCCCACCTTTTTGTTTCCAGAAGTTATTGCACATGTGCACTGTGCATCTCCTGATGTCCTCAAATGGATTTCAAACCTCTCTATTTTTTATAAATATTGTTATTTCCATGCAAATGAAGAATGGTCAATTTTCATATGGAAAAAGGTTTACAGTGGGAATTGTCAAGGTTCTGCACTGTCCCATGTTAAATATATTTATTAATGATCTGGAAAGGAGGGTGAGCAGTGAGGTAGCAAAATTTGTAGATGACACAATTATTTGATGACACAATAAGGACCTTTGTTCAATGTGCAGATCTGGTCAGAGAAGCAAACAAAATGCTAGGATGCATAAGGATTGGAGTTGAGAATAATGAGGAAAATATTGTAGTGCCTTTATGTAAATCAGTGGTGCAATCTCATCTGAATACTTGTACTGGTCATGACACCTCAAAAAGGATACTGTATAATTACGGGGGGGGGGGTTTCATAGAAGGGAGGCAAGCATGGTTATGGAAAAACTTATGAAGAGAGATTGAAAAGACTGGGGTTGTTTACCTTAGAAAGAAGACAAATAAGAGGGGACATGATAAAAATATATAAAATAGCAAACGTTATAGAGAAGGTAGCTTAAGAACATCTGTTCTCATAAAGTAAGAATGAGGGGATAGTCAATGAAAGTGAAAGGTGGCAAATTTAAAACCAATAAATACTTTTCCATAAAATGTGGAACTCATTGCCACAGGATGTTACTGAGGCCAAGAATTTAGTAAATTTCAAAAAAGGATTGGACATTTATATAGAGAAAAAGAATACCCAGAGTTGTAATAGCTAATGCTAACAAAGTTTTTGGAAGAGATACTATACCTCGTGTTTCAGTGTGTAAGGCAACCTCTAATTATTGGAGATTACAATGAAATACAATGTGGTGGGAAGAATATTCCATATCTGCCTACTGCCAGGTTCTTGCATCTTCCTCTGAAGAATCCAGTGATGGCTGCTGTCAGAGATGGCTTTCTATATTAGATGGACCAGGGGTCTAATTAGGTGTAACAGTTCTTTTGTAACTACAAGGAATTTTTTTAGGTAAGCCAACATATAAATAGTGGGGTTGGAATTATATTAGGACATTTATGAGTTTGGAATCCAATCCAGTTCCCACTGACTTCAAAAGAAGTTGGATCAAGTTCTAACATTATTAGAAAGAAAGTGCTAAGGGATCTTCTATAATCCTACAATAAATAGTTGAGTCTCCACATTTGTTACCTCCAGCTCCAGCTCAGCACAAAAGTTAGCTCCAGCTCATCAAAATTCCCTACTTGAGGCATGTCATGCTAGCTGGACCTAGTGGCAGATTGGGATCCAGAGACTTAAATGCAGTGAAGGGGGCTGTGTATAGTTTCATTTTGGCTTCTTGATAACTGGTGTGGGGAATCAGAAGCACTGTTTGTGGCTGGTTGGAAGACTGACTTCAGTGTCACCCATCAGTGCTGGGAGAATCTGCTCTCCTTTTACAGCCTGCCCTACCCTTGGCATTTTCAGGTGGCTGCCCTAGGCACGGATGGGTCACAAGGCATTTCTTCAGTAATTAATTATAGAGAAAAATGTGACCTTGGAAGACAATATGAAAGGGGGCCGCCTCCAGGATGCCCCCTTATGGCCCCTGAGTGGCCCCATATGCACATGCCCCATATGCCGCCCCTTATGCAGTCCCATATGCAGCCCCTTCCGCAGCCCCATATGCAGCCCCTTCCTCTATTTCGCTCTTCCACAGTCCCCAGTAGCTCTGTGTAAGCTTTCCAAATATAAATATTACTTTGCAGGGTTAATTTATTATAAAAGTCACACAACCATAATCCTGAATTCCCCAGCCTAGCCCTACATTCAATCTTCGAGCCCCAACAGCCTGTCAACACACCAAATACAGCTCCGGCATCTCTTTCCATGCATCACCCCAGACCTTCTTGCTGGGCTATTCGCTGCCTTGTTTCATTCTCAGGCCTGGTCTAGTTCCTGGCTGTGGACATCAGCAGGCTCATCCTTCCATCATTCCCCAGCTGTCAGTCCTCTCTGAACCTCACGCTTCAGCTGTCTGGCTCAGAGAGCCAGCAGGCATTTCCTTCCTCAGACTCTCTGGAGGCGGTGGCTTTCTGGCCTGGGACAAGGTTGTAGGTAATTCTCTGACTGCCTCCCTGCCTTCTGCTTTCACCAGCCTGGCTCCACTGCTCACTAGGGAATTGTTATCAGGGGCATCCCTTCCCTGAAGCTCTCTGCCCTCCTGAGCACTCGTTCTGGCTCTCTCTTTCTCAGGGTGCATCTATACTACAGAGACTAAACCAGGATAGCTCCATATTGTAGACAGAAGGGGGTTTGCTGTCAGCGTAGAAATAACCAGCTCTCAAATGAACTTCGCTATGTCAGCAGAAGCTCTCTTCTATCTGCACAGCTGCATCTACACTGGGGGTTATGCTGCCATAGCTACGTCGGTTTATTCACACCTCTGACCGACAATGCTATGCTGATATAACTTTTCAGCATAGATCAGGCTTCAGTGTCAGAACTCAGGATTCTGCACTCTCCCTTTACTTTGGGCTATGTCGTATTTGTAACTCCCAAGGGCAGCCCTGCCCCCTCATGATACTCACCTAGCACTCCCCTGGACTGGAACAGAACAACAGGGCCTGATTTCATTTAAAGGGCCAGCAACCCTGTTATAGACACCAACACCAATACACCTTTCCATTATAGATAAGAACTACTGAAAACTGTCATTGACATACCTATCATAATGCAATGAATTGACAGTCATGCTGCCCACTCTAAAATAGATGAGTTATGTATAATTCTTCTCTAGAGGTTGAAGTTCTAATGTATCCCCAATCCTGGGTCTATACTTCTGCGCATGACGGGATGTTCAGAATGCTCAAGAAAACAACATTCTAGATTATCACTGACTAGCCGGCTGATCACATAAATGTGATACCTACAGCATGTATATACTATGGCTAATATACTCAGCTGTGTACCTGGTTTTAGTACCTGGGGCAAATACTGTGTACCCTTTAAAACTTCTAACTTAAGACATCAGATGTCTGATCATAGCTGATTATTTCAGTCATGAAATAGTATATTTCTAAATGACCTCTGAAACCTACTAAGATAATATAGTGTCAATTTTTTCCATTTAAAGGAAAATGGAAACTAAATTTATTTTAAGATTTACACAGATGTTGTTCAGAAATTGTCACTTAACCCTAATTTTAAGAAAAACATATCAATAAGAAAGAGAAAACTGAACTTCAAAATTGCAGTGGAAGACACAAAAGATGGCAAGGACAGAACCTTGTTTCAGTGGAGAAGAGCAGAGGCAAGCTGCAGAAACCATATCTCACAGAACTTTCCCAAATGCAACCGTGGGTGTAGTTTGCACAGGCAAACAAGAGCAAAGAAGCAAGAAAGCTGGAAAACAGGTATAGCCAGATGTCAACGACCAGCAAGTGGCTTGGAGAACCTGGTATGTCATGCCTGATGTTTCCAGACCATTTGAAAGGTTCTGTTTATTTAAGAGAGTAAAATAATGACATTTTAAAATTTTTCAGTATGATTTCAAGAAAACACCTCCTTGCCTACTAGATTACATTTTACATCCTAATTATTGTGTGGGTACTTTCTCTGTGTAATTACATTGACGTGGTTTTATAGGTGCATATTTCTGGTAATGATAATATCTAATTGTTATGTAGTCCTTATTCTTCATCAGGGTTTATAGTATGTTTTTAAGTATTGCACAGGTAAGTAATTTTTATGTTAATTGCTAAGGGAAGATGAAGACGTTTGTTTATATGTTAATAAAAAATAATGTAGTACACTATCTTTCTAGGGCAAGTTTGGTATGGTTATTTTTCTGAATTGAAATTAGCTGGACAGAGCAGGGAGGGGTTCACAGACTTGTCCAGATATCTGCAGTGGTAGTTGAAAGTAAAAACTATTTTTCATGCACTCACTGCATGAATTATTTGGTAACTTTCATATGGAAGAGTTTATAAAATCTTGAGATAAATTATTACTGGTTATAACAAGGGCCTAGATTTTCAGAACTGCACGTGCAAAAATGGTAGGCACCATCTACAGTAAAATACAAAATTATTTAGTAAAACTATGCTGTGTGGTTTCAGACATGTGAGATACTGGATTAAGTTTGCCTTCTTTCATGGGCAATTACCCTGATAGTGGAAATCTTTCTTTGATAATTAAGCTTATGCATAAACATCATCTGGCCCGAAAGGGTTAAAATCATAGTGTGAGATGCAGTTATGGGTTGTAGACTCAAAAAATCAGATTTTTTTTTTTTAGAAAGGCCATAAATTTAGAGTCTTTATAGCAAATGAAAAGCAGAGATTACTCTGAAGAGAGATTATAATCTACACCAGATCAAATATGATTGCCCTGAAACTTTATTCTTTTTGTATAGACCTACTGTTCCAACATATCACATACAAAAAACCTGTAGTAGCCACAATACCCTATTTACAGATATTTAGAGCCAAATACAGGAAAATTCTTGTTGTTATAGACACTGATTTGGCAAGGTTCTTGTGCACAAAGCTAACTTCAAGCACGTATGTAGCGTCACAAAGTACAACTGAGTCTTTAGACTATCCTGTTATATACAGACATTGCTAATGGGAGGTGCCCAGTAGCATGTCCTAACACAGCACATTAGCTATACCACGTATGCACAACACAGCATACGTTAATGATAGTTAATGTTAGAGTTAATGATAGCTTTCAGCTTTCAGTGCTGAGTGTTTTTGTTTTTCCGTCACACGTCTCTAATGTATATTTTATATAATTTTATAGAAAATATATTACTTATTAATTAACAGAGTCCTAAAAACTGCAGATCACAGCAACAAGGGCTGACTAATGAGTGCAGAATTTCTCCTTGTTAATGTGGCAAACAGGCAGAAAGCTAAGTCAGCGCTGAAGCAATAGAGAACTTTATATTCTGATTTGCACAGCAGACTGTGGGGGGAAAAACCTTATCTTCTAGGTAGAAGAGATTTTACAATATACAGAATGAATTTTAAAATTTGATAACTTTTAACTGTGGAGGTCAACATCTTCCCATTTAGATGTCTGACTTCTCTTGGGTGGTGCGCTTCCAAGCGACCTACTTGGGGAAAAAGAGGTGAGAGCCAACTCATTGCCTAATTGATTTAGGAACAGTGCCCAGGGAGACAGTCCAATTAAGTTTACAAGCTGGCAATTAGCAGGAAGGCCTCTGAGTCCCTGCACTGAGAGCCTGTGTGCCTTAGTAAGAACATAAATGTGCTAGAGATAGAAAAGGAAGCTGTGCTTTCTGGAAAGCTGTCGTGAGTACACCCCACAAGGGAGGACTGAAGCAGAGCAAGGTGCACATGGGCAGAGTGCCTTCTGTTTGACAGGTAACCAGGCAATTTAGAGGGGTTTTTTCTTTTAAATGGACAACATTCATAAAAACATCAAACAGCTGCTTTAATTAGTGTCTGTTTGGTCTTTACAACTGCTAAGCCCAATTGGACATGGTAGAGCTGCATTATTTCATAACGAATGGCAATCTACAAACCTTTTCCTTCAATAATATTTTTGGATAACAGTGACAATCTGGTTAGCTCTTTTCAAACTCTAAAAATATGGTTAAATTTGTATCAGTTTACGGATCTGTACTTACGCCTTGAAGATCGTGTTCTCTGAATCACTTTTCGTGCATTCTTTTACTTTCAGAAACTATTTGCTTAATTAAGCTGAGGCTTTTCGTGTTTTTTTTTCTCCACAGAAGGATACTTGAATATCATTCAGTGAACAGATATATAATTGACTGACTTGTCAAAAAATTCATGTCTAGATCCACAATGGGACTCGGGTGCTAACTGTCTCTTCAGGTGCCCAAGTCCAACAATCAGATGCCACAGTCATTCTCAAAGTCACAACTCAGTTACCACCTAACCCAACAGGTGCCTACGTTTCTGCCAGTTGGGATGCGTGAAGCTGAGCTACCCCACGGCACTGCTTGGAAACTTAGCTCGTGACTAAGCCATGGCAGCATTCTCAAACCAGAGCTTTCCTGACCTATCTAACCTGCAGGTTCCAATCTTGTACATGTTTTCACAGTAAACATACAGGATCTGGCCTCACACAAAAGACAGCCTGGGATGTAGGTCTGTGCACATGCACATCCATTGTTGCAGAAATGCCCAAAAACCCCATGGTGGGGTTATTCCTCTGGGATATGGGAGATGTGGGTTCAAGTCCCTGCTACAAATCAGGCAGAGCAGGGATTTGAATGTTAAATTAACCAAATTGCGCCATAGAATCTCTATGGATAGTAATTCCATGCCTGAATAATAAGAATACAGCAGTAGAACTATACTACCAACCAGCTGCCTACCATGGCAATAGTGACCCTGAAATGCTCAGGGAGATTAGAGAGGCTATACAAATAAAAAACTCAATAATAATGGGGGATTTCAACTATCCCCATATTGACTGGGCACATGTCACCTCAGGATGGGATGCAGAAATAAAGTTTCTTTACACTTTAAATGACTAGTTCTTGGAGCAGCTAGTCCTGGAATCCACAAAAGAAGAGACAATTCTTGATTTACTCCTAAGTGGAGCACAGGATCTGGTCCAAGAGGTGAATATAGCTGAACCATTTGGTAATAAAATTTAATATCCCTGTGTGGAGGAGGACACCAAAGCAGCCCACCATGGTTGCATTTAATTTCAGAAAGGGGAACTACACAAAAATTAGGAAGTTAATTAAACAGAAATGAAAAGATACAGCGCGAAAAATGAAATTCCTGCAAGCTGCATGGAAACTTTTTAAAGATACCATAACAGAGGCTCAATTTAAATGTTTACCCCAAATTAAAATATAGAGTAAGAGGACCAAAAAAAATGACACTGTGGCTAAACAACAAAGTAAAAGAAGCAGTTGGAGGCCAAAAGGCATCGTTTAAAAAGTGGAAGTTAAATCCTATTGAAGAAAATCAAAAGGAGCATAAACTCTGGCAAGTGAAGTGTAAAAATATAATTAGGAAGGCCAAAAAAGAATTTGAAGAACAGCTACCCAAAGACTCAAAAAGTAACAGCAAAAAATGTTTTAAGTGTATCAGAAACAGGAAGCCTGCTAAGCAACCAGTGGGGCCACTGGACCATCAAGATGCTAAAGGAGTACCAAGGAAGATAAGGCTATTGTGGAGAAGCTAAATGAATTTTTTGCATCGGTCTTCATGGCTAAGGATGTGAGGGAGATTCCCAAACCTGAGCCATTCTTTTTAGGTGACAAATCTGAGGAACATTCCTAAACTGAGGTGTCATTAGAGGAGGTTTTGGAACAAATTGATAAATTAAACAGTAATATGTTACTGGGACCAAGAGTTCTGAAGGAACTCAAATGTGAAACTACAGAACTACTAACTGTGGTATGTAACCTATCATTTAAATCAGCTTCTGTACCAGATGACTGGAGGATAGCTAATGTGACGCCAATTTTTAAAGAAGTGTCCAGAGGAGATCCCACCAATTACAGGTCGGTAAGCCTAACTTCAAGTATCAGGCAAATTGGTTGAAGCTATAGTAAAGACCAGAATTATCAGACACATAGATGAATGCGATTCATTGGGGAAGAATCAACTTGGTTTTTGTAAAGGGAAATCATGTCTTACCCATCTACTAGAATTCTTTGAGGGGTCAACAAGCATGTTGACAAAGATGATCCAGTGGATTATAGTATACTTAGATTTTCAGAAAAACCTTTGACAAGGTCCCTCACCAAAGGCTCTGAAGCAAAGTAAGTGGTCATGGGATAAGAGAAAAGGTCCTCCCCTGGATCAGTAACTGGTTAAAAGATAGGAAACAAAGGGTAGGAATAAATGGTCAGTTTTCGGAATGGAGAGGGGTAAATATTGGTGTCCCCCAGGGGTCTGTACTGGAACCAGTACTGTTCAACATATTCATAAATGATCTAGAAAAAGGAGTAAACTGAGGTGGAAAACTTTGCAGATGATACAAAACTACTCAAGATAGTTAAGTCTAAAGAAAACTGCTAAGAGTTACCAAGGGATCTCATAAAACTGGGTGATTGGGCAACAAAATAGCAGAAGAAATTCATTGTTGATAAATGTAAATGTAAAGTAATGTACATTGCAAAACATAATCCCAATTCTACATATAAAATGATGGGGTCTAAATTAGCTGTTACCTCTCAAGAAAGATCTTGGCGTCATTGCGGATAGCTCTCTGGAAACATCCACTCACTGTGCAGCGGTCGTCAAAAAAGCTAACAGAATGTTGGGAGTCACTAGATTCATCCCTAGACAGATAATCACTAGACAGATAATAAGACAGAAGATATCGTATTGCCTCTTTATAAGTTCGTGGTATGTCCACATCTTAAATACTGCATGCAGATCTGGTCACCCCATTTCAAAAAGATATTTTGGACTTGAAAAAGATACAGAAAAGGGCAACAAAAATGATTAGGGGTATGGAACAGATTACATGTGAGGAGAGATTAATAAGCCTGAGCCTTTCCATCTTTGAAAAGAGATGACAAAGAGGGGGTATTATAGAGATCTATAAAATCATGACTGGTATGGAGAAAGTAATAAAGGAAGTGTTATTTACTACTTCTCATAACACAAAAACTAGGGGTAGTGTCGAGTCACAGGCCCCATGCAGCAAGTGGCTGGGTTTCAAAAGGGGGGTTCAAAACTGCTTCCATCAGGATACCTCAAAGTCAAACTTCCCTCAGCTTCTTAGTCCTGGTCTTAAATCTCTTACAGATAGGGGTCCTCTTCTTCTCCCAAACACTTTAAACAGCAGGAGTGAGGAGCGATGACAGGCATAGACTTGTTTTAGCCAGAACAGTGCTTAAATCCCAGAGACTTAGATATGCTCCGATACTGAATTAGATGCTTGAAGAAAAATAAGATTAAAGCCAAGAATTTTTGCATAAACGAGTACCACTGACTAAAAATGTAACTACAACTATATTAAACGATGTACAATAAAAAGCTCTAAAAATTTTTCTTCTAAAGAGAGAACAAGAAAGAGCATGAGATGGTCATGCACATGCTCTGACTACTGACCATGGGTGGTGAAAAGGAAGTGAAGGGACTGGGATGGCCCTGCCCCTTTATGTCCTCAGCTAGCTGCATGAGCTACCACCCCAATGGGTACCAGTATGTGAAAAAGGTCTCCGGTTTCAGTGCACACTCGTCTGAAGTGGAATGGACACGTGCAAGCACTCACAGAAGAACTATCATTTTGTATTTCTGACTTAAATAACTTTTAACAACAAAATTATTTTTATTGCAGTTGCATCTAGGAGCTCACCTCACCGACCAGATTTCCATGATGTTAGGCACAGTATGCGGGGGCATCAAATTTATTTGGAAAATAAGCCATTTTGAGGCAAAAGTGAGTGATAGCCTTCAAAATGTGAGAAGCTGGTGATGTACGAGTATTATCTAGAGACCTTACTGTACAGTACATGTGCTGATTGACTTACCAAGTTTAAACTGAAGTACTCCTAAAGGTCCTTTGTCAAACCGAATTAACATAAGGTCATGAATATCCATGCTGTTGTCACTCTCAGATGCAGCTTGAGGAACTGCCCATTGTATCTGGATGAGGCTGCTACACACATCAAATCGTTTACTGAATTGCAAAGTTGCCGTAGGTGAGCAGTCTTCTGCCAAAAGCTGAATTTTAACTGGGGACAGAGCTGTGTCAAAAAGCTGCAGCTCCCCTTGAGAGCTGCCAACCAGAAACATGGCTCCACTGGGGTGGCAGTTTATTAAGGCAGGCAATAGTTCTGCCTGGGCTAACAGAGTCACTCTTTGGTGGGCTTCATACAGAATTATTGAAGAGTCTTCACAGCCCAGGACCAGCTTGTCTTCGGCAATGTTCCGGCAGCAGCTGATGGCCTTTGATCTTAGCGGTATTCTGGTGACTGCCATGCACTGAATTTTGTTCCTAACCCACTCATAGATGCAGCTGTCAGCCATGGGCTCTTTGTCTGCACTGATGGAGTGTTCTACTGTGTGAACCTGATACGGCCGACTAATGCTAAATCTAGCATCAAGTGGATCCCATTCTGTATGGATGTAGCTCAGAACCTGAAAAAATAAAACCAGAATATTTTGATAGTCATTTATAATGATTCATTCCTATTTTTAGAGTTTTCAAAATACACTACTGCATATAAATTCTGCAAAACAAATACATCAATTATACATAATTAAATACTGATAATACAGAATACAAAAGCCATCCCATATTCTCACAGCTCAATAAACTAAATAGATTATTGTATTTTACAAATAGATTTTTAAACTTTTTATTTATTCTTAAAGGGTAATATGTTTGGCAAAAACATAATACTACATAGCTTGAATGTTAGTTGCTGACACAGAGAGCATGGAAGGTTAGCACAACAGAAGACACAAGAGAAGATAGCCCTTGTAACAGTCTCATTCACAGAAGAAAGCAAAAAAGGAGCGCCGATTGAAAGCCAAGAACAACTGATTATTCACTTTAAAAAAAAAAATCAACAACTTAAATAAATTAGTTTATCAAGAGCAAAATGTTCATGGGATATGGTAAGAACAAATGCTGTCTGAGCATGGTTGGTTGTACAGCAGTGTTAAAAACAGTATGTGTCAAAAACCTGTGCTATTTAATGCAAGATGAGGAGAGTTTCACCAATGAAACCTATCTGTCTTAGATTCAGAGTAAATGACTGTATGATAACAGAGAAGGAGGACTAAGCTGTACAAACTGCAGGTTGAATAAACTAGAGACAGAGCACAAAAACAGGAATGTACAAGGACACAGATAGATAATTGTAAGAACTTGTAGTATGGGAAGACAGGAAGTACAGTAAAGGGACAAAGAAAACAGTGGAGTCCAAGAGCTGAGTGTGTTAGAAAGAATGGCATTGTACAGTATGTGAGCAGAGACGCTACAAAGAAAAATAAGCAGTAGGTAAATAACTAGTCTACTATATGAACAGCTACTCTCTAAAGAGAGAGAGCCAATAGGCTAGCACCTAGAAGAAAGAGAAGGGATGAGCTTGTTTGTATTTGTTCATGCTGAAATAAACAGTAAGAGGAAAACTCTGCCAAACACCCATGCAACCCCTAGAATATATTCTAATGCTGATGACCTGCCAATAATTTTGGAGGCCCTAAAGGCAGAAATGTCAGTAAAACTTATTTTGAGGTCAGGCACCATGCAAGTAGCAGTTAAAAAGATGGATAATAAACTTGATTAGTTGACTGAGCAGATCATTAGCCTGGAGGGCGACAAAAAAAAAAAAAAAGGGAATAACGTGGTTCATCCAGAACTCAAAACATAGAATACAAGAAGTTGAAACCTAACTAAAAGTCGTTTATCACTTTGACTATGCTGAAGATGTATGAGTCTATAACCCAGTATAGAATTTAGTCTCTTGCTCTGTAACTGAGACAAAAAAATTATTCATTCTGATATGTCAGCAATATTGCTGAAGTGAACCCTGGTAAATAGACTATAAACAGACTATTCAGAATGAATAAGTAGTTGGCCAGTCTGGTTAGAAGGTTTTGTTTTGGCAGTTTACTCAACTGAAACTAATTTTGAAAAACTGAGCACTAAAGCAGAAATAGATTAGCTCAACTACATGGCAGCAAACTGTCTGGCTCCTAATACAAAAACAACTAACCTAGTTTTAGATTAGCAATGAAAGAACGGAATAGAGAGGACTGGCTAGATATGAAGAAAGGTACATAGGTAGTAGTCAGTGCACCTGATTTTGATTTCTGTTTATTTCCATTGAGTTACTGGGATTAGCCCCAGTGTAAGTGAGATCTGAAACTGACCCATTGAGAAGGTAATGACAAGGGAAGCCAAGGGCAACAATATAAAGACCAACAATAATCAGATACCAGGTGCTGAACTAGGCAGATACTAGGCATTGAATGATGTTGAGTGTAAGTAAAATATTACTAGCAGAAAGGAGGCCCATTTTATTACTTTATACTAGGTCAGTTTTATGCAATACAATTGTGTTTACTAAATGGATAGGCAAAATAAAACAGCTGTGAGTTTTGATATTATGCCTGCAAAGAGAAATATACTATAAATATTTTGATTTGACACACCACCACAGATGTTTTGGATAGAAGATCAGTAAAGGTTAATGAAATGATTCTTGGATGTTGCTATAGAGAAACTAGATAAAGTTTTTATTAGAATCCTGTAAATGTGTAGGAAATTGCCTGCAAAAACGTAGAAAATGTTTGAGAAACAGTCAGAGAAATTCAATATAAATTGATCCTGGTTACTTCCACATTGGGTAAAAAGACAAATCTGGCAAGTGTGGTAAAGCATGGACCTCCTCAAAGATATCACTGCAATAGGAGACAGAGGGAATACAGGAAATGGTGTATGCTTAAATTTTCAAAATGTTTGATGAGAATTCATCTCTGTGATGCAACAGAAATCACATTTGATATAAATTGGAGCAAAGGAAATACAAGAATTCTAAAACTGTGACTAAGGAATTATTTGCTGTCTAACTTGGTGAGTAAGGGCTGGAACAGCCTAATTAGCACTCAGTAGATCCTAAGAAAATGAAATATTTGTTCCCAGGCATCCAGGGGCTATAAGAAAGGAAGAGGACTAGGGCTTTACTTGATGGTATATCCATCTACTTTACATCTACAGTTTATCCATCTACTTCATGCCTCCCCAGGTTCAAAGGGATCTTTTGAACTACGCATTCAAAAGGGACAGGAGATGGAAAAACGTTTTTCAAGGGACGGTAGTTTCCATTCAATATGGAATAAGGGCGCTCGATCCTGCTCCCATTCAAGTTAATGGATAAACTCCCATTGATTTTAATGATGCAAGATCAAACCCTAAACGGTCCATAAAATGGGGCATGGTATGTATATATGCAATGTTCATTGTATAAGCTATATTTGATTAGAAGTCACCAGGCAATAATGGCTGTTTATGCCTGTATGTCAAAGTGATCTAAATGATATACGTACACAAGCTCTGGTGGGGAAAGCTTCATCAACACAGAGGAGGCATGACAAAACTCAAGTAAATAATGCAAAAATTATTTGTGTTTGAGTTGCTATGTTTGCACCACATTTGCCTTTATTTTTCTTGAATATTTATGTGCCTGAAGGTTTGTCTGTGTGAAGACATGTGAAAAAGGTACACTTTCTTCAAAGTTACCATGTTTTGTTCCTGAATTGAACAGTTAGAATGTATTAATGGCATGCAATATTTGTATTGGACTACCTAGAAATGAGGTGAAGGAAAAAAAGGTGAAGGCTGAGAGCTATTTTTGAAAAAAAATGGCTCCCCCAGTCATTACATATTTATGTGACTGAAGATACATTATAAAATGAAAGAGGTTTATGCAAAGATGCCAGCCTTGCTCAGAGACTTTCAAGGATATTTATGAAAAAAATAGGGG
Source organism: Mesoclemmys tuberculata (assembly GCA_007922155.1). Lineage (NCBI taxonomy): Eukaryota > Metazoa > Chordata > Testudines > Chelidae > Mesoclemmys > Mesoclemmys tuberculata. The sequence goes on along the minus strand of ML675614.1, from coordinate 17,310,885 downwards.
AGATTGTTTGCACCTTTGACACTTGCCGCTGCTGCAAAGCCAAATACAGCCGGGGGCTCTGGATTAGTGCCTTGAATGCTTGTGGCGTTAGCTGAGGGAACATGTAGTCACATCCATAGCCGTGACCAGGTCTGACAGTGCCGCGGGCCGTGCAGTCACTCCTTTGCAAGCAATTCTGAAACCATTTTGCGTGCGGTTTTTTTTGCATATTTGGCTCACTTTGTCAGTAGCATTTGGGATGTTAGATTCACTGCCTCAGCCATGGGCTGGGTGTTGTGCTCTAACCGCTTCATGTGGACCCTGCTGGACTGTTAATGTGCTCTAGATACCCAGCGAGTGCCAGCAGGGTCCACGCGGGGCAGTTAAAGCGCAACACTCGGCCTGTAGCTTTGGTGATGAATTCAGCGCTGCAACCCATTCAAAACTGATGCGGCTTGTCTCCTATCAGAGTGACTCTCCCTGCACAGTCTGCACATGTGCCACAGAGGCAGGAGCATCTGCAGAAATTTCTCAGGGTACGCCAGGTAGGGGATGGGAGAGGTCACCGAGTGCTGGAGTGGAGTGGCTGGCTGGCTGAAAGAGGCATTAGGTGGGGTTGGGATAGTAGAGGAGGGGCTGAAGGTCGCTGTTTGGTGATTTGGAGCAGTAGAGATGAAAGGATGGAGGGGGTCTGGTTGTGGGAAGGAGAGAGAGCTGCACCAATACCACGCGCAGGCAATGCTTACTGGTGCTCCAGACAGCTTCTTGGAGCATCACAGACCTAGAGGAGCCCATGAGGCCCAGATGCTACTGCCGGCCACAGTGGAGGAGCAAGCACAGGGGGCCACCACATTGCCCTCATTACTTTTGGCCCCGCCCTCTGCTCCCTGTGGCAGTGGCCCAGCAGCCACGTGTTTGGACCCCTGGCCTAGGACAAGCTCCACCTGTCATGGGACCTCACCAACATGGCTGAGGGTCCATCTTGGCTGCCACAATGGTACACAGCATGTGACATGCACATGGCCTGGCAGCAGGTGTCACTGCATGGGGCTCCGGTGATGGACAAGAACGCCTTCCATAGCCATAGCAATGTGCTCATTTGACCGGAGGGATGAGTGACACACAACACACACCTAGACCTACGGGTTCTTAAATGTCATTGCAAAATTAATGGATTTAAACCTGATTTAGTAATTTCGTAATTCCATACACAAATCAGGAGGATTATGGAAAATTAGGCAGGGTTGGTATCTCTGTTTACGGGTAACCATGAGGAAAGCAGTGACTTGACATATTACGATGGCTGCATTTTGGGAGGTGTTGATCTAAGGGCTTTTCTGCACAGTGCTTGTGCTGCATAGGGGAGTGACTTCTAGACTGCACTAACATATGGAGCATTAATTGGTCTATATAGACCCTGCTGGTGTGCACTAAAGGTTTCCTAGTGTGTTTGAACGTCATGCTGTTTGAAACAGTACTATGTTAAAGTGCACTAAGGGCCTGTTAGCATGCACCAGCAGGGTCTACATAGACCAGTTCATGTGTAACGTATTTAGCGTACGTCAGAAATCATATCCCTGTGGTGCGCATTACCTTAGCATGTTGACAAGCCCCTAGTTTTACTATTTCCTAAGGCTAAAACATAGGCAATATTTCTTTCTTAAGCAGTCTTATTGCACTGTTTTGTTTGAGCCCTTAGAGGCCAAATCTTTTAAGGTTCAGAAGAGCTCTTTCAAATGGTTCCATTTAGATTCCGATTGTTCACTTTGTAGAGGATTCCAACTTCTCCAGGCTCTTTGTATTCTCTTCCTCCTCATCAGGGGCTTGATCCAAAGCCCACTAAAATCACCAGAGCCCTTCCCTACATTCTAGAATACAGATCAAATCTTCAGACTAGGGAGATACATTAGGGGGCTGCAAGGGAAAATGGTGTCCTCTGAGCACCACCGTGGATGCCGAGAACGGCACAGAGCAGAACGTTATGGCACGTGCAATCTCTGTGCTTTATTTGCTAATGAACAAGGGGGAATAAATGGAAGGAGGAATGTGGCATTTAGGTGATAAGGAAACAACATCATTTTACCCTTTTTTAGCTCCCTATTAGACTGCTCCTTCCCCCCCAATAGCAGGCTTCTGACTTAGACCTGGTATACACTTACCTTGAAATTCGGTGGCAGTTGACGGGAGTTACATAACTCCCATCGACTTAGTAATTTCTCTTCTACATGGCGTCTGCACTGTGCTGCGCCAAGGGGAAATGCATTGCCATCGACACAGTGCTATGCCATTTGAGGGAGTGGTTTTAATGCGTCAACTTCCGGATCGATTGAACGGGTCTTCACTGACTGCTCAACCGATCAGGATAGAGGGATCTGACGGCGGCAATACTCCTAGATTCTACGTCTAATCTTTTATGTTGAATAAATATGAAGTGTTAATGGCTACAGTGCAGTGGCCTATCTGCCTGGGAATGGGAAGTTAGGAGCTAAAGTTCCCTCAGGAGTTCAAGGGAAGTAGGCAGGGCAGCTGCACAAGCTTTACAGAAAAGAGACAGGAATTAGGGAGGGGGAACAGGGTAGTACCTCCTTTACATAGATAGATAGATCAAGGTTTGCAGCTGCCATTTGAGACTCGCTGTTGGCCACAGTTCCAGAGTCCATGCAATATGGCTTGTGACTCTAAAGAGAGATTTCTGAAGGCAATTTTCATGAAGTAGAACCAATTACATTCTGTAAAGAAGTACTCCTTTTTAGTTTTGTAACCACTGCATCACAAGTTGCACTAAAGGTCTTTAAAAATGTTCTGCATTGTAATTTATGCATGAGTTCCCTGTTAAAGCGGCTGTCATGCACCAGTGTTGCATATTTCCATTATTTTTGCCATGATAGTAGCCTATGCTCTGCATTAGCTAATCAGCTGAATGAGAGGCATTGTATGTTCTACCCTCTAAAATCCAAACTCAAAAATCATAACATTCCAAGTTAAGAAATTCAATCTTTTAATCTTTGTAATTGAAGCACCTGAGTTATGTTAGTTCTCTCTTATTTTGATGTTTGAAAGAAAATAATAAATCTTAGGTAGGTAGTAGCACACATCTCTGTGCAAACTTTTAAACACTCAAATAATTGCAGCTTTTGCATAGAGTACTGGGAAAAGGATAAAGCCCACATACTGAATGAAATAAGAGTTTTAAACAGTAGATTCTAAGCAGAAAATTGGCTTACCAAGCAGATAAAAAAGAAAACAAAGGAAACATAGAAATAAGCTCTGTGTGACTGAATTGTCTGTCTTTTAGATGAGAAAAATGTTTGATTTACTTTATGCATGCTAGAAAACTGCTGGTTTAATTTCACACTATGAGGCTCCAAACATCAACAAACACTTTAATTAGAAATGTTGAGAGGGAAGTGTGATGCACTCTAGGGTAAAATGTCCTAGGCATCATAAAGGAGAAAAAATAAAAAACTCTTTTTGAACTAATTTTAAATAATAAGTCTCCAACCAAAGATTGCTTATTTGCTGCATTGTATTTACAGTTTCACAATCTCATTCACTTACATCTCCACCTAACACTTCTTCTTTTCTTTGAAACTTATCCCCATCGTCTCTGTTATATATTTATTCCTTGTACTTTTAACCTAACATGACATCAACAATTTTGCATTCTCTGCTTCATGTCTGTGTTAAGTATTTCAGTTATTCAGTCACATACATTTCTTTCTGAATGCTGTAATTGTTACGAGATATCTCACTGATAAAGTCAACTATGTTTATTTCACAAGTTTGAGAGACAATAACTCAGAAGCACTAACTACTAAGAACAGTCTCTTGGCAGAAAGAAACATAATATTCTTTCACAGGCAAATTGCTTTTTCTACAGGAATTGTTTTTTCAATGATTCTAAAAACAGCAACTGTAGTGAAAATAAACATAAATGCAAAGTATCGCAGCATCTGATCATTGGCACCATTTATAATTACAGAATAAAGTCTGTTGTTACTTTTACCATGTTTCCCACAAAACATTTAATCCAAGGATGATCTTACATTAGATTTTATCTATTCATAAGAAAATAATTTAAATGATTTCTTGAAGATACACTCCTCTGTTTATTTTTAAAAGCAAAACAGCAGCACCAGCTCCACAGGAGAACAATTTAAATAGCGTCCCTGCCCATCCCCACTATTACCAATAAAAGAGTAGAATAAATATATTTGCATATGGACTCATTAAAAAGAAAAGTCCCTTCATATTTCTGTTTTGGGGGCTGATCCCCACCAAATCCTATGCAATTTAACACATCCAAATGGTTCTTATATTAAAAACAGTAAAGCAATCAAAACAGTTTCCTGTAGCAAAATCTATTATAAAGCTTACATAACTCTAGTACATTTTAAACTGAGTTCTCTGATTTGCAAACTATCATTCCAGTATTATTATTTATGTACTGTGTAGTCCGACTTAAAATATTTAAAGTACTACTTGGTTATTATAGGTTTTAATTTGTTCCTATTTCCCCACACAAGATCTATGAGAGCATCTGCTTCTGTTTTTAAAGGGATGCTATTTAGATTTTAGTCTCAGAATTAATAAATGTAAAAAAAAAAAAAAAAAAAAAATCCCTAAACCCCACATAAACCCCTGCTTTATACTGTATGTTACATTTTTAAGAAGTCTATTTTTCATCATTAAAAGAAAGCATTGTTTGGAGCCAGAGTAACCCCAATGTATGTGCAATATGCATCTGCACAGTGCCACATTTATGGGGAGGTGACCCAGGCGATCACCTGGGGTGCCGGCTTGCGGGGACACTGGGCTTGGGGTGCTATTTTTATTGTTAGTGACAAAGGGTAAATATTTCAGGTATTTCATATGTGGATTCATTTTTCACTAATTTCCGAGGATGTTCTGGACCTTTGTAGAATCTCATGGAACCTTCTAAACTTTCTTAGAACTACATTTTCCTCGAATCTCCTAGAACATTATTAGCCATGCCCTTGTGGCTATATAAGGGGCAAAGCATCAGTGAGATATAAGAACGAACTGAAGTGAAGCGAGAGCCCAGCTGAAAGATTGTGAATCTTGTTTTATTATGTAATTGTGAAAGTCTACTTGTGTTTTGAGACTTGAAGAATGTAAGTAGTGACTAATAAACTACATATTTAATGAGATGCCAGAGATATCTAAATCATGCCCCTCTCTACGAACAATATAAAAGAAATACTATTACTATTCGAAGCTCAGGCTCATTAAAACATAACTTTGATCAACGATGGCTGACGAGAAACTGACATTGCTTGCTATTTGATCGCTTGAAAATGCCATAGGCCAGTCTTTGGATCTCCCTGATGCTGTACTTCAGTTTGTGAGGGCAAAGGTGAGAAAAGCAATCTTTTGAACTAAAGGACTAGGGTTAACATTCTAAGGCTGTCACTTACTGTAACACTATTTAGTACCAGTCCACACATTGTTGGTGCACAGTTCAATTAATTGATGTTTGTACATTTCAGTTATTCTTAAAATTAAAAAGTTTCTGTATGTTTAGAGGAAATGATTTTTTTTTATTTGCTTATATATGGCATGAATAAAGATAGATTTACAGATCTTAGCGTGCAAATTTACCGTCTTATATGACAGAAAAATCATGCATGCAAATTGTGCATCAAAGCCATGAAATGGGTTACAAATGGAATAAAAAATAAGGCATTCAAAAATTTAGCAAATTGAGTGCACGTACCGAAGACGTTCCTCGCCTGGGATGCCATTTGGTCTAGGGCTGGCCCTGCATGTGCACAATGTCACAGGACCACATCTTGGGGAGAGGTTTTGTCTTGTCCCTCAGCCACCCCTGGCATCATCCCAATGGGAATTCTTCTGGCACGTAGCAAAGGCCATTGAAGAAACTGCTCTGGTGAGACACTTCCAGCAAGGTAGCTTCTTCAGTGGCCTTTGCTACAAACAAGGAGGTTCGCTTATGGGATACCGCTACCATCAAGTGGTAACGGTAGTGGCATCCCATAAGCAAACCCTTCTTCACTCTTTGCCTACACGACTTATACTGGCTTTGGCACAATAGTAAGTAGAATCAGTAGCTGGCAGATCTTTTCTGTGGCTTGGGTAGACGGTCAATACCGTGTGTTGGAGAACAGCTGTACGTGGAACCCACGCGTTTCCTCATACTCTGTTTCCACCCCCATGTCTCTGCAGCCAGCACAATCCTCCTGGCAAAGTTGGCATTTGGCAATTCCTAATGTCTCCCAGGATTCAGACAAATAGCACAGTCTGACCCAAGCTCTTCCACTTTTTTTCACGTACATTTTGGTAAAATGTACCAGGCAATATGGCATTTTTTATTACATACATTCACATTTTTTTCTTTGAAGAAACAAATTCTCTGTACAGAATCATTTCTTCTCTTACACTCCCTTCCTACCAATATTTACTGGGAGAAAGACTGATAAAGAAAACTCCTACACAATCAGGGGTCACTACTGTGGAAAACAAATAATGGAATCCACATAAAATGAAGATGAGTTTTACTCCTGTGCATATAAATAGTATTTTCCCATGCCTATGTGCAAGTCCTATCTGATTGTATGTACACCTACTACATAGGATGGTGCTGCTCCTTTTCAACAAAATTGCAGGACAATCTGATCTTAAAACTATTAGTCCTTCCTTCCAATTCCCATATAAGGGAACCTCCTTTTAAAAAAGGAGCTGTTATAAAATTGAAATCTGTTACGCTATACTGGTAAATTTACAAGCAGCAAAGTATTTGTATATGTATCACCACATTTTCCATAGAAACAGTGTCGTGCTTGTTGCTTAATTGATACATAAGTATGAAAACAAGGATCCTGCCCTGAAGAGCCTACAACTGAAATAGATGACCTGCAGGCAAAGGAACAGGGAAAGGATGCAACATAAAATCAGAGACTGAACAGCTTATTCTGGCAGGCAACTTGTTAGTACCACTTTCTAAAATAATCTTCTTGTGTTTATGTTACAATATGGGCTAAATTAAAGGATTATGAGTTTAGGCATGGGAGCAGAGAAGACACTTACCATTATTATGTTAAGCACCAGCGATGTGCTTGGGACTGTACAAGACAAAATAAAAACAGACAGTACCCTGAGCATTTTACAGTCTATAGAGACAGAGATTAAACAATGTGCATTGGGAGACCAGAGGAAGTAGTAATTTAGAAATCTCCCTTTCATATATAAACTAAAATGGAGAAAGCATTAGATTAAAAGCTTAGTTTTGTGAATCTCATCAAAGGAGTGAGTCGTTAGGAAAGATCTGAATAAGGAAAGACTGGGAGTCTGCTCTGTTCAGATTAGGAGGCCATTGCAAACATAGGGTGCACCTGAAAGAAGGTATGGAAATGTGAGAAAGAAACAAAGGGGAGGGAATGCTGGTGCCATTGGTGGAGTAAGGAGGTAAGTGGGGTCACGATCAAGTATAAGATCTGAAATGGCAATCAGGTGAAGTTATGAAGTGGAAGTAATATAGTGTAACAGTGGAGAATGAGAAGTTTAAACATGGTACAGGACCTGATCATATTAGTATTTTCTCATTGTTACTAGCATTTAATTATGGGGGGACCAGGGCAAAGTTTAAAAAAGAAGAACAATGTGGTCTGATCAACAAGCATGAAGGTAATTTTAGCCACTGCATTATGGATGAACTGGAGCTGAGAAGAGAAATATGGGACTCAGAGGCCAGAAAGGAAGAGATTGCAAGAACTGATCATGGAGTGTCCAAGCTTTTTAGCTGCTTGGACAGAAAGGAAGGATCATGTATTTTGATAAATTGTGGAGAAAGCAGCACTAGGATTTGACTATAGGTTGGATGTATGGGAAGAAGGAACGGGAAGAGTCAAAGAAGACACTAATAGTGGAAGCCTAACTGAAAGAAATGTGGCTAGAAAGGGCGTATCTGTGACAGTTGAGATACTTTGGTAGTTAAATACCACAAATCATACCTTAGAAATAATATAGACAGGCTACTTTGATTACTTTTTCTTCTTCCATAACATATCCAGTATACATAGAAAATTTCAAGGGAAAAATTCATAAGGATCAATGGTTATCAAGGTAATAATTCTAAGACACTAGAATTCTGATCCATTCCAGTATAAAGGAATAGATAATATTGCTTACAGAAGTGGACTATTGTGAAAAGGTCATTTATAGGCTTTAGAAGATAATGAAATCCATTTGAGAACATTCTAATCAAATTTCTTATGTAAGGTGAAAACTTTAAATGAATCTGGCTGCAGACAGCAGAGAAAGTTGAGTTTTGCCAAGAGAAGAGACAGAGCTGGGAAAATTCATGACCTTTGAAGTCCTGACGCAAAGACGCTCTACTCTGACCGGTATCCTGCATTTCTTTCATAGGAACAGACCTCCCAAGAACTGAATCCCAGTTCAGTGCCTTGTCCATTACCAATTACAGCAGTTTAAGGAGCAAATACTCAGCCAGCAGCTAAAAAAAGGCCAAGTAAATGCAGCACTGATTAAAGGTGTCGCTCATACTGATATTTTCTGATTGTTACCAATATTTAATTAAAGATATTTGAGGAGCTTTTAAAAGGTATTTAATCAAATTGCTTCCTCAATAAGTGACTTACATATATCCCGAGGCTAGAAATAGAACTGGGATATGCAACTATCTGGCTCAGAGTTTTACTTCTCATTCTGTGTTAATACATACATTTGGTTTATACTTTAGGTAAGATTAAAAGGAAAGATCCTATAGTGCTAAATAAATATTATAATAATTACCTAGCATCTTCTGACTTGCACCTCCCATTGCTGTGTTGGTTTAAACTTTCGCAAACGTTTTTGTCTCCTTGTGCTATCCCATGACTGAACTACTGAACTATTGGGCTAATGGGAAGACCACATTCAGATTTTATTATTAGGAATTTTGCATCTCTGTTTTTCTCACGAGAGGTTAAAAAAAAAAAAAAGTTTGGCTGAATGATTTTAACAGGACCAGCTGGCAAAGCAGACGTCTGAGGGTTTATTTTTAGTGCATTTATGTGCTCTTAATATTATTTTAAAATGTAATAAAAATAATAGTATCTCAAACAATGTAATACTCTGACTTTTGAGCAGCAGGCAGCCCCCATATCCTCTAGCCCATTTACAATATTTTTCTACAGACTACCTGTCCTACACTATATTTTCTAAAAGGTGTAATGCTATGATGTGGTCTTATACATTTTTAAATTTCCTTGTTGAATTGCATGTAGATTCCAATTCTGAAGTGCAAACAAAAATAATGTTAATACATCAGCCATGTTAACTAAGTTATTTTTCATGAATTGGAGAACTGCTGTTTTTATAATGGCTGGCATTTTTCTCTGCTGTTATTTTTAAACTCCAGGTATAAATTTGAGTTGAATTGAATTTTTATTTGTTAGCAAATCAAAAATTGAGTAATAAGATACAGTTCAGAACTTTACCTCCAGTCTGCCATGTGCACAGCCTAATAACAATAAGTTGGCTCTGTCCCTCTCACTGGACATAGGAGACCAAGGCCATGCTCCATCATTAGTCAGTGACCACCAGCAAATGACCATATCTTGAATACAGTTGATTGAAAGGTGACGTTTCATCCTTCTACTTGCTGGTCCAGGAATATCAATATAAGAAATCTGATGGAGAAAAGAATGCAGGAAATATTTAAAGTTATAAAAACAACATATTGGGAGCATTTTCTGTGTATGTGTGCAAATGAATATACAGAGAGGACAATGTGCATATATATATTTATATAGGCTACACTAAACTGTAAGAAAACCTCTTTCCAGACAAAGTCACATGTTCACCCTCTATTTTATCTATGGGTAAGGGATTGGGAAGAAGAAGGATGTGAGTTAAGCAGGAATTTACTGCAATGACTCCAATCAATACCAAAATGTACAGTCATGGTTGCTTGACAGCATCGACCTACACATAGGATTTAAACCCAGCCATATTAAATGACAAGTTCTGTGATGCTGACCAAGGGGCTAAGGCTACTGTTTAAGACACATCATCAAACATTAAAGATGGCTTACAATGTTTAAAAGAGAATGTTTATTTTCCCCCTAAATTAAAGAATCCAGCCACAAATATCCACTTTATAACAGAATATATACTTTTCTGCATAATGTGGATGAGCTACAGCCTCATGCGTAAAGTTTATGCAGCTCTTGAGAATTGTGCCACTATTTCTCAGGAAGGATTTGTGGAATTTATTATTCAAACTATGTTATTTTGGAGCATGGTTATTTGAAAACATGAGCAGTGCACCATCTGGGTGACACATGCCAAGGAAATATAGATTGCACCGCATTTCTGCTTAAGGAATTAATGGAAGGTTGATAGCTAGGGGGAAAAAAAAAAACTATCTTGCCATTGCTGGTCAGCAATAATCGAACCACTTTCTGGGGATTAAGCGCATGGCTAAGCCTACTGGACCAGACACTAGCAAAGGGCAGGGGGTCTTCTTATCAGAGAAATGCTTCTGGAGCCAGTCTCACTACATGACAGATTGCTTTCATATTCCTGTCTGCAAGGCAACAAAGGATGGCAGTAATGCGATAATGCCAGAGTGCAATGGGTGTTAAGAACCCGCTGCATTTATGTATTGTATTTAGTAAATAATCAGGCTCATCCAAATTGTGATCTCACCACTCAACCAAGGCCATTAAAATCAAGGTTAATGCTTTAATAATCCTTTGGTGTTTTTTATATGGTCAGAAAGAAACCCTTTTCTATTTGCATGGCCATAATATTATTGACCTCTTCATCCCCTGAATACACATCAAAAGGAACTGAAATCAAAGTAATTACCAATGTTGTTCTCTCATGGTAAACATTTAAGCACCTTGTATTCTTTCCTCACTGTTGAGTAAATTGAAACGGAATGAAAAGCCATAGAAGGGAAAACTTGTGAAGGGTCAATATTTTCAGTACGTTTACCCTGCACTTTATTTGCCCAAATTCTGTCAATTTAAAGGTATAAATATATGACATGCATTTAAAGTTTAACCAAGGCATTCTAACTTAACCACTTAACTTTTTTATTATTCAAAAACACACTAAAGCCCATTTAGAAGAGAAATAAAAATACTTTATAGCTAACAAGCAAAATACAGTCCCAGATATTAATTAGAGTGCTATACTGTAATTTTACAAATCATGTACCAGTTAAAAACAACTACATTAATAGGTTTTTTAAAAATCTTATGTATGTATTAGATGACACCTTCCACACTGACAGTCCTCTTGAGAATAGGGAAATGCTAGTAGTTGGTCTTATGTTTTGTTAGTCTCCAAGACTACATAGTGCTGTTGCTTCACATAATAGCTCCCATTGTCTTGTTCAAAGAGTCGCTAAAACTGTGATATAAAATCCAAGGTGGGACTTTTCAGAAGGAAAAAAAGATGCAGACAATGATAGATTCATTCGTGTAGATATTGTGCACACATCATATTTCCAGCTAAGTATCAAACATCTGTACAGTCAATACTTCCTCAGAAAGTTAGAGTACATTCCAAAGACAAATAGTGAACTCCAAAGCCAAGTCTGCCCATCCTGCTAGGTCAGAGACATGCTGAAGAACAGCAAAACTATTGCTCTGTCTCCAAGCATTAGGACTTAAAATAAAAATTGAGAAGAAAACAAATTTGACTAACTCATTATTAGTATTTGTATTGCAATACTGCCTATAAACCCTAACCAAGATTGGACACTGGTATGCCAGGCACTGAACAAAGACATAGTAAGATACAGTCCCTTTACCAAAGAGCTTACAATTTAAGCAGACAGAAACAGGAAGTATCCTCATTTCACAAATAAGAACATAAGAATGGCCACACTGGATCAGATCAATGGTTCATCTAGCCCAGTATCCTGTCTTCTAACAGTGGCTAATGTTATGTGCTTCAAAGGAAATTAACAGAACAGGAAAATCATCAAGTGATCCATCCCCTCTGTTCAGTACCAGCGGGGCTTAGGGACACCCAGAGCATGGAGATACATCCCTGCACATCTTGGCTAATAGCCACTGAGGGACCTGTCCTCCATGAACTTACCTAATTTTTTTTTTTTAGACCCAGTTATAGTTTTGGCCTTCACAACATCTCCTGGCAACCAATTCCACAGGCTGACCATGCATTGTGTGAAGAAGTACTTCCTTTTGTTTGTTTTAAACCTGCTGCCTATTAGTTACATTGGGTGACCCTTGGTTCTTGTGTTATGCGAAGGGATATTTAACACATCCTTAGTCACTTTATCCACACCATTCATGATTTTATAGACTTCAATCATATCCCCCCCAGTCATCAATTTTCCAAGTCAATGTCCCAGTCATTTTACTCTCTCCTCATGTGGAAGCTGTTAATCATTTTGTTGCCCTTCTCTGTGACTTTTCAAATTCTAGGGATTTTTGTGTTTTGTTTTGCTTTTCAAGATGGAGCAACTGGGAGACACAGAAAGATTAAGTGAATTGCCCAAGGCCACACAGGGAGTCTCACAGAGACAAGGACTGAACCAAGATCTTCAGAGTCTTAGTCCGATGCTTTAACCAAAACCTTCTTACACTAGTTCCTCTGCCCTTTGACAAAGCCCCCTCCCCTCCTGAATAAGGTCCATGTTCAGAAACTGGTTTAGAAGAGAAGGTTACAGCGCGCCAGACTTCCCACTAAGGAATATCTTTGATTCTTATAGTTGTCAATTGCAACCCTACCGCTTACGGTATCCATAATTTAGAAATTTTACATTAATTTGACCAAGGTAGTGCGGTTCTGAGTATCTGTACTTTACTACAGAAAGCTGATATAACAGTATTGCAGTAGTGAATTACACTTTGTGCTGGCTCACGCTGCTGCAATTTAAAGATAATAAAAATTATATTAGTCTAGTAAGCCTGACACAAAATAGCCTGCCATTAAAAAGGCTAATGTCTTTTTTTTTTTTTTGGACTGGCCAAAATATAATCCATAATCATTTCCACTGATTTCTAGAGAAAGCAATGTTAGTATTTCACATAGAAGTCTTCTAGAAGCTCAGCTGCATTAGCAAACAACTAAACACAACAATCCTATTTAAGGAACACAGAGCCCATTTCTGGTTTCCTAGTACAGCAAGACGTTTCTATGGATTAGGTTTTCCTTCTTTCCCAAGAAAAGTGTCACCACAATTAGGTCCAGAAACACTCTTAGGCTGGGTCTACATTGATGGTGGCAAATTTGCTATCGTCACATCGATTACTCTGGATCGACTGAGCAGTCTGTAGAGACACGCTCAGTCGATCCAGGAAGCAACGCAGGAAAACCACCTCGGTAAGTGGAGTAGCGCTGCGTCGAAGGGCGCGCTGTTCCCTTCGACGCAGCGCAGTGTGGACGCCGCGCGGAGGAGACGCTGCAAAGTCGACGGGAGATATGCAAGTGATTTACGTCACTTGTGTATCTCCTGTCGACTGCCGCTGAATCGCCGAGGTAAGTGTAGACCAGGCCTTAGTAGTACCCAGAATAAAACTGCGATATGTAAGTATAAAACAAACATAGAAGACATAGTTCTTAAAAGGAAATGATCAAGATAAGCATCAGCTCTTTACAGTTTCTCATTTAAAGGTTAGGGGTATAAAGATCATCAACCTATCTTCTAGAGTAGCCACCTTAACAAATGACTATAGGCAAGGCACAAGTGTGCATCATTTTAAAGTAAACCACGGAACAGCTCAGTTCCTAGTGAACAGTGAACTGTCTCAAATCCACGTTACAGAGGTTGGCTCAATCTCGCAAACACAAGTCACTGCTGAAAAGAGGCCTTGAACTGAAACAGTCTGGAAAATGTATTAGATAGTCACCCTAGCAGAAAGTATTCCTACCTTGCAAGTTAAAATGTACTATGACAAAACTTAAATTAAACACAGCCTTAAAAAGCCTACCATGTAGATGCAAAAACCCATATACAAGGAAACAAATTACCCGGAGGTGATGAGGGGAAAAATACTAGCGCTAGCGCAAGGTTGTTTCCCTTAATATTTATCCAAGTTATAAAAAGTGCAAACTCCCCTTCTTCTTGCTTACTACGTATCTTTCTAGCCTTTTGGGGAAGAGGGTTTCTGTCCTCTAGTCTTGCAGTGAATTACAAACGTCGGCCTTTCTGTTTGTACTTAATGGCTTTCAGAGAGAAGCTGGAGGATTATCATGATTGTTTATTTTGCACTAGCACTTGCAGGTCCCAGCTGAGATCGAGGCCCCACTGTACGAAAAGCCACCGAGGTACAATTCAAAACACACAAAAGTCAGGAGAAAGGGACTATTACAATCCTCATTTTACAGTTGGGGAACTGAGCTACTGAGAGATTAAGCCACTTGCCCAAGGGAACTATACTCGTATCTCCCAAGTCCTAGTCCAGCGCCTTAACCATAAAGCCACCTTCTCTTCCACATTCCTCGGAAACGGGCATTGTAACCAGAGAAAGAATTACGACTTCTACAAATAATTGTAACACAGCAGCAGCAGATTCATGTGGTTATGAGGTACGGAGTATAGAAGGGACTTCCACCTTCAACAGTCCCTTGCCAAGTCTTCTTCCTTTGGCAAGAGTCAGTCTCGGAGGATTTAGGCTTCCCAAATTCCCCAGAATTGCATCTTCAAACCTCATTCGTGTTTGGCCTCATGCTACACTTCCTTCAACCTCAGCTCTATTAACCTCCTGTAAAAAGCATACCTCCTTCTGCACGCTGGATATGACCCCACCACTGCAGTTGTCTTGTTCTCAGCTGGCACAAGACAGCAGTTTGCTAGGATTATCTAAGTATCTCCTCATTTGTGATAAAAATCAAACCAACCTAATTTTTGACATTGAAAACTGTTTTGTTTCCTCTCCTCAGCTGTTTTTAATGGCCATATTTATGCTCCATGCTCAATCACTACTGCATTGAACACTCATATCTTAGTTGTAACACAGGGCATTCCACCATCCAGAGGCCTTTGAAGATGCTGAAATGGATCCAACGTGTGACTTTGTCAGTTACAGAAGCTCCTGCTGTCAACTGACTACTTCTATAGATAAAACTATTCAGCCATTCAATGTCATTGCCCTCTACATGCAATGTCAGTAGGTCATTAGTGTCCATTTTACAGGAGGCATGAATAGCTTTAGTTTTATCACCACTGATCCTAAGTCCCATAGATCCTGAGGATCTTGCAGCTCTTCCAGCAATAGCTGTAGTTGGTCAGTAATAAGTCCAAATATGGCAATATCATCCACATACTCAGGATCTTCTAAAGATGAATCATTATATTTTACACCTCCACTTTGGCCTCTATCAGCTTTATAACAATGTTTAAACTCAATAATTGTAACAATCTTACGCTAAATATATGAAAAATTGGACTCCTATTGGCACATTTTTTTAAAAAAGTAATAAAATACCATTCCATTTAGGTATCAAAATTCATTTTTAGAATTTAAAATATGTTTGATCATAATGGCAGATAAATGGTTATGTCAAAGGCCAGCATTTTAATGTGCAATACTCTATCAGTCAGTGCTAGTGGTCCATAACATAAAGTTACTATGGTATTTATAGACATTGATAGCTATACCTTAAAATCCAAGGAGGAGAGTTTTTCCAGTCTTTTGTTTACATCAGGAGAACCAGTCTTCTTCGTAAACTGAATACAGCAGAGTTTGTTTTGCTCCCAAAATGACAAGATGATTAAACTGTCTGTAAGAATAGCTGGAAAAACAAATAAAAATTGTCACCACTGTAATACCTACTACCAATAACAAAACAAATTACTGAGTTCTCCACTGAGACACTGCAAAAAGCAATTTTTCAAGACCATGTCTTAAATATTACATTGAAGCCTGTGTAATCTCATAAAAGACATCAATGTGTCATCTTGGCAGGACCTTCTTGGAAATGAGAAATAAAGCTTAGGGAGTCGTCAGATTAAATAAAACTGAATAAATTATCTGATATCAAGTTATCACTTTAATCAAACATATGTTTTATTCCCATCCCCTTTCCTTATTTTAGTACCTTCCTCAGTCCCTTGCCCAAAGCAACTCCCACTGATATTTTGGGACTGTGGCTTTATATAACATTGTTTGGGTTTGGGCTGGTCAAATGCAAATAATTATTTGAACTGGATTTGGTAATGACACCACCAGCCAAGCATAAACAAAGTGATGGAGTAGCAATAAGATTCCAGATGCTACCACGGCAGTCAAGAATGTTGTTCCTTATAACACTTTTACTATGGGCAAAAATGAACCTGTTGAAAGCTTTACACTGCCGCTGTGCCCTGGATGTAAATCACATGCATGTCCAAGGGTGGATGGACTCCCTTGACGCCTGGAAAATGTCCATGGAATCACAATTGTTACCATGAAACTGTTACCAGGAAAAACACTGGTTAACCAATGAAAATGAATGATACAACACTGCCAGCAATTTAGGGTTTCCCTCGAAAATTACACTTCTACCTGAACTGTGAATACCTGTAAGAGGATATCTGACCATTGAGACAGTCAATATGATGGTTAGTACCAGTTGACTGAAAATTCCTCTTTGGACAGAACCATGACTATAGTCAAAATGATGAGATTTAAACACAGAAACCTATAAGAAAAGGACACCACCAGGTAAAAAAAATTACCTGTAAAAATCTATTTTAAAAAATGCCTTGCATTTGTGACTACTACACTGGGTTCTTAAATATCTAAGAACTTTTATAACTTACTTTTGATAGTTTATTCTTGCATTAGACTCAACTTGAACAATTAAAATAACTTGTCTTTTGCTTTTGCTTTTATTTACAGCCTGTTTTATAGCCAGCTGCACTTTCAGATTGTCAGGTATTAGCACAATTCTGCAACATCTCTATGCAAATGGCAAAGGAAAATGTTTGAATTTAAACAAATTTCATTATTTAAAAATGTCATAAAAGCAACTCGGTTAACACTGTTTTGAAACAAAACTTTGTGCCTAAACTACCTGACATTCCCTTTGATGCAATAGTTGAGATTTTAACACACACAAAAATTCAGTTATGGCCATGGCCTCCTTGTATATATGCAATTACATACATTGTATTATTAGAGATAAACTGTAAAATACATGTTTGCTACACTAGTGATAGGCCTACATCCAACCTCCGAACACCTCTGAAATTTGGGTCTAAAGACAGGCTAGGGATCAGGGACCGATGAGCAGGTGGGAGTGGGGAACGCAGAAAGTTGGTTCTTCAATCTCCGCAAAGCTGTGGTTGCCTGGGGATTGGTTAGGGGGTGGGGAACAGGAAAGATGAGTCATTGTTTAGATTGGCAGCACAGCTGGGTCATTTGCTAGGGTGCAAAGCTAAATTATAGGATTGGGTGTGGGAAAAGATTTCAAGAGAGGGTTGGGAGGAAAAGGAGGGGTATGAGATATCATCAAAGGAACTGCAATCCATTCAGTTCTTATTTCCTGAATCAGGCATACATTCAGTTGTCATCAATACCTGTAAAGCTGGAGTATCTGCTTAGATGAGTGCACCCAGGAAAAGGCCTACTTCCTCACCAGATTAGGCCTATAACAATGATCAATTCTGGTTATAACATTGCCTACAGAGGCCCTTACAGAGAATTGGAATGCTGCTGTACAAGATCATAGCAAGTTTTTGAATATTAGGCAGAGTATTGGGCAATTAATCCAGCTATTCAAACCTGCCATGAAACCGCAAGGTCTCAACAGAAATTTAGGAATTTTGAAATGTCAAGATGGTCTCTTCTGCAAGTTGTGTTGCTTTAATGTATGTAAACAGATTCTTTTTCCATGTCAATCTTTTCTCTATTTAGCTAATTCTATTCTGTATTATAACAAAGTATAATAAACTAAACTAACAACCTTAAAGTATTAAGTTTGAATGACTAAAGATGCAAAAGTAAGGAAATATTAATGTTAAGATTATATATGCAACCTTAGTTCTGTCCCTTGTGCATGCATTGTGTTACAATTTAGAATTTTAGGATGGCATACGACTAAAGTCATACAATATAATGTGTGGCATCTTGTAATAAATATTTTCCATTTTTTTGTCATATGTAAGTGTTAAAATGGACTGATATCTCTGGATTTAGACTTATATATTAAATACCTTAGCGCAATGAGAAATGAGTTTAATAAATTTGTTAGAACCCACATACTAGCTTATTTTCAATCATCAACAGAGCCTTCCTTAAGTGCAGTTCATAGGAGAAGGAAGTTAACTATGAAGCTATTTATTTGTGAATTTAGGTGGCCTTGTATGGCAGCAGATTTGCATACTCTTTGTTGTATATTTACGCCCTGATCCTGCAATCTGATCCAGGCAAACCTCCACTGACTTCACGGGGGTTCTGCATGGGCATAAGTCTCTGTCGCTTTGCGTTGGTTTGGAGGATTGGTGCCTAAATCTATTGTGTGTTAAGCAAATTTCCTGGGCTTCCATCTGACATTGCATAAATCGATTCAAATTTGTCAACAGACCTTCCCTCACTCCTAGATATTCTTGTCAGTCCTCAGAATGTTTGACTGGACATTTATATTATAAGAAAGTTAGTTCCACATGCTTGTGCAGTATATTCATTCTTTGCTGCACATTTTATGATAGCAAACCTCCCTCCCCCCCCCCCAAAAAAAAAATAGAAAACAGACTCTGAAAGACTCAGAGTTAGGGAAAATTAAAACCAATGTCTTCCAGAGAAATTTCTTCTGTACACGGCTTCTCAAAGCTGGCTTTTTTTCATGCCAAAAATTCAACTTTCAGTTCCCATTGTCTGGATAATAGAGATGTCCAAAATGTTCACAATGATTTTACTTAGGCCACACTGCCCGACAGAAAGGGCTGCTTTCTTGACTCCAGCCACTAGGCCTTACTGCCCTGCTATCCAGGGCTAGCCTACTGACTCTGGCCATTAGGCCATACAGTTCTCAGAAAGAGAACAGCCACACTGACTTTGGCCATTAAGCTGCACCCCCTGAGACTACGGGAGTTAGACACACAGCCCTGGAGCTACAGCGACCCCTACCCACCCCACAAGGGGAACAGGCATGCTTGCCCCACAACAGACTTTAGCAATCTTTAATTTTAAAAAAGTAATTGTAAAAGCAAGGGAATTCTAAATGACATTCACAGCACTTACGTCCCTATATGGATCCAGGCCTTAACCTCGAATGTCAAAGGGAGCTTTCATGCACTCAGATGTATGCTCCTATTTAAGTACAGAACTTGGACTTAAGATTTCTCTGAGAATTTGGAGTGAAATTCACATCTACTCAGGCTCAAACAGAAATTGCATAATTTTGATCATTCAGATGCCAGGATACTAATGTCTGATTACAGTTCTCAGTGGAGGTTTACAGCGGAACATTAACAAAATAAAAATAAAAGGTTTTCATATTACAAAGCTGTTGAAATCAGACATATTTCATAGACACTGGATTTTGAAATTAACCTGTCTGACTGCAATAGCCATCATCATAATGAGAAATATTGGTGATTTCCTGGGAGCTGGCAATCTAGAAATTCAGCCTGCATAGCCATGTGAGCATTGCTGTCATGCCAGTTTTGATAACCGAACAGTCTATATATGTAGAAAGCCTCTGTAATTAATTATTTCATTATTATCTGCTTCTGTCACTTTGCCAGGTATACGAAGTAAGCTTGCAAACAACTGCATGTGCTAATGTTTAAAATGTGTAAGAAACTGAATTTTAGAAAATCCATTCAATATTTCACAAGACTGTAAACTTCGATGTGAAGTATTATTCCAAAGTGTTCTTGGTCCTCAGGGTTCTAACTAACTATGGTATTACCTGCAATTACTTGTATTGTCTGCAAGTCCCCAGTGGCAATAATTAGTCTACCTGTTGACATACTATTTCTCCTGCTCTATTGTTAATGTAGGCAATTGATTTGCACATGGGTGTAATTACCATCACTGATGGTGTCGGAGATGAGCTTCCCCACCAGGGTCCTGTCAATCACCACTTTCTCCAGCTGTGGCCCAGAAAGACTTAGGGACACCAGTACACCTGAATGAAAGAGGAGCTAAATCCAAGAAATCAGAAAATAAGACATCAGGAATCAATCAAGAAACTGGAACGTTCCAAAATACATATTAACACCTCTCTGTTACATAGTAATCTAATTTACGAAATTAGAAGACGTCTTTTATCTTGGCTGACAAAATATATTATATGAACTATGAAAGCTTTATCAATGAAAAAGAGAAATAGAAAGAGAAATGTATCGTGACTACAAATTACATGTGTACAATAACCATTTATGCTTATTACTTCAAAACTTTGGGCCAAAAGTCTCCATTGCATGGAATATACTGAATTCAGATGCTGAAAACTGTGATTGAAATCCTGTCCTGTATGATAAAGAGGCCAATCTTATCAGGAAGTGTATTTTAAGTATCAAAGACATATTATGTTGCATTTTTTCCTGCTAATTTTATTCCTCAGAGGAAACATAGTTAAAGCTTATTATGAAATATTCTCATGTATATAGAAATTTTAAAAATTTTAGCCAAAGATTTTTCAAGTGTTTAGTGATTTTTGGATGCCACCATTTTTGGGTGCTCAACTTGAGACACTTGAAAGGAATCTGATTTTCAGAGGTAGGTGCATAGCACATTTTCTTATGGGTTCGTACTGCATTTAGCAAAATTAGGTGCTACCACTATATAAATATTTAAAAATTATAACTAATAATGTTATATCCTCAGTCATAAAATACTCTAAAAGTTGTACTTGCACTTTAATTTCATCTCAGCTGCACACAGATATTTAAAGCATCAGCTTTCGTCTATCCCGATTGTTGATTATTCATGTGCTTTTTAATTTATAAAATGGTGTCTAGATACCACAATGATAGGTCCCTAATAAATTCTTATACTAATAATGTTGTTTAGCATGAGGTCTCAGAGCACTCCCAATAAAGAAGGAACTGAAAGCTAAACACAATGCAGGAGAGTGTCTCGGGCATCAAACATCCCTACTAAATTCTCCTCTATTAAGTGGCACAGACTGTACTGCAGACTAAGTCCCAGTGAATAGCAGTCGTTTCGATTGCCATGGTTTGGCAGAAGGGGTGTTTGGTGGAGGGGACAAGCGCAGCTTTATTTTTGCCTAATTAAATTACCAAAAGCAGTTCAAGTTTGAATTAAATCCACCATTGCAAAGTAATGCAGAATAAAGACTGAAGATCTCGACTCCATTGTCAACTTGACATTACTGTGCATAAGCAGAAGCAGTATGCAAAATCACGGTCATGATAAAAAAAAACTATTTTCTGGAATACCTTGATTATAAGGGGCAGAGTTAAGGATAGATTGAGTCTCTTTGTCCATATATGGACTAACTGACTGCCAACGTGTAAGAGTTTTTGTTTGTTTGTTTGTTTTTTTAACAGCACCCTTAATGTGTAATATGTCTGAAAAAACATTGAAAAAAATCAGAAATGTGGGTTTGATCCCCAGATATACCATAGTCCTGCTCGGTGCATTGGGGGAGAGCATATTTAATTGGCATGATTTTACCTTCCCTTCCCCCACTGTATTAATTTCCTTGGCACACATGGGCTCAAAGAGTCAGAGGCATTAACATGACTGTCACTGTCAAACGTGAAACAGTTGCAAACAGTTTTGGAGTTTGCTATACAGAGACCTCAGCTTGATTGGTGCCATGGTAAACATTTCATTCAAATCTTTTAAACCTTTTGTTAAAGACACAGAAAAGAAGAAGACAAACAGCTAAAGCATTTGAACTGTAAAGTAAGTAAGGCTCTCATTTTAACAACATTTCTTGTTCCCCTTCCCTTTTGCTGGAGAGTTTTTAGAAGGAACCTCCCCTCCCCCACCCCAACTGTCTGTTAGGTGGTATTAAAGGTGGTAACAACACTCCTTTTTGCAGGGGAAAGACAAGAAGTTAGTTGAGGTTGGCTGGAGTGGTTGTTTTTGCTGCTGTTCTTAAAATCGAAATCATCTAGTTTTCTTGAAGGCACAACAAGACACACATACAAAAGGGGAAAGAACAAAACAGATTATTTTAAATGTAGTTTCTGTCTCTGGTGTTGACTGTGACTTGCATCCTCTCTGCTGGAAAAACAGAGACACAGCACATTAACCACTCAGAGACCAGACAAACTTGTACCAACACTGGGCTATTTAGGGTCTTGCTTTTGGCTGTCTTTTTGGTCACACGCTAACAAAATGTTGCAAAATATAGACTTGGCCAGAGTCTTATTAGACAGATGGCAAAAGCAGAGGGATAGGAAAAAGAGGAAGTAAGATGGGGAAGGAAAAAGACATCTTTTGGGATGAGGACGATGAAGGCCCAACAGTGTCAGAGTGCATCATGGGTTCCAGAAGATGGTTGGGGGTGGGGGGAGGGGAGGGACTCACCATAACGGTGAGGCTTGCTTCTTCCTGTTCTCCCATCTTTGTCAGCCAGCATCAACATCCATTAATTTCCCCCTCACAGTCTCTTTTTGAGGATCCCAGAAGGGAGTGATGAGTGAAATAGCCCATCCTTCATTATTGTGTCCACCACTTAGAACTAATTTCCAACACACCAATGTTGGTGCACTGATTTCCAGCCCCATACTTTTCATTTTTCCTAGGCCTGATCTCAAAAGAGTTCTTGAATTAGATCTGTAAGTCTTTTTGGTTAGACTAATTCAGTCCATTTGTCTCCCTCTTACATTTTATAAACTTCTACCTACTTTCCCCCAGTTAGACTGACAACACAATTCTGATTTAACTGACTGCACTGGACCCACTTAAATGCCTGGTACAGAAGAGTAGAGGTGTGGGGGTGCCCCTCCATAGTGGTAAGCTAATTAAGTTACAGCCTGCTGCTTAAATTTATCACTGGCCATCTTCATTCAACTGTGTCCTGATCAACTCTCTAAGAGCTTCTCTGCCAGCAAGGATCACTGGACCACATTGTGCTCTGGTTCCACCCCTTATGCCCCCCTATTCCAGAAAAGGAAGTGGCTGGTAGCAGAGGACTAGCTATGCCAGCCTGAAACCTGCTGAGCATCCCCCATATCAGAGGGATCTTCAGCTGTCGCATTAAGGCAGCTTTAAGCCTTCTCTGCATCACTGGAGTAGCACAAAGGGGACTTGCCAGGAGCCAAGGATCCAGAATTGTGTTTATATTTCTAATTTAAATATTTATATTTTTAGAAGTCTATATTTTAACATTTTGATGCCCGGCAAATGCTTGCCTTTCTAAAAGATGTTCTAATAATCCGTGTCTATTCTATGTCACGAGTGTGAAACAAACATTGATGTATAACATGCTGTTAGATGGAATACCAGGCAAAACTTCCTTGCAGTGAGATCTATTAAATTGTATAAGAGTTTCCAAAGGAAGCAGCAGGAACACCATTACTTTAGACTTTTAAAAATGAACTGCAAAAGCACTAGGAAGTATATAGTTGGGAGCAATCCTTAACCGATAGTGGCATGGATTAGATGACCTCAGAGACATTGTCCATCTCCAATTTATATGAACATATTATGGTGTCGGGGATAGCAGATATTTTCATTTATGAATTTTCTTCAGTTTTCAGATAATACTTCTTTCTGAGTTTTGTATTTTCCACATTTTGATTGAAAGGGAAGAGAACAAAGGATTTCATTTGTCTGTGCTGAAGTATAAGAAGTAATAGAGAATTTGATGATCTCATCTTCCTATCAGTATTGGCTTTCTTTCTCATTATTGTCCCTACCATACTACCTTTGCAAAATAGCAGTTATACACATCTTAATGAATGAATATAAATTGTATGCACCCAACAGGAGTGAACAGAACAACGTATAAACAAATGAACTATTTCCCTCTCTTTCTTTTATTAATATTTTTAACCAAAAACTCTCCAAATACATCACTTTTCTACTATTTATATTAGGTTTTAAAAACTAATTAGCATGACATTTCAATACAAACTAAATATACCTGCTATGAAAAACATATCCATTAAAAGCAGAAGAAATTCTTTATTTTAAGTAACCAACTCCTATTCTGCCAAAGACTAACATTGTGTTAGTCTGTAAGCACATACAATATTTTGAGAGTCCAAGTCATGACAGATGTCCTTTAAGGTTCTGTCCTAGTAAAAATGTTTAGACACAGTTACACTCCTGTAGCTTTTATTACAACTTTTCAAAACTTCAGTTTATCCTTATGTTGCAGTTAGATTAGATAAAATCACAATTTATTTCCAACTTGATAACGTGAGTACAGCAAGTTCTGACTACAGTTAGTTATAACTGTCCAATGAACACAACTGAAAAAGTGGAGGAAAAAATTCTCCAGAAGTTAATCAAATGAATCTGCAAGAACAAAAAGGAATACATTTACCATGAGAAATCTCCATAAGCTTCTGAGCTGTGCAAGCTCTTAAAGCGAGGTATTATCTAGCGAGCAGAAATGTTGTCCTACAACACAAGGGCAAAACGCCCCAAATCCTTCAGTTCCAACAGATTTGAGGAAGGGAGGGTGGTTGTGTAAATAAATTCCTCACCACTTGTGCTCTCCAGCTTCCTATGCTTGGGAGTCAATCTGTTTTTTCATCCAGGAAATGTTCCTACAACCTTAGGGCATAAAAAAATCTCCCTTCTCTAAATGGCAAGATGGTGTGGTGCTCTGCATTTACTTTAGAGAAGAGGGCAGTGGGATAAAGGAGGTGAATCAGCTCTCTGTTGCAAGCTCTCTCCTATTTTACAGAATAGGGACATCCACCACTTCTCTCTGCGCAGCAGCCAGAAAGAACGCTTTCTGCTTTGTGATCTCTGTTCAGTCAGCAAAGAAAAGTACCTTCCGCCTCTCAGATGACTACATTACAGTACCAAAGCGACATGATTTGTTATTTTGCTGCATCTAATTTGTCCATCTTATGTCTATGTACAGACCAGTGATTTGCAACCTTTTTTCATCTGCAGACCCCTAAAAAATTTTGAACAGAGGTGTGGAACCCTTTGGCAATCGTAGACACAGTCTGCAGCCCACCAGGGTCTGAAGATCACAGGTGGAAAACCATTGATCTGAACACGTCTGATGTGGCCACCATCCTGATATTAAGAGGCACCAATGCACATCAGTCACTTAAAATTTCTCTTTGTAGTGTGTTGGGGTCACCTGCAGTATAATTTGGGCTGGTAAAAGCTGGCACGTGATGGGCAGGCTGCAAATGCACACAGACACAGCTGGGAGTGACTTACGTGCCAGAGGCTGTTTGTGAGCAGTCCAGAAGTGGAGACAACAGCAGCAAAGCCGTGTAAAAGGTATCCCAGGTCACAGGCAGGGGTGACACAGCTGTGCCCTGGGTACGTTACAAGGGGCTAATCTGTGATCTGCAGACAGGTAGAGTTTGAAGTTTTTTTGCAGGGTGGACCTGTATGACCCTTGATACCCTCGCTAACAGTTGCCAAAATGCCCCTCCACAATGCTCAGATGAATATTGGCAGAAGACAGTCTGCTCAAGGGGAATTTAGGCCCTAGTGTAGCAAAGTACAGTACTTAAGCGCATGTTTAACTTTAAGCATATATTTCAATCCCTATCTATTCAGCAAGGCACATAAGTACACGCTTAAGTTCCACTGAAGTCAAATCACAAAGTCCAGCCATCACCAGGGAATATGCAAAGGGGGGCAAGGAACTACAAAGCAATTCTTGTTCATGCAGGTTCACCCACCTCGACTGCCGGTTGCTCTTCCCCCCACCCCATTGTAATTATGCTGTCACCTTCCTCAGTGCAGCTGAGGTTACTGTTGTTACATGTTAACATTGCACAACAATCAATGCATTTGTGATTTTGCCCTGGATCTCTACCAACGTGTTATGAACTAACTGCTGTGATTAAAAGCAAATAATTTAATATGATGGAAAATGTTCCTATTGCTAGCTGGCAATAAGTACTAACTTCTCATGTGTTTTATGTGTCACCATATATCTTTCTAAATCAGGTTACTTGCGTGCACATGCACAGAAGCTAATTGTACAAGCCGTCAGCATTTATTGCTCTGTAGCTCAGCTCACAATTAAGCTCTAAATGTGCAAATGATCATAACATAAAAAGTATTTACATACATATGCAAATTTGCAACTTAAATAAAATCAATGTAACTAAATAAAAATGCAAAATTATTATTAGCTGTCAATATTCACTTCTGTTACCTTGCATTCATCCAATGAAATATGTAAATCCTGGCATGTGTTAGTCCTACACTATAATGTGCAGGCAACAATCAAGAAAGTCGGAACGAGATTATTCAGCTAGCTCTCATTAGTTTTGCAAATATACACTGTACACCGAAGCTGAATAAATAGCATCATTTCACAGTACTGAATTCACATTTGTGGCAAAATACTTTGAAGCATTCCAGAATATTAAGGAATTATACTATTGGTGAAAAGTAGCTGCAGTTTCTTCACAGCACATTCTAATTAAAATAATAGTGAAATTAATTGACAACATTAAATTGTTATTCCTGACCAACACCAGAAGGGAGGAACAATTTATTTATAAATAATACAGTGACATTTTACTGGAAAGACATCTTGCCTTTCTTTTCTGTCAAAACATCTTTTACGGTCTATTTATTTTCTTCTTTTGACAACAACTAACAGAAGATCACAAGATTATTTCAGCAGCTCATCATAGGTCATCAAACTTTGGGTTTAGAACTACAGTTACTAACATGGCATACATTCACATGCTACTGGAACTAGTAGGTACAGAGCTAAAAAACAGAGCTCGGTCCTTTAGGGCTCTACTAAGCTCTCATAAAGGGAATACTATAGTCCTTTAAAAAACAAACAAACAAACAAACAAAAACACAATACAGTCTAGGTTTTGTCATCATGAACTAGCACATTTTCTATTTCTCTAAGTTTATAAGAAATATTCAAGTGTATATACAGGGTTACAAGAATAAAGAGCACAGTCGAGATTTTTTTGCCAATGAAAAGCATGCAAATATAAAACTTCTAGTGCCATGTTTGTTATACAGGAAAAAATGATGACAGCATACTTCAGACACAAAACGAAACTTTAAAAAAATATATAGAATTGGGGCAACATTACGGTTTAGTGGTAGTTCTAGGCATTAACATGCAAAAGACCATATGATTTATATGCATAATTATGCTGTGTGTAACTGTAGTATTGTGTATGCAGTCTATCATTTGCACACACAATAAACATAATTGCACATTTAATTTTAGTAGCTGTATGCCTGCATTCATCTGAAAAATCTGGCCCCCAATTTATTGCTCCCTTGGCTGGTTAGAGCCCGGAAGCTCAATGGAGACAGCACACAGAGGGACGATGGCTTTTCACATACCAGTAGCTAAGGCCTATGCCTATGTCTCACAAAATCTGATACACATTATATCAGCACTTCATGTGATTGCCCAGTTAAACTTGTCCTGCTTTACAGTTTTCCAACCGTTCTACCGTGCCAAAGGAGCAATGGCCAAAGAGAGACTGTGACAGTGGCAGGTTGTTATTACAGAGCCTCACTATGGTTCAGTCACCAACACAGGATTCACACACAGTGGCAAATATAGAATATTGACTTTTTTTGTAATATTTTAAGTTATATTTTTATTGATCACATCTGTCAGTAGTCTAAGATAAAAGGACTGGAAGCTTGAGGTAAATGGCAATCGGATAGCAAATCTGTGACTTCCCAGCCACCCATTCAAATCAAGCCCAGATCAGTAATTAATGAAAGTTATTAACATCTAATGACTATTTGCTGGAGTTATTCACTTTTCACTATCCATGCTGTTTGCTTATTGCTTACCACAATAACGGCAAGTTAAAGGAAAACGTAGTCTTCTCTATTATAGGCAAAGGTTGTTTTACCTGGAGTAGTATATAAATGGAATAGTGATATGACATAACACAGATCATTTCAGTGACAGAAATATTTTCTACTGAACCTGTTAATTATACACCCACCTGAAGTTTATAAACTTCTAACCTTCTTTTGTCAAACGATGCTTCCAAAAACACCAGCAAATTATTGCTTCAAATATTTTTAGAATTTACTCCTTCCCACCAAATAAAATAACATGAAGTCTTTTTGTTTATATTTTTTAATTCATTGGTTCAAAACCATGGGATTATACTGTCACAGACCACAATGCTTTGCACATCTACTGGGCAATTCATGAAGGGTTGGAGCTAGTCACTTTCACAAGGTGTTAGGGAAAAGATAAGTAGCAATACTTTGTAGATACTGTATGACAAAAAAGAATTGTTAAGTAGGTATTTTGCAAACTGTCCTACTTGAGAAGATCTTTTCCAAATTATTCATTTCCTCTGTTTTATTTTCACTTGGTGAAGAATTACTATTTATTAGGAGGAGGATGGAAAGCAGGATAACAAATGTTTCGACTGAATATTCTCCGGATTTTCTAAATCACTGTGGGAAAGTTCAATTCCAGTTCCTTATTGTATAAAAGCTGTACTGAGCTGTGATAGTCTCTAATTCAAAATGGCGTAAGAACTGGAGAAAGCAAAAGGAAATTGCTTAAGATAGAGAAGTAATTATTATTACTACCTTTGTTTTTACCTCTAGCTAATTTTCAAGCAAAATACCCCAAGAAAACGTATCGGAATAGGTCAGATATTTATTTACCTATTTATATGATCCCATTGATGTAGTGTCAGATTATTTAAAAGTAGAAATATCAATCTCTCTCTTTTCCCCCCCACCTTGTATGAGAAATAACTTGGTAAGTCTATATTGTTTCTTTTGTATGTATGTATGTTTTGTATGCACATATATGTATGCATTTGAAGAATTTACTCAAAGAAACCTAAGTTGGAGAAAGGAGTTTTACCGAAGATAGTTGGCAAACCTAGATGTTGTGTTAAGGGTGGGGTGATATAATTCTGGCTGGAATAAGTCCCCTGGCAAGAGGCTCCAAAATTCCAGGAGCCCGTCCTTAAAGCACAGGCTGCAAGAGGCGGCAAGCTGTTCAAAGGACAAGTATTCCAGTCTAGTAAGGAGTGAGAGTTTACAGAGCTGGGGATATGATAGGAAGGAAAAAGATATGGGGAGACTGGGTAGAAAGAGAAAAGAGAGAGTAAGTAGCAAAAGGGTACAAAAAAAGATGAACCACCATTATTTTTGTGTAGTGACACTTAAATCTGATCACAATTCAGCTTCTCTGATTCACACACTTCTTCCCTTCCCTCCTTCCCCCTCCAAAATCTGGGCCTTGAATAACTGCACAGCTGATGCTTAAAGTTATCTTTAGAAGATTAGCATTCACTGACAAATTGTTATTGTTAAAAACAATTCTGGAAATTTCTTTAACATACATGGGACTTGGATACTTTAAATACACAAAGAGGACCGTACACATCTGGAACTATTAAAATGTAAGTTACAACGAAAAACACTTTGCAAGAGCAAAGTACAAAATTTGTTTTTAAGAACTATATTAGTAACGTTTTTAAAAGGTTTTCAATTCAGTGAGGAAACATTTTAAAACATGATGCACCTTCCTCACAAACATCAAAAGGTACGTGGCAATGCGCAAACTTTTAAAATGATATAATACACTAGCCTTATCTCCATAACAAGCCATTGATTAGAAAACAGGATCACACATTCCAATATGCCATACTGTTTCCACTTACCCTGCTGCCCTGTGCTAATGACGGTGTGAACAGATGTTTCCTTTTTACAGTATATGGATATTTATGTACACATAAAGAATAGTTACATGTGCATAGCTTGCTACAAGCCCTATACTCTGTGACTTGATGTGTGATCTGTTTACCTAGGTTCTCACAAAACCCCCATCACCATGGTATCCAGGTTCAAAATAAATGCTTTGATACATATGTGTAAATGTTTGCAATGTGAAATATATATATTATAAAAATATTTTCCAGGCCTGTTTATACATTTGAACGGCTCTTTTGATTATGTGTGGGTCTGATCCTGTTATGTGTTTAGTGCCTTCAAATCCTATTATTTGTGTGGAAGCTGAAGGCATTCAGCACCTGAAAAGATCAAGTCCTTATTGAGTAAGTCTTGTTAATAAAATGACCACAGAGCTTGATTTTATACTGTCTGTTTCTGCTTGTAAACAAAATCAAAACAAAGAAATCCCCCCATGCTAAAACACCAGTGAGTTTCTATACCAGTTAACATGATAACATTTCAGCATCAATCACTGAATAGTCGTTCAGCTCCACTGACTGAACATTTCAAGAGCATGTCAAAACATTTTACCTGACAGACATATTTATTCTTCCATTTGCTCAGCACACACTGACTGTTTTGCATCAGCTCCTAAAGAACAACAGAAAACAGAAAGCGTGGAGTTGGCTGTATACATTGTCATGAGCAGTTACGGTGCTTCTGATTTTCAAGCATGAGAGATCAGCATGCCACACAAACAAAGATGCAACTGTTTTGGAACAACCCACTGGACAAAAGCACACTTATCATCACCAAGAGGGCTGATCCTTTATGAAAATTAAAGCTGTTGAAAGAGGTTTGAAAACCGGATTATTTGTTGCCCTACTTGAAACTTTCTGAAAGGTACCTCCAGCTCCTTCAGAGCGTCTCGCAGTTTTTCTGGGCGTTTGTTTTTAAGCATCCAAGGATAATCTCGAGCTGGCAAATAAAAAATACGTTTAAACAGTCACAAACTATGTTTTATTGGTGAGGGAAAACAAAATAATAAGATTTATAGGATCTTAAACATAAACCTTATACAGAAACTTGTCTATAATTGGAGGGAAGTGGGTATGGCTTCTATTGTCAAATGATATCCTTTTGAAAGGCTCTGTCATAGAAACAGTTAACATGAAATATCCTCACCTACCATGATTTCATCATGGCAATCATGGATAAAGCTCTCAGGGCAAAATATCCTCCCCAGCTGCTAAGCATTTGCCATGGGAAAGTCTCTTAAGCACAGTGTTTCTAACTCACAGAGATGCAAGTTATCAGTTCCCTCCTGACTCATCTTAGATATTATTATGTTGAATTGAAATTAAGGGCAAAAATTCCAAAAGCAAGCACTAACTTGTGTCCACAAAATATGCATGCATGGATGTCAGTGGGTAATTGTGCACTGCACTACTACTACTATCTGAGCAATTTAGGCATTTATTATTGAAAATTTGGTTCCAAGTGGCTGCCAAGACAAGCAAACAAGAAAAAGATGGGGGAGAGAGCAGAAAGGAAGTTCAGCACCAGGGTATATGACTGCTTGCCCCACTTACATAGGAATCATGGATACTTAAAATCCTCTAACAAATCTTACTAATTTTATTTAAATGCCTAACTTTCAGAAAACAATTTTGAAACACTTGGTTGAAGATACTGACTCTGAAGTACTTAGGAAAGCAAAGCTCCCTGTGGAATCAATGGCAATAGCTATGTCATAGCTAAAGGATCAGGTTCTAATAACTTGCTAAATGTCATTATTTAAAAAGTGAGCAATTTTTTCCCCAAGAGTGCATAGCAGAAAAGCACATGAAACTGGAAAACTTTTTCTCTGTCTCTTTCTCTCTCTCTTTTTTTTTTTTGTGTCTAAACTATTTAATGGAGACTTAGTGAAAAGTTTCAAGCTCTGAGCTGTCAGAGTTTGTATGTCAACTTTCATTCCAAATGAATTAACAGTCAAGTTTAAAACCCCACAAACAGTTTATGATAGAAATGTTATAAACTCCTTCAGCATTGCACTATCTATATCATTTAAAACCAAAAAGAAGCACATAAATATACAACGTCCCTTGTATTGGACCAGGCCAGTGTCAATAGCGCTGCTATGATCATTCTAATTGGGCATGTAAGATCACATTTCAATAAGCCTTTGTGTAAATTCTGAACTCTTAGTTAATATACAAAATGGGAAATTGCTCATACAAAAACCATATTGTGTGTCCAAATCACTATTTGAGTACGAAAATTACTCAGTGCAGCCCCGTCAAAAATATGGCCCATAAAGTGTCATGTGGAATTCTGTGCTTTGCGGCAGCCCTGATCTCAGCACAAAGCCCTGATACGTGGGTTGTGCCCTGATAAGTCCAATGACACCCAATAAGGGAGGAAGCTTCCCATCTTGACACAGCGCTGTAGGGTAGCCAGTTCATGGGAGTAACTACAGCAACATGGCTACAGTAGCTTGTGCTCCCATTACACGTCACATATATGAGAAAAGCTGGTTGGTGCAACTGTGTATATACTGGCTCTGCTCTGCCTACAACAGACTGACCCACCAGATAGGGGACGCATGCAGAACAATACTCCACAGCATACAAAGGACAAATTCTCTACATGGCTCCTTAAATTTTGCCCCCCTTCATAGAACTTTACTAGTTCTCCTGGACACAGGGCTCTCCAAGCATACTGGGGATAGCGGGTTCAAGGAGGATTTGTCCTTATGGGCCATATCCTGCCACCAAACAAACAAACAAAACAAAACACACTCTCTGTCATGTCTAGTAAAAATATTTGAAGGGAGAAGTTGGTCCTAACACTAATTCAGTTAAGATCAGATACAATGTTAATGGAATTCTTGCAGCATAAATTTTATTTTCCAAAATCCCCCCAAAATCAATTTGATTTTTCATAGATGTAATGCGATATAGGTTGAACATGAAAATATGGCATAAGAAATAGTAATTATGCAGTGGTTATAAAACTTGTGGTGGAGGGAAGGTTTTATCATCAAATGATAAACCTCTAGCAGCACTGTGATAGTAATGTGATACTATCATTAAAACTTCTTTTAACTAGCAAGTCGGAACATAGAATCCAATATCAATTTTGCAAAACACCCCTACCAAACCAATTATGAATACACGTAATTATTAGCACCATGTTTCTTTTACTCCTATTGGAGGCATTTTAGTTTTGTAGCAGTCAATATTTAAATTAATTTATTTATTTAAGATATTTATTGATAATCTGCGGATTGAACTTGAGAAGGAAACCCCTGGATCCTGTTTATTTTTGTGTTTTTACATGGCAAGAGAAATGAGAAGCAATAGGGATTACCATGGTCAATGATATAGAAAAGATATACTGCAATTACATAGGAAAGGCTTAGTTATACCTTGTGAATTATTTTGTGCTTTTTAGTTCTATGATATTCAGTTCCCTACTGTGTGGCATTTGCAGAAAGTTGGGTTTGGAGAAGAAAGATTATTTTAGTGTTTTGCCAGGAGTAACAGCAATTAAAAAAATAATGCAGTCTTACAATAATAAGTAACTTAGAAAATGCCCTTACATTCCACAAACTGTTGCTTCTCTTCTAAGTAACCATAGTTCATTTCTGATACTAAAAAAAAAAAAAAAAAAAAAAAAAGAGAGAGAGAGAGAGAGAGAAAGAAAAGATGTTTGTTAATTCTCACAATTACTGTCAGCAAATATTAATACATTAAAGATGTATTAAAGATAATAATACACAGAAATTTACACAAAATTAAGACAGCTCTGGTTTTTCCACCTCACAGTCGGATATCTTAAATTTGCAGGGAAAGAAAAGATTATACAGCCCAACAGGTGGGCCAATATTACTGAGCCTCCAATCTCATCAGATAGCGAAGTGAGCTGCAACTGAATCCAGGAGAGAAGCTGAGTCAGTCTGTCATCAGAACCATGGAGACAGCATATTAACCACCAAGCTAAGTACGTGGGATGCCCACACAAGCCTCCACTTTAACCTGGCCTGAAACAGGAAGTAACTGTAGCTGAAAAGACCTTTTGGGCCATCAAGAAACTTCTAGGATTAACAGGATTAATCAGATAAAGAAAATTGATCATTCACTCTGAAATGCCTATTTCAGATACCAGGTAAGGATCCAGGAGGCTAACACTTGTGCATTCCTCTGCGTTTACGATGCCCTCTACTGGGATTCCAACAAATAAAAAATTACTGGAATGCTCAATATCAAACTGGCCATATCTGAAATATTATATTACATTAAAATTATATGTTTAAATAGTATTATTAATTGTGCTTTACAGCACATACAAGATGGTTAGGTAGAAAATACAGACACACTGAGGACTGGTTAATGTTTAGTTTATCACTGTCTGAAAATAAAAGAGGTATTTGGTCATATGTACTGACAATTCATTTAATTATGTAATTATTAATTTAATTATTAATCATTAAAATGCAATATAATTAATAATTATAATCTATATTTTCTGTTTATTGGATACAAAGTTTAAAAATAGATTCAAATTACTTAGGATAAGCATCTCTGTGACTGCTTTCTTATTCTAGAGAAATACAAAGACTCTTGTATATTAAGAAATTCATTGCTGAGTTTATACATAACTCTATTAGCCTAACAACTTACTCCCAAAGCAGACTGAACATTTCAAAGTGTTCAACAGTTTAATAATTAAATACAATTTATACTGTACCTGGTTCTTTCTTGTCATAGTATTGATAGATTCCAATGTCTTCATCTACATAATTGAGTGGAAATATAATTAAATCATGACTGTGTGACACTTGAAAAAAAATACAGCATAGTAAATGAACCACTTTTTTTTTTTTTAAATGCGTCCGGATAACTGACAATGTTACCGCTACTGGCCTGTAGATAGCAACTTTTTTTTTTTTTAAACTACTTGTGCACTTTGAGAAGCTCCCCTTCCCAGTGGTGGAAAGTTCCCATTTCTAGTCATGTGATGCTCTAAGATATTACACTTTAAAGAGATACTATTTTAATGTAAATTGGCCCAAAATTGACTTGATCTCATCCTGGCCTTGCAAAAAATGTTGAGGGAAATTCCTCATTTAGGGAAGAGAGTAGAAGGCATTTCTATGGTAGGCTGATTTGAATATAAAATAGCGGCTCACTGAAGCTGTTCAGAGGTTTGGAATGCTATAATAAGGACTGAGAGAGATGGGTTAGTGGGCAACAGGACAAAGGAGCATGATAAATTCTTTTATCATACAGCTCTGCAATTTATCACATAGCCAGCATTTCCACAGGTGTGATTGTATATATGCAGTATTTGTAATAAGCAATGTAAGGTTGGAATCCACTACAAAGAAATCTGAAAATAATGAACTGTCATTTAAAGATCTAGTTTCTCCCAACAAAATCTAACAGTTCATGTTTCTGAAACATAACAGTTCATAATATGCTTTTAATTACAATTATCATAATTATTTATTTTATTTAGCCAGGCCTTCCTGGCCAGTCCGTCTTTTGATTAAACATTTTATCCAGTTGTTATTACAGCAAGCTGGTATTCATAAGGATAAGGGACACTGAGGGATATGGAGTCCATATCTGATTAATCTCATTTTTGTACGCTTTTCAGTGTTACTGTAATGCACCTTTGTACAACCATCATAAGGACTACACGTCAAACAAATGTGGTTTTGATATCATGCACTTCAAGACCAGTGGTTTGCTGAGCAGTGGATTTTAGCATTTGCAAAGCTACAAGTATAAAGGTTTTTTCCACATGGATGGTAATTAGTCATGTATCTCAAATTACTTTGAAAACTGGAGTGATAGTGTAATAAGATAAATGTATCTTAAGTATACCAATTCTCCATTCAAAATTTTCAGAGCATGAGCAATAAAGTATTGTTACATATTAAGTACATATCCTAATACTTCTGCAATCTACTGGAATGTATGAATGAATATAAATAAATTAGTCATTAATGTGAAGCCTATAGTAAAGCAGCGCATGGCTTCTTAAAAGGAAACACGAATTAGACAATACATAGTCTTAATTTTTCATTATTGACAAAGATGCCCCAGATTAATGATAAGTAAAGAATCTGACCATGCTCTACCATACAACTTGTATCTAATTTGCTTTCTCCAAGCATAAAAATAAATGTCACATGAGTATTTAGAATTCTATAGCTGTTGAATATTCATTGACAGGTTTTGTTATTCTGTTTTAGAAAAAGGTTGGAATTTGGTCACAGTTGATTTACCCCCAACATGTAAGGTATTCTTCAACGACCACAGGTGCATCTCAGTCAGGCAGAAAGACATCTGATGGCAGATGGAAACTCAGTCCTATCAAAGGAAAGAAAGAAACAACATGTGCAAATTAATTACTTTCTATCACCAGTGAAACTGAAAGTCCCCTGGCAACAAAGTGGTAAAAGAACTTGTCACTGGTGATATTCTGAGAGCAGAATTATAGAGTAACCCTTGCATACAGTACTGCTCTCATTTCTGCTCCTATGAATGATGATACCTAAGAGACAAAAAATTAGTCCCTTCTGTTATATTAAATATACTATGTTGTTATACATATATATGAATTGTAGTTAAATTCTAAGTAAGTATTATAATAGGATCAGAAACAACTCTTAAAGGTCTGAAATATATCATTTGGATAACTCTAATTGCCTCTCATCTGTATGCAAAAATTGACATATTCAGCAACAGCAAACTTAGTGTTACATGAAAATGAGGTTGAGAAAATAAGAATTTTTTTTGTTTTATATTTATAGCCAAATTTACAACCAGCCTCTATCTTTATCCTTGCAGCTGTTTACATACAACATTACCACATATGCGTGTCAAGGTAATAACTGTGCAAGCAAAATTAGAGACTGTTATCTGAAGGTTTGACCCCAGAACATTAGAATATACTTTTAGGGCTTGACCCTGCAAGCCCTGCACACAGAGAAGATTCAGTGAAGTGGAGAGTGAGTTTTGAATGTGAGAGTCTTGCATGCTAGGTGTTGGAACTAGTGGTGTGGGAGGTGCTGTCGCACCCCCTGGCTTGAAGCGATTTCCATTATGTATCCAATTTGGTGCAATGGCTCTCTGCACCCCACTATAAAAATTGATCCAGCACCCCTGATTGCAGGCACTAGTAATTAATGTGAAATATCTGAAGCTTTCCTATATCAGAAATATAGGGAGATTACATTAAATTATTACTAACTCACAAGGACAACAGGTGTCAATCAGGTAACATTTATGAGGTGAATGCTATGTAAAATGATTACAACTTGAATTGGTTTTTTTCTTTAAAGCGTTGCCAATGCATATTCACAGTTGTGAGGAGTCCCCTTCTCTCCTCTCTCTCCTCCTATGCCACTGAGCATCACAAACCTTCTAGAAAGTAGTATCCATTGGATCTGTATGACCCACCTCTTGTGGCACCAAATATTCCATGCTGAGGTTACAAACAAGGTCATTGGAATTGGAAACGGTAATGAAAAAGGGCACTAAAATGATTAGGGGCATGGAAAAACTTCCATATTAATAAGACAGGGACTTTTCAACTTGGAAAAGAAATGACTGAGGAGAAACATGATAGAGGACTATAAAATCAGGACTGGTGTGGAGAAAGTAAATAAGGAAGTGTTATTTACTCCTTCTCATAACACAAAAACTAGGGGTCACCAAATAAAGTTAATAAATAGCAGGTTTAAAATGAACAAAAGGATGTATTTCTTCACACAATGCACTCAACCTGTAGAACTCCTTGCCAGAGGATGTTGTGAAGGCCTAGACTATAATGGGGTTCAAAAAAGAACTAGATAAGTTCATAGAGGATAGGTCCATCAACAGCTGTTAGCCAGGACAGGCAGGGACTGTTGTTTGCCAGAGGCTGGGAATGGCCAACGGGATGGATCACTTGATGATTACCTTTTCTATTTATTCTCTGTGAAGCACCTGGCATTGGCTACTGTGGGAAGACAGGATACTGAGCTAGATGGATCACTGGTCTGACCAACTATGGCTATTCTTATGTCATGGGCCCCAACCACCTCAGCTCCCTCTGCCCAATAGTCCCATACAAGTAGAACTCTGAGGAATAGAGGAAGAAAGGCATCTAACATGAATTTGCAGAGGCAACACTCTTGAAGAACTGTAGTTAATAGGATACTGTACATAACCATTTTGTTTTTCATTTTTGAGACAGACTCATTTTCCCACAGTGGGAGTCTAAACAGTACTATAACCCCAAAAGGATGGGCTGAGGAGTTCTAATTGGAACTGCCTTCCCAAAACAAAGATCAGACATAAATGTCAAATGAAGAGAGTTGTATGATGAAAATATTAGAGACTCCTCATTGATGTCACCTTAGCCCTGGTAAAGACTGCTGTAAGACCCTGAGATACTTTCACCTAGCTAATATATAATATGTTTCAGTGCACAGCCTAATCCACTTAAACTGTGCTGAGTGGAAAAAGCATTCCCTTTACACTGATCCCCAAAACTACAAAAAAATCTTGCTGACTTCCGAAACCCCTTAGTCCAATCCAAATATGAGTGCAAAACACTCATGACACCTAGTAAATGGAGTGTAGTTTCCCCTGGGGGAGAATGAGTTTTTGGCAAGAAAACCAGATTAACAGCCTGTTGCTGGAACTCAGGCACCATTTTTGGAATAAGTATGGGATGAGGATACAGGACAACTTTGTCCACGTGGAAGACAATGAAAGGAGGCCAAATGTTAAAATTCTGTAACACTGTCATTCTTCTTGCAGATGTAACTGCAATTAAATGCTTTCTTTAGCAACAAGTGGAAGAAAAACAGTCATCAAGAATCACAAGATTAAGGTCCTTGATAGAATGTGTTCTCTGACTAATGGGAAGACATGAATTAACTGTATTTTTCAGAAATCTTGTGATGGTGGTTTGACTGAAAAAAATGGGAGCTGCCACTTCCAGATGATATACTGAAGTCGCATGCTGGAGCACTTTAACAGAATAGAGGCTGAGAGACTTTAGGCACAATAAATAGTGTTACCATCTGCTTATAGAGAAAAGCTTTTCTACTTCTGAGAGTAGTATTTCAACTTACATGGATTTCTGGACTATAGCAAAAACTCCTGCCCTTCCAGAGAGCACACCAGATCACAAATAATTAATGTCATGTGACCCAAGCCAAGAGGTGGAGCAACTCAGGATTAATATGCACGACACTCTCTTTTTGAGATAGCAGGTCCAATGATACCAAAAGGAGAAACAAAGATTCTCATAAGACATCTGTTAATGGAGCTATGTGATCTCGCTGTACGATATATTGCTTCACCATTATTATTAGGAAAGCACCCCAGCTGAACTG
Source organism: Mesoclemmys tuberculata (assembly GCA_007922155.1). Classification (NCBI taxonomy): domain Eukaryota; kingdom Metazoa; phylum Chordata; order Testudines; family Chelidae; genus Mesoclemmys; species Mesoclemmys tuberculata. The sequence goes on along the minus strand of ML675614.1, from coordinate 17,271,768 downwards.
ATACACTTTGACTTCTTACTGCTTCAGGCAGCTTTCCCTGTATTTCTTTGGAAGGCAGAATATTGATTGAAATTTGCTAAAACTCCTTTTTTTGGTTACAAGATTTCTACATATTTCAAACCTGCTGGTCTGGACTCTGAAGTATTCTCTGACTAGCCTCACATTTTTATTATGGCAATCAACTTCTTCCAAGCTTGTAGATTCATTCTCACCCATAAATTAAGCTTATTCTTCATTGCAAACTTCAAAGTCACCATTCACTCAATCGGATTATGATGAAGAGTGAGTAGAAAACATCTGTTAAACATGGCATCCCCCAAGCTAATTTAAACTTCTCCAAATACAAGAGCCAACAGAGACATTAACAGGTATGGTAATACTTAGAACAAAATCCTTGCTTTTTCATCTAATTATTACCATTATATTTTTGGTTTTAGTCTCTTTATGAGCCAAGCCTTGAGTACCAGAGAGAGAGAACGGAAGAGAGGAGCAAAAAGGAAATACTGGCTTAAGCACCAAAAGAATGCTTTCAAGTGTTTTTCCTCCTTGAGTGTCAGAGACACAAAGACAGAAAGGTGCTTTGCAGTCAGCACCAACTAATAAGTTTTGGAGACTTTTCTTATTTTTAAACATTTTCACTCCACTCTCAAGAAAAAATAAAAGTTGTGTAAGAAGGGGTCAAACCGAAGCAGCATATTCAAAATTACATTTTAGTCCTCAACTGAAAAATGATGGATTGACTGTCCAGGAGAGTGACGTCTTCTGTTTATTCACAGGAATAAAAGATGGATCCTGCCAATGTACTCCAAACTTGATCTGGAGGTACCACATAAGCATATGTACATATACGAGTATATACACACCTTTTTCTGTAATCTTTGTCTAACTATACATTAGCTAAGGCTTTTCCCAAATTCCTAATGTGAGCTCTGTTTTAGCAAAACTTCACTACAGACAGACTGTTTTGTTTTTTTGACTTTAGCAAAGATTAATTACATGAAAGACAAGGAAATGACTACTGTTTTTATAAGCTTCAGGACAAAATATCTCCGAAAGCTCAGTTTTGTTTTCTTAAAACTTTTTCTATGTGGAATTATCAGAATTATCTCTCTGTAATCACTGGAACTTATTCCCATTCTCATTGTAAAGCTATAGCAGATCAGATTATATGTGTTCAACCAATGAGGAAAGCCAGAAAACTACTCTACAATTCATTCTATGTTTCTGTGATGTAGTGTTTGGAGCAGCAGTGATCAGACTCTTTTTCTTCTTCTTCATGACCTATTTCTCCTTCACCAAGGAGAGTAATTCCTTGCAGCACAGTGATATTAAGAAATGTAATAGTCAACTTTGTGAGATAAAGTCCAGATCCAATCAGATACAGTAGACCTGGAGATATATACTGTAGTTTTGATGAGCAGACTAATCTATGTCATTGTGCAAAATATGCAAAACACATATTTTAAAAAGCTGGAAAACAGGAAGGTTCATATTTTTAAAGTAACCTTTTTATTTGACTGTAACTTGATTAACTAGTTTAAACAACAAATAGTTATTAAGTACAAACAAGTAGATCTCTGACTTCAATTCTGCTCCCATAGCAATGAATGGAAAAATATACATTGACATTTATGGGAGCAGAATCATCCCCTTTATATTTGTTCACATGGATGTCATGTCTAGGGAAAAATATTTGATCTGAATGCTATATAACGAAAGGCATTTAGAAACAAAATTAAAATATAAAAGTCATCTAATTTTTTTTTTAAACTTCATTAGGAATCAGTGTGTAATCTGGTTGAATACAGAAATAATCCCGATTCTTAGTTCTCCCTTATAGTTTATTCCACCAAAATGCTAATATCTGAGTGATTTAAGGAAACCACGCTATCCCTCATATTTTATAGGCATGTCAATATTTGTCATGTAGGCATTCCCACTTCCGTCTGCTTACCATGGCTGGCTACGAGAGCCAACAAAGAAAATAAGAGGTTCACTGTCTTTTGCTAGCTTTGTCCTAACTATATAAGGGCTAGATCCTGCAAATGGATCCATGTGAGCAGACCCTGCACCTTGGCACACCACCACTGAGGTCATAGAATCATAGAATGTTAGAGTTGGAAGGGACCGCAGGAGGTATCTAGTCCAACCCTCTGCTCAAAGCAGGACTAGCCTCAGCTAAATCATCCCGGCCAGGGTTTTGTCAAGCTGCAGCTCAAAAACCTCTAAAGATGGAGATGCCACCACCTCCCTAGGTAAGGCATTCCAGTGCTTCACCACCCTCCTAGTGAAAAACGTTTTCCTAATGTCCAACCTAGATTCCTCCACTGCATCTTGAGATCACTGCTCCTTGTTCTGTCATCCACTACCATTGAGAACAGCCTAACCCCATCCTCCCTGGAAACCGTTTCAGGTAGTTAAAGGCTGCTATCAAATCCCCCCTCATTCTTTTCTTTTGCAGACTAAACAAGCCTAGTTCCCTCAGTCTCTCATAAGTCTTGTGCTCCAGCCCCCTAATCATTTTTGCTGCCCTCCACTGGACTCTCTCCAACTTTTCTACATCCTTTTTGTAGTGGAGGGCCCAAAACTGAACACAATACTCCAAATGCGGCCTCACCAATGCCGAATAGAGGGGAATAATCACTTCCCGCAATCTACTGGCAATGCTCTTACTAATGCAGCCCAATATGCCATTAGCCTTCTTGGCAACCAGGGCACATTGCTGACTCATATCCAGCTTCTTATCCACTGTAACCCCCAGATCCTTTTCTGCAGAACTGCTGCCTAGCCCATCAGTCCCCAGTCTGTAGCTGTGCATGGGATTCTTCCATCCTAAGTGCAGGACTCTGCACTTGTCCTTATTGAACCTCATCAGATTTCTTTTGGCCCAATCCTCCAATTTGTTCAGGTCCTTCTGTAGCTTATCCCTACCTTCCAGGGTATCTACCACTCCCCCTAGTTTAGTGTCATCTGCAAACTTGCTGAGGGTGTAATCTACCCCATCCTCCAGATCATTAAATGAAGCTGTTGAACAAAACCAGCTCCAGGACCGACCCCCGGGGCACTCCGCTTGTGACCGGCTGGCAGCTAGACATGGAGCCATTGATCACTATTGATTACTTGAGCTCTATGATCTAGCTAGTTCTCTATCCATTTTATAGTCCATTCATCCAACCAACCCATACTTCTTGAACTTGCTGATAAGAATACTGTGGGAGACTGTATCAAAATATTTGCTAAAGTCAAGATATATCACGTCCACCACTTTCCCCACATCCACAGAGCCTCTTCATAGAAGGCAATCAGGTCAGTGGTAATTTAAGAGGGAAGAGGGATTTGCCTGCCTTCGTCTATTTGTAAGAGCTTCCTCGAAGTTTAGATCCAGAATCAGATCTGAACTTTCCCAAACGTAAGAGGTGTTTGGGATTTGGTTCATTGAAGAAATATCCTCAAACATAGTTCTCAGTTGGATTCAAAGTTGGGGCTTGTGTGGGTACGTGGTGTTTTGGTTCATCTCTGTATCTCATAATCCCATACATGGATTTTACAGGTTAGAATTTACAACACCTGGAAACTCAAGCAAAGAACAAACTAAACTTGAAAATGAACAACTGAGAACGTGGCTAAGATTGGTTGCTGTAGGAATCATAAGTCTTACATTCTGATATCTGCATATTTAAATTCTCATCTTTAAAGTGGCATTAGCAAAGCTGTGTGTGTTTAAATAGAAGTTTGAAATTACATAATAAATAATATTCAGGATCTAGTTCTCATTTATACTATGCTCCTTTACACCATTCTGGTAATATAAAGGGCTTTAAATGGGAGTATAAAAGATATTACATTTACCCACCACCCTTTTTACCCACTGTCCCCTTTACACTGTAAAAGAAATGTAGAGAGGTTTTAGTGTAAATGGGAATCAGGACCTCCATTTACAAATGCAATCTTCAATTTTAGGAAGGGGAAATCCAGACATGCTCTTATAAACCAACTCAATACAAAATCTGACCTATCTTAAAATATTAGACTTTTTTCATAAGAAAAAAGTAATATGTGGATGGCTGTACAACACACAGTACACACTGTAATGGAATACACGCTGAAGTTCTTATTGTAAGAAAGGCTGAATAATCATTGAAAGGAAATACATTATCTGATAACCCAAGTATTCTGGCATGAAAATCATACATTGTACATTTATTTCCATATGCTGTGAAGTTGTTTCATGCTCCATTGAATTAAATCTTCATGGTTTTTATTATTGTTTTAGAAGTCTGAAGCTTAGTCCTGTCTTTTGTAATTACAAGTAGTTAGGTTACAATTATAGTTTTAAATTTTAAGATATTTCAGTGTTTAACTGTAACAAAATTATATAGCTTCTTATAAATATCAAAATTGCTACACAAATCTCATCCTAACAAAAAGTTTGCCTAGAAATCAGAACACTTTAGCCCCAAGTGATAGCAATTAAAAGCACCTCTTAAATACATAATCTTACACTTAATATAGCTGCTGCTCATCTATGTTACCCAGATTAAAAATATTGAGGCCCTGAACCCACAACTAGTTCTGCATGGATGGATTCCAAAGAACCTCCATGTGGGCCTAAAGTGCCACCTATGTGTACAGCCAATAGCAGGATCAGTCCTCAAAACAGTATCCATAAAAATCAATAAAATGTTCAGAAAATCATTGCACTTTTATTTGACTGTAAGTATCAGGATTCCGGAAATTATTATTTTGAACAGTTTGGTTGTTTAGCTGTGTGTTGGAGAGAGTCCTGAAGCACAGTGAAGAACCACTATTTGTTGCAGATCAGCTATACTTGACTTCTTGGATTAGCAATCTCTCAAAAAAAAAGAAATGTCAACAACCTTGTCAATTCACTTCTGTTCAAATATTAGCAGGGAAGAAATATTCTAAAATACACCTGTATGAAAACTATCTATTTCTAGAGGCTGATGGACAAGTATTTGTGTTTGTTTATTATATAAGGGAGTCTCCATTTTAGGCAATTTTACATTAACTACAACCTGATTCCTAGTGTGGACGCAGTTATACTGGTATAAAGGTGCTTTATACCAATATGGCTTAATTCTCCTTTCTGTACTGGAATAGCTTTATCGGTATAATGCACCCACTGCAACCTTTATGTACATTGGGTCTTTGGCCGACTTGCTGGACGAAAAGGAGGCATTGCCCCTTTAAGGGTTCCCTGGCAACAATGGGGAGATGGGAGAAAGCTTACAGGGATGGACTGGAGGGGTAGGATGCAGCTGGAGCCAGGTCAAGGTCACAGCACTAACCTTCCTGCTAACAGAAAGAGTGGGAGGGGCATTTATACCCTATGCAGTCATGAAGAGGCCCTCTTTACCATGATCATCAGGCTGAAAGCACCCACCCACCTAGGTACTTGGAATAAGACCAGGTTCCCTTTTGACCTGCTGTGGGCATTACACTAGTGGCCCCTTTTCCTTAGTGGAACTGGAATTTTTCCCTCCCCACCAGATTGGCAAAGGGTTTTTCACCTTCCCGTTAGCTGGTCTGGGGACTGGTGGAGTGGAGTAGGGGGTTAGATTAGCATGTCACAACTTGTACCTAAAATAGTTGTGGCAGATGTCCAGTGCAGGTACTTGGTAGGGAAGGGGTGCAGTTATCAGACACATTGAATTGGAAAAGGATTCGAAGGAATGCATCCCTTACTGGAGCTGAGTAAGGGGGATTTGGGACCCTATGTCTTGTCAGCAGGGAACGAAAACATCTCTTTTCCTTGTCCCCTTTAAGGGGCCTGAAAAAAGGGGTTTGGGGTTCCTACATCTGGATTGGAGCCAGCCTCCTCCTCCCTACACTGTACAATTTGTTGCCAAATGCTTCCAGGTGTTTGAAGTGAATAAAGTTGCAGCCTAATTAAACCACATCCATGGCATTCTGTCTTTCTTCCAGCATGGCAGGACAAAGAACATTTTTACCAATATAATTGTGCCCACTCTAGAAGGCTTGAACCACTTTAAGTTTCGTTAAAGCAATACAACTTGTGTGTGGAGACAAACCCTTAATTAACATCATACTTTTAATTTATAACAAACTCACTCAATTCTTTCTGCACATGCTCGAATCCTTGACTTTAATGTAATTAATCACATCAGTGAGACTACTGCTATGGTACAAATTGGTATTCAAGGTTGTAGCAATATTTGTGCATTTTTATGTGTAAAATTCAATGCCTCATGATCACTATCTATTCCCTCCATATCTCCTCCGTCCTTACTCAGGCACACTGAAGTCAACAAGCATTTTGGCTGAGTGAGAAGGGCATGATTTGGCCCTTTTAAAAAGTGGGGGGGGCATAAATTTAGTGTAACTGCCTTAAAGGCATCTATTTTATTTTGACATCACTATCGCATCACTTTCCTTCCGAAACAAAAACATTTTCACATCTGTGCGCCTATATTTTAGACATCTACAGCCATATTTAGGCACCTAAATAAAAGTGACCTGATTTTTAGAGGTATTTAAGCCAATGGATACTGTGGATGCTCAGCACTTCTGAACATTGGGTCTCATATTTAGGTATCTAAAAATGACGGTATGTGCCCAAGATCTGAAAAAATCTATACCTCTCTCATGCTTACAGAATTCCCTAATTTTGACAAAAATATATATATAAATTCATTTTTGGAAGAGGGAGAGATGGGTATGGCTCTAATGTGATGAGAAGAAGGAATAAAATTAAAAATAAACATAAATGAATACTGTTAGAAAAAGATGCAGTTTAATGACCACAGTACAGATAAATGATCAGGTTCATTTAAATATTGATCAGTCTGTCTAGGCCAGTGGTCCCCAAACTGTGGGATGCACTAGGACAGCACGTAGGAACATTTGGGGGAGTGCAGCAAGACCTTGGCCAGCCCCCACGGAGGGTGGGAAGGGAACTCACGCAGCCCAGCTCTGCCCCAGCCCTGCTCCCGGCTCCATCCCCAGCCGCAGCCCTGCTCCTGGCTGCGGCCCCAGCTGCAACTCCAGCCCTGGCCCTGCTCCCAGCCATAGCCCTAACTGCAGCTCCAGGCCGGACTGTGCCCCTCTTCTAGCCGTGGCCCACTCCGTAGTTTTGGCCCTGGCTCCCGTGTCCCAACTGCAGCTCTGGCCCTGCTCTCAGCCCCAGCTCCCAACCCTGGCTCCTGGGGGGGAGGGAGGGAGAGAGAGGGTACAGACAGATTCCATTATGGATAAGGGGGGGCATGACAGAAAAAGTTTCGGGACAACTGGTCTAGGCACTGACAGTGCTCTCATCTTCAAGGTATTTGACATTCATGAATTTATCTTCAAAACACCCGCCCTGAGGTAAGGAAGTAACGTTATTCCTATTTGACGGATAGGGGACTGAGGTGCAGAAAATAACTGACTTGCCCAAGGTTAGACAGCTACTGTATACATTGTGGCCAATTCAGAAACTGAATCCAGATCTCGTGAGTTCCAGCCCGCTGCCTAAGCCACAAGATCATCTTTCATATCTTCATGCACACGTTTACTATATGTTATCGATACACTCTTGTGAAAAGGCAGCTTTTCACTATTGACTAACTTGAAAGATAATAGGATTAAGGACAACTAAACTGAATGAATTTGAGGTAATGCTATTTGGTAGCGACATTCCAGTTTATGAATCAGTTATACCTCTGACAACATTAATGAAGTCCAGAAGTCACTGTTCAATTGATACTTCAATTGAGGCAAGTGTTACGACCTGTAACAACTGTCTGACAGCATGGGTGTGAAAAATTAAAAGGTCACCAAAGATAGATATAACTGACCTGGGTTTTGGCTTCATAGAGTGAAAAGTTCTTATACACGTATTGGTAAACACCCTTAGGGCCTTTATAAAAACCTGATAGCAGATAAGTAATTCACACTGTAGATAACCAGTGTTGACATACGACAGAGTAATTGTTAGAAGTACTAAATATCAAACTGTTTTATGCTATATTTTTAGACATTAAATGTTGTTTCAAATTGTGTAGTTTTTAAAAACTTCAAGTCAGTATGTTTTCCATTTTCACAGAAGTGATTTCTTACTGCAAAGCCCTGAGAGAAGGTAATACATCTTTCAAGTTCTTAAAATGAGTAAAAATGAGCATCAAGAAATTATTCAAACACAAAACAAAAATATTTAAATAATTATCACAGAATCATAGAAATGTAGGGTTGGAAGGGACCTTGAGAGGTCATCCAGTCCATCCAACTGTGCTGAGGCAGGACCAAATATACCTAGGCCATCCCTGACAGGTGTTTATCTAACCAGTTCTTAAAAACCTCCAGTGACAGGGATTCCACAACCTCCCTTGCTAACCTATTTTACTATAATGGCTCTATTAATATAACGTGTAGCTAAACCAGATTCTAACATTGTTTGGCTTGCAAGTGAGGGGCTGCTTCAAACGCAGAAGGTTTTAAGAAATTTTTGCACCACTTGCAGCTGCCATTCATAACTAGGCACATCTTATTCAGAGTGGAAACTCCTTGGAGCTGAAAGAGCATCTTATCCATGTTTATAATGAACAGCGTAAATTCATAGATCTATAGAATTGTTATGGAATAACAACATGCAAACTCGAAGAGTCTGAGACACACTTTTTGGGACTCATCCCTATATGCAATGGTATTTTAGTCCATCAGACATATAATAGCAGCCACCGTTTAGGGAACATTCCATAACTCTGAATGTATTTGTTTTCAGCAGTTTAAGTAAGATTCATAGATATCTATCAATATAGATATAGATCTAACTATCAGTTCCCTGAGATTTAGCTATCAACCTCCCAGATTGGTGGGAATCCTATAGTTAATTTTCCATGCATAGCACTAAAAACGTAGTCCCTTCACATTATTTTATCTGAGTAATATCTTCTTAATTTCCATTTTGTTTGTGTGCATAGACATAGAAACAAATTTCTCATTGTAACACGAGGATTGGAAAGCTGGGCAGCCTAGTGGTTGGAGCTCTTGATTTCCAGCTCCCTCGTTGGCTGAGGTGCCTCAGTCTTTAAGGCTGCAGAGGCTGGGGAACCTGGGCTCTCCAACTGCACAGGGTCCCATCCCAGGGCCCTGTATAAGTCAACCACTGAGCACAGGACCTCCCAATGCAGGGTCTACATCCACTGCCCTGGACTATGTCTTACCGCTGTCCCTTCAGTTTGGGGTATGGCCCCATAGTCCAAGTTGCTGTGGTGGTCTGTCTCTAGGAGTGCCCCCTTGTGGACCTGAGGTGGCGTCCTGTTGCAGTTCCAGGTTCCGCGAGGTGGGTCAGCAGTAAGTTTGGTGGAGTCAGAACCCCACAAGGTTTCCGTGCTTTGGTCACTGGGTTTCTCTTAGGCCAGGTGCTCTTAGGCCTCCTAAGTCTCCTTTGACCAGGGAGACGCTGCTTCCTGGTGACTGCCTTGGTTGGCAAGCCACTGATCCTTCCCCGCAGAGAGGGAGGCAGCTAACTCCTCCTGTCTCTTCGCGTCACCCCTGAACTGAGCCAGGTTCTCTTCTTTCTCTTCCCTCTGGGCCTGGCTTTAGCTGTAGGTATAATGGGGCAGGGCTAGCTGGGCCCAAAGGCTTTCTTTAACCTTTTCCATGGTGGTGGGCCATTTCTCTGCTTCGTCACTTGATAGAACAGCTCTTAGCCTTTACAGCTTGTAATATGAATATGCTAAGTACCAGGATATTTATTTAAATAATTTAGCAAAAACATTGACAAACTAGTTACAAATTTTACAAAAACTTACAAGTTTTCTTTAAAATCTAGGAAATATTTTCTGAGAACACAGAGCTGTTTAATTTTAGCTATAAATGTAATTTTTGGTATTTTATTGTAAAATAGTTTTGACATTCAGATAATGCATCAATAGCTACTTTACTATGACCCATTTTCTTCTCCTTTTTTGTGTTTGTTCTAGGCAATAAATTAAATTTTACTAATATTTGAAGATCAATTGTGACCTTTTGCATAGCCATTTTTAAGGTTCATGTTAATATGAACATCTTGTTTGCTAGTATTTATTTTAAATATTTTTGCTGCTTCACATAACTTCCAGTTAATCCAACAAGACTTGTATCTACTTCTCTTCAACATCACATTAAAAAAAGAACTACAATGTCTATGTGTCAGTCTTCCTTTTAACCAAGATTTGACTGCAAACACAAAACAAAACGTTTTTCTTCCTTTATACTCCTTTCTGATCTTCAAACAGGTTACTCTGAAAAGGACTTACAATTTTCCTATTTTAAGACATACTCCATCATTACAGTGGAGGAAGACACAAAAATAGAAATGCTCATATTACGATAATTAATTCCAGACTGTAATGCCACAATACAGGTTTCTGTTGTTATTGCACAGACAGACAAGAGGAAAAAGGACTTTGAAGACAAAAATGCACTTGTTCAAACATTTTATAAAATACCATTTTAACAGCTGAGCAGAGGGCCACATACAACATTAAAGGTAGGTAGATAGGTTTCAATACTGTACCATTGACTGGTTTGCTATTGTCAGAGAGGAGTAAAGTGAGGCCAGTCTTGTTTATAAGAAGAGTTCAATTAAGAAATCTGCTCAAGCAGAATGCCTTATAAACAATCAATGAAAATGAAACAATGAAAATGTCCAAAATGTGCTGAGATATTCCATGTAAACAGCAAGTTTCTGAAAAGTGAATCAAGTCAAAACTGGACATTTTTACAGTAATGAGCCACGGGTTAACAAATCTATTCATCAACAAGGAAGTAGGAAACTTTCCCTGGGGAAAGTGGTTGAGGGGAGTGGATGTTTATACATTTATTTTCTTAGAATATAAGCTCTTATTTTGAACTGAGTTATGTTTCTAGTCCTTATGGTTGCAAGGATAACCTCATGGATGTGAACTGAATGTGACCCAATGCAATATTGTCTTTCTGAATCTATGGACAAATAACCTCAAAATGGTGTGAACGGTCTCAGATCCATATTCTGGGAACAGCCTGAGTAGCCAGTCTATTCTATAGGAAGATCTAGGGTGACACGGCAGTGCTCGGGTACCATGGTGATGAGTGTAGTATAAGAACCTATAGGGAATAGAAAATAGAAATGAGTAGGAAGAAAAAAGCACCTAGCCTAGCCCATTCTTTAATCGCTTCCCTGGTGCCAAGCAGCCACCTGTGCCTTATTATGAGTGAGACAGGAAGAAATAGCTAGTGGATCAGAATTGCAGATCCACCAAATCCCCAGTGCAACAAGAGCTTGCCGAGGTGTGAATGTTCTCTACAAAGCCTTCCCAAATTCTGTCCCATGCATTTGCAGGAAAACTACACTGGAATGAGCTTTTTCCCCTAAAAGAGATGTCTGCTATGTCTAGAACTTCTGAAAGTCTTTAACTCTCCTCCCTCCCATCTGTACATACACTGGGGAAGGCTGCAAGCAGGAAACTATTTTAGTTAGTGCCCTGCAGATTATTTGAGAAATGATAACGACCTGAGAATACTGGCACATAAAAATCACAATATGAAAAAACAGCAATATGAAACTAGGAAAACAGGTGTCGTCAATGACATGAAAAAAACAGAAAGATTTGCTGTGTGATGGACAGAAAGAGAAGGAGAGAGAAGCAGAAAAGTGTGATGGATGGAGAAAAGGTATGCACGCATGACATGTAGATTAGGCAGACCAAAACTCTGTTAATGTGCACCCACTTGACCTGCAAGCCAAATATTTACGCCTATGGGAAGGGAGAGGAAAGGCAGGAGGAGGCAGCAGTGCAGAGAGGTTGAAGGGATTTCTTGCATCTACTGCTCAGTCACCTATATTCTGGGCACTAAAAGAAGCACAATGTCCCCCAGTAGCATACTGCAGCAGTGGTTCAGAACAGATAAGGAATTGTGAGTACTCACTGCAGCATCTGGGTTTTCCTTGGAAATCTATCATCAAAGTGTTGATCTTAGATCTGACAACACCACAGACAGGTAGTTTGGCTGCAGGCTACCTGGAGCAGGACTCTTTCTTATTCTCAGCTGTCCACCCAAGTTCTGTAGTGGCTGATCCTACACCCTTGAAGGCAATGTGAGCTACATTATTGACTTCAGTGGGCACAGGATAAAATCTTTATTTCTTCCTTCCCTTTCTTTTCTTTCTCCATAGTATCTCCTGGATCTTCCTCCTACTGCCTTCCACCACTATATGTTGGTTCCTTATTTTTTTCTATCCAACCCATGACATGTGTTTCCTTCCCTTTTACTGCAGATATCCTTGCAGCAAACACTTGCTCACAGTAAGTTGTTGACCGCAGAGTGAAATTGATAAGACTCATCACTAGCTTCAGTTTACTGTTCCAACACCATCAAGAAATTGACCACTTTACAAACTGATTGGTATGGAAATACATGTCAAGATACCAGTGAATGGAGGTATGTAAATTGAGACAAGAGGCATCTAAATATCAGTTATTATATCACCATTGAATTCAATACTACCCTCTAGTGGCAATGCTAATCCACTAAAAGAGCAATATCTGATTATACAGCAGACAGGATATTTGCAGGAAAGCAATAGTCCTCAAGGGATGTAAAAATAACAATAGCTAAATGTACAGTCATGCTGTAATCCCACAGCCTGAAATACCATTTTAAAAGTCTGTAAATCACAAAAATTAGCCTTCTCAACTTCTTAATTACAGCTTGTTCAAACAGTCACAGTATCACTTAATCTCCTAATTAGCTTCATTAGTCTGCCCTAGAAATAGTTATTTCCAACATGGCATCCACCTTGTAACATAATCCATGATTATAAACTAGGCTTTGGTTTGGAATATGCCTGCATTTATCAGACAGACTTCAAAATATTAAAGAAAAAAAAGAAATCCATTACATGGCCTAGCTACATTTGTCTCCAGATCACTTCCAAACACAGCTAAATCGAATCTTAAAACAGATCATTTTAAATCTTAAACTAGCAAATAAATATGTCCCGTATACACCAGTAAGCTATCAGCCAGAGAAGTCTCTAATGGTAAATTGTCCTAGATGAAAACAAAAATAGTCATTCAAAGTTTTGTCAAACTGTTGCATCATTGGTACTGTTTGATCTTTTGAAGGCCATACATCATGTATTTATGGAACAGAATACAGATTTGCATTACACTAAGATACAAACTTTCTTCATATTTTCTCTGTTTCTAACTAGATTAATTTAAACTATATCATCAACGGCACCTATAGTGTGGAAATATCAAATACAGTTCATCATTTTTAACATAACTATTAGAGCTGGTAAAATAGTCATGGGGAGAAAAATGTACAAAACATTTTTGAGTTCTCAAAATTTCACAGACACGACACAGACAGACAGAGACAACAAAAATATCCATCTAAAATGAAAGAGATATATAATTTCTTTAGGAAAGACAGGGCTCCCATAAAGGCCATATAATCCAGAAATGTTAGTGCAGCGTAATTTTCATTTAAAAACATTCTTCCTTACCATCATCATGTGGGACCTCTGGCTGAAAGCAGTTTGTGAGACTTGGATGAAACAGTAATATATCTGAAGACATTATAAATTTAGCTGTCCCACTGCCTATACAGTAGCAAACTTTGCTGTCTTTTAATAAAATTAAAAGGTGGGAAATTTAAGTCTTATAAGAGAAAATACTTTTCATATAATTATAATTAACATGTGGAAAGCACTGCCACAAAGTATAATTAAGGCCAAAGGCTTAACAGGATTAAAAAAACAATTGGACATTTATATGGATAACAAGAATGTCCAGAGCTATAATAGTATTTTTTTAAAAGCGTCAGAAATGATATAAACCTTCACACTTTGGGGCATAAGCCAACCTCTGATCAATAAAGAAGAGAAAATCTTTTGCAGTGGGCAGCTCCTGTAGTAAGTGCCTTCTACAGGATTTCTTGCACCATCCTCTGAAGCAGTTGTTGAAGAGCTTGTTGAAGACAGCGTATTCAACTGTATGGATCACTAATCTTATCCATTATGGTACTTTCTATGCTTCTGTTAAATCTCAGCATGTATTCTGCATTAAACAGGAGGTTACTTTTATCAATAACTTTTTCTTCAAGAGTGGGATATAGTGCTCCTGGTGTTGTGCTGTGGAATGGCCATGACAAGCCATGTCCATAGGAGGGCATGCACAAGAGATCTTGCTTGAGAGAGGTATCATTGCCCTATTCTATATAATGGACTATATACACTCAGCTGCCTCAGTTCCTTCCCACCTATAGAGTCCTGATGTTACGTCGAACTCCAAGTAGAAGGGAAGATGGGCAGGTAGTGTGAACGAGTCTCTAAAAAAACAATAGTTACTGGTAAGGAACCACTCTTTTGTCTTTGGGGCCTCTGTCAGTCCTGATTTGTGGGAGATTGTGCTGAGGAGTTCTTGGCTAAATATGGACTGTAACACCAATCCGTTAAACTTGGCATCTGAGAGTAATGTTACATCCAAAGTGTAGTGTCTGGTGACGGTGTGCACTGAACTCCAAATTACTGCTTTGCACAGCTTCACCAGGCAAATCTCTCTAAGGCATGCCACTGATGCTAGCTATGGTGGTTCTTTAAATGTGGAGGTAATCAGTTAAGATGTAGCAATGTTCTAGACATTGTCTAATCTGGTAATGGGGTCTCCCTGACCTCTCTCTCCTTATGCTACAAGTAACCTATTAGAATTACCAAGTAATAACAGGAAGAATTCTTTGTGTATAATGTATGGAGGCAATTTTCCCCTGGGTGGGAATGGGGTTGTATGAAAAAACACAGGAGGGAAAAACATTGAAATAGGTAGAAACAAGTTTTGGGGTTCCATAAGGAGTAGGAACATCACATTTACCATGTCCTTAGGGAATCTGAGAATGTAAAGTGACAGGAAATAGGTCTTCCTTAAGCAGATATTGATGTCGTACAGACCTTTTTGGAGGCCATAGCTGAGCCCTGAGACTAATGGTATGGAAGGTACTCTAGAACTGCAGGGGCTCCAGCTCGAGATGGAATGAGTCCTTTACCAGTGGCCCAGATAACAAACCAATTCCATTTTTGTTTATAGCATTTCTGAGTAGAGTCTTTCCTGGATTGCAAGATGGCTTGAACCCTTAGAGCAGAAACAGTCCACATTAGTCAGCAGGCTAGCCTCCATGCCACAGGGTTTGTGGGTTGGGATATAGATTTCTCCCTTGCTGTTGAGACAGATCTGATCTGAAGACAGTATGGTGGTCCCCTGGCCAGCTGCAGATTTGATTACCAATGCAGATGAGCCCACACTGGGACTATTAACACAATGTTGGCTCTGTCTGATCCTTCCTGATGAATCTTCCATCTTCTGTCACACTAGAGTTCAGCCACCTGCTGCTTACAGTCTAATTAAAAGACAAACGTATTTGGGTGTAAGATTGTTTTTTTACTATGTTTTTGTGCAGTGCTCTGAACAATTAGGTCCCTGATCCTGACTGGAGCCTTTAGAGACAACTGCAATATAAATAATAAAATAAATAGTGTCCATGACTCAGCCATATACTTTCAGAGACTGCAGCCCAGGGACAATTTGCCATGCAGAGAGGGTTTCCAAATTCCACCATTACAAACTCTTGTTACCAAAGATGAACTCTCTTGGGGGAACAGGACACAGACAGGCTTTACTTTCACTAGGAGTAAAAAGGGATTTTTAACACGTTGACAAAGACATGTTAAGTAACTTGTTAAAATCTTAGTGTGGACAAGGCAAGTCGTAGTTTTAGCATGTAAATTGGTTGAGTGCTACCCTCATGAGAAGCCTAAGGTTTACCTCAGGCTGCTAATATGTTAAAGTACATTTTGTTTGATCTATATTAGGATTTCAACACAATTTTAAAACCTGGGACATCTGTTTGTTATATGTTATACGGTACCTAGCACAACGGGGCTGAAACCCAAAAGTGCGACCACAGCACAAATAAATAGTAATAACAACAACATGAACTCAAACAAGTAGGTTTGCCTCTCATGCTACTGATGCAGTTCAATGGCTCAGAATTTGAAGTTACAAAATTCTGTTCTGTAAGGTCCCTTACCTCTGTGGATGGGTCCCTGTCTACCAGGGTCTCAAGTTAAGGGCTGGCTGTTGGAGTGGAAGTATGGGGGTTGGGGCACATGAAGCAGTGTGCTTCGAGTCCCAGATTGCCTCAGCCCAGCCTTATATTTGTAGTATGAATACTAAAGAGACAAGATGGGTGAGGGAATATCTTTTATTGAAGCAACTTCTGTTGGTGAGAAGAACAAGTTTACTAAACTTAAAAGAAGGTAGATTGTCCTGTCAAAGATTACTTTATGGTTTTTCAAAGATTTCTAATCTATTTCTAAATTTAAAGAGCATTAATTAGAACGGTCAAAGCCCTCTACCTATAACTAACTCTGTCATGCAGGTGAAATTATACTTCATGTTAATACCCCAGAAGACAAATACAAAAAACAAATAGGATAAAAAAAACATGACTGGGGTATATCCATTCTTATAAATAGAATAAATCTTCTTCATGACCCTGTTTATCCTATAGTACTCTATATACTTCCTACTCAGAAAGACAGTCACAGTCTTCCAAGGACTTTTTAATATATTAATCACTATCTGATGAAAAATATTAGAGGTTTTATATTACGATGGGCTTTGTCTTCCCTAGAAATTTGAGAACTACAGTATAAGTGACTTACCTAGTTATTCACTATGCTAGGTATTTGCAGTGCTAGAGATTGTTCTGTCAAGCCTAGTTTCATGGTTTGAAAAAAATACACCAGATTCAAAATGAAAGTGCTCTAATTTCTGTTCACTGCAGGCTACCTATCCGCCTTAATTTCAATAGAACAGAACACATGGCTGTTCTGATAATTCACTAAAGTTTTCTATATTGATGGAATTTTGTACTATGCCAGCTGGAATGCACTACACAACTACATTCTCAGTTTTATACAACCTTGCTGAGGTGTAAATGATCTAAAGATCTAAAGGAGACAGTGGAAGATTCATATAACAAACTATCTGTAACTCTATTACCCTTATTAATCAGTTAACACATCCACTGTGTTGTATCATCCATCCTTTGCTTTTATGATTGAACTAATTAGTCCTATTAGCTATATTGATGGATTTATACTGGTCACTATTAAAAAATGGCAAAAAGTCAGTCTTTCAAATACAACAGCTCTTTACTGAGTCTCTGATATAAAAGGATAAAACATGAGAATTATGGGTCTACAACTAAAAGATAAATTGATAAACAGCTTGTTAAAGTACCAGACTACCCAGATTCCCTGTTCTCATTTTATCTGTCAGTTATTACCTACATTCTACGCACCTTACAATTTTAATTCCAGATTTAACAGTGAATACCCCTTATGGCTACTTCTGTGCACTACTAGTAGAACAACCCATCAATTTAATGCAAATAAAATTACCAACAATTTAGTGTAAATAAATTACATTTCAGAAATTAGAGCTTGATCCTGCTACCATTCAAGCCAATAGAAAAACTTTCACCATATTTCATGGTGCTAGATCAAGCCCATAATTAATCAGTTATATGTACCTGGTATATTAAGCACTAGCATTTTGTGAAAAATGATATTATTATTTGCATTACAGTAGTGCTAAACATCCTAATCAGACTGGGACCCCATTTTGCTGGGCACTGTATAAACGCATACATATGCAGAAATCCTTAATACCTTATTACACTGAAGTCTTAGCTATAACCTAAATCTTCTTTGAGAGCCTAAAAAACCCAAACCTTTCAAATGACATATGCCATAAGCTTCAACACCTAACATTTTAGAAAGACTTCACAGGAGACTCTTCATTCTGTACTTCCATTCAGAACGCTCAAATTATATCTAGGATACAAGAACTTCATCCAATTAGCCTGCCGTTCAACAAGTTCAGCAAGTTCAACACCAAGAGGTAATAGCCATATTTGTTTATATTTCACTCCCAAATTAGAGACAACTTGACCTCAGTCTGAACTAGATATTTACAGCTCTTGAGAACAGTTGTCAACTTGTTACAGCTAAAATAAAAACAGACAGGTCTCACACAGTCTTAAAGAAAAACTAGAACTGGGGCTATGTCTACACGGCAAAGTCACCGCCATCAAATCAACTTATCTGGATCGACTGAGCAGTCAGTTAAGATCTGCTCAGTCAATCCAGAAATCGACACAGTTAAACCACCCCTGCAAGTGGCGTAGAGCTGCATTGACGGGAACGTGGTTCCCAGCGGCACGGTGCAGTGAAGACAATGCACAGAAATCAACGGGAGTTACTCAAGTTCTTTGTGTAACTCCCGTCAACTGCTGCCAAATCGCCAAGGTAAGTGTAGACCAAGCCCAAATTTACTATCTGCTCTAACTCTCACTCACACACAAATAGAGCACATCACTGGTATACTGAAATTTTACATTACTTAAGTATTTATGTAATTATTAAAATGTCAAAATATCTAGAGATGTGCCTTGTAAGAACGACCACACTGGGTCAGACCAATGGTCCACGTAGCTCAATATCCTATCTTCTGACAGTGGCCAATGTTAGGTGCTTCAGAGGAAATGAACAGAACAGGTAATTATCAAGTGATTTTTCCCCATCACCCATTTCCAACATTATCCAGCATTTAATCTTATGCATTCTTTGGATGTAAAAACTGCAAACAAACACTTTTATCCTAAGAACTGAAGAGACAAATGCTCTTGATCTTAAATAAGATCCCAAAGTGTGCTCATTTCTTACTTATGTTTTTTAAATGAAATTCCGTGTTTGAGGCACTAACCAAAAAAATAAAAGGCATATAAGCTGGGATAGGCAATAGATTATCTAGTTTACTAAAGTAATTTACAAAACTACATGTTACTGTCACAGAGAATTTTGTCATTATTTCTGATCATAAAATGAATTTGTAAACATCAAGATAATATGTGAACTCTTAGGAGAGAGTCTACTGATTATGGTATACACTTGCTTTCAATTCAAATAAATATCATTGTAACCATTTCCTTTTGATCACATAGCTTGCTGTAACAGGCACATTCATTTGTGTAGAATCAAGGAGAAACAGAAAAGAAAATGAAAGCTGAAAGTATTCTGGTGTTTATAAAAGAAAAAAAATAATTCATAAGGTTCCATAAACATAAACTAGTTGAAAGATGACAATGATGATAGAATTTAATTCACTAATAGTTATGGGTTTCAAATCTTAATTCTTCTCATACTGCTGCTACTAGTGGCTAAACCACATTATTGGCTGGAAACAACAAACAGTTTATTTTGGTCTGAAACTCCCAAGTAATTTACAAAATAGCTTTGTGGTTTTGTAAATATCTTTTCCTTCCACAAAATATGGCACAAAACCATTAGAAACTCTTTTTTGTCTACTTCTGAAGCATCTAACTTCTGTAAATTTTCATTTCTGCTAATCCAGAAAGCTCTAGAACTTCCTTCAAACCCCGACAGACAAATACTACAATTTCTTTCTTTTTCACATTAGTGACCAAAATTCAGAATAGGTGTAATGTTCTATGGTATTCATATTATTTCAGCAATTATACATATGATTTTACTAACAGGAAATATTTTTCAAAATCCTGAACTTGATCAAATTGTACAATTAAATAAAAAGCAGCATTTGTACTTATTTGCCAATAACTCTTTATCAAGGCATTATCAACCATCTGAGACTAAAATGCCATTTTAAAAAACTCATTTAAAAAAAAAACAAAACATGCACTTCTTCTCAGTTTGATTTAAACCACCTGCTAACTGCCTCTTGCCTGGCAAATCCGGTTGAAAAGGCAAAGTCTGAAAAACAAAGGTTTTCACTGAGAAGAGGTTTTCTTGGTACAACTTCATGGAAAGAAACAGTTACTAACCTTACTGTAACTGTGTTTCTTCAAGGTATGTTGTCTATATGTATTTCATTGTTAGAGAGCATGTGCCCAGCCTACTCGAGTTTGAATTCTTTTCACCAGCAGTGTTTGTTGGGGCTCCACCTGTGCCCTGAGTGTCCTTGTGCCTCCAATTAAGGGCATAAAAGGCCGGGTGACCCTCAATCTCTCAGATTCTGTGCCAGCACAGAATATAGGTGTTTTCACATTATGTATTATATGGACAACATATCTCAAAGAACCACAGTTACAGTAAGGTAAGTAACCATCTCTTCTTCTTCAAGTGCTTGTCCATATTTTATTTATATATAAACAAATAAAAACACAAACAAACACACAAACACACACTGTTGGTGACTCACAAGCAGCGACCTAGATGATAGGAGGAGGGTGCTTGGAGTCTATTTGAACCAAGGTGGTAGGACAGCCTACCAAATCTAGCATCAGATCTTGA
The DNA here is from genome assembly GCA_007922155.1 of Mesoclemmys tuberculata. Lineage (NCBI taxonomy): Eukaryota > Metazoa > Chordata > Testudines > Chelidae > Mesoclemmys > Mesoclemmys tuberculata. The sequence continues at coordinate 17,251,388 of ML675614.1, read as the reverse complement.
TGCTTCCACCATGGAGAAATGCTGGGTAATTGTGTGCACTAAAACCCAGGATTGGAACATGTGCCAACTGAAAGGACTTGCATGCTTGCACAGTGAATTGCCATGCCCATTGGTGGGTCTAGGTTGGCTAATTCACAGCACAACCACATTCAAGAATAAATCTGTTTGAAAATCTCGGTTGAAATGGCCTGATCTTTCACCATGTATTCTGCAAACAATCTGGTGGTTACCCTAAATGTCTTAGTTCTATCAATGTAGAAAGAGAGCACCCTAAGAACATGTAGGGCATGAAGCTTAGCCTCACATTTTTAAAAGGGATTTTAGGAAAAATACAGGTAGGTATATAACCTATTCAGGTGTAGACAATCTACCTTCAGTATAAGTTTTGGGTGAAATCTCAAAGACATTGTGCCTTCATGGAAAAAAAAAAAGTATATGGGCTCCTGTCATTAGTGCTTGTATCTCACCTACCCTTCTGGGGTATTTCTAACAGAGAGGTGGTTTTGATAGAAAGATGAAGAACGAACATGAATTCACCTTTGATCTCTGAGATTTCACTAGCCTCCAACAACAAACCAAGTGTGGTACCGTGAAGGGAAGGGAGAAAGTGGTGGGTTAGAGGGGCATTTGTTCATTGTGCATTCCCTCCAGCTGGTGACACAAAAGCAGCGATTGGATCCACATTTTACTTCTTATTCACTGTTACTTATTGTTTACTTTATTGCTATGTTTTCCAAATTAGTGCTGTGTTTCTTTTCTTTATGTTATGCCCAGACTCAGCCCTTGAGAGTGGGGAGGTATTATCTGTTAAGGGCCCAGCATTTTTCACAGATTTCTGGGTGGGGCCTCAAGTTTGTTTTGTAATTCCAAGAGGAACCCCCGGATATCGAACGTGGCCCTTGCTGCTGCCGACAACGCTCTGCTCAAGTGATATTTTGCAGTATGGCTGCACTCACCCAAACAAGGTTAACTCAAGTGTCTCAAAAGGTGGGCCCATTAACCCTGCCACTATAAAATTTAAATATTGTGGAGATGGACGTTCTATGAGTGGAGGATATACCCTCACCAAAGCCTTTTAAGAACCCAGCCACCACAGTGTGAGAGAATGTGAAATACCCTAAACTGGAGGGTGGAAAACAACGAGGGCTGCTAGGTCAACCCTCAGGGTGCTCATCAAAAGTCCAGAATTCTTTGATGAAGTGTCACAGAGTTTAGGGCAAGTACATTGGCTTTCCTCCCAGGGCCCAGCAACGATACCCACTCTCAGGCTTCCAACCTCCCCGTCGTCACCTCTCTCGAGTGCAGGCCAGCATCTTTACCCTGGTTCAGAGGGATATCTCCAGGCTGAACAGTTCCATGTCTTCACTTTGTTATTCCCAACCTACTTGCTTTCAGTTCAGATTAAAAACAGTGTAATTGCCCGCAATTATGAGTTACCACACAGCTCTTTCTAAGCAAGCACATTTTAATTGGTACAAGTGTAACAGAAAAAACATTAAAAACAATAAAAGAATCTACACACATGCTAATAAGCTTACCAGACATCATCTCACCCCCATCTCCACAAGAGCTCTGGTCAGTGTCAGTCTTGTCAACCCTTCCCCTGAAGGATTGAGAGCTGCCCTAGGACAGAAGGTCCTTTCTGTTTGCTAGATCAGAATGAAGGCCTTGAGTCCTGAACTGTGACCGAAGATATTCCAGTATGTCTGGAGTCTGAGCTAGAGATGGAGAGAACTATGCCCAGTTAGTAAGTCTTTTCCACTTGGCAAAATAAGAAAAAGTCTCAGAGTCCCTGTGACTGTGGATGGTATTATGTAACTCAGCTGAACAGGTTCTCTCTGTTGATGTTAGCCAGCCAATCTCCCTGTGGTGAGGTGCAGGGAACACGAATCTGGATGGAGAATCTGTTTTTTTGAGATATTACACATGGCTGGAGAGGCAACTGCTCTGGAAGTTGAACAGCGAGATTCGTTAGGTCTGAGAGCCAGAACTGCCTCAGCTATGCTGGAGTTACTGCAATGAACCCCTTGGCTGCACCCCACTTGAGCTTTCTGAGAACCCTCACGATTAACTGACTTGGAGGCTAAGCATACATCAGGCCCTGGGACCAGGGTATCAGAAATGCATTGAACAGGGATCCCCCAACTCTGTCCTTCTTGACAGCAGATCTATCTATAACTTTGGATTCCTTGTCTTTTGGTGTTGCTTTGTCTCAACTTCTCATTCACTGCAGTAACAACTAATGACACCAGTCCGGGGTGCGTATAAAATTGCTCGAAGGAATGGGAAGAGAGCTGATAGTGACAATATGCTTTTTTTCATGTTGGTGCCAGAGGAGCAGGCATCTGCCAGAACCATTTGGCTGGCTCTAGGAGTCTTTCATTGATGGACATTAAAAGACTTCCTGGAACCAAGGTGTGCAGAATGTCCAGAAGCTTGTACAATTTTTCCTGGACGACCTCCACTGGACCCTGTGTAGCAAGTCCTGTAACGTCTTGTAAACCACCTTGGATTGAAATAGATGATGCAGGAACTACAGCCTCATCGGAGGATGAGGAGATGGGAGCTGAGGTAGGATGGCCCTCTGCCTGTGACACTTCAACAGAGCCATTATCAGGCTGTTTAGCAGGCAGCAGAGCAGAGTGGGCTGGTTGGAATGGTCCCTCTGTGAGGCAGAGAAGGGGTTCTCAACCTGGATCAGGATGCAGACACTGGCCTTCTAGTATGAGGATTCCCCAGAGCCCAATAGTGCTGGTAAGCATGAAGGAGCAGATGGCCATGGAGATGGATTCCAGGCAGTACTATCCTTCCTTGAGCTTCTAGGTCTAGAATAAAACTCAGCCCTCAACTCCCGCACAGATGCATGGTGGCCTAAATACGTAGACCCCAGGGAATGAATCAAAACCTCCATACTGCCCACAGAGCCTGAAGAGCAGAATGAACAGTCACCCGGAGAAGAGAAGCTGTACCAGTTGGCGTGCTGGGAGCACCCTCAGACAGCGCTCTGATCAGTACCACTGGGGAGGTGCCTTCCCTGCTGCCAATTGCAGGGGAGAAAAGTAGATTTTCTCATAGCACTAGGTACTGAATATGTTGGTGCTGAAGACGGCCGAGCGGATGGCATCAGTACGAGACAAATGGTACATAGGTCATCGGTACTGGGCGGTTTTTGTGGTACTGAAGGAGATGGTTTAAAGACTAGGGACCCTTTTTGGACCTTGTACTACGCTTTTTGCCTGAGGTCTGAGAGGATTTATGGCTCCTCCAAGACTTGGAAAACAGGACCTATGTATCTTCCCTTTGTGGATTCTGTGCTCTTTCCTCTCCCTGTTTCCCGAGATTTTACTAGAGAGGACAGGTCCTTAGTGGAAGCTATTTCAGCTTCAGGAATAGAGAAGCTAGTGGAAGCATTTTTAGAGAAGTGCTCAGAACTTTCTGCCGCAGTCAACTCATGGTCTGAAGAGGGATGCACTGACCACTCCAGGAGAAATGTTTTCAGGATCGGTCTACACAAGGCAGCTTATGTTGATCTAATTATGTCAGTGTCCACGTTACAGCCTTGTCCCATCAGTGTAAGTGCCCTACTACACCAACACAATAACTCCATGTCTGCAAGAGGCCTGGGGCTTATGTCAGTGTACTTAGGATGATGCAGTATCCCTGTGGACATTGCGGGTTACTTGCAATCGGCTGTCGCTGTCATTCTTGTCAATTTTGCAGCTCCATGCCAGAGCCGTGAAATTGCCAAAAAAGGCCAGAGGGAGGGGATAAGCTATGCCAAGGCTCCCATCTCCCCGCCAGGAGCACAGCAGCCATTGGGGCTCTCAACTCCCCGCCAGGAGCACAGCAGTCACCCAGCAGGAATCAGGGAGCCAAGAAACTGGGGAGCCTGCATGGGTAGGGAGCCTTGGGGCAGCAAAAAACGGGAAGCTGGGAGAATTGGGGCAGCAGCTGGGCTCCTGGAGGGGAGCTGGGAGCCTTGGGGCAGACTGGCTCCCAGCGGGGAACAGGGTTCCAGGAGCCCAGAGGGCAGCCTGGCTGGGAGCAGGGAGCCTGGTTGGTGCAGCCCAGTTCCAAGCAAGGAATAGGGAGCCCAGACAGGGAGTGGGGAGATGGGAGCCTCAAGGCAGCGGCCAGGCTTGCTGCGGGGAGCTGTGCGTGGCGCTAAGAGCCCAGGTTCCCAGACCCCCCTTCACTGCCTCTCTCAAGTTGGTGAATGCACTCCTGGTGACCCCCAGAAGAAGGGCTGTGTGGAGATGAACCACTGGAGTAATTACTGGGAGCGGCTATAAGTTGACCTAACAAGTAAGTTTTTACTGTAGACATGATGCCTGAAGATGAGACTCCCTACTTGTCCAGGTCCACTTAGAAAATTATTTACAGATGATGCTTCTCTGTACCATCTTCCGCACGCAGACTGAGCAGGCATTTACTGCCTTGCAAGAAGGCCAATTTGTAAAGCCCGGAAATGTGTGTTCAGTCATGATCCCAGTACTGTAAACACACTAGTTTCTCTCTAAAAAGGAAGTGCTATCACAAAATCTCTAACACTAAGAACTAACTAGTAAGTATCTAACTGCTATTTACATAAAAAATAGGCTACACAGTGAGAGAAGTAGTTTGGGCACAGCAAGTTTTGAGTTGGAGCCACAAACAGTGATAAGGAACTGAGAGGTGGTTGGGTTCCCCCTAGCCTTTATGCCCTCAGCTGGAGGCATGAAAACACTCAGGGTGGAGGTGCAGCCCCCCAGTAGATAAAGCTAGCCAAAAAAATCTGAACTCGAGCACACAGGCATCTGCACACCAAGAGTAGAAAATATAGCTTGACAAGAGCATGAAGGTCATAACAATATGTATCAAAGTCGTTGCATTATATAACCAACCATTGGCCAAAGAATAAATACACATGTAATGGCAACTGTTTGAAGCTCATAACAAACAGGATTTGACTAGCCTACAGCAAATTGGTTTTACACTGTGCATTGTTGAGTCAGCTTCCTTTAGTTTGCTTTTTAAGGAGGGGCCTAATATCTGCAGGGGAAGGTCTCTATCTTAGTAAGGCTATTGTTTTATAAACATCCTTAATGTAGGAGGCAGAAATCTACATATTTTGTTTATTGCTGATGTAAATACACATGCGGTAACATGATGAACAAAATTAACTACATAAACAAAGTAATTTTGTAAGTGAGCATTATATAGTACAGACGCTCATTCATTTGTTCTAAACGGGTATGAGTCTAGGCCGGTTTTCTCTTACACCATATGTATGTGTATTTCTTTTTCTTTTGTTTTTAGACTAATAGTTATATACTGTGCTAATTTTGCTTACTTGAATCATGTCAATCTCGTTTATTCATCTTTTGTTATCCTTATTTTTATCTTCCGAAATCCAAAAATATTAAAGAAGAAATTGTGTAATTCTGGGAAGCACAAAATTATTTTTGACAATAAAAATAGGTAGAGAAGAGTTAAGTAAACTGGGCTCCAAGGATCTCAGAAGAAATGAGACATCTCCTTGGTGCAGAAGCACCCTCTAATGGCTGGCTGTAGAAAGGACTTGATAAACGCTGTAGAAGCTACTTAACATCTAAGTTCCCAAGCAAGAAGAAATATTAAAACACTCAGTGATAAACAAGGAAAGAGGAAAGTCTGTGTGTGTTAGTGAATGTGAGCAGACATATACACACACACACACAAACAGCAACTGTACTGCTATACACAATACAGAAGGAATAAGACAAATTTAATGTATGCTTGACATTGCCAAATAATTAGATTCTAGGATTTTATTTTTAAATTAGCCCTATTTTGAAGTATAAAATACCATTTTAAGCTTACACAGGTTTCCGCTGTCTTTCAGAGGTAATATGAAGGCTGATTTCCAAAACTGCATGGAAATTTAGATAGGTATTGCTTCCAGTTTCATACAGCATGCAAAAATGAGTTATGATCAAACATTTGAAAAACAGCAGAATAAAGACAACGGACTGCAAGAAGACAGACTTTAGCAACCTCAGAGAATTGGTAGGTAACATCCATGGGTAACAAGTCTAAGGGAAAAAAGAGTTGGCAATTTTTTAGAAATATTAAGGGCACAAGGGCAAACTTTGCCAATGGATAGGAAAGACAGGAAGTATAATAAGAAACCACCCTGGCTTAACTAGGGTGGTCTTCAACAACCTGGAACTCAAAATAGCATGATACAAAAAATGGAAACTAGGTGAATTAAGAAGGGTGAATATGTAAATAAAGTACAACACAAGCATGTAGGGACAAAATTAAACAGGCCAAGGTACAAAACAAGATCAAACTAGTTAGGGATATAAAGGGTAACATGAAAACTTTTCACAAATGTTATATTTTACATTGTACAAGTATATTAGAACCAGAAGGAAGACCAAGGACGGTGGAGCCCTGCAGTGGGACCGGGATCCTGCAGGTCCTTGTGCCATAATAAAGGGAGTGGGTAAAATGTACTTTGTTGCGGGTTGGATTGGGTGGGCAAAAATAACAGACGGCGGTAATTTGTGGGAGAACACAGTCTTTTTTTTTTAAAATACAGGTTTTAATACTTAAATTTAAGGGACAGGAAGAGATTTGATGTCCATTATAACAGGAGTTAAAGTATTTTTACATTGTTTAAGCAAGATTTGTTTCATTCTTTTAGTGCTAAAAATTGTGTCTGAATTCTGTTTATATGCATATATATTATAATAATAATAATAAAAAAAGCCGGTTAATGTAAGTAGCAAGAAGGAATCTGTCTCTCTTGCTAGATTTTCGGGATCAAAAAGGTATTGAAGCTGGGAGCAGGATAAAAATGCAAGAAACAACGCAAGAGTGGGTGGGAGTGGTACTGCAAGATGGAACTGGAGTAGGATTAAAAAAATAGTCCCTTGCAGGGCTCAAAAGGACAGGGTAGTCCCATTACTCAATTAGGAAAAGACATAACAGAAAATGCAGCAATGTCCAAAGTGCGAAATGCCTCTTTTGTTTCAGTTTTCACCAAAAAGGTTAGCAGTGATTGAATGACTAACATAGCGAACATCAATGTAAATAGGTTGGGATCTAGGCTAAAATAGGGAAATAAATTAAGAACTACTTAGATGTCTTTAAGTTGGCAGGGTCTGATGACTATATTACTTAAGGAACTGTCTGAAGAGCTCTTTGCGCCATTAGCGATTATCTTTGAGAACTCATGGAGAATGGGAGAGATCTTCGAGGACTGGAAAAGGGCAAATATAGTATCTATCTATAAAAAGGGGAATAAAAATAATCCAGGGAATTCTAGACCAGTCAGCTTCACTTTGGTACCCAGAAAGATAATAAGGAAATAAACAATAAATTTGTAAGCACCTAGAAGATAATAAGGATGTAAGTAACAGCCAACATGGACTTGTCAAGAACAAATCATGTCAAACCAACCTAATATCCTCCTTTGACAGGGTAACAAACCTTCTGGATAGGAAGGAAGCAGTAGATGGAATATATCCCAACTTTAATAAGACTTTCAATACTGTCTTACATGACCTTCTCATAAACAAATAGGGAAATATAGCCTAAATGAATCTCTTATAAATTGGGTGCACAAAGGGCTGGAAAACTATACTCAGAGAGTAGCACTAATGGTTCACAATCAAGCTAGAAAGGCATATTAAGTGTGGTCCCCCAGGGATCTCTCCTGGGTCCACTTCTACTCAATATCTTCATAAATGATTTGGATAAGAGCACAAAGAGTACACTTATAAAGACTGCATATGATACCATGCTGGGAGAGATTGCAAGTACTTTTGAGAACAGGATTAGAATTCAAAAATGATCTTGACAAACTGGAGAAATGGTCTGAGATGAGGAGGAGAAATTCAATAGGGAAAAATGCAAAGTATTACGCTTAGGAAGGAATATTCAACTTCACAAATACAAAATGGGAAATTACTGTCTAGGAAGGAGTACTGCAGAAAAGGATCTGGGGGTTATAGTGGATCACAAACTAAATATGAGTCAGCAATGTGATACTGTTGCAAAAAAAGCACACATCGTTCTGGGATGCATTAGCAGGAGTGTTGTACTTCTCGTGCCTTGCTTACTTCTTCTACTCTACTCGGCACTGGTAAGGCCTCAACTGGAGTCCACTTCTTGGCACCTCTCTCCAGGAAAGATGTGGACAAATTGGAGAAAGTCCAGAGAAAAGGAAAAAAATATGATTAAAAGTCTAGAAAACATGACCTATGAGGAAAGACAGAATAAAAAAAAGTTTGTTTAGTCTAGAGAACAGAAGACCAGGAGGAGGAACACAATAACGATCTTCAAGTACATAAAAGATTGTTATAAAGAGAAAGGTGATAAAGAAGACAGAAGAAAAAATAATGAACTTAAACGGCATCAAGGGAGATTTAGGTTACACATTACGTAAAACTTCCTAACTGTAAAGGTAGTTAGGCACTGGAGTGAATTACTGAGAGAGTTTGTGGAATCTCCATCATTGGAGATTTTTAAGAAAAGGTTAGACAAACACCTGTCAGGGATGGTCTAGATAGTACTTAGTTATATTTTATTATATGTCCTGTTGAACAGAATATGACTTTGCTATCTTCTCAATGAACTTTCACAAAAGTTATTCACAAGAGGGTATATGTAAAATATTACCTGTACACTAAACTCAAAGCACATAGTTGTCCTTTTCATTCACCCCAGCCTCACAGCTACACTGTAATTACTGGAAATGCAAAATTGTTCTAAAGTCTAAACATTTGCCTTTAACATATAATTTTCTTTATATTCTACAGCTTTTGCTGATTTTGACTAAAAATATTTAGAATTAGTATTTTGAGATTTACTAAAACTGCTACATTATTTTATCTCAGTATTAGATTCTATATTTGGCATACAGTACTTCATTATTAAGTATTAAGCATAATATCGCAGTGTTCATATAAAGCCAATGGCAGATAGAGCAGTTAATAACATGAAAGTAATGAGGCTAACCGACCAACTTGCTTCTCAACATCACTTCGCAAATCTCTTTGGGCTAAATTTTCAGCCAGTGCGTGGGGAATTAGCCATAGAAATCCCATTAACGTTAATGAGTGTTCTATGGCTAACTCCCCATGCACTGTGCTAAAGATGTACCACTATATCTCTAAAATAAATATGTGCAGAAGCCCAAATTCTTTTTATAGAGCCTGAAGAAATTAAAGGCTCTACTCTCAAATAATTGACTTATGTACATGTATCTTTTTTCCACTCATGGATCTTCTCCATATCAGAACGGGTGTAATGTCTACATTAAATTCATTAAAAAGATTACCCAAAGTATGTATGTTTACCAGCATAGAAACACAGTTTGAGTTAACCATATATTTTAGTGAATAATAAACAAACAGAAGGATGTCTCTTATATCCATAAAAGTAACTGAGTAATACTGCATGGTGGCTGAATAGTATTCAGCACCACAAGGACAGCCTCTGTTCATGTAGATATTTTTGAGAGATTGTAGTACTTACAAAAGGCATCAGCTGGACAGAATTTGGTAGAGAGTAGAGTCCCCATTATATCAGTAGAACAGATAAAAGCATGGACAGAAGTAATAAAAGCTTCCCCACAAGCACTGGCTAGAGCAGATTTAAACAGGAGGGAGACATCTGTTATTGGAACTCTGTCCACAAAGGCCTCCAACTCATTTCACACAGGCCTCCAAATAGCTATCAGGCTTGTCTCAATGTATGGCATCAGAGAACTGCTTCAACATGGGCTCTCATGATAAAACTTATAAAAGCAATTTTTCATGAACACTTTGTTCATACATGAAGATAGGCATTAAAACCTACCCCTTAAAAAGAACAGTCATATGGCTCAGATTGGAAGCATGTAAAATGTCATTTTAACTTCTTTTCTTTATCCCTAGAAATAGACTAGGAGCATTGTAACCTCAAAGACCACAGTCGATTCTTCCTGGCTGCAGAGTAAGAAAATAATTTACATGGAGCATGTGCAATTGTTCTGTGTGGGGATGGTACAAGGGTTTAGTGAAACCAAAGATGAACCCGAAAATGAGCCAAGTCAGTGAAAGCGACTTTCATCTCACTCAAAACAAGTCAAATACCCTTCTTATTGTGTCTGGGATGCAGTCTCTGCAATTAGATGGAACATAGCTGAGCACATGCTCAGACTGCTAACAATTTTAACTGATCCTTGGTCCCACATGTGAATCACTGCCCAAACAGAAAGGGGAAAGGGCAGAGAATGCGCTCTCAATAGTATTGTACTCTCTTCCCTTGCTCCTCACAAAAACGCTTTAGCTGGGCTTTTCTAGGGTTTAGAAAGAGGTTGGCAGGACTGGAGGAGGAGAATCAGTGGACTGCACTCTACCTCACTATTCATTGCAGACCCCTCCCTACATATTTTCACTCTGAAGTCCTGTTGTGAATTCATACAGCTGTGCGCTGTGTTAACTCCCTGGGGGGTTCCCTATGTACCTACTTCTGAGCAGTCTCAGGAACATCCAGCCAACGCCAGCATGGCTCCAGCTGCAGCTGTGCTGCTGGGAGGGAAGGAGAGAGACCAAAAGAACAACACAGAGGCAAGAGGTGCCCCTGCATTTGTCTCCTACCTCCTCAAATTTGAGCGTCTTCTTTCTTGTAGATCACTAGGGCGAAAGAGGGGCATGGGATGCTTCAATCCCCACACCACTCCATGTTGTGGGAATTATTTGAAGGGTACTTTGCCTGGTGAACCTGGCATAGTTTTTCTGCCCCTGGCTCCCTTCCAAGGGTTTCTTCATGAGAGGTGTGCTATTTAATAACCGTCCTCCTTACATGTCAGCCTTATTTCAGGATTGCAAAATACACCCCTGACAAATGTTCTATTGCTGGATGATGCTAACATAAGTCATTAATTAACAATAGGTTTGTGTAATTAAATGGGAGAGGTGCTTTGCACAGCATTTATAGTACATGCAATCTACATAATAAGCAACCTTGTTAAGATAGCATTGTAGATCAGGGCCCTCAGTCTGAAAGCAATAGGTAACCCAGGAATGGATGCTAACTCTTCAGTGTTTTCTAGGTCACATAAATCATTATTATTTGTAAAGTACTTGCTATATTTAAATAACAAAGTCCATAAATCACACTTTCCTCTGAATCATCAGGAACAACCATCCTATGGTATTTGCTGAAAGGATTTAAATGTTTCCTGACAAGTTCACTAAATAATTTATCATTTATGTAATCAAACAGCAGTATAACAAGCACATCTTGCCAGCTATTGCGCAAAAAAAATCACTATAAATGTAATCATATATTCAGTAGTGTCTTAAAATGATTAATATTTTCAGGCTAAACAATATTTCTTCCATCCTAAAATACACACATGCACACACTCTTTGTGATAAAGATTTGTAAGCAAACAACTATTAGCAGACTTAATCCTACAGTCTTTATATGAGAAAGACTTCTAGTAGCTTTACTGCCCCCAAAATGGAGCACACATGAAAATAATGTGCACATTCTCAGCAGGACACCTTCCTTGTTTTTTCTTTTTAATATCAAAGTATTTCATAACCCCAATTATGTTTCATTACTGAAACTGTGAATATCCCATTTAATTATTTTTAATATCCTAGGATTACACAAGGAATGCAGAATTTTGGTAAAGTAGACAAGGAAGAAAACACATTAACAATTCCAAAGGAAAAAAAAGTTGTATTTCATGTTTTTATCCAATCAACAACTAGCCTTAAATATAAGTAATATAGTATTACAGATAATTGCTTTAATCCTAAGGCATTTTAGGGTGTACTTGAAGTAATACAAGGGAAGCTTGTTTTTCTATATTCACAGTGTAAGGCAGCTAGCAAATAGTTTCCACATTCAGAGTGTGTGACTTCAGTTGCCTCTTCTTCCCTGGGAATCAAGGTAAACACTTTCTAGGCAGATTTAAATGAAAATACTGCATATAGTTTAACAAATTATCACACCATTTTCTTTCCTGAGATGTTGCGTCTTGATCTATGTATTATAAAACATGAGCTACAAGCACAATATTACTCATTCTATATTCTAAGTTCCTCAGTGAAACTACTCATTTAGCAAAGATGCAAGTTTTCCACAACCTTAAAATATGATTTTCTTCCTCACACCTTGGAGTATAAATTGACTTTATAAAGTTACCATAAATGCAGCTTTACACAATAGCACCATCTAGTGTTTAAAATACATGTTTTCATTTACCCAATGGCCTTTTACCCATTTTTAGTTTCCAATCAAGAGTATAATTATGTTAAAAAACAATGTTTCCTCCACAAAACTAGACTCCTCAAACTTTTCTACCTGTGTATATTCTTGTCTCATCTAATCTCCCAACAATCTTACCCCAAAGAGTATGTTCAGTCTAATTTAGATTGTCAACTACTTAAGGCAGGGAGCTGGGGTGAAATCCTGGCCCCACTCAAGTCAAATGAATGACAAGCTCCCCCATCTCCCCTTTGAATTTAGGGGACAAGGATTTTGCTTCTGGCCTTTTAATTTGGCTCTGAAGTTCTATGCAAACCTCTGGAGCAAAACAAATAATAAAATAATAAGCTGTTATTTAAGAGATGGTCAGCCCTGATGGGAGAAGTGTTATAATTAAAAGCCAATAAATTGATCTAAAACTTAGATTGTAACAAGGTAGCTAAATACAAGCTACATTCCTTCTAAGTGTGCCCTGCATCATTATTTGAAACACAATAAATGCAAGGTAATTTCCCTAGGTCTCGAAAAATGTGAAGTAATCAAAAAAGTTAGAAGCTTACATTATCATATTAGAAAAATGAGTCACTGAATGCACAGACCTGATTAAAACTATGTCCTATAAATTATAGCAGGGTTGGCTGCACCACCTTTTATGAAGGCTTCTCATGCCAAGACCCTGTTTCCAGTTTTTTATAACTTGGCTAAACTTTAGCCATTTTCACTGAACTTTTCCATGTAAGGTGTGTCTCAAGTTGGATTTTTTTGGAATATTTCAGCCAATGTTATTTTACCATGTTAAAAGTTCTTGAGAAAAATTGTTTGAAAACTCTAGTACCGCCATACCTTGGAGCAGTGACTTAAAATTTTTAAGGGAGGTGGCCTTTGTGTCAAAGATGTGCATTTTTCCATCGCCATGAAAATCTGCCCAATTTGGCAAAGTTATAAGCCTTTGAAAAATATAAAAGCGTATCATCAATAGAGACTTATTCGACTTTAGTAGTTCATTCTCTGAAGACATGTGAGCATGCCTGAGTCTCTCACAGCTCCTACTGCCGACCAGACTTTGCATGCACCATCTCCACAGAGCAACTGAGCGGATGAAGCTGGACTTTTCCTGTAAGGGCTGCTCCTAGTTTTTCAGGCCAGGGCGGAGCCAGGCTAGAGTGACCAGCCATCCCATATTTTAAGGGACTGTTGTTGATTTGTCCCTAAAGGTGATCATCCCATCCTTTATTTTAAGATGTACAAAAATGTATTAAAACTGGTAAGTCCTATTTTAAACATTGAATTGAAGTTTAGGATGACTGTATTGTGCACTTGAGGGCAGTAGAAATGTACTCTTGTGAGAAAAATACATGATATGCTAAGTGAAATGGTGTTTTCCTAAAACATCCCTTAAATGTCATCTGTTATTTTTCATGCGGTTTTCCCTTATTTCCTTCCAACAAAGGTGGGTCACCCTAGGCAAGGCAATAGAACTGAGAACAGGGAGCCCGAGCCTGTCTCACCTGCACTCTCAATAATGCCTCTCCCTCTTGCCCCCCTCCCCTCCCAGCACTCAGACAGCTTGGAGAATGAAGCTGTCTGATTCAAATGCAGGGGGGGGGACAAAAGTCACACCAGGTAAAAAGGAAAGGATTAGACTGGGACTGGAGGGGGGGAAAGAAATTGGGACTGGCTGGACAAGGAGACAGGGGCTGAGGAAGAGATAGACTGGGAGCTGGTAAGAGATAGGGGAATGGGAACTGACAGCCAATTGGCTTGACAGGGGGCAAAAATTGAGATCAGATGAGGAGCTCAGGGGAGGAGGCAAGACTGGGAATGTCTTAAAAGGAAACTGGAACAGGGAACCTGTATAGGAGGGAATGGGGACAGGTGGTGGACAGACAGATCTGACAAGCTGGAGTTTGGGGTGGGGAAACTGGAACTAGCTGGGGAAAAAAAGACCAGGAAAAGGGGTGGGATGGAATAAATAACATTTCCTTATTCACTTTATCGACACCATTTTATAGACTTCTATCAGATTCCCCCTTAGTCAACTCTTTTCCAAGATGAAGTCCCAGTCTTTTTAATCTTTCCTCATGTTGAAGCTGTTCCATACCCTTTTTTTGTTGTGGTGATTCTCCTTCTCTGTACCTTTTCCATTGCTAGTATTTTTTTTTAAGTTGGGATGACAAGAACTGCATGTAGTATTCAAGGTGTGGGCATACTATGGATTTATAAAATTGCATTATGATATTTACTGTCTTATCTATCCCTTTCCTAATGGTACCTAACATTGTTAGCTTTTTTCGTTGCTGTTGCATAATGAGTGGATATTTTCAGAGAACTATCCAAAATGACTAAGATCTCTTTCTTGAGAGTGTTAACAGCTAATTTAGACCCCATCAATTTGTATAGTTGGTTTTCCAGTATGCATTACTTTGCATTAATTGACATGGAATTTCATTTGCATCTTGTTGCCCAGTTTTGTAAGATCCCTTTGTAACTATTTTGGACTTAACTCTTTTGAGTAATTTTATATCATTGGCAAACTCTGCCACCTATCTGGTGCCAGCAGTACCAAAGATAACTGCTTAAGGGCACCAAGTTAGTACAAGACTCCTGTTTCCTCACCAGTACCGAAGAAGTCTGTGTGAGTTGTTTAGGCACAGAATATAGTGAAGAAGGTGTAGATACCACCTTTTTAGAAGTAGAATGGTCAGACTCCTTTGTAGGACTGAGGATATCTTCTCTACCAAAGTATGTTTGATACTGTGACCACATCAAAGACCAAGTTGCAGCATTGCATATTCTTGTGATGGGAGTACGTTTAAGTAACGCTACGGGGTAGATAGAAACCTTGTGGAATGGGTTAACACCCTAAAAGAAGGTTGCATAATCAGCAGATTCGTAACATGAAATAATACATCCAGAAATCTACCTCGAGAGTCTCTGGGTGGAGATTTTGGACCCCTTGGATCTGTCAGCAATAGAGACAAACAGCCTGGAAAACTTTCTAAATTGCCTGGCTGTGTCCAGCTGGAAGGCCAACACCCTCCTGACATCCAAGATATGGAAGGCAGCATCCACCCTGTTCTGATGTGGTTTGGGGAAAAAACTGGAAGATGGATAACTTGGTCTGATGTGAAATTCAGATGACACTTTAATCAGAAGTTTAGAAAACAGATGTAATGAAACTTTGTCCTTGAAAAATAGTATTAAGGGCAGGATCACTATTAAAGCCCCCATTTTCTTGACTCTTTGAACAGAGGTGATGGCCATCAAAAAGGCCATTTTCATGGACAGGTAAAGAAGGGAAGAGGTGACAATTGGTTTGAAGGGGAGTTTCATAAGACACTTAAACTTAGTACACAAGTCCCATATAAGAGTGGATATTCTAATTATTACGTTAAATCCTTGGAAACTACTTGTATTCAAAGAGAAATCAGCACAGAACACAGAGAGATGCAAACTCATGAAAAGTCTTTATTGAACTACACTAAAACCAGCCAGATCTGGCTGAGCTATCCCCTAATAGTCTAACTCTATTGCTATGGCAACAAGCTAAGCTCTGTTGCTACGGCAACCTAGGCTGGACACAAAATACACAACACTAATCTGAAGAAAAAGTATTTTCAACCCCTGAATGAATCTCGCTGCCATAGGATGAGCAAACACTGAGAATCCCTCAGCTGAGGAATGAAAAGCTGTGATAGTTATCAAGTAAACTCAGTTTCATAGACAGTCTTGACTTTTTTCATTCCAATAGCAGAGAGGGAAGAATGAACAGAAGAAAGATGTTGCTGGTCAGAGCTGTGATGGGATCTTTTCCATTTCTGAAGGTAAGTAAGTATCTCATGTAAAGCCTTTCCTACTGGTTAATGACACCTCTTGTACCTCTGCACAACATTGATTCTCCATTCTTGCAAACCATGAAGTAACCAAGTCTTGAGACAAAGAATCCCAGGCTGTGATGGAGAGTCTGTCCAGCATCTTGGGAGAGAAGATGGGGATGGATGGAAAACTCATCTCTGGAGTAATGGCAAGGTAAATAAAGCAAGTCTACAAAACTTGCCTGGGCCACATTGGAACTATTAATATGATCTTGGCTTTGTTTTGCTTGATCTTATTTACCACCCTCAATATCAAAGGCATTGGAGGAAATGCATAAAAGTGGCCCATTGTCCATGGAATGAGGAAAGCATCTGCCAGACAGGTCCACCCCCATCTAAGCAAAACTGTTTGCATTTCCTATTGGTGATGGCACCAAAAAGGTCCACCTCTGGAAATCCCCAGGTCAGAAAAATGTGATTGAGAGTCTGTGAATCCAACCCCCTTTTGTAATCTTGGGAGATGTGTCTGCTGACATCACAGGCCATGATGTTTTGTATGCCTGGAAGATAAGCAGATGAAATGAGGATATGATTGGCTATACACCAGTTCCATAGCTGTACTGCTTCAGCACAAAGAAGGAAATCCCAAGCGATCTTAAGATGATCCTGGAATCATTCAGGGTGTCCAGAGACTCATTGGTGGATTCAGCAAAAAGTTTTAATCTGTCAAAGGGGAGGTCTTCAACTGTATTTTGGACCTCTCCAGGGAACCCAGAAAGCTGAAGCCAGGATGCCTGATGCATCACCACTGTTGTGGAAACAGAATGGAGTCACAATGTCAGCTGTAACTAAAGAGGCCTGCAACAAAGTTCTAGCTAATAGCTGACCCTCTATAATGATGGCGTGGAATTGCTCACAATGTTCTGTTGGATGGTGGTACATTTAGAATAACTGGCATGGTTATATTTAATGATAAGAACCTGGCAATTTGCAATCAAACTGAATGGTCATAGATGAGTAGGAATATAAAAATTCTGAGTTCTTGGCAGGGACATAATACTTTGTGTCCACACTTGCACATTGGTGGTATCATTGCTAGGTCTACCGGATGGTCTTGGCAGGATGCAACAGGATCTCATTAACTGGTAAGGCCACTTAGCAGAGGGTGTCCATTGTAAGGTATCTAGAAGCTCGTAATCCGACTCTCCAACCTCCTCTAAAGGAATCTGTAAAGATCCACAATACATTTAATTAATTCTCGAAACTCTGTAAAATCATCTGCCTGAGATGGCCAAGGGGGCATTATCACCAGATCTGAAGATGAGGAGATATTCATTTATGGAGTAGCCACATCCACTCTGGCCTCCTGTTTTTCAAGGTTCTTGCAGTTCAGATAGTAGAGGAGGAACAGATGAAATAGGAGACTATTTTCCTCAGTGGTCCCCACAAGACAGACTAGGGGGTCATGAAAACTGCTGCTGACAGGCAGCCCAAGAACCCCAATATGGCCACAGCGGGCCCCACAGGGAATGAGAGGTGGCATCCAATGCTGCTCAAGCCAATGAGAATGGGCACAAATTTGTCTCATTTGCAGCTCTTCTCTTTCATGAAAGTGTCAGGGAGGATATCCCTTTGTTGATAAGTAGGGGAACCTTGCCCTGAGATTTGGGCATCTGCAGAGAATTCTTCATCTAAAGGAGGAGCCCTGCCGAACTCAGAGGTGCTGGAGAATCAAGTGGTACCAGCGAATGGTCCAGTCTCAGAGACCGTGTCAATCTCAGTACTGACAGACAGTTGGTACCCATTAAAAGAAGAGACTCCAGCTCATCTGAGACAATTAAGTATCTAGAGTATCTACATTTCTGTAGTACCAGATGGATTTGAGTTCACATGGAGCAAGGGTCTACAGTCTGTATCAAGTTCGGAATCTGTTCTAGTGGCTCCCGTCTAATGGAGGTCCGTGGTACCAAAGATAACTGCTTATGGGATGCCAAGTTAGTATGTGACAACTGTTTCCTGACCAGTACAGAGGGAGTCTGAGTGAGTTGTTTAGGCACAGTATGTAGTGAGATAGATACAGGTACCATCTTTTTAGAGGGAGAATGTTTAGTCTCCTTTGTGGTCCGGTCCTGCTTCTGCAGTACTGAGGACGTCTTTGATACCAAGGCATGTTTGATACGGTGAGCCTTAGAGGAGCCTAGAGCACTAGATGCAGAACCAGTATCAACAGAACCTGGATCTGCAGTGATACTGAGACTGGGACATGAGGTCTTCAATGCAGTCTAATCTTGAGGAGATTGAAACTTTTTTGAAGAAGAACAAGAGAATAACTCCTCTTCTTATGGATTTTCCCTATATCCTCTCATGATCTCGCCACCAAAGACCTGGGCAAACATGTATTTGTATATAATATTTCTAACGATGCTCATGCTTAAGAGCTCTGCTAACAGAAAAAATTAATAAAAAAGTTTGGTGGTGTTCGCAGTAGCACCATTCTTAAGCCTGCATAAGGCACACTTCATTGTGTGATGATGGTGAGAAGGGAGAAATGTCTTGGCTAATTCCATAAAACACTACCTCTCCCTTTCCTGAGGGCACATGTCCTGCATTCAAAGTAGTAGAAAGCCTTCGAGATTTGCTAGATCCAGCACTAATACTGGATGTCATAGAAGTGGCACCTTCCAACATGCTAAGAAGTTTCTCTTGAATAGTCTCATTTTCTCTTGAATGACAGTACTCCATGCATTTGTCAGGTACAGACGAAATATAGTACAGGTACTTCACTCTATCATGAGTTGAATGTGGAAGCAATACAATGCTGCCAACACAGAGGCTCAGCACAGACATGTGATCAAGATCACATTACACTAGTAATCAATGCCATTCACAGGCTCCCTTACTTTGCAATTGAAGAAGCTGGCTTTAATCTTTAGATACCTCAATGGATTAGGATCTGGCTACATCAAAGACTGCATTTCTATCTATTACTGTCCAAAATAATTCTAGAACAATCTATCTAACAAGACCTAGAGTGGAGTCTATCAAAGCAGGAAATAAAGCACCCTTAGTTAAGGGCACACGAAATTGGAACAAGTTACCAGAGACGACAGATTAAGTCAAAGACTGGTCACGTTCAGAAAACACCGCACGACCTACCTATTTTCCAAATCCTTCCTGATGCACAAGACCCTCAAACAGTAGCATTAAATATATAATCATATTTACATTACCTGCATATTATGTTATACACAAAAACTATGTTAACAGAACATTAGTAAGGTTGCAAAGTTATGCACACAAAATTTAGGAAATGCCAGAAATGCAGACATTAATTCAGCTTCCTTTTGCATATACATTATGATGCATATTACTTTTTGTACAAGACCCTGCCTCATTCAGTGCACAGGATGGACCTGCTTAAGGGATAAATCAAGACTGTGCAGTAATTAACATTCTTTACTTTTGAGTGCTTGACTTTCCAATCTTAATCATATTCTTTAACATGCTTTCTATACATAACTTCTTAGGTTTATAAAGTTTCTTTGTGTCTGCAAATCAAGACTAGATGCCTTTCTGGAAGACATGCTTTAGCTGAAAACAGACTATTTGGCCCAAATAAATGGCCTGTAGTATACATGAGATCAGACTAGATGCTCTAATTGTCCTTTCTGGCCTTAAATTCTATGAATCTATAAATGTTTCCTTCCCAGCCTGTCCAGTCCCCTTCCCCCAACTTTGTGTCTGATTAGTCACTCCCCCTCCATTGTGAAAATTTCCAGAGGGGTAGCCATGTTAGTCTGTATACAGCAAAAACAACGAGAGTCCTGTAGCACTTTAAAGACTAACAAATTTGTGCGAGCATAAGCTTTCATGTGCTGCAACCCAGTTTGTCAGATGCATGGAATGGAAACCACAGATAGGAGGAATATATATACATCCAAGGGTAAGAAACCTAATGATGGGGAGGGCAAGTGCTAACAAAGTCAATTCAGTTAGGGTAGATGAGGCCTACTCACACCTGTTGATCAGAAGGTGAGAATGTGTGAACAGTGACAATTACTTCTTGTAATGAGATAACCATTCCAAGTCCCTATTCAGACCCAGTCTGATTGTGTCATGTTTGCATGAGTTCCAGCTCCGCAGTTTCTCACTCAAGTCTGTTTTTGAAATTTATTTTGTTGAAGTATGGCAACTTTCAAGTTAGCTACCAGAGTGTCCTGGGAGATTGAAGTGCTTATGGATGTTACCATTTTTTATGTCATGTCTGATTTGTGTCCATTTATTCTTTTGCGTAGTGACAGTCCAGTTTGGCCAATGGACATGGCAGACAGGCATTGCTGGCACATATTACATTAGCAGATGTGCAGTGAATGAACTCCTGATGGTGTGGCTGATGTGGTTAGGACCTGCAATGGTGCCACTAGAGTCAATGTGCGGGCACAGTTGGCAACAGAGTTTGTTGAAGGGTAGGTTCCTGGGTTAGTGTTCTTGCTGTATGGTTTACGGTTGCTGATGAGTATTTCCTTCAGGTTGGGAGGCTGTCTGTAAGCAAGTTTAGGTCTGCCTCCCATGGCTTCAGCGAGTGAGAGATCACCTTCTAGAATAGGTTGCAGATCCTTAATGATATGTTGGAGACTCCTTGTCCAATCTATTTTTCTCCTCCCATGGTCCAGCTTTTGTCCCCTTTGAAACTGAAACAGATGGTCACCTGCTCCATGATGCCTGGGTGTCTGTGGGAAGTGAGGCAGTGGGGGTAAACTGTGGTGACTGAGAGAACAATAGAGACATACTCCTTGCTCTCAGTTCTGGTGTCTAGCCCCACCTAATCCTGGAGCATGCTCAGTCACTCTGTGGAGACAGTGCGTGTGCAGTCCAGACACATGTAGAAGCTGTGAGGGGCTAATCGCATGCTAGTCACCCTGTGGGGATACCCTATGTTCAGACTTGTCACTGCTACAAGCTGTGGGAAGCTTGGGCATACTCAATTAGGAAAGACGCTTAGGATATTTAACTCCTAAAGCAGAATACATTTCTACTGAACATATCCAAACTGCAATTTTCAGAGGCTTATAATTTGTCCATATGAATGGATTTTCATGGTATGGCAAAAGACACCTCCCTGCGAAATTTTGAATTGCTGCTCCGAAGCATGGGGATGCTGGAGCTTTTCAAAGAATTTCTCAATTTTTTTTTTTATTTTTTTTTAACATGGGCAAAACAATACATTGTTCCCTAGACTCTTTTTTGGAAACTGTTGAACAATATTGGCTGAACTTTTCTAAAACAATTCAGCCTGCAACAAACACCTGGCATGGAAAATTTCAATCCAAATGGTTGAAAGTTTCACAAAGATTTAAGCAACTTTACATGGGAAGTGACAGGCAACTTCAATACGCAGTATAATCACCCTTACCTATAATAAAACATTCCAGTCCACTGCGCAATATTTCATGTATTTTATAAGCCTGGACACAACTTTTGGCATTCCATAAGAGTATGTTCAGTCTTTACTTTTAGTGTTTCTGAAACTAATAACAGATGGAATTTTATATTTAGGTCAATTTTTGTCCATCCCATATGTCAATGTGCATTTTCATACTTAAATGTACAGCTTGTACCTAATATTATGGTCATAACATCCAAGAGGTATTTAAATAAATTACATAGATTGGAATGGAACCCAAAGTACGAGTTTATACTGTGGACAAAGTTAGTCTATTCTTCCATAACTAGAAAATGCATCTGAAACTAAAATGTTGACTCAAACTTTTTTTTTTTTTTTTTTAATTTGTGGCTGAAATTTTATTAGCCATTTCTTCACATTGGCAATTTTATTAATATTACCTGCACTGTGTTCAGTGAACAATATATAGATGACAACCAATGAAGAAATTATAATAAATATCTGTGTCTGCTCCTTCTCTACCAAAACATATACCCTCCTGCTTCAAATAACATGCCATCCAAATTGAATAAACCTGAGGTGACTTAAAAATAAATAAATAAGCCAACGTTTTTAGTGTCTAGGCATCTTTGTTCACTACATTAAATTGCATGTTCTGAAGAAAACATATATTTAAGAAAGCAAGTCCTCTTGGTTAGCATCTCTTTTTTTTTTTTTTTTTAAAGACATAGAAAAATAATTGTCACAGCTTACAAATGCCTAACAGTATCTAGATGTGAATGTCATTGACAGTTATGTTTGCGGCTTTGAAGTCTCCTCAAGGTCTGTTATTTGGTTTAGACTATTGATGGGTGCCTGGGGTGCTTTGTCCTCTGGGATGCTATTTTCCTTTAATTCATCTCTGATTAGAGGCTATTTATGCATTTTTATCTTCTTTATGTAAAGATCAAAGGGATCAGAGATCCCTCTTTTGACCCTATAATAGGCAAAAGAAGGAGGTTGCATGTTCTTATTTGGTTTCAGTGTAAATCTTAAAGCTCACCTTCACACTGCTCAAATCTTGATACATCGCTAGTCACTTATAACAACAGCTTTCTATATGAATAAGACTATTGCCTACAAAAACGGGTATACTTTTCTTTTTATTTACAAAGATATGACTTGTGTATAACTTCTTAGATTGAAATCTCTGAAGATAATTATTTACCTAGTCAATGAGATCTGAGAGACTGATTATCACTGGCAATTAAAGTACAGTTAAGCTCCACAGGACTACCGCATCACCATAACATTAAAATTATGACAACCTCTTTAATTATTAACCAGTTTGTTGTTCTTAGCATGAAATACTCTTTCAACTCTTTCTCAAAAATTAATTTAGTCATTTTAAAGTTGTAGTGGGACAAAAGTTGACTGTTTAACCAGTTCAAGATGGATTTTGCATTCATAACTCAAAAAATGGCTTTAATCTGTACAAATAAGGAGTCTATATTCAGTTACCATTGGTATTAATAAAAATGGAAACCTTGCCACCATCAGTGCAAAAGAAACAAAAAACACAAACACTAACTAAGAATAGTTATTGCTTCAGAGAAATAACTTTTTTCAGCTACAACGCAGTAGAATTTTTACCAGGCTTGGTACGCAAGCACAACAACTGTGGTGATAAAGATAATTCCATGGACTGTATTTTGCATATGCAGTATGTTGTGTACAGAAAGATCATCTCTTCTTCTTTCTGGTCAGTGGGAGCTATACAACTCCCCCTCCTCCTGGCCAGATTCTAGTATGTGCTAGGGCTTATTATTTCCTGGTCTCCTTGTCCTCAACTGACAGCCAGTGCACTATGAAGACAGGTGACAGAAGACAAATCCCTCTGTGGGAGGAGAGCATGGTACCCTACGTTTGGGGCACCTAAAACCGCTTTTGGGGAATTTTTCTGTCAAAATATATTAGTATAAGGAGGTGCAAACTACTCTGACTAATCTGTGGACTGGCAAAAAAAAAAAAAAGAACTGGGACCCCTTTGATGGGAGGAGTCTGACAGAGGATATCAAAATTCTTCATGTTCCAACTAACCAACAATTAACTGGAGGTCAGGACCATAGATCCTTACATTATAAGTCAGAGTCTAGGAATGCAGAAGATCCTGTTTTCTAAAAGGTTCTAGAAGACAACACCACAGGCACTGGAATCGCATGAGTGGGAATATACAGAGGAAGAACCTCCAATTTTGTTGGGCAACTCCAACAGTGCAGTTATGCAGCTAATGCAAAAACCTGTAGAACTTTTACCATTGGAGGCATTGTAAAATAAATGGAATTTAATATCAGCCTAATAGTGAAGTATCTTTATTTAATTCAATAAAATCCTCTTTTTACCAGTTCACTTGAATTTTCCACAGGATTTCCAGTTTGCCTCATTGGAGTACTGCAGAAACCAAGGGGTCCTGGTTATGGAATTTAGGGTCACTTTGCCATAAAGCACACAGAAGGATATGACCAAAGTTCTCTAGCCAAAGAGCAAATATTGCACGGGCAGCAACAGCCAAAGCTTCCTCTCAATAACCTGCCTATGTATCTCAACCCTGATTTGTAGGGACCACATCTAGCACTGAAAAGATAGTTTAATTTCAGGCCCCACTGCTAAGAAAGCAAACAAAAATAAACTGCAATTAGTTTCAACTAACTTTTTGGAATTTTTCCACTGGAAATTGGACTGAGACCACTAAACTCATTTCACAGATCATCATACAGTAACAATTTTTGGTCATTACCTCTCTTAACGAGATATGAAATAGAGGTGAAAAGCTCATTCCATAATTTTTTTAAACCATCTGTATTGGGGGACTAGATGGTTTAAAAGGGAAGCTAATTCAAAGTGGGGAATTTAGGTTAATAACTTGCTGGCAATGTCTTCAATACTGTCTTTTTGGACATTGTTTTTTATTTTTTGTCCTTTTTATTTTGCATCAGACAGCATTATTGTTGATATTTTAAACAGATGTCCTTATTATAATGGAAAACCTAAACCTATGTGAGGTCAACCCTTTTGAAGGTTTTGATTAAATTGGCACTAGATATTGGAGAATGAAAGATGCTTAAGTTATTTGTTTTATAACGGTCTTCAGTGCTGTGTTCTTCTCAATGTTTGCAGCTTTAAGGAAACATTGCCATTTCAATCCAGGAAACATCAACCTGTCATCACAAAATTGGTTGTGCAGATTTAAGTAGAGATCTGCCTTGCAAAGAGCAAATTGTAACTTAGAATCTAGAACACTTATAGCTGTACAGCAGCTCTGATGTTCACAGACAAACATGGCTCAGTACAACTGCAAAAGCTGACAGAATGGCAGCAGGGGTTTTGTGCAACACTGAATGTTTTACAGTTATTATTTTAAACAGGGTTTTGGATTTGGAGCAAATATCAAAAATTGGACAGAAGTATTATGTCATAGCCCAGAGCTAGTGGAAGTTAACTGGGAGAGATGAGAGTTCTTTTCACAATCACAAAGCTGCAAAGCAGTTGCTCTGATCCTAGAATAAAAAAAAGTAGGCCAGGTCCTCGCTGGTGTAAATCACCATTCCTCCATTGAAGTCAACGGAGCTGTGCCGATTTACACCAGTTGAATATCTGGCCCAAATGAATTTATAGAAGCTACATTGTCATATAAGCTTTATAAAAATCTGTATGTGCTAATTATGGTAAGGAACCTGAGGCTTTCAGTTCTGTCCATAGTAAAGAAATTGAGCTCTCAGGCAAATGTCTGGATTTAATACAAATTATAAGAAATCAGAGGCCATAGGGATAGAACTACCACAGGCAGAGAAAATGCTATTAAAAGACCTTTTAAAATTTAAATGGGCAAGGAAACTGATGAAATACTTAGGGGTGAACATTTCAGCCCAAATGGAAAAGCTATACAATGAGAGAATTATATACTGCTTTTAGGGACATCAAAAATTACTTTGAAAATTAGACAAACTTTCATTCTCATTCTTGGGCAGCAAAGATGCTGCCAATAACCCTTCTTTTCTTCCAAGTTCCAATAATCTTGTGTCTAAGAAGCCCTTAGAAGGCATTCACTGACATATAATCGGATTTATACCAAGTAGGAGTGAGAGAAACTGCACCAGGCCAATAAGGATTTACTTTTCTACGAAACACCAAGAAAAGAGGGGATGGCTCCTTCCTTATTTAAAAAAAACAAAACCAATACCAACGCACTGTACTTAAAAAGTTGGATCTTCTATCACTCCTTGTTTTCTGATCCCTCAATGAGGGGTCAAACTTATTTTCCCTTGAGTTGTAAAACCACAAGTTTTGCCAAATTGTAAAAAGATGGGCTTAACTACAGGCAGCTATTTTAAATAGGAACAATTAGTCCTCTGAAAGAACTAGTCGGTTTTAGTTTTTTTCCTACACAGTCCAATAATACACTTTAAAAATCTTGGCAAGACTCAGGAAAATCCACTGGGTATAAGCTCGCATATGGGGATACAGAAAACAAGCTCCCATGGGTGTGAGAAAAGGACACATTGTCTGTATAAATATAAATCTGAAGGAGCATATGCAGGGCCTTGAGTGTCTGAAACCCCTTAAAGTCATCCATCTGGGCTACACTCAGAAGGACAAAGGCCTTGTCAGGGACTGATGATGAAACAACAGTGGGACCCAACAAATTAACTGAATTAGATGGTAAATCCTCAGCCTGGGTAGCTGAAGTTGTAGATAAAGGATAGCTCTAGGACTCTAAGGTCTAGCAGGGTAACTCTCCCTTCCATAAGGGTCCTATGAAAGCCACATAGGCACAGATGAGGCTGAATAAATTGAAGACACATCCATGGGGAATATATATATATATATATATATATAGGAGTGTCCTGATTTTTTTCTTTATCCAACGTGAATGAAGATGATGTGGAGAAGAAGCAGTCTAATACAACTGGTGGGGCAGCTGATATATGTGTGGATTGTAGAGCAAGATACTCAGTATACTTTGAAAGAGAGAGATCCAGTGCCAGAAGAGAGATGGTGCTGGATAACAATGGACAGAGAGTCCTGATACTGTAACATCTGCTGGTACCGTAAATGTCACTGGTACTGTAAGGTGCCATAAGGGATTGGGCCTCCCTCCCTGTCCATCTGAAAGGAAGGCCATGCCCCCCTCACTATGATGCTTCTGTAGGGACAAAAGCGTTTACAGGTTCTGTTCCTTACGCGGGGCAGAGCTGGCAGGAAATCTAGGGGCCCTGGCCTGGTGGCAGGGCAGAGCCAGCAATAAGTCCTCCTGGCTTACGGTGAGGTAGCTGCCACCCAGGGGTGAGGTCAGTAGCAGGGGAGGGAGTAGGGGGACCTGGGACCACCCTACTCCATCTGGTCCCAGGCCAGGGCCCTAACAGGGCTGGAAGGTTCTGCCACTGGGTCAGCGGGGTCCTAGCTGAAACACACTGACCTAATATCAGGCCACAATACAACCCAACTATTGTCTGGCTAACCTAGGCTATTTCTGACTCTTCTTCCTGGGGGTACCTGGACTTTGGAGTCATTGTCCATCTTCTGGGTATAAAAAGCAAGCGGCAATACCAACAGTTCCTCAGTGTCCCCAACAACAGGTGGCTCCGGCAGCTCCTCGGCATCCCATGCGGCAGGCAGCTCCTTGGCATTGCAGCAGTTGGACTTGGGCACCAGCGGCGGGGGAGAGCTATCCATCTCCTGCGGCTTAAGCCCAACTGAGTTAGAGGGCTTGCCTTTTATACTTCCCCTTCCTATCCCACCTTTCTCCTTCCGAAGGGGCAGGCACAGGTGTCCTGGCTGCGTCCACAAGGGGGTAGGCAAGGTTTTCTTCCTGTCCGTCTCTGAGGGAGACCATGACCCCTCGCTACAGGGGCCAACAGGTGAACAGATAATCAAGTGTCCATGGTGCCAACACAGCTGGTGCTGGACGCTGTGGTGCTGAAGCTCTAGAAATAGACTGCACCAACATAACTGAACAAGAAGTCAAAGGTACCAAGCTCTGAGATGCAAAAGGAATTGTCAGCGACCCTGCACATGAGGATTCCTTAGTGTTCTGTTTGGGTGCCGATGCTCTGGTATTATGGTGAGGTAGTGACGTACTGCTACGTGAATAGTCAGAGAGAGTAGTGTAGGGAAGTGTTTTTTTAAGAGATCTTTGTCAGAGATCTATCTCTGGAATCTCCTGTGCCTGTGTCTTGTCAGACCTGTTAGATTTTGAAGTAGAGGAAACTGTTGATGGTGCCTGGGAAGCTAGAAGTACAGCTCTGGCACAACTGGGCGCAGAAAGATCAGGGACAGAGGTCTTGTATCCAGGGTCTGAAGCCAGCCTCTAAGTGAGCGACTTCTAAATGACACATTTTCCAGGAATATGTGATTTCCCCAAACAAAATACACATTTTAATTGCCAATCATTAATGCAATGCACCCTTGCATGAGAGACAGTACTTACATCTGGATCTTGAAAAAAAGCCATTCCTGTACTGCAGGGTAGGGGAAGGGAGCTAATTCTGGTAAAAAAATATTAAAACTTACTCTAACAAAATGCCAACAGGCTAATAACTACCTACATCTAATTATTCCTATCCATATACATACAAAGAACAAGTTAAGCAACAAAGAGCAAGCAGAAAGCAGCTCTCTGTCTCAAAGCCAAGAGGCAGTGAGAGAAACTGAGGTGTTGTGGTTGACCCAATCTGTCTCTTTTTATCCTTGGTGTGGGACACAAGAACACAGGTCGCACTTGGGTACATGGAGTGCATGCACACCATAAGTGGAACGTGCACATGGAGAATCACTCAAAGAAGAACTCTATAATCTTGTTCTTCATGAACAAATTGTGATGCAATGGACTGCAGGATACCCAATCTCATCACTTTTAGGTCCTTATTAAAACTGTTTAAGTAAATTTTAAGAGTTCTCACTGCAGGTAACAAAACTGAGTACATGGTTTATCTAGTACAGTTCTCTGATTTACATTTTGAAATATTCAAATACTTGACTCATAGTCTATCAAAAGCTCATCAGCTACAAATCAGAGAAGTAACACTGGATTCTTTTGCACAATACATAAAGGCCAATCCTGTCAGACCCTGTCTGGAGAACAGCCACTAAAATAAATGGAATTTCACAAGTGGAGGACTTGAAGGATTACACCCTTAGTTCACATTTTTCCTTGATGAGACATGCAACCACATCAAGTTCATCTAGCTGATAAAAAAAAGTTTTTTAATTGAATTACATTAATATGCTTGACAATCCCTTTATCACCTGTATTATTTGTTTACTATATCAACAGCCACTTTTTTACATAGTACTGCATCATGAAATATTAATGAATCTAGGAAAAAAAATCTACAGCACAATAGATATCAGATAAATATTTCATCATCTAAAAGATGAATGAATCATTTATTTTATGCTGTAAGGCCTGAAATAGTATGGTTTTGTTAATTTATTTCTTAAAAGTAAAATTAACTTTGTAAATGCTCATTGAAGCTTTCGGGATAGCATCTTATGCTCTTTTGTACAACTGATGTAACGACCCTGTAATTAGGTAATAAAAAATGCATAAGTCATTTGGCTCAGAGTCTACAAAACAATAACTTCTTACTACTACTTGTATACAAATATATAACAAACATTTGAAAAAGGCTCAGAACATATTAGTCTGAAAATACATGTATTATGTTCAGTATCATTTTAATGTTGCCTTACTAGACATCTTAATTTATCCTGTCTTTATATTCCCATAACATTAAATGACAGAGGAATTAACTATAAAAAATTGTCAAAACAATTCAATTAGCCAAACTTTTTGCAACAATGATAAACAAATTACAAACAAAGCTGTGCCTGTAAAATGAATATTTGTTACTCTTTCTTTATAATGGGTATGCCCAGTAATATGAACTCAAAAAGCCTTACAAAGTATACTATTATACTGTACATCTATTATAACACTGAAAATGAGGGGGGTCAACCCAAAGAATTTAGCCTTGCACTTGTCAAGGCAAAGAGACTCAATAAGTAAGTTATAAAAAAGGCTGCTTTTACCCCAAAAAAGGAGAATGTTCCTTAAGAGAAAACGTCACTTGATACCAAAGTTTTAGACCACTTTTAAAGCAAACAGCACCCATTGGTGGATTTGCTTTGTCCAGAAGGGGTTGAGATGGATTAAGTGAATTTACTTCCTAGCTGAGCACAGAAGACGACTAGCATCTGCAAGATAAGGCCTCTCTATTTATACAATGATTTGGGAACATAACTGCATGATGGCTCAACTTTGCATGAAACTGACTATGGTGATGACACAATCAATCTGTAATCCTTTAAGAGGCTTCAAATGGTACCTATCGTCCATAACAAACTACATGGTTATTCAGAGAATGTGAACAGGGCATTGGTAGGCAATCTGGGGTCTTCCAGAGTGACAACAGAGCCCCCAGCAGAGATAACATAATACCACAATGTGGCTGCAATGTCCCAATAGATTTTATTAGGGAGGAGAGAGATTAACTTGGCAAAAACTGTCTGGCGCTACAGTTAAACTACTGGTAATTGCTGATAAAGTTGCACCAGTTCAGTTTCACAAGGCTGTCTATGTTATACTATGCAAATAGTTAGTTTATATATAATGCACATGCACACTTGCATGTATTTATCTAAGATATTTAGATATTGCTTCCCATCAATGTAGCATCTATAAACTACACAGTCTTTAATGTATTTATCAGCATGTCACTAGGATATAGGAACATACCATTTTCCCCACTTTTACAGATGGGAAATGGAGGAACTCAGACTTTAAGTGACATGTCCAAGGTCACACAGGAAGTCTGTAGCAGAGCAGGTAACTGAACCCAGGCCTTCCGGGTCCTAGGCTGGACCATAGTTCTTCTCTGTCCATGCCCATGCATACACACAGGAATGATATCCACATGACAAAAATGCAAATCCATGTAAAAAAATGGAGGTTATCACAAACCATAGTCATCTCACCTACATTTCTCTTGCTAATCCCTCCCTGTTGGGATTACAAATAGATGTTTTTTTTTTTAAATAAATTAATCTGCAAGACAACTGTTCCCTTCTCACAATACAACTGCCTCAGATATCACAAGCAATATTCAATCCTGTACTAGTCAAAAGTACAAGGTCCAATATCTCCAATTTCAATCATCATATAACCGGTATCACAGAGACTTGATGGGATAATTCACAGGACTAGAACATTGTTATAAAAAGCTACAGCTTGCTCAGGAAGGACAGGCAGGGAAAAAAGGAAGGAGGTATTGCCTTGTGTATCAAAGAGGTATATATTTACACTGAGGCCAAGATAGAAGTGGAAGTTGAAAGTCTTTGGGTAAGGATAAAATGGGTAAACAAGAGTGATGTAATGGTCGGATGTACTATAGATAACTTAACTAGGAAGAAGAGATGGATGAGGCTTTAAAAAAAAAAAAAAAAAAAAAACTAATAAAAATCATCCAAAGCACAGAACTTGGTGATGATGGGAGACCAACTACCGAGACATCTATTGGGAAAATAATACAGCAGGACACAGATTACCCAACAAATTCTTGGAATCCATTGGAGACAAGGTTGTATTACAGAAGGTGGAGAAACTGATTAGGGTAGATGCTGTTCTAGAGTTTATCCTGACAAATAGGGAGCAATTGGCTGAGAATTTGAAGGCAGCTTGGGTGAGAGTGATAGAGTTCATGATTTGAAGGAATGGTAGGAGGGAAAACAGCAGAATAAAGACAATGGACTTTTAAAAGGAAGATTTAGAAAACTCAGAATTGGTAGGTAAAACCCCATGGGAAGCAAGTCCAAGGGAACAAAGAGTTCAGGAGAGCTGGCAGTTTTAAAAACAAAAAACAAACAAAAAAAACACCTTTTCTAAGAACACAAGAGCAAACTATCCCAATGCATAGGCAAGAAAGGAAGTATGATAAAGAGACCATGCAAGCTTAACCAGACTTTCAAAAAGCAGAAACTCAAAAAAGAGTCACACAAAAAGTGTAAACTAGATCAAATTACAAAGAAAGAAAATACATATATTGTGTGTGTACGTACACACACACACACACACACACACACACACACACACACACACACACACACCATGTTATATAAAATAAATATTATATAAACAGGCATGTAGGGACAAAATTAGAAAGGCCAAGGCACAAAACAAGATTAAATTAGCCAGGGACATAAAGGATAACAAAAAACATTTTACAAATACTTTAGAAGCAAGAAAAGGAGCAAGGACAGAGGACACTCATCATTCAATGAGGAGGGAGAGACAATAACAGAAAACGCAGCAATGGCCAAAATGTTTAATGCTTTTTTTGTTTGTTTTCACCAAAAAAGTTATCAGTGATTGGATGACTAGTATAGTGAACATCAGCATAAATGAGGTAGAATCTGAAGCTAAAACAGGGAAAGAACAAGTTAAGAATTACTGAGACAAGTTAGAAATACACCCTAGAAAACTTAAGGAACTGGCTGAAGACCTCTCCAAGCCATTATCGATTATCTCTAAGAAATTAGAGGCTGGCAGAGATCCCAGAGGACTGGAAAAGGGCAAATACGGTACTTAGCTATAAAATTGGGAACAAGGAAAACCCAGGAAATTAAAGACCAGTCATCTTAGCTTTGGTAGCCATAAAAATATTGATCAAATAATCAGTTTGTAAGCACCTAGAAGATAATAAGGAAACAAGTAACAGTCACATGGATTTGTCAAGAACAAATCATGTCAAACCAATTTAATATACTTTTTGATAGGGTAACAAGCTTTTTGGATAGGAGAAAGTAGTCGATGTGATTTATCTTGACTTTAGTAGGCTTTTGATACTGTCTCACATGACCTCATAAAAAAGGGAACTATAGCCTAAAAGAATCTCTTATAAGTTGGGTGCACAACTGTTTGAAAAAACCATACTCAAAGAATAATACTAATAGTTCACTTAAGCTGGAAGGACATATCAAGTGAACCCACAGGGGTTTGCCCTGGGTTTGGTTCTATTCAGTATCTTCATAAATGATTTGGATCATGGCAGAGAGAGTACACTTATGAAGTGTGGAAAATACCATGCTGGGAATGATTGCAAGCCATTGGAGGGCAGAATTAAAATTCAAAAATGATCTTGACAAACTGGAGAAATGGTCTGAAATGAGGAGGATGAAATTCAGTAAGGACAAATGCAAAGTACTATACTTATGAAAGCACAATCAACTGCACAAATAGCAAATGGCAAATTACTGCCTAGGAAGGAGTACTGTAGAAATGGATCTGGGGTTTATAGTGGATCACAAACTAAATGAGTCAACAATGTAATACTGTTGCGCCGCCAAAAAAAAAAAAAAAGAAAAAAAAAAGCATACTTCATTCTGGGATGTATTAGCAGGAGTGGTGTAAGCAAGACATGAGAAATACTTCTTCAACTCTACTCAGCACTGATAAGGCCTCAATTTGTGGGGATCTACAATCCTTACGCGGCCCTGATGCCTGGGATGGGAAGTTACAGTGCTAGGCCCCAAGGACGTGAGAGTTAGATAAGGTTGCTTAGGCAGGTGGAAGCCGGCCAAGGACGGCGGACACCTCCCTTTCTTCTTTCTTAGCTCAGTGTCCAGGAGGTAAACAAAATAATAAATTAGGCAGCTGTGGGAAATGTTAAGCTATCCATGAGAATCAGCTTGTGCTTGTGCTGTGTGTATGCTTGTAACTTTTAACCAATCGGTAACTGCAAGAAGAGGATGTGAGCAGTGCATGAAGTATTATATAAGATGGCTTTTGCCCTGGAATAAATGACTTGGCTTGCAATCATATTGGTCTCTGTGCTTTGTCCGGCCTGCATGAACCCAAAATCAATGGTGGCCCCGGCAGATGAAAAGAAGCCGGGAGCAGACTGGGGACTCCAGGTTGTCTAAACCCAACATCAATTGGAGTACTATGTCTAGTTCTTGGCACCCCACTCCAGGAAATATGTGGATAAATTGGAGGACGTCCAGAGAAAAGGAACAAATATAATTAAAGGTCTAGGAAACATGATCTATGAGGAAAAACAAAAAAAATTGGTTTCTTTAGTTTGGAGAAGAAAAAACTAAGTGGAGGGGGACATGATAACGTTCTTCAAATATATAAAAGGTTATTATAAAGAAAAAAGAATGATAAACTGTTCTCCTTATCCACTGAAAACAGGAGAAGAAATAACAGGCTTAAATTGCAGCAAGGGAGATTTACGTTAGACATTAGATGAAACTTCCTAACCGTAAAGGTATTTAAACATTGGAACAGTTACCTAGGGTGGAGTCTCCATCATTGGAGACTTTCAGAAACAGGTTAGACCTTTGAGAGATGGTCTATATAATACTTAGTACTGCCTCAGTGCAGGGGTCTGGACTAGATGATTTACCAAGGTCCTTTGTAGTCCTAGATTTCTATGATTCTCTCTCAATCAATCTGGGCCAGAAACAGCTTTACATCAAGGAAAATGGAAGATGTATCATTTTCTAATGGGACACACATCATTTACTTTCAGCCCTATCAGGTACTCAGATATTGAATCTTAAAATTATCACATACAATATATATTTTGGTAGTTTTTAGAGTTTTCAAAAAATTTATTAGAATTTCTTTTCTCTTCGCCTACTGTGCCATGTTTAGTGGGACTCATTCTGCTAAGGAAGGCTTATAAGGGACACAAAAAAATTTCCCCAATAATATTTTTAAACTCTCAAACATTTCTCAAATAGTTATGTTGCAAAATGTCATACAGAATAAATCAAAGAATGGTATACTGTAAAGATTTTATTGGCACTTGCTTGGGATAACCTGCATAGTTCACTAATGGTTTAGCCAATTCAGCCTCCCCAAACTCATGCTGATAAATCTTTAAACCACATATAGCAATCATGTATATTTGTTTTAAATGTTCTATATTTAGACAGACAGAAATTTCTTCTTATGAAATGAGCTATAACACAGAATGGTGAAAAAAATCTGGGGTGACCTCAAGACCTTACAACTTGTAAATTAGCAAAGGAAACATCTAGATAAGTGTTATGGAATATATTTGAGGTTTTAATGAAAGTCATATTACAAAAAAGTTGATAGTAGTAGTGTTATCCCAGAATTGAGGGGAGTGTTACCCCACAATTTGATTAGGATAACTGCAGCCATACTATGTACAGTCAGCCACCATTAATTAATAAAACCACATAGTTAAGGGTTAATTTGAACAAGCAAGGCTTCTGGAGCCAAGGTCAAATACTAGCTGCAGAATTGCAGTTTTTGCTAATTAGAATGGGAGGTGAGAAAAGAATCAACAAATTAGGAGACAAAGAAAACAAGTGGACGGAGACCTTGAGTTTGGGCATCTTTGATACAGAAGCTTATTATGGTTAAGATTGTTATGAATGTTTTATTGGTAAGTAGTTTATTGAAGTTAGGAGAAGTGACGACCCAGTAGAGCTCACTATGAGCTATGTGTTTTGTAAAAGCTAGTTATAAAAAGACTAAATAAAGTGTACTTTGGAGCAGTTCTCTGAAGCTATCCTGAGAGACGTTTCCTGACACCTTACTCCCCAGCAGGGAAGAGACCAGCCGTTGTTGACCTGCTGATAATTACTTGATACCATCTCAGATTTTAGATAATTATTTGGGATGTTCTAAACCTATTGAGTATGTCGGTGTTTGCTTAAATCTAATGAATAGTAGTTTTAGATAAGAGCACCTGTTTGCATCAATCTTTCATCAGCTGGAAGTAATGTGTTCCCATTGATTTATTCTGACACCACCTGGAGTGAAACAGTTATGTTACCACTGTTCTGGGTTTTAAAACCTTGGGTAACAGCAGTACAAAATCCTATAGCTTTAAAGTTTAGTTGCACTGTATTAAAAACCAATATTCAAATAAATTATTTTTCCCTGCAGTATACCAAGTTTTTTGGAGACAGAATTAAAATTGGGCTTTCATTTTAGAAAAAGTAAACTATAACAGGACTATAATAATGTACGTTATAGTAAGCTCCAAGCGCTGAATGCCCAGGGTGTTGTGAGACAGCATTTTGCTTCAGGCATCTGAAATTTAATGCTACATGAATATTCTCTGTTGGTTATTGTTAGAATGGAATTTCAACTATTTCCTACAATTTGAGTTAATGATTACCTGAATAGTGCTAAGCAGTACAAAATTTCTGAAGCATATGTCTAAGGCCGACATAGTGGCTTAATGTTGTGTTGTTTATTGCTTTAGCAAAATTAATTTCTGCAGTCTTCTACAGTAAATTCATGCAACACCTGAAGATTTAAAATCAGAGTTTAACTGCAGTGTATTTCCAACTGTCTTGACTTCTACACTGGTGCTGGCCCATGTGCACTAGACAGGTAGAAAAATATAATGCCATCTTATAACACTATTTCACATGCTTTTAAATCCAAAAGTAGCCATATGGTGTGTACCTTAAATAAGCACAGAATTCAGTGCTTTGCTTCAAACAAGCCTGATCACATATCACAAAATTCTAAAAAGACTGCATGGTTTGTCCATAATTAAAAGTATATTGCACAATCCTTAGGAAAATATGATTGAAATATTTCAACAGGCTCCTACATAACTAAATTCCATGCTTGTGGTCATACATGTACAATACATTACCTCAGTTCAAAACAAAGGGCAAGATTCCAACTTTACAATCTTTCCTGAATCAGGCAGGGACTGTGTGTAGCTGTAGCACTCTAGAAGCAGATCAGAAAACAAATTGTAACTACAGCCAAATTTTCCCCTGCTTCCTTCTTGCTTGGGTGAATGGGGAAGTTATTTCTCCTCTTTTCATGACAAAGCTTTCTCTCAGTGCTCTTCCCACTCTCCATCTGCATTTCCACCCACTTGCTTTCCTCTTCACAACCAGGTTCACAATCTCAGCAGGACTGAGACAGAGTAAAGCAAACTTTCCTCCTCTTCTCCTGTATAGCCAAGTGAGAGCTGGGGACAAACTAGCCTGAAATTTGGCAGTTAAAGATTTATTCGTCTGACCCTATTTAAGCTCATGCAGAAAGATCATATTTCTATTTATGTGGTTTGATAGTACTAAACTATCTGATATGTTAGTTTTCATAAACTATATGAAGAGTCTATCTGGTCCTGAGATAAAGAAAGGCAAAAGTAAAGAAAAAACTGTACAAAAAGGGTGGGAAGACATTAATTTAATCAAAATATTTTTAATTTGCAATCAAAACTTTTAAGTCATGTAACAGTAATTATGTTTAAACCCTTTTAAAACAATTATAGGGACACTATCAAATTAAAAATGTAAACTTCTGTCTGAAAATATTTAGTCTACTATTGTTATGAATAGCACCTAACCTTAGTAAAACTGAAACAGACTAGAGAAAAAAGACTTTCAGATTTTCATTTGGCGCAATTGACATTAATTGCTACCTAGCTAGTTTCACTCTTATTCTTGACTGGTCAGTTCCTCTTTTGTTTATCTGGGTCTAAAACACAGCAAGGGGGGAGAAAAACATTTTTAATTAGAAGAGGATGATTGTAAAAAAACCACAAAAATTGGCAGAGGGACTCAGTGTGGTAACTACAACCACATTTTTGTGGGGACACATTAAATTTACTAGATTTTGAACTGTCACTCACTGCAATATTGCTGTTCATTGGGCTGCTAGTTCCACCTAACAGCAGTAACACATGAGGCAAATAAGTGAAAGCTGCCATCTTTCCTTCAGAATTTCTTAGGAACTTTTCTCAGCAGCACTATGGAGATGCATGTGAAACCAGGTATGTAAACCAAGTAATTCCCCCCCACTCCAAAACCAGATAAATCAAGGCCTTTGTAACCTCTCTGTCCCCTGTGATCAAATAGCAAACTACTCTATTCCTAATTCTCAGAGTGCCTCATCTCTGAGCCTCCCATAAAGCCCAGGTATTAAGCTTGGGATTTACAGGGAAAATCGTTGAGCTGTTTACTGTGACTTCCACCTACCCACATGGAAAACCTCTGTGTGTGTGTGTGTATATATTAAAGAGAGCAACATTTCAAACATTCAAATAATGGCATCCACGACACCAATGATATCCATTATACAAAAATGCAGCTTTAATTATTGTCTTGCTCCTATGACTAGGAGAGATTTTGGCAGTTCTAAACCAGCCAATATGAGTATAGTGAAATGTTTACGTTCGTATTTTTGTTCAGAATCTTTTTTTCTACTAAGCAGAGGGCCAGAAAGGCTCTCAGGACATCCACTGCCCCCATCCTCCATGATTCTGAGGAAAATCTACAAAGTCCTCTCTCTTTGCTTCCTTGTCATGGTGAAAGCTGCCACTGACAGCGGGCTTTCCACAGGAAGCTGGCCAGTTTGTACAAACCTCTCTTTACCCCAGTAATTAGTGAGAGGCAGGAGAAAATCTAGTAAAACCTAATTTCCCCAACCACAGCACTTAGAAACTTTAGATCTCATCTCTTCCCTTTAGCTGAATGCCAGTGGAGAAAGTGAGTAGGTAATGACCTAAGAATGTGGCACTAAATACTGGTGTTTGCATTGCTAATAACAGCAAAACCCCCTTACAAAAGGAAAAGGCGCTTCCTGGCCATGCTTTATATTAAGGCTGCATTTATAAATGGTTTTGTAAAGGGCTAATGAATTATTAATAAATGTTATAAGCATGTTATAGAAATGAGTAGTATTTGTTAGAAATGGCTAATAAGCACATCAATGGAATGTGTTATAAAAGCCACCTATTGAGTTACTGGACTCTATACAAATCTAAAAGACCTGATGTAAAACTGATTAACCATTTATTAAAACATCTACTAATCAATTATTAACTTTTTTATAAACTATAACAGGAACCTTAATATAAAGTGCAACCAATTTCCTAAAAAGCTGCTTGAAGTTTCTGTTAACAGAATGAAAACCCAG
Organism: Mesoclemmys tuberculata; assembly: GCA_007922155.1. NCBI lineage: Eukaryota > Metazoa > Chordata > Testudines > Chelidae > Mesoclemmys > Mesoclemmys tuberculata. The sequence continues at coordinate 17,212,966 of ML675614.1, read as the reverse complement.
TGAAATATAATGAAGTAATCCAGGACTTTTATACCATAATAATAAGAATTTCTAGGCAAGTTCCACTATATCTTTTATGCTTATGTAGTCTCATGCTGAGCTTATAAAAATGAACAATAAAAAAAAAAGAACTAAGTGTAACTATTACGAATACAGCAACTAAGACTTTTATGAGAAATACTACCTGAAAATTTTCTTTTTATGATTAAATTTTCTGCAATTTTTTTCTAATCTCTTTAGGTTCAAGTTCTTGCTTATTTTTTGCCTTTGTCCAACCTTTTTCACTGTTTTATTATTATATACTGGTCTTTCTCCTACAAGGTTGTTTCATTAGAAATAGAAGCAGTAAATTAATCTTCTTCCCCTTTTGGTATTTTATTGCAATATTTTATTGTTATTTCTTTATAGTTCTTATTGTCTCTCTTTTTACTTTTTTCTCTGCTCAGCTAATTCAGATTGGGCTTCCCAAGATGCTCTAACCCCGTGATTCCCAACCTTTTTGGCTTGAGGGCCATAGATATCAGTTTCACAACCCTGAAGGGCCACCAACATCCATCAGCAGCCCCTCAACTTCCCCATCTCCCTGGCGGCAGCAAGGAAACCGCATGCATCCTGTAGCCCCATGCGCTCCGCCTGGCTCCCATCTGCAGCCAGGGGGACAGGAGATCAGTCCTCCCTTCCCTCTGGCTCCAACAAGGACCCAGGCAGCACTTTGCTCTCTGCTGGAGCCAGGGGAGTGGAGCGCTTATCTCCTCTCCCTCTGGCTCCAGCACAGACCACAGTGCCTATGGACCCAAGCAGAATGCTTTGCCATGCTCCCTGCTACAGCCAGGGGGAGGGAAGCACGGATTTCCCGTCCCCTTGGCTGCAGCAAGAAGCCTGCACCAGTCTTGTAACCCTGCAGCAACATGCTCTGCCTGGGTCCTTAGGCAGTGGCTCTATTCTGCAGCCAGCAGGAGGGGAGAGGTGGGCCACTTTGAAAGACCTGGTGGGCCTTTTTGGCCTGCGGGCCACAGACTGGGAACCACTGCTCTAAACTAACCTCTGTCTTTGCCAGGGTTGTGAATGAATGACTGAAATTCAAAGTGTGCAAGTAGACCATGTAACTACATAGATTAAAACTATTTTAAAGATTCACTAAAATCCTATTGAATTGTCTATATACTTCTTTTCTTCCCCCAAAATTGTAAAGTTTCAATAGGAGACAAAAGGGTAATGAAAATATGATTAATACACCCCTGCCCCCCCATCATCAATTTCAATGGATGACAAAAAAAATCCCATCAAAACAGAGGTTATAGCACAGCTCTAACTATATTGTGATGCATTAACACACAGGCAGCTATTAAACAAATAACTTTTTTTTAAAATAAGAAAACAAGAATCTGGTTGAGTAGGTTTCAAAACTTAAATTAACCCCAAGAAGACAGACATCAAATTAAAACATCTTAAATAAGAGAGTTGTGTTTTTTGTTTCTTAATTGTATTTCTTTGAATGTCTTTTGTGGAGGGGGAGGAAGTAAAATACATTTAAAGTGTGGCTTATGTGTCTTCCAACCATTTTATAGCACTTACCAGCACACCATGCTCTTAACTCACCCACCCACACCCACTAATTCGTTTATTTTGTTCATCATTTATATAGTGCCTTTAATCCAGAGTGGTAGGTGCAAAAAAAAAACAGAGCAATAAAACAATAAAGAACAATCAACCACAAAACCATAACAACAACTGTTGCTCTCAAAGACAAAATATTGGGCTTACAAGATGAGAACAGACAAATAACTAGAATTAACACGAGCAAAAATTCTAAATGTTTTGAGGGGGCATTTACAACAATGAAGAGTCAGAAAAATAGGGACGAAAAGAGTTTCAAACTGTGGATTAAACCAATACCATGATATTCAGAAAGCGCAATAGGAAAATGAAGTGACAAGAAAATTGTGACGTGAGAAACAAAAAGGAGTAATTTGGAAGTTAGCCTGTCTTTGGCTGTACAGCGCCTAGCACAATGGGTTCCTGGTCCATGACAGGGCCTACAAGGCGCTACAGCAATACCCGATTTTTAATCCTTTGTAAGACAGAGCATGGTGAAGGAAGACGGGTAGAGCAGACCAGTTTGAACAACAGCATTAAACGTAGCAGTGACAATGTTAATAATTAGGCAGTAAAAACCCAGGAGGTGAAAGAGGGGAAGCGTGCCTCGTGAGACTGGAGAAACGAGCTGTGCTGCCTGGGTTTGGACTCCCCGGCGCGCCTGGGGGAGACGTGGAAGACGACAGCGCCGAGGACGGGCACCCTGGGCGGAGCCGACGGCCCATCTCGCTCAGGGGCCGGTCTCCTAACAGGGCCCAAGGGCGGTGCTTCAGGGGGATGTAAGAGAGCTCGGCACCGCTCCAGTGACCGGTCCCCGGCCAGGGCCAGCACCGCATGAACCCGGGCATGAAACGACAGCGGGGCCTAGGCGGGCGAACAGCAGCGCGCACGGAGGCGCCGCGGCGGGAAGCGGGCTCCCCCGGGGAGCGGCGTTCCAGCGCGGCACGCCGCTGTGGCCGCCCCGGGCGGTGCAGGCAGGCCCCAGCCGCACATTTCTAACGGCGCCCGGGGGCGTGTGCGATGGTGGCCGCGCGGCCTCCCACAGCCTCCCGGCGGGCTTCTCGTGAGCCCGCGGCCAGGCCCGCCGCCCCGTCCCGCCTGAGGGGGTGGGGCAGCCAGGCCGGGCCTGGATTCCAGTCAGGCCCCGGACACCCGAGCGCTACCAAGGGAGCGGCACGCGGGGCTGGGGGGTGCAGGCCCGGAACAGCAACGGCTTCCGCGTCTGACGGATCCTAGCAACCGCGCGCTCTGCCCTCGTCACCTGGCAACCCAGATTAATAACAACGCGCCTGGGCATGCGCATTGACAGCGCGCCTCTCCTTGCCCCTCCCCCTCCGCTCTCTCAATGAGCGCGTGCGAACAGCGCCCCGGTCGCCTCTTGGGCCACGCGCACGCATGCGCCCACTCACCGGTTCGCTCGGAAACAGGAGCGTCGCCTGGGCGCGCGCGCGCACACACCGTCCGCCGACCTCGTCTTGTCCCGTCCCGTCCCGGCTTTTTTTGCCTGGCGCGCGTGCGTAAAGATAAACACGTGGCTCACGTTTCTCCTTTTGCGCATGAGCAAAAACCTGGCGCTGTAGCGGCCCCTGGCGGAGTGTGAGGAAGCTGTGAATGTACCCGGCTGCCACTGAGGGATCGCCTCAGCGTGGGGCAGTGAAAAGAAACCGGGCTCCAGCGCTGTCGTCACCACGCCGCGCTTACAGCGGCAGCGAGGCTGTCCCGGTGCCTGCTGGGAGTTGTAGTACTCCCGACACCGCGACCGTAGAACGTGCGGCGAGCAGGCCGGGCAGAGACTACAGCGCCCAGGCGGCTGTGCGGTGAGGGGCGGCCGGCGCGAATTAGCCCTCGTCTCCTCCCCCCTCCGACCTTAAATTAATACCGCAGTCAGCGTCCGTGCGGTTGCCGTTTGCTGCTAGCGCGGTGCGCAGAGGTGACCCTGAGGCCGCGCCACAGCCGGATCCGCCGCTTCGCCCAGCCATGGTCAGTACCGCTTCTGCCTCGCCCGGGCTGAGGAGACCCGGCCAGCCTCGCCCGGGCTGAGGCGGGAATGGGGGCTGAGGCCTGGGGTGCAGATCGCGGACCTCCCCCTCCCGCCGTGAGTGGGGGATAGCCCCCAGCTGGCGCTGGCTACAGATCTCGCACCTCCCCCCGTGGGGGGATCCCCTACCTAGGGTGAGGCCCGGGTACGGAGCGCTCTGCCCCCCACCCCCGGTGTGTGTGGGGGGGGGTTGACCCTGTGCCGTTCTGGGCGCGGGGCGTGTACGGCGTCTGCAGCCCGCCCCGCTGGGAGGAGGGTCGGGTGAGCGGGCGGCGTCCCGGGCTGAGGCGCCCGCGCCTGAGGGCGAGGTGCTCTTTGCTGGGGTGACCCCTGCTCCTCGCCGCAGAGGACGTGGAGCCCGCAGTGCGGGCCGGAGGCTGGGGTGGCTGCTGAACGTGGCGGGCTGGGCACTGGCGGTGGGCCCATCCACGCAGGAGTAGGGGCTGTGGACGGGCCGCCGGGCGGGGGTGAAATCGGGGCGGTTTTTCAATCGAGACTGTCTGTGTAACAATGGCGGGAGTGGCCTTGCTGGATTCCTCACGGGTACCTGCGTCCGGAGTCCGAGCCGTGTCTGCTGGAGGGTTCAAATAACCACTTGTAACTCCGTGTTTTGTACCTCGAGCCTGAATGTCACGGATCTAGGGGCTCACATGACTCTCCTGCATTGTTCTCCACTTCCTTTTCTGTTCCAGCTGCCTGGTGTTAGGCAGGTGCAGATGAGGTAGTTGGTGAGGAGGGGCTGGGGGCTGCAATTAGCTCCACATACTTGTCCCGGATTTTGGATTGCATTTCTTCTTATTTTGGTAATAGAGAAATGGTTGAGTTGAAAAGGTATTTTGCCTGCAGAGGCCTGACGTACAAACGTTCTCATTTCTCTGTTAAAATAGGTCTTGATGTCACCGAAAGCATTTCAAGGAGCTATATTCCTTACACTGCTTCTGGCCTTTCTGGTGTAAGAGTTAGGCACACAGCTTGTGCTTTGGCCTTAATCAGAAATGGAGATGACTTGAAACTATCTAAGATGCATCTAGAAACTTTTTTCAGGTTAAATGCATGAATTGATATGCTATTGCTTGCTGTGGCATATATAAATTACTTGTTTCCTGTCACTATCAAATGTATACTAGATGACCCTTCTTCCATCCATAGTCATGAATTCTTTTGATTTTTTGCTAATCATGTCGTCTTTGATCCTAAATCCTGCTGTTCAATCCCAGATTTTTCTACCCCACTCTTGTTTTATTTGTATGTCTAGAATGGTTAGTCCCTGTAGAGCCCTATCATTTTGATTTCATGTTCACACTACTCCAGTCATATCAATTCAGGATGTTCCTAGTCCCAGTTGGTGTAAGGGATGACAGTTCTGAAATTCCTGAAAACAAAGTCCCCCATGCTTTGGGGTAAATGCCACTAAAGCAAATCCTCATATAAATAGATGCTTCTAAATGTGAGGATTATCTCAATTTGTTTTAAAGGAATGGACTAGGAACAAAAAATCAGTACAATTCTTGCATATAACTAGTAACTTCAAGGACTAAACTGTCTCACCAGTCTCTGAAATGTAGCAGAATGAAGTTTTCTCAATTAATTTCTCTGCCCAAAAATAGGGAAAATACAGCATAACAATCTGAGACAAGGCGAGTAAAACAATATCTTTCATTGGAACAAATCCGTTGGTGAAAGAAAAGAGAAGACCTCTGTAGAGCTCAAAAACTTTTCTCTTTTATTGGACCATCTTCCGCTTGGTGAAATATATTACTTCACGAATCTTGTCTCTTTCATATCCTGGGACCAACACAGCTACAATAACGTTTCACACGAGCAAAAGTCTATCATCCAAGTCTTACTGGTTTGATGTCTGACCTGAAGTTTTCAGTGAATATAGTTTCAGCAATATTAGCTACTTAGTAGAGTTTATAATGTTTTATCAAGCAAGGTGGGTTACTGCTAAAATTTGAACTGTGCATGGAACTGTCATCTTAATCCCACTTTCCTGGATGTTGTAATGCAAGGAATGTTATTGCAGTTAGGACTTAAGCTACAGAAGGCCTTGCCTATCTATAATACAGTCCACTTGCTGTGTAGGTAGGATATAGTTCTTCTGCCTTCTCCTCCCCCTGCTTCCTTTCTCCTACTGTTAAAGGACAATCCAATATTAATTTGATACTGTCCTTTGTAGCTACATGCAGCATAGCTAGCTTATTTGTTTTGTAAAATAGTATTTTATCCAGCGAGTTTGATAAATTCTAAATCTGTATATTGAAGGTGTTAACATTTTGCAAAAGATATTAATTAGAGCAATGAGCACTTAAGTAAAAGTGTCAGGGAGGAGAATAAATGGTGCTGATGTCGGCCATAAGTTTGAAGCTAGAAGCTTGCACTCTAACCCAAGTATTCTTTTAAAAGGCTATTTTAATTGTTGTTCTGCCCTTCAGAATTTATTTTACTTTGTCTATTGAAGCTATCTGAGGATGCAGGGGTCCTGTATGCAGTGCTACATTGAAACACTTTATTTTTCTGTTCTTTCTCTAGCGTAGAATTAAATATTCCATACCCTTCCCTGGCTTTCCTTCCACACTTTTGAATTTGGTTTGGGGGAGTGGGGTGTATATAGCTTCACAATATGTTAATTGAACTTATTCTATATATTTCATGTAACAAACTCCCAAAACTGGCAACTACTAAAGGTCACTGCTCTAGTTACCAAAACATGAAAGCATTCTTATTGAAGTTGCGTGTAGGAGCCAAGTTACAGATTAAAATGACTGTCCAATGTACCTAAGGTTTCCTTCTAAAATAATGGGCCTCCGTGTAAGGGAACATGATCAACTTGACATCTAGTAAGTTTAAAACAAAACTGATTTTAAAAGTAGCTTCATTTGTAGTTCATTTGTTTTTAACCCGCTAGCTCCTGAATCTAGAGCCTGTATGAAAATTTCAGTTTTCATTTTTTAAAAATCCAATCCTCATCTTTCAGAGAAAAGGCTTGAAAACATGCTTGAAAACAGGCTTGAAAAAAGGTTCAAACTAGACCGTAAATAAACAGAACCACAAATTCATGAGATTCTTCAAAAGAAATAATGGCTTAGACCAGTTAGTGGTTTTTTTTCTTCTTTTTTTGTGGGGAGGGTGAGCAGTAACTCCATGATTTTTACAACATTGTTTGGTAACAGTGCGCTATGCTTGCCTCAAAACCCCCAAGCCAATTTTTGTGACATTCTCATTTTACTATGCAAGTCTTGTGTCTTCTGTTGCCACAAGATGCTACCCATGCAAACTGGCTCTACATGGGAAACAGTCGAAGCTGACTAGATAGGGTAAGATAAAAATCTTTTAATCTGTTAGTTTCCTTAAGTGTTGTTTGTAACAATAGTAGGGGGAAAATCAGACCTGATTTACTGAAGTGTTACAATCCAGAGAACCAGTGCCAATAAAAATGCAACAAAACACCATAGCGCCATCATTAAACTGGAAGTCACTCTTCCATTTTGCCAGAAGTACACAGTATTATGAACTTCTCCCTTAAATGAGACTAAGGAATTTGAAGTGATGAGAAGTGAGTGTAGGAAAACACATGAATTTTGTTCTGCTAGTGCGTGTTTGGCATGTTTTCTTTCCTTATGGGCTACCAAAATATGACAGTACTTGTCCAGGTAGCGCATCTTGTCCCATTTCAACAGCTGTTCAAGACGGCATGTAAATGTTCATGTAATTTAGTGTTTTGCAAAAAGAGCACTCAGGACTGTTTCAAGGGGAAAAGGCAGTATGCTGCATTTATTACCAGAAACTAAATTAATTATCTTAAGTGTGTGTGCGTACATACATACACAAACACACACAGTCAAACTGGAACAGGTGCAGACAAGGGCTACTAGGATGATCAGAGAAATGGAAGACCTGCCTTATGAGAGGAGACTTGGCTTATTTAGCCTAACCAAAAGAAGGCTGAGAGATATGATTGCTGTCTATAAATACCAGGAAGGGAGAGTTAAGCACCAATGTGGACACACAAACAGTCATTAATAAACTGATCATCAATAAATTTAGGCTTGAAATTAGACTAATGTTTCTAACCATCAGAGGAGTGAAGTTCTGGAACAGCCTTCCAAGGGTAGTACTGGGAGCAAAAACCTAACTGGTTTAAAGACTGAGCTAGATAAGTTTATGGAGGGAATAATGTGATAAGATCTGCGACCGCTAGTAGCAAATATTTCCAGTGGCCTGTGATGGGACATTACGTGGGGAGGGCTCTGAGTTACTACAAAGATTTTTTTCCCAGGTGTCTGGCTGCTGCGTCTTTCCCACATGCTTAGGGTCTAACTCATAGCCATGTTTGGAGTTTGCAAGGAATTTTCCCCCATTTCAGGAGTGAGTGGGCAAGTTCTGTGGCCTGCAATATAGAGATCAGACTAGATGATCATGGTGGTCCCTTCTGGTCTAAAAGCATGAGTCTAAAATATGGCATTGGGTATTCCCAAGTCGGCCATATGAAGGAGATGCCAAGGGCAATGCAGCTGAGCTTTAATGAGCATGCTTTGAATGCCAGACATCTGACAACAATTAAGGATTTTGCTACTGGGAATTTTGATCCACTGTTTGAACCTGCAAACAGACTGGAGACAGGAAACATAACCAGTTCCATATGCATTATGGTGATGGTGATATGTTGTCCATGTCTCTCAACCGTATAGAAGTATTGTAAGCATGTCTGCCTACTTGGTAGTTATTTAGCTTAGTATTTTATTTTGATGTCCATGTCATTCCATAGGGGGCATAACATTCCAAATGCAGAGCTTTGGTTATGCGATGGATAGGGTTAAGATTTTGTCACAGTTATTTTTAGTGAAAGTCACTGGTAGGTCACATGCTTCTGTGAACTTTTGTTTATTGTCCACAACCTGTCTGTGACTTTTACAAAAAATTGGGGGGAAGGGGGCTGACTGCTGGGGGAGACTAACAGCTCCAGCCCCTGCCAGTTACATGCCCCCTCCAAACGTGGCACAGCACAGTATGGATGCCGCACAGAACAGAAGCAGTGGAGTCGACGTGAGTTTCGCAAGTTTTTTACATCACTTTATCTCTGACTGCCACCGAATCTCGGAGGTAAGTATAGACCAGTCCTTTGCTAGCAGAACCATACATTCAAAACCCTCCCAGTGTAAACAAGCTCTAAAACAAGTCTTACTCTTTTCATTCTTGGTATTTTCCACAGTTGTAAATATGACAGCTTAATCTCAAGCCTAGGAGATTGGTCTGAGGTTTTTAGTGAACTTGACATAATATGCATCACCCTTCACTCTGTCTCTGGAGATTTGGGGTTGATACGTGAGCAGGGGAAAACAATATACACACCAACCTTTTGTCTACTGCTTTGGTGTATATCACTTGAAGTACTGCATAATTTTTAGTTGGCGTCCTAGGTGCAGCTCCAACACTAGGTTTGCAGTATTCTACGAATCTCCAGTTGGAAGTAAATCTCCAAATTAATGTAATGAGAGCTGTCTTTAATATAGTATGATGTAATTCCACGATGCATATTCTGTAATCTTCTGAAGGCTTGTGCAGGCTCTCCAATACGTTTAAAGCATAAAAATTACATTTGTAGTCTCATGGAATGTTAGTGAGTCTATTTGAAGTGCCTATGCTTTTAAAAAAACAGGCAGTATTATCCCCTCAACTTTAAATTGTTCTGGCCTTTATTTAAAAACACTCCTCCAACACTTTCTTCTGTATAAAGTGCAAACAAGCCTTTGAGACCTGAGAATTGGAATTATTCTGCAGCTTTTTGGCTACCTTTCTGCAGGTCTGGTCTGCTCCCAGTGAAGACATGTTGGAGTGCTGCTATTGGTTTAAAAAAAGAAGCAGAATCCTAGAAACCGACCCTTTGCTGGATTTTTGCACATGTTTGTATCCAGAAGTATTAAATATTTTAATGCTCTTTCTATAATAACTGCTGAAAATGTTCAGTGGCTCTTTAATCAGGGCAAACTGTACTATCAGGAATGTATTAACAGAGTCTGTCTCATTTCTTTTACAGTCTGAACCAATTAGAGTCCTAGTGACTGGAGCTGCTGGTCAAATTGCCTATTCTCTGCTCTACAGCATTGCCAAGGGTGATGTCTTCGGCAAAGAACAGGTAATGGTTAAAACCGAACTATCACATGACTTATTCAACGGTAATAAAGCAACTGAGATCAGTACCACAATCTATAAAATGTCTTGAAACTCCAAGTTTATCTGGGGACAAGTTTTGCTGTAAGCCTTCACTTTTCATACAAAGACGTAATACTGTAAGTGTGCAGTGACCCTGAAGAGAAGAAATAGACCCTTGAGTTATTCTGCATCGTGTTTTTTGTCTGCTTTCAGTGCTGTTGTAATGCTGTCATTGGTCACTCTCTCTTAGTAAATGGGCTGTCCTACATTCCCACCTCTCCGAAAAGGTGGTATTAAATAGTATCTGGCTGCAGGATGAAATCAATGAAAAACTGAGTAAGCCTACACTTACCATTCCATGTGTTTTTAAAATTACTTAATTTACACTAATGAATGCATTGTTTTACAGCCTCTTGTTCTTAAACTACTGGATATCACTCCCATGATGACTGTTTTGGATGGCGTAATGATGGAACTGCAAGACTGTGCCCTTCCACTGCTGAGAGGTGACCAAAAAGAATAGAGTTTCTTAAAGTTAATTTAACTGCAAACTGTACGAGAAATAGGATCAACTCTTCGGATGTGGGTGGTTGAGGGTGACCTACAATACTTGCATATGCAAAATTGGTATTTGCATATGTAATATCTGAATTTGGAAAGTAAGATGTGTTATGTATCTGGCAAACAATTGGCTGCTTGTAGTGTCGTCATGATGGGCCTCCCAGTCTAGGAGTGAAATAGCTTTGCCTTTTCTGACATGTCAGTGCTTTTTCTGAGGTTATAAAACACAAACTTTTAAAGACAAAATTGAGAAATGGCTTGATCAATTGGTCTAACAGTCTATGGATTCTCAAATATAATTTCTTGCATTGAAAGAAAGTGAGCTAATGGGCAATGCTGTAGTTATTATAGTAGTTTCAAATATCAGTTTGTGTAGTTTTATTCAACCTTCCCAAGTGTGAATTAATATTACTGGTTATTGAGGAAAGGAAGACTCACTTGGGCCATGCTTAAAAATTCAATGCCGTTAAATTGGTTGGGAGAGATGGAGAAGTGGGGAGTACTAGGTATAGGGTATGTCAAAAGGTACAGGCAAACAAATGAGGAAACACCATTAATTCACTTCAGGAAGCTGCTAACACCCATTGACTATTTATTAGGTTAATTTTTGCTCTTTCCCCTTACAGTAAGTGTGGGCATTTGTTCTTGATGTGACTGTCACAGCTGCCTGTCTGATTGGACTAGCTTCTATTTAAGAAATAAAGAATAATTCCATCAGTGTTGTCATAGAACTCCCCAAAAAGATTGTGCTGTTACTAATTCTCTCTTCCCTCCTTTGTTTACAGAGGTTATCGCAACAGACAAAGAGGAGGTTGCATTTAAAGATCTTGATATAGCAATTCTGGTTGGCTCCATGCCAAGGAGAGAGGGCATGGAAAGGAAAGATTTACTAAAAGCAAATGTGAAAATTTTTAAATCCCAGGGTACAGCCTTGGACAAGTATGCCAAGAAGACTGTCAAGGTGATCAGAAACTGTATTTCATTTTGTAATTGGAAACTCATTACCAAGCAACTTAAAGATCCAAGCAAGAGTTGTAGAGTAGTACAGATGTAGCAAAAGGACAAGCTTTGTTTTATGGAAGTCTTTCTTCTCAAATTTCAGCTACTCTGTATTGTCCAAAGCCTGAGGGGAGGCATCCTGTTAGACCCTGTAGTTGATTTAGGGAATGATCTGTCCATTCACGGAGAGAACATGAATCATCTTATAGGTAGGATCATGTAGTGTCCTGCAGTTACTCAGCAGAAGTGGGGAGCAGTTGAGTGAGAAGAGGTGGCCTCTATCCATGATATCACATGTAGGTGAACAACCAGTGTACTTATGCAAACGTGGCTCCTATTTCATGTGAATCTGTAGTTTTAATGACTTCAGTATCAGTAAAGTAAAAGTCACACAATAAAAATAGGCTTTGTTTTAGGTTGTTGGTTTTTTAATGTCAGTATTGGAGAGCTTTTTAAAATTCTTTTCTTTTTGGTACCGCAGGCACAATGAATAGACTCATGTGATTTTTCTCATACTAATGCTTCCACTGTGCTTTATAAGTGACTTTAATGTCTGCTTCCTCTGCTGATGAACTTCCTGCTGGGTCTACAGGGCTGCTTAGTGTTTTCTACAGTTGAAATAAAAATTAACACCAACTATCACAGAGTAATGGGAAATTATTTCCCTTTTTGGTATTTCAACTTCTTAGCTAAAAGCAAATATTTAGATCTGGTCACTAGATGGTAGCTATATGGAGCTTGACACTAATAGCTGAAGGAAAAAATGTGTCCTTTCCATATTAACAAGAGGAACTCACTTAAAACTTGAGGCACAGCATCTTACTTCAGATAGACAACAGTTGCTTCAGTCATAGCTATAGTCATGTAAGCCATGTCCTCAATAGAACTACCTTTAATAGGAAACTTTAAAAGGTGAGGGGAGCAGAAAGCAAGCAAGCAAAGAGTTGACTAGTGTGTGTATAGTCCTCTTAATGTATTAAGTGAGTGGGGGGGGGGATTTTTTTATGCTGGGAGAAGAACTAGACTAGATGTCAGTGATGCTGACATCCCTTATTACAGAAACACAGTTGTGAAGAAGCATTTAAAAGAACTGTTCTGTAATTCTATCTGTAAGATATCCTCATGTAATATTTTTTGATAAAGGATTTTAAATTAGTGATTGTATACAGTATGTTTAGGATTTAAACAAGACTTGTCTATTTTTTGACAACTTTTTTGGAGTAAAGCCTTTGCTTAACAATTGCAGAATGTTGTATTTACACAGCTGAGGGAAGTGAATTTGCAGAAACTGTAGCTTAGCTAAACTGTTGACTTCTCACCTCATTCCCTGTCATTTTCTTCTTAGGTTGTGGTGGTAGGAAATCCAGCAAATACCAACTGCCTGACAGCTTCAAAGTCAGCTCCCTCTATACCAAAGGAAAACTTCAGCTGTCTAACTCGTTTAGACCACAACCGAGCTAAATCCCAGGTAGGAAGACTCCATCCAGGGCTAGAATACCTTCTGATATGTCTTTTTAAATGTAAAGCTTTCTCAGAAGGCAGCGTGTTATACTTAAATGTACTAAATAAAGTGAAGCTGAAATTAGTATGTTCCATGTCTTTTTTTTTCTAAATTTAAATTTAGATTGCTCTGAGACTTGGTGTAACTGCTAATGATGTGAAGAATGTCATCATCTGGGGGAATCACTCTTCCACTCAGTATCCAGATGTTAACCATGCTAAGGCAAAAGTGCAAGGAAAGGAAGTTGGAGTTTACGAAGCTGTAAAAGATGACAGCTGGCTGAAGGGTGACTTTATCACAGTAAGACTTTCTGTTCATTAAAAGTTCATAAATTAACCTGTCAACACAATTGGACAATACTGTGCGCTTGTTAGTCTAACGCTGACTCAGTGTAGTGGTGTTAATGTACACACAATGGAAATCTTATGAAAAACATTAGCAAAGTAGATCTTCCAATTCTACTAAAATGATTTCTCTTCTAATAGCTTGTCAGAATAGTTATTTACATCTTTAAAATTTGTGATCCTGTCACTGTAGTGCTTCCTTTTTTGCATAAACCTAAATAAATATGCTAGCTGGATTTTTCTGCTGAAATGATCAGCAGTGAAAGCTGATGTAGAGAATCAAAATTGCTGCCACTGGGTGTTATCTGGTATTGCAGCCTCTGTAGGGAAGGCGTACAGTGGGACCTCAGCTACGAACACCAGAGTTAAACTGGCAGGTCAGTCACACGCTTCATTTGGAACCGGACATATGCAAACAGGTGGCAACAGCAGAGACCAAAAAAGCAAATAAAAGTACAGTACTGTGTTAACCATAAGCTATTAAAGGGAAAGTTTAAGATATTTCACAAGGTTTCTGGGCTTGCTGCTTTTAACCCTCTTAATTTAAAAAAACATCTCTCTTCTGCATAGTAAAGTTTCAAAGCTGAATTAAGTCAATGTTCAGCTGTAAACTTTTGAAAGATCAACCATAACATTTAGTTCAGAGTGATGAACAACCTCCATTTCCAAGGTGTTCATAACTCTGAGGCTCTACTGTAGTTTAGTCCACAGAATTGGGAAAGCTCCCCTTTGAATATATTGATCACCACTTGGGGATGAGGTTGTGTGGATTCTTTTTAGGGCTGCCATTTTCTAACTCAACGATTCTGTGTTTTGACTGCTTAACAGTGCTTCTCATAAAGAATCTGGATTGCCTTTGTTCTATAGACTGTAAGGCTTGTTTCTGTTTGACCTATAAAAGGAGTCCTTTGCTTGTTCTATAAGGTTGTGGGGTTCCTTTTTCTAATTAATTACACACTGGCAGTTGAAATGTTCAGTTCCTAGACTTAAACAGGGGGGCTTCAGTGCTAGGCCCTTGACGTGGGCCTGCTGTACACAGCTAGGATAGGACTTCACAGGTATACTATACAGATGGCCTATTAAATAAACAGGTTGATGGATGGGTGAGGACTATGGAGCTATTAAGACAGTTCAGAGGCCCTTGGTTTCTAGGGGATGAGTTGAAGTCTAACTGGTACAGAGTCGGTGAATAAACCTTGTCTGTTTATAAATATTGTACACCAATGAGATTTGTTTATATATATATATACATTTCAACCATTAGCTTAGTCTGATTTAAGTGTCTTGGAAAAATACTCCACAGAAGAGGATCTTTAAAATTGCTTGATAGCTCATGCAGGACACATGTGGATCACAAAGGCTGAGAAGTAGTTCAACTCTAGTCTTCAGCTGATCACTAAACTATAAAGTAACCTATCAATAAGGCCCTACTTAACTTGTGATATTGCAGAAATTGTGGATTCCACAACATTAGGCTTCCACTGCACTCTTCTGGCACTACATCAGCGCCTGGTGGGCAAAAGGTGTAATTGCCACACTCGTGCAGTGGCGCAGAATTCCCCCAGCAGTAGTCTGAGCAATAACTAGACGACAAAGCCACAGCTGGCTTCTTAAAGCCTTCTGTCATTATTGACCAGATGTAAATGAGACATCCGATGCTTTTTGTGGTTTTTTGTCTTCACTACAGACTGTTCAGCAACGTGGTGCAGCAGTTATTAAGGCCAGGAAGCTGTCCAGTGCAATGTCAGCTGCCAAAGCGATCTGTGACCATGTGAGGGACATCTGGTTTGGCACTCCAGAGGTAAATATTGCTATGGCACATGCAGAGGTGCTCTTGACTAATTTCTTTAAACTTGTGTTTTTACTGTACCCCTGGAGTAACACTGCGTAGATTAGACAGATTAATCATGAGGGACAGATCTCACACTTGAGACTATAATAAACGTAGTAAGGCTTTCTATAGTATAGCTTGTGTTTTCTATGACAAAATAATTTAGTTAAATGTGTGCCCACTAATAGCAAGGAGAGCTATTTATCACTAACTTTTTGTTTTCAGGGGGAATTTGTCTCCATGGGAGTCATTTCTGATGGAAATTCCTATGGTGTCCCAGAGGATTTGCTCTATTCATTCCCTGTTGTGATCAAGGTAACTGGTCTGTTTAAATCTATCAAGGTTTACACAGTACCTTCTGTAGTGTCTTTGTATACAAAGTAGGAGCTTATGTAGAGTTCAAAGTTAGTGTTTTAGGATTTGGATCATTGGTGCTGTGAAGAGTCTTAACATTCTTCTGCCCACTGTGAGATGCCCATTACATTCCACTTCCACAGTTTGTTGTAAAATGAATATTGGATGTTTGCAGAAAAGTAGTCTGAAGTGTGGGGAGGAGGAGGGAGAGGGAATACATTGCAACTAACTTTCTAAATCTAAAGAAAAATATTAATGCTCTTAAGCTGACTCAGGTAAAAAGGACTTTGTCTTTAATTTCTATCTCGGACCAAATTGCTTCCCCACAATAAGTTTAGAGATATTTGCAAGTAAACTTACAATATCTTGTAACTCTGATAAATCAGGTGACAAACTCTAGTTACTATACCACAGCAGACTTCTAAAGAAACAGATTTGCTCCATATCTTCACTTGGAGCAAGCATGCGTTAACACAACTTCTGGACCACACATTAGCATTTGTATTCAGAAGTGGCACTCTTTTCACTGTAGTGCCTAAACTGCAAAGATCTGTGCTACTTTTAGACCATAAAGGACTTGTTCTCATACAGACTAACTTTCAAACAGGATAAAACCTGGAAGTTTGTTGAAGGTCTTCCTATTAATGACTTCTCCCGAGAGAAGATGGATCTGACTGCAAAGGAGTTGATGGAGGAAAAGGAGACTGCTGTGGAGTTTCTTTCCAGTGTGTGACTAGAAGAGTCTAAAAGTCGTCTCTAAATTTAGTTTCAAATTTAGTTTCAAATGCTGTTGCTGTATTCAAGTCTGTATCGTGGCAGTCTTTCATTTTAAAGGTTATATGCTTATTGGTACACTTATGCCTATTATCATGAATGCCAAGGATACTTGGCAATTACACATACAAGTGATTCAAAATCTGTTCTGCTATTTTGACCAAAACTTGTCAGTTCAGTACTATGTGTTTTCTGTATAAAATAGAGAATATTAAAAGTTTGGTCTCGTTCAGACACTGGCACTGAAATTTGAATTATATATAGATCAGGGGTTCAACATTTAAGTGGCTTAGTTTTAAAAGGAAGATAAACATGCCCATAATTCTTTTTCAGAATTCTTTTTAAAAATCCAGGTAAGAAATTAGCTGATGGATACAGAGTCTGTACTGGTTGTTCACTCTGATTACACTTTACGGTGTCTAATAGCAACATTAAAACATGGTTAATTGCACAATGGTTACCAATCATATTTTCCCTGTCTTTTCTGATTTTTTTTCTAAGCATACTTTGCCTCTGTAAATTGTGTAATGGGCAGGATGCCTCTTAGCAGCCATATGACTGAAATATTTAAAAAAATATTCTCTTGAGTTAAGGGGTAGGGGAGAAAAACTTAAGAGTCAACAGTCTTGCCTCCTGCAGGTCTTTGGGAAGGCTTACTGATGACTAGCACTTCCATATAGTTCTTTCCAACCAAAAATACTCCACTGTTCTATTTGTGCAGTATTTTAGGAAAAAGACAAGTTTTGTCCTGAGATGGGTAAGTTAGACATACTAAGTAAGAGCATAGGAGGTGTAGTTCAGTACTAGAATACAATAGATAACTGGAAGCTTGCAAGGATGTCTGGTACAACTGACAGATTTTATTAGCTTAGTAGGAAAAGATACTCATTTGTGATCACAGCTTCTGGGTCAAGGTCCTGTGACTGACCAAAGCATGCAAGTGAGATTCTTTTGCTTACCTCATTGTCTACCTTCCTTAAATCCCTGACCACAGCAGGGGTGACAGAACCAGAGAGGCCACCATGCCTCTTTAATATGGGCATAGGTTAGGGGGCAGAGAGCAGCACTGAGCCCCTAAACCGCAAGACGTGGGCAGAGTGGCATGGGATGTGATCAGCTGTCTGGCTGTGAAGTGCAGTCCCTGCTGGTGGTGTCAGCCTCTTCATGTGGGGGGAGAGTGGGCTGAGGTGGGCCTTAGCCCACCCTCACCATAAGGCTCAGCTCCACTCCTCCTCCTTCCCCTGAGGGCCACTGTGGGGAGCCCAGACCCTCCACCTGCCCTGGGCAAGGGGGCAGGTTGCCTGAGAGCAGCCTGTAGCCTGCCCCCTAGAGCAGGTGGAGGGTCCGGGGCTCCCCACAGGGGCCTGGTCTGCCTGGATGGTTCTTCCCATGGTCTGGCTCTGGCTTTGGTCTGGCCTGCCAAGGAGAGAGGAGGAACAAGGGGCAGATCTGCAGGAGGAAGAGAATGGGCAAGGACATGGAGAGGGGCAGAGGCCAGGGGGGGAAAAGGGGGGAAAGGAGAAGAGGGAAGTGGAGGAGCAGAGGCAGGGCTACCATGGCCTCATGTGGGGTTCCCCCCCCCGACACTTCTGGAGAGGATCCGGTGCTGTTGGACCACAATACCCCTGCTAACTAATAGAAGCCATTATGGTGAATGTAGTAATATCTCTTACGCTCTTCCAAACAGGTGTTCAGAGGTCACATTCAGGCAGCCAAGGACTATGGCTTTAAGCATGATGCTCTCTCCTTTCCACCACCTCTGGAACAGATGCATGCTAGAAAATTAGGGGAGCTGGCACTAGAGCTAAATATACTACCTCATTTCCAAAATCAGGAGGAAACTGAACCAGATGGCTGAAGAAAAGCAAATACTTAGTACCAGCTGCCCTCACTTGATGATATCTCATCTCTGCAAGAGACCTCTCCAAAACTTCTAGGCCCAAATTCATTCCTTTGCATGCTGAGGAATTGGGCCCATAAAAAAAAAATGAATAAGCAGTGTGCTTCTATATAAAGACTCAGGCTTGTCAGCACAGTTTGGCAGACTAATAGCCTCCCAAAAGTAGGGAAGGAAAGGATAATGTAATGCACTTTACCCTTCATGTAGCAGTGTTCTAAAAACTCATTCACAGTTAAGTCCAGTTGGATTAGCTCTGGACACTCAAATGCATCCCGCCGTGGTTCAAGGACTTGGAGGAGGGGGAGGGAAGTTTCATACCTTGTGCAATGTAATTAAGCTGACCTGACGCCCAGTGTTCAAACTGCTAGATGGACAATTCTTGTAGCTGCTGCCTCTTGCAGAGGTGGATTTACTACAGCAACAGAACAACTCCTGCAGCAAGTGATACTACTAGAGCCCTAATTCGTATGTACATAGGGCCTAATTCACCATTACCCTGCTTCTGGTGTAGTCATTCACACAGGTTAAAACGTTACCAGTTCAGAACAATAGCATTTTATGCTCACTTTGCACTAGTGAAAACTACACCAGGTTAGGGCACTAATAAGTCTTATTTCTTCAATGTTAGCAATATCAAAATTAGTACTAGGAGGCCTCATGGATGGTTTTTAAGAGATCATTTGCCTACTGGACAAACAGTAGACCTCAGGGTTGCCAGTTGACAATTGACTCAAAATCTTGCTGCTTTAGTTACATGAAAAGCTATAAGTGGGTAACATGGTAAGGAGTGCTTTCTACTATGCTTCCTGAGTGAAACAGGACAGCTTTCTGCATCAAAAGCTGCTGCTGCATGTACAATGCTGAAGCTCATTTTGATGTTCATAAGGTTTTGACTAACAACTTTCATGACATTTTTGTGATGCAGTAAATAGGGGTGATTGGATTTCCAGGATGTTCTCCAAATTTGGAGAACAAAGAGCTCTTTATCAACTGCAGGCATCGTTCCTGAATTCAGATAATGTTGCAGGTGTAATACTGTAGATCTTCAGCAAGAAGAATCCTATAGCATGACCACCTTATAGTGATATTTACACTGTGTTCACTGAAGAAATTAAGATGGTTTGACTCACAAAGAAACTACCTAGAATCATTGCAATGAATCCCTGCACATCACCACTCTAAAGCTTAAGCCAGTCCTTACAGAAATATGCTATAGTGATTCAGTATGAACCTTTTTCAAAGGTATTTTAAAGAGACCAAATTAAGGTGAACGGTTACCCATGTACACATACCTTCAGAAATATATAATCTATTCCTTCTACAGTTGCCTCAAAAACACTTCAATACCTGGTATTCACATAATATATTCACTTAATATATCCTGACACTACACCAGATTTACATTGGCATCTCAATACTGACAATCATGAAATTACACCAATAAAAACTGTCATGACAAAGTGGAGAATAAAGTCTGCAGCATTTATCTAGCACCTGCCATGCTTTTGGAACTACATAAATTATATAATAGCTTTGGTTCATTTGAAGTGATTGATTGTTATAATTTTGCCAAGCATATATGTGCATACTAATGTTTTGATCAAGGCTTTTATTTTAGCCAGCTTGCTTATTCTGCCTGGATTGAAGGTCTTCCTCAGACATAAATGGTTCAAATGTAGAGACATTAATCCTTGGTCTAACTCCATTGGCTTCAAACTGAGTTATAAGAGAAATGAATTTGGTTTGTAGTCTCTTTTTAAACTAATTTTTAATGTAAATGAAATCATAACAGGTAAAGGCCCCAAATATTTTTCATGTATTTTTTTCCTGATTAGTGAAATCACTCTGCTCTTGGTGCTATTCCATTGGTAGGGAACAAAGAAAGTCTTTCACTTATCACATTAACTGGAGGGGCTTCCTTCAGTCCAGACCTCTCCTCACATCTGTGCTCTCACTCTCCGTCAACTTCTTTTTCAAGCCCTCCCCTTGGGCTGGTTTCCCCCATTACTGTACTTCTGAGGTAGCAGCTCAGTTCCTAAAGTGCTACACCAGTCCCAGCATGAAACTGCAGTATTTTAAACAACTGCTACCTCTAGCTATTTCTTCCTGGATACGTTGCCACAGCGGAAACAAAGAAGATAAAGCATCACTTGTGATATTTTAAACTAAAAATAACTATTTTAACTATGTACAACACTGCTGCACAAACTACAGATTTATTTGATTTTGAAAAGCGATACTGTTGGGTTAAAAATCAATCCTGGCCCCATTGCAGTCAATAGGAATTTTGCCATTAACATCACCAGGACCAAGATTTCAACCCCTATCTTTAAAAAAATAACCATATTTCCTTACACCTCTTTAGTAATGCCATCTTAGTCTTCTAGAATTTTATTTATAATAATGTAACTTATTTACTCATTATGCTGTTTGTTTCACATAGTCAGCACAATGAAAAGAGATTGGTCGATTTTACATCTGTTCAGTGTCCCTTTGCATATTTGGCCCTTTATTAATAGGATCTGCCAAAAATCCCAGTTGAGTGCCAACATCAGCAGCTAGGTGATCTAAGAAAAAGCAGCAAACAAAGATGAATCAGGTATTTAGAACTTATTTTAAAAAATAAAAACTATAATACTCTTTTCCCCCTCTCTGAACAGGGGTCTAAACCAGAGCCTATTTCAGTCTATGGAAATACTCCCACTGATATTGAGGGGCTTTGGATCAGATCCTAGATTTGCTGAGAATTTTTAATGCTTAGCTTTTCTGCATTAACAGTTTATAGTTTTGGAAAGCCTGTAAAAACACTTGCAGGTTCTCCACTGGGCCTGTAGATGGAGCAAGTGGAGAGAGAAAGAGGGGCCAGGAGGAGGAGACTCGAAATGCTGGAACTTTTCCCCATCAAGTGTGGATCTCTGAGCCTGAAGAAAAAGAACAGCTTAAAACAACAACAAGAATCATCTCTTTCTATTGAATTTCAAAAGGTTTTGGGCCCAGAGAATGCTAGGGTCCAAACTATTGTTAAATCATGAACTCTTGCACAGATTTGCTTTGAATCCAGAATTGTCTGTCTAAATTCTCATTTGCCAAAGGCAAATTTATTATTAAATCTGGATTTAATAACCCAGGCAGAAGCATCAGCATTGCTGGTGTCATGAACAAAGTTCAAAGATCCCTTGTTTTTGACATTTGGCACTGCCGTTGGTTATAGCAGCCCACTCCATAACTAAGGAGGAATGCTCATGAGATTAAGGTAGAAATTCAGGAATCATGAGTTCTGTTCCTGACTGAAAAAGACATCCCATCTGACCTTGGGTAAGTTATTAATCTTTGTCCCTCAGTTTCTATGTCTGTAAAAGGGATATAATTCTTCTCAGAGGTGTTGTAAAGCTAAACCAACTAGTTTGCAAAAATCAATTTAGGTTGTCAGCTGGAAAGTGCTATACAAATGGGAAGTGCCATATGACAGGATTTCTTCCAAAATAATTTAGAGAAGGGAGCATGGCAAGCCATCTAATAGTATCATTATCAATACCGAAAGTGGCTTATTAAATATTATATAGTTTATGCTGGTAATTGCATGTTGGGTGGTCCTTTTCCAGGGAAGGAAGTAAATGAATCAACAGTGTGTCCCTGTGGCCAAGAAAGCTAATGGCATATTGGGCTGCATTAGTAGGAGCATTGCCAGCAGAGCAAGAGAACTGATTATTCCCCTCTATTTGGCACTGATGAGGCCACATTTGGAGTATTGTGTCCCAATTTTGGGCCCTCCACTACAGAAAGGATGTGGACAAATTGGAGAGAATCCAGTGGAGGGCAATGAAAATGATTAAGAGATTGGGATACATGACTTACAAGGAAAGGCTGAGGGAACCAGGTTTTAGTCTGCAGAAGAGAAGAGTGAGGGGGGAGTTGATAGCAGATTTCAACTACCTGAAGGGGGGTTCCAAAGAGGATGGAGCTAGACTGTTCTCAGTGGTGGCAGATGACCAAACAAGGAGCGATGTTTGGGGATGAATGCAGTCAGGAGGATCCCCTCAGTCACACTCATCTTCCTCCTATTAAAGATCAGGCCCTGCCCTTTAAGAGCAAATTTTAGAAGGAGGTGTCCCATTTGGCAATAAATCTGTTAATTATTTCCCTGCTTAATTGTGATAACAGTTGTACAGGAAGACTATGGCATGCAGAGCTTGATCCTGACACAGTACTTGGGGATCCCCAGAACTTGGGGATTTTTGAGTGTGAGTAAAGACCTGATCCTGTTTTAATAATGCTATTCTAAGGTTCCCACTTCAAAAATATATATTTTTAGGAATCTTTCTGAATGTGTTGATCCCCATAATCTTACTGGTTTTACAACTTGTAACTTCCTTGTACAGTAAAGCTGTTGGTGCTCTCCTGCAAAGGTGTAGAATCTTGACCATTTAAGCATCTTTAATGGTTTAGTAATGCATACCCAGCTTGAAGACACGTGCAGCACCACACTTAGCAGTTTCATTGCAGGCTTTAGGGGAATCATAACTTACTTCCTTATCAATTACCTCTATTTGGCTATGGACCCAGAGGAATTGTTTCATTACCTGACTTTTGGACATCAGCTTGTTATATGTCTTTTCTATACTGTTTATGAACAGTGGCCTGCACTCCATATTTTTTCAAAATGGATCATAAAAATTAAATGCTCATTCTAGCCTTTTTGATGGGTTTTCTACATCTAGGCTCATCCTGATCTGTCTCCCCTGATGTGTTGTTAGAACTATCTTGTATATGGGCCAGATCCTCCACTAATGTAGATCAGCCTACCTTCATTGAGTTCAGTGGAGCTATACAGATTTATACCACCTGCGCATCTGGCACTATGACAAATGCTTTAAATGTTAGGCCTCATCCTTCAGTTGCTAGGCACCCTGAACTTACAGTGAAATGACTAGGAGTTTGGGGTTTGCACGGCCTGCTGAATCAGGCCCATTAGCTGTTAAGTTTCTCCCTCCCATAGACATTCCCTGAAATTGCCACCATCACCACTCTTAGACAGTCTGCTATAAAAGAATACCTGAGACAAACCAGACACGTATTAGTTAATTTACGACATCATCCAAGGCTGACCATCACCTGGATTTTCAACATCTTACATCTTTTTGATCAAGAGGGTCTATGGAGATTTCCCACTGCAGCTGTGTCTTAGAATATATTCCTTCTCTATCTCACTTTAGCTACCTGAAGTGTATAACCAAGTTCTATTTATCTGTAAAAGCTTTAAGGATCAGGTGTGCATGTGTTTTGCTTGTGTTCCTCAATTCAGTTCAGCAATGAAGAAAACATGCAATGTTTTTATGGGGCTTCTGCTTCTCTTCATCTCTGACATCCAACTACTGGAAAAGGAGTGCTTTCCTGGAGTGCTGATTATTTGGGGTGAGGAGGGGAGGCAGGAAAGCAGACTATATGAAAAGTTTTCTTCTTTACAGAAGGAATCTCTGATTTGAGTGTCTTGGGAGCCCATCAGGAAGGTCAAACTTAATTTGTCCATCCACCACTGCTTACATTTCAGAGATCATCCAGCTTGGATTAGCCCTGGCCATAAAGTTTGGGATGAAGACATCAGTCCTAGCATCTGCCATGGGGACTCTGAGTTGTGTATGATCCTGGGGTGGCCTCAGCTGAAGGAGAGGGTGTCTCTTGAGCCTGCCTGCTGGAGTCCTGGGATTTAAGATGTTCCGCAAGGCCAATTTATGTTTCCATTTCCCCACACGTTCAGAGGAGGGGTTCACTGAGCACAGAGAATCCTCAACATGTTTGAATACTTTGGGTTCATCCTACAAAAATCAGACCATGGGGGACAGAGGGAGACCTCCTCTGCTGGAGAATCTACCCCTAATCTCACAGGAAGCCAGACAGGTTCCAGGGGTCCTTTGTAGGTCTGGGAATCCATGTGTGGGGATAGGGAGAAGTACAAGCAAGCCAGGGCAATGGGGTTAAGTGTACTACTCACTTTATAACCCCACTATGCAGCAGTGAACCCATGGAAAAGGTAATGCATGCCTGTAAGAGCGGGTCCCAGGAGTAGCAGTGCAGCAAGCAGGAGGAAGCCCTGTGGCGTAATTCTAGTGGAGCAGGGTAGAATAGCTGTTGTAAGAAAACAAAATGGCTTCAGCGCAGCTGCCTGCTTTCCACTGTCCCTGCCTGTGCTGGGGGGAGCAGAGGAGAATGCATCTCTAGCTTCAGCTGTGGAGCAGCTCCTTGCATGAGCTTCCTCACAGGACATGAGAGGTCAGCAAGCTTTTGTTATGGGGCTTGGGGAAGAGGAGGAATGCCTCCCTGGTATAAATAATGGGTTTGCTCCTCCAGTAGTGCTCTCGTCCTCCATCATGGTCACCTGAGAGCCATTTCCCTGATCTTGCTGAGGGGCTGCTCTGTCCACTCCCACCTTGTTTTCCTGCCCTGCTCTTTTCTAAGCAGACGGATGGAGGGGCAGATGGAGCAGTGAGAGGGAAGGAAGAGGGGCAGGCTCGTTCTTAGTTAGGAGTAACCTAGCTGGTTGTGGGAGATTCCTGCAGGACAGCATTGGAGAAAAAACATGTCGCCCCCACCACTTGAGTACTGACAAGGCTGGGCTGTGCATGGTCAGGTGCCTGTGAGGCAGCACAGTCACCACATCACCCTCCAATGCAGTAACGTTGCAACACACAGCGCTACTAGCGAGCGACAACTTTCGTTCCTGGCCCGTCACCTGGCTGGCTCACACAGGTCTGCCTTTCTGTCACATGGCAGGGATCCTTCTCCACTGACTTCAATGGCAACTGTGCCACCATCTGCCAACTACTGCAGCAATGGAGTGGGCAGAGGGCATGAGAGGAAGGGTTAGGATGTCCTAGCCTCAGCCACTCTACTTCTATACCCCAGTAGCTTTGCCCAATCTGTCCCCCTCAGGATCCCCCAGGACAGGGCACTGCCTCTAAGCACACCTCTGTGCCCTTGCAAATATGCACCCCCAGCTCCCTCTTGGCGCTTGCAGTCACTTTTCCTCAGAGGGAGGTTCCAAGAATGATACCCCCTTTGGGGGCCCTCTAACTTTTTATGGGTTAACCCCCAGCCTCATTAGCCCCTCAAGTGCAACCCAGCCTCTGGCCCTAGCACTATGGCTGACAAGCCTCTCTGAAGTCCAGGGGTCCCCAGCCCTCCCCCAAGAGCAGTTATGCTTCAGGCCAGCTGTAGCCCAGTCAGCCTCTCCAGCTGGACTCTTTCTGCTCACTCCTTACCGGTTAACTTCTCCAGGCTGGCAATCATAGTTATCCTCTGCCTACCCCCGAGGATCTGGGAATCCCTCCCCCCTTAGTAACCTTTCCACTGATCTCTGCCAGTCTTATCAGGCCCAGTTGCTCTTTAATCAAGCAGCCGCATAGGCACTTAGGTGTTCACAAGCAGGCTGAGTTGGGCTTGTTCTTCTTTAGCATAGGTAGACTGGGCCCCAGACACCCTGTTCTCTATTCTGCTTTCATACTGTCCCCAGGCCTGTCCCTGCCATTGTGTCCTCTTCAGCCCATTCCTCGTCCTTTCCCCACTTCTGGCCTTGCCTGTTCTCCAACCCTACGTCCCTCAACTTCCTACTAACCGACATCCTCCCCTTCTGTCGTTCCCTGCCCTTTTCAGCCTCTATCTGCCCCCACTCTAACTGGGCCTTCTACTTTCACCTCTTCTACCAGTGAGGACCACTGGAGCAGCCTTATGCAGATCCTCTTTGCATGCTGCTTTCTTCTTCCTGCTGCTGGCTACCCATGCTGGCTTGAGTTCACCTGCAGAGCAAGAGTGGAAGAGGAGAGTGTCTGCAATCCTTGTCACTGCAAATGGGCGACTAAACTTCCAGGCAATCATTGCTGCCTGCCTGCCACCCTGCTGAATGTATAAGTGTTATTGGAGACACAGGACCCTTGGCAGCCCTGGGATCTCTACCTACACCTATCATATATGTGCAAATGTGATCAGACTGAAGGTTGCATGTGAAGTTTTCCAGGTCCCTTTCAAAAGGGAGCCTGTAGGTGTCTGATTTGCATAGATACCTGCAAAGACACAGAATGAGGTTGCTGTGGTAATGCGTCATGTAGACATTCAGAGTATCTGATCAGAAGTAGCATGTTTACAGTGCAGCTTTTGCATATGTTCGAAGAATAAAAAAAAGCAGAAGTGTATTTTTAGCCATAATGGGCCTCTTCATATTCCCCTGCTGATTGCTGAAGCTTATTAAAATGAGAGAGGAAGTCATGAGACCAGTTTGCTTGTTTCCTTTACTACCCCAGGAAGGAAGGAAATAAAGATACCTCCAGTTACTTGGAATTTAGAGGCACACTATCAAGTCAAATTTGGTGAGACTTTCAGCAAATCCATGGATCAATAAAAGAAGTGTTTCCCTGTATTATTTGTAACCTACACATTGGTCATTGTGCTAGTGGTAAGAGAAAGTAAGTGATATTCATTTGTAAGTCACAAGGCACAAAAGAGACGAGGATTTGGAAAGGTAAAATCATAGTAGCCATGCTTTAAATAAAGTGGCATAGCTAAATCACCTGCCGTAGGATTCCTGGAAGCAGGATCTTTCCAGAGAAAGACAGGGCCATCCAAAAGGTGTGCTAATCTCCTGCCTTTGGATCTGAGTATTTTGAGTGCACTTGGGGCTTCCTCAATCTGAGCCAGGTGACAGCAGCCCATAAATAGGGAAGATTCAGATTAGCTGCCTTTGGTCCCTGCTCCATAACAGGGATGAACCTGTCTTCACTGCATGTGGTTTTTGACTCTAAAACGTTCACAATCATGACAGACATCTTCCTGATCATCTTGGGATAATAGGTCATTTTGTGTATGCTTGATACTACAATGTCCATCACCTTATAAATACATGGAACAATAAATAGGTCTTTTAATTTCCAAAGCCATTTTGTAGAGGAAACACTGGGAACAGAAAAAGCTTGAGCCTGTCCACAGGAAGGGCGTTCCATCACAACAATGGATCTGAGTTCATATTTTGTCCCTGATTAACTGAAGTCCCTAGACCATGCCACCCTCAAAGTTGTCTGGTACACAGAAACAATTACATCACAAAGCATACTAGTGCAATAAACGCATGACTTGCTTGCTTTTGGTAGTGGGAATGGGTGACTGACAGACTACATATAGATTATGTTTCATGAGTGGAATTCTATGGCTTGTGTTATGCAGGAGACTAGACCATAGGATTTTAATCATCCCTTCTGGTCTTATGAATCTATGGCAACCAGAGCTTGCAAAGCAACTGTATTTGCCTCAGTCCTGGACCCAGTTAAGATTTGGCTCTAACCTTTGACCTGTCTGACCTATTGGGGGGGCGGGGGAGGGGAAGTAAGGTAATTCACTCTGTACTCTCACACCTCAGCTGTCAATGCAACAGTAGTGCATCCTCTTAAAATACCTGTGGTGGCTTTGCAGTTCAATTAGTTGTGCACACGCACAAACTCCTCAAAACGACAGGGTCCCAGATGACCAGTATCTTTTTTACTAAAGAGAGCAGTCATTCCCTGGTAGAGGAGACCAGCCATGATGCCAAGGTAAGTACACTAGAAGGGGACAGAGACAGAAGCCTGCCTTGCCACCTATTTACGATTTTAGAAATAAACAACTTATTTTGCAAGTTGCCCCAACTTTCTCCTGGTCTGCACCTTGTATCAAATCCTTGGCCAAACAACAGACACTAAAAATTGTCAGCTAACGTGCACACAG
This sequence comes from Mesoclemmys tuberculata, assembly GCA_007922155.1. Lineage (NCBI taxonomy): Eukaryota > Metazoa > Chordata > Testudines > Chelidae > Mesoclemmys > Mesoclemmys tuberculata. The sequence goes on along the minus strand of ML675614.1, from coordinate 17,185,171 downwards.
CTATGTCATTAAGACCTGAAACCAGGACCTACCACCTCTATCCCCTAATAGGTGACCGAACCTGGTAGGTGTCACTAGTAGCAGGGCCTTTATGTATTACAGGCCAACCAGAGTGAAAGAGAATCTCAAATACTTGAGCAGATTTGACTCCATCTAAAAAGAGATCAACTCTGCTCTCCTAGCTGTCAGCTTGGCAGTTGAAAAACATGGCATAGTATATACTAGAACTAGAAATATACTGTGGCTAAAAGTAGGCCAACAGTAGCAAACGAAAGGTATAGCTAGAACCAGGAGATGGCTCCACAGAGCAGCTGAATTACTGCAGTGTGTGGAAAACATAAGGAAACCATTAAGAGTGGAAAGATTCCTAAGAGTGCTCAATGTGCAGGTTTGTCTCTCTCCATAATTATCACACTTACTATATTTGTATTTTTAAGCAGTAAACCCTTTATTTTTTGGTGTGTGGAATAAGTGAGGCTTCCCATGCCCCCTCAGAGTAAGGGAGGAATCAGACCTGGCCCTACAGTACAGATTTCTACTTGAAGAAATCCATAGGTGCAACCGTGGGGGGGCAGATAGCATGAGGGAATCCTGTGACTCCCTCTCCCTGTCTTACTGTCCCATGGTCTCAGTATAGCTTCAGGATTTATGCAATTTCACTACCAGTCCCCTCCCCCACCACCAAACACATGGTTGCGTCTCTGAACAATAACCAGAGGTTCAGCTGAAAAAATTGTGACGTTCAGTAATTCATACCTGCCTTTCCCAAGGCAAACAGAACAAAGGAACAGACTATCAAATGTCTGAATTGAGTAACTACTCTCCACACCTAAATGCCAACTTCTTTATAGGTCGGTCCAAAGTCAGAATAACGTGCAGCTAGACCACAGACATACCCTGGTTAGGCAACGTATGGCCATGAGTCAACTGCTTCTCCAGACCTTTGGCATGAAACCACCAGAGAAATTCTGGCTGAACTTTTCACTGTACAACAGAGAGCACCCCTAAAAAAAAAGTATGTTTTTAGTATTTGCTGTGTAATGAACATGTCAACATTGACTGTAGTGAATTCTCTGGGTAGTGCAAATGTATCCCACTGGTAAGCATGTGTTACAGGGTTCTGCTGCTCCGCAGAGGACCCGAGTTATTGCAGTCCCCAGCTAACAAGCCAGTACTCTGGTTCAAGCCGTAGCAGCTTCTGCTGTTAGCTCTAGAGGTCCCTGGTGTGGTAGCCAAGATGGCGGCAGCCATCACACAGACACTTAGGTAAAATTAGGAAGTTGTATCTGAGGCCACTGGCAAGTTTTTAAACAGTGACCACTGAATTTGTGGGCAAATGAAAAGTTACCAAAAAACTAATGATCTTACTTAGACAACATCCAATCCCTCTTTAAAATGCCCCCAGATGCCACAAAATTCAGTAGTCCTCATGTTTTGGACCCTTATTTAAAATACTGTTCTATTTCTATTTTATAAGGCAGGTTTGATATAATAGTTTCACCCACTCTCCCATGGGCTCAGGTGCCATTGCAGTGAAGGGGAGTTATGCCCATGTAAGTGAAGGTAGAATTGGACTCAGACAAAGCAGCCAGGGGACAGGGTACTGCACTGACAGGTTTTCCCTCTCCATAGCCTCCCTGAGCAGCTATTCAGGCCTGGTGGTGGCCCCTCTTTGTCCTGGCACTCAACCCTCCAGCTGAGTTGTATTTTACCCTCAGCCCTTTCAGGTGAAGTCAGAGTCCAGTCCAATAATAGCCCAGCAGTCTTGTGATTGGGCTCCAGCCTAACATTACAGCCACTAGCTCTTAAAACCCTTGACCAACGCCTTCCCTATGCCTTTCCTTGATGGCCTGTTAGGGGATCCAGCCCCTCCTCCTCTATGTTGGGTTCCCGTAGCAGGCGATTAAGGTCCGCTTTCAGACTTCCTGCTTCTTCCGGTTGTGACCTGTCTGTAGCCCTTCTCCTTCAGAAGGAAGGAAGGAAACAAAAGAAAAGGCAAAATACAAACTCTGTCCATGGCCGCCCTCCTTTCAGCTGATATCTGTCAAGTCATAGCCCAGCCCAGCATCCTCATGGCAATCATGCAGTGTTCATAAAAAACCTCTCAGTTTCGTCCTACCATTAGCTCCCAGAATGGAGCACTGTGGGAAGGCTCTATCTCCCAAGTCTAAGGGCTGGGCCCTTCTGAACTGGGCTTCCTCCTTTTAAGGCTCTTCCTCCACAGCCTCACAGATGTGGTGGGGCAGAGCTGCCTGCTCCCAAATCTGCTCTTTAAACCTTCCTTGCCTGGTGTGGTGTTTGCATACCTTATCACAGACACACAACCTTCCAAATGACTTGCAACACAAAGGAGAGGTAATTTCACAACGCCCTAGTCCCACAGAGATGCACTCTGATCAGTCGGACAGCGAATAAAATATACATGTTGCTATTGACTCCAATGGGTTGTCTCAATTGCTAACAAGAGCAGGGTTAGGCCCATAATCAATATTGTTTCTATCCCTCATTTTCAGTCCATTATATTCCTTCTCTCATGAGTTGTCTGAAGGTCAGCACTGCTCTCTGTAAGGTTTTCCACGCATAGACCATAATAAAATTGTTCCATCGGAAGCACAAGCCATCCTTATGTTCTGTGATCATAAGTCCTCTCTGTGTGTTCTATTTAATTCATGAGATGTATTTTAAGATGCCATTTACCAACACAATGTTGGTGTGCTTGTTATGGGTAAGACTTGTTGGTGCAGACAATTTATTGATTTATAGAGCTTTAATGGGAAAGCTCATTTTCCTTTTTAACTCCATTCCTTTCAATTTTTCATTATGCTACATGAGTTCTTTTAACTAAGACCAAATTAAGTAGCAGATTATTTTTGTTCTACATAAAAAGGTAGAAAACAATCTTTGTGTTTAGTAATGTTTGCAACTCAACCACAAAGTGGCCTGTCACGCGGGCTGCATTAGGAGGGGGGGGCATTTGTGTTGTTTGACATTAATAAGTCAAAATCATAATAATTCATGTAAGACAGGCCATGTCAGGTACTGTTAGAAAGGTTATAATATGCTGAATAAGATGGTAATATTTGTGTTCATGTGTAATATGTGTAAGGAAAGTTATGGAGATCTTTGATATCCCGGTATTTCAAACTGTGCTGTGGAAGACACACCCCAGACAGAGAGGCGGCAGGACAATAGCTTGCTTAATAGCCCATTCAAGGCCTTATCAGAAGCCAGAGGCCCGGGAAGAAACTAAAGGCATACCTGAAGAGTTACCAGGATTGGCCCATGTGACTATGGACTTCATTTTGGTTCCAGTAAAGTTCCACAAGCCACATGGCCAGAAACAGAGGGTATATAAGATCAAACCACAGAAACCATTTTGTCTTCGTCTTGGTCTTCGCCTTGTGTCCTTGTTCCTGCCCAGCTGCGGACACACCTCTGGATTAACACACTTTGCAACTGAACTGAAGGACTTAGACCCATCCAGGTACTGGATGTATACCAGAGGAACTATACAAGCCTGCAACTCCACAATTGTTCTAGAAACCTGATGTATATGGACTTTTAAATCATCTGTATATATCTGATTGCTTTAAGCCTTTAACACTTCTCTTATTGTTTGTTTTTCTTTTATTAATAAACCTTTAGTTTTAGTTACTAAAGGATTGGCTGGCAGCGTGGTATTGTGGGTAAGATCCAAACTTATAGTGAACTGGTACTGTGGCTGGTCCCTTGGGATCAGAGGGAATCTTTTAGTAAAGAGCATAGAGTTAAAGCAACTGGTCTCTTTACTGGACCTAGTGTCAGTTTGGGAGCCAGAGACTGAAATGCAGTAAAGGGGGCTGTGTGTATTTGCACAGTGGCTTCTTGATAACCAGAGTGGGGGAATCAGAAGCACTGTTTGTGGCTGGTTGGGAAGTCTGACTGTGGTGTCACCCACCAGTGCTGGGAGAATTTGCTCTCCTTTTGCAGCCTGCCCTGACCCTGGCATTATCAGTGGGCTACCCTGGGCACGGATGGGTTACATGGCCTTTCCCAGCTATTCCTTTCTTCTGGGACTAACTTGTTGATTCTAGCACACACATTAACCAAAATATATGGGAAGTGGAGTGTAGCTGAAGTGATGATGTTGTTAGAAGTAAATGAGGCAAGGGAAGACCAGAGAAAGCTAAGAGAATTCAAAGAGATGGATGCACTGAAGATCACTAAACGAATAGCAGGGTGTGGCAAAGTAGGAGATATTGAAGGAAAGCACATGGTATGATAGAATGAGGGATGAGCAAAAAGCCAGCCAACCAACTAAAGGAGGATTCAAAGTGAAGGGAGGAGACTGGGGAGCCCAGGGGCAGTAGATACCAACCACCTGGAGAGGGGAAGAAGATGGAGCAGATTTCAAAGGAGGAAAGGTTTGTGAGGGCAAAAGAGAAAGGGTCTGGAGGTAATGGGGGTGGGAGGCAAGAGAGTGAAGCAACATATTAACATGACTGGGGAGAGGGGAAGTGAGAAAATTGTGCCAGATGGGAGTGCGCCAGATTTGGTGACTGCAAGGTGGGGAAAAGTGGGAAGAGAAAGAAGCTGTGGCTCAAGTGAGCTTCCTGGACAGGGAGCAGGGTTTCCAGGGACTGGAGAAGAGCAGGAGGCAAGTGGTGGAGCAGGGTATGGGACTCAGATTGGCATGGGCTGTGAGCATGAAAGCACAGAGAAAGTGGAAGGAGGAGAGGACTGATGTGAAGAGTGGGCCGAGGTTTGGCGAGAGATCACCAGGGGAAAGATGCGAGGCAATGGGTGAGATGGAGAGCTGGTAAGGATTGAGAGTGGGAGAAGGAAGAGCTGCAAAGGCTGGTGGGAGCAGAGGTGAAGGGGAATAGAGATGGGGCAGTAGCAAAGAGGTATGGGAAAGAAGGGAAACTAGTGAGTGAAGGGAAGGTCAGGAGAGTCATGGTGGGAAGGAGAAGTAGGGCAGAGAAAAAAGGCTTAGGGCTCTGTAGTGAGGAGCTGCCTGCAGAGGTCAGAAGGGACTACTCCCATTCTCAGTGGGAAATCTGGCACCCAGGGAGCTGCAGGATCATGGGTGGGGCCATCACACCTGGGGAAGGGAAAATTCTGGCAAAAGAGAGGCTTAGCAAATGAAGTGACATGTGAGATACATGTCATTCTGAGCGTCATGACATCTGCCTGCCATGGTCATGTTTGTTTTGGTGTCAAATCAAACTAGCATAACAGGAAGGAAGCAAAAATATGGACCACAGATGGCAAATGGGGACACCTATCAAACAGCTAGAGTCACAACATATGGCTGGAATGTAAAGAGATGAAAGCCAAGAGCAAATATGGATAATGAGACAATAATTTAAATTGCTACTCAAAGGAGTCATGGTAAGAGTCAACTGGATAAGGTCAAGGCAAAGCTCTCGGAAAGCCTAGAGAGGGAGGAAATGGGGACAGAGCAGAAATAAGAAAGATGAAGGCCCTGACTGAGCAAAGAACTTAAGCAAGTGCAAATGCTTAACGATCTCGCTAAAAGCAAGGGTCAAAGCACTTTGACAGTTCTTCTGTTCACATATGGAGATCTCATTTCTCACATCTCATCTGACCCCGAACTTAGGTAAAGTCCTTCCTTAGACAAAAGTCAGTGGAGTTGAGGGTGCTCTTCAGCACCTTACGAGCCTAGGCCCTTCCATACAGGAATCTCACTTTGAATTCAGTGGAGGGGAAGGAACACCGCAACAGACAGGATCAAGTCCTGAGAGCAGAGAGGTCCAAAGATACATTCTTTTCTTTTTTTTTTTTTTTAAAAAAATGTGTTTCAAGCAGGCTTCAATCTTTTATCAGGTTTCAGTCCAATCAAATGAGAAATCTGAGAAAATACTCTGGACAATTAACATCAAAATGGAAATCTCAGGCAGACCGCTGTCCTTGCTTCCAAAGTACTTAAATAAATGGGAATTTGGTTGAAATATCTGGGCATGATCCCCACAATACTTACCAGGTGGAATTCTTCAGACCACCATCTCTGCAGATTTGTGTAACTCCATTGAAATCAATGGCATTACAGCAGAAGTGAATTTGGCCCATTCCCTCTCTATAGAAGTACCCCAAAGAGCTGACTCCTGCAGCTTTGACTTGTTTGTACATTCAGCAGAACCCTTGCCATTACCAATGAGACGATGCACCAAGTGGCAGGAATCCAAACAGAAGAAAATATTATTAAAATACCCCTGTTGGTCCCAGATGATTTTCACAGTCCAGTACTTGTGTTCTTAAAACATGGAAAGTTTGAGTATCAGAGCCATCAAAGCATAAATGAATGCCTTTCCGTTTAACTCATTCCATGCCACAGCACAGTGCATGCAAAAATGCCACTTTTAAGGCATCCTGTTCCTTTCCAGTGTTTAATCCAAGGGCACCTAATTATGCTTCCAAAAGTGTAGAAACAGTCTCCTCCCTAGATTCCATAATCCCTGAAAGTTTACACTCATATCAAATGCATAGAATGCAAGATATGACACTCTTGATATAAGAAATGACTCAGGACCTAAATTTATGGACTCTTTCTTCCATTTATGCTGATGGACTATATCAGTGTTACTAAAAGGAATAGTTTGCATGAACTATTGTTTTCCTTTCTGACTCACTGGGGAGAACACATTTGTCTTATTTTTCGCACTTTTTTAGATGAGATGAAGGAACATGTTAAGTTTATCTGGGAGAAAAAAAAGGCATCACGCTAATGACCAGTGTAAGCCCCATCCCTAACTTTGCCCAGACTCAGACAAACCTTAGACATTGTCATGTTGGGAGGTGACCTTACATAAGACAATTCTGTTTATTCCTGTAAGCCACTGGCATAGTCCAGCCTGGGCATCACGACCCTTCCTCAGGCCCAGGCTCTGAGAAAAGCCACCGCACCTTCCTTTAGGGGAATAAACAATGCCTGTTTACAAGCCTTTAGCCTTGACACCCAGCAGGGAAGGCTTCCTTCCCAGTCTGCAGCCCTCTCGTAGGGCAGGGCTGATACAGGGTCTGTAGCCCTGGCCTTCCACCAGGCAGGGCTAGCAAGGCAGTCAGGTGCCCCCAGCCCTCAGGCAGAGCAGGCAAGCAGAATATAGTCCCTGGCCCGCAAGCCAGGCAGATGGGGTAGTCAACAGCCCCCAACCTTCCCACAGGTGAGGCTAGCAAAAGTCTGGGGCCCTGGCCTTACAGGCAGGCAGGGCCAGTAGAGCTCAGTATCCTCTGCTAACCAACACAGAGAGTGTTAAGCACATCAAACCCCCAGGGTAGTTCAGGAAGGGGAACACAGGCCCACCCAACTCCACTGCATCCCAGCCCAGGGCCCATTTTGCCACTGAGTCAGCAGGGATCCAGCCACAACACACTGATGGGGGTTTAGCCCTTGAGTCACCCACTTGCTAGTCAGCTGTCCCTGGGCCACTTCCTCCCACCTTGTCCCCACATACCTGCAGGCATCAGTCTCCCTCTGGGTCGCTGGGGTACACTGAGCAGCAGGCCCATAAGTCCCTCCTCACCAGCAGGTCCAGGAACTCCACTGTCCCACTGCAGCTCCTCCAGGTCCCAGGGATTCCTCTGGTCCACAGGGTTCCCTCAGCTCCCAAGGGGTCCCCAGCATCAGGCAGCTCCTCCAGGTCAGGGCTGGCCTCAGGGGGTATGTCCCATCCAGGAGTCTCAGACAGCTTGTTCCAGCTGCTAGGGCCTGGCAGCCCCATCCTATCACTAGGGCCTAGCAATCCAGGCAGGTTTTGGATGCTACACTTGGTGGGGTAGTTGCTCCAAATAGCCACTGGGACTTGAGTCTGGCCTAGGCTACAGCCTCAAGGAAGACACTCCAACAACCACTCTCTCCCTACTGAACTGCTAGGCCTGCCTTTTATAGTTCCCCTTCCTGCCTTGGCTCCGCCCCTCTGTTGCCAGGCAGTTTGGCCTATAGGGCCCTGTTCTGCCCAGCAGGGGTGCAACCCTTCCTTGGGCCTAGGCTCCAAAGAAGGCCACAGCATCTTACAATTACAATTTTAAGGGAATTGTAGCTAAACCTTTCGTTTGTAGAGACACAATCACCATAAAAGCTGTTGCCAGTCACCAGTTTTGTGTGGAGCAGATACAGATATAAAGATTAAAAGGCCTTGAATTTCATAATATCTGTTAAGATGGTAGTAATATAAGGAGCAGCATTTTCTTTCCCTAAATTCTTCCTTAATGGTATTCTTATGATCTTTGTGACTTCATCCCAAATTTGCCTCATCTTTCCAAAGTAATCAATTCCAACACTGAGAAGAGGCTGCTATCATTTCCCCAGGTTATTTCTTGCGTGACAGGAATTTCTTTGCTCAGTTACCATATGAGAAAACTGCAAATGAAGTTTTAATGAAGCAATAATATAAATTTTGCCAAGCACGTCATTCATTACTAAAGAGGAGAAGGAGGTTCAAATACATCTCTCTATATATCTTTGTCTAAACCATCCAAAAAAAGTCTTTATCCATAAACCATATGAGATTTTCCCAAAGTACTTGTATGCTGGACACCAATGCAAAAGCTATTTGAGATGATGACTTAAATCAGATTACTGCAGTTAGGGCTGAAAAGATGGACTATCTGATTCAATATAATGATAATAATATAATAATAATCTATATTGTTATTAAATTCTATCAGGAACAGAAGTTAGCTGTTATATTACACAGAGGCTGTATTCATAGTTATCCACAGAAACTCAGACTCTTTGTATTCCACCTTCCTCTAATCTTAAAACACTTAAAAATACTGGAGCAGGCTTATAGCAAGCCCAATGCTGAGATCTTTACCCCAGGCCAAAATGTAACACTTACTTATTGGCCCAAGCAGGGGGGTTGTATGGAGCTGTATTGCCACAATGGACAGCTCCCCAAATGGCCTTGGGCTCAAGGGGACTACATAGGCGGCCCCATCCTCTTTGATGGTGCAGGTGGCCCTCTCTTCAGGCCATTCAAAAAGGCCAGGGCTTCCTTCTTCCATGTCCCCTTTGGGTCACATCAAGGAGGCTTCTCTGATACTGTGAGCAGCTCTGGCATGAGCTGGGCAAGGCTGGGAGGACACTCCTTGTGCACTCCCTTCTCTCCTTGTCACGATCCAGTCCTCAGTTTTTAAGAGTTTAGCTCCCTATCATAGTGCATCACCCACATACCACCTGGTGGCCCAATGCAGAACAGCAGGTGTGTCCCTGCCTCAGTTTCCCCTTCTCCAAAACTAGCACATATTCCATCGCCTTCTGTTTGTTTTGTATGTGGGTGAACTCCTTCTCAAGGTCTCTGTTCAGTCTGGCTTCATCAAACATCTGCTCTTTTAAGAGGTTATTCTCAGCCTCCACCCACTCCACTTGGTTCCTGAGACTCAGCTTCCAGCGCATCTCTTGTCGCAACTCCTTTGCCCTCTGTAACTAGTCCCCCAGGTCCATCACAATGTCTGTGGGTGTGAGAGGTTTGCTCTCTGCCTGGGTTGCCCTTCCTGAGCCAATATTCAAACTGAGTGGTGGTTCTGTTACTCATTTCCACAAGTGCAAAATGGTTTCTTTGACATTTAGAAGCATTTTAACTTCATTGGCCAGCATAAAATTGTCTCCTTTCCAGGCCTGCCTTGCCCTTTCCAGATATGCTTCTTCTAGCTTTGTTCATTCGTGATGTGCAGTCATCCCCTTCAGAAGTGCCCAGGAGCATTTCTCCTTCAATTTTTGGATTTTATTTTTGCTGCACCTTTATCCGGCCATCCAATTCCAGGTAGAAATCCTTCATCTGGACTTTCCCTTTATGAAGTTATTAGATTATACCAATCTAGTTGCCAGCAATTTCCTGGCTCTCCAGGATTCTGGAGTCAATTCCCATTTAGATGCCCTCAGCCCTATAGCCCTGCTGTCCATTAGAACAGTTGGCCAGATCCTTCTGGCATGGTGCCCTCTTCCAGCCCCTGGGTCTAACATGGTTCCTGAAACAAATTAGTCGAAGTCCCCAAGTCCTTAATCGCTAGAGCTGAGAATGGAATCAGGGTACCAGCAGAGTTTGAACCCTTAGGCCAACCTCCCCCATTTAAGTTTACACCCCAAGGTATCTTTCCCTGATATGTGCCTATTCCAGTAGACTCTAGCCTCCCCATAATTACAGTCCATCTGACCAAAGTTAAAAAATTTAGCAAATCAAGATCTTCCTATGTGCCCTGGTTTCTAACAACCAACACAGATAGCTGCTAAGACCTCACACTTTCCTGCCCCAAACGGGATCCCCACAGTTCTTTGTTTAGACTCTGTAGTAGTCCAGGTCCCACGACCTTGAGGTATGGCATCTCTAATTGTCAGCACCTTCCCAGTTCTCTCAGTACTCTGGGCAACCAGGTTTATCCTATAGTCATTGTTCCTACAGGGACAGGTCCATTTTACATGCTCTGCTTGCCTGTAGTGAGTGCACACAAGTGGATGTGACTCTCATCTTCTTCTTTTTCAACATCTGCAGCAATTGTCTCATTCCCATCACTGGATGCCTCAAAAAAAGAAGGGGGGAAGGAGGGACTATAGCCCTCCCGCAGCTGTTGCTGAGCCTCTGTACGCATATTTGGGAGGACAGTCATCTCACTGCCAGGGAAGGTGTTTATGTCTCTCTGTTCAACTATCCCTTCTTGATGAGAGAGGGCTTCGCATCCCACTTCTGGCACCAAAGTGTTTTAAGGTGTCATCCCGCAAATGCCTTGGTGGCCCAATGTGGAACAGTGGGTGGATCCCTACCTCAGTTTCCCCTTATGAGCTATCACTTGTATATAGTCAACAATGTCCCTTCAGGGGTCTAGTTTATTTAATGAAAGACCAAAACAGTCAAGCAGGAAAATCTTTAACCCTAGTGTTCTAGCTGAGGGGGTGGGGGAAGTGTTAATATCAGTGTGACTTCCTCACCTTGTCCATCCATCTCCTCTGTTCAGGTTCTTCACCAGTAAGACCCACGCAACTGGGGACTCTCTTCAGGAGTTAGGCCTGATGCCATCACCTGGGGAAGGGTTCTTTATCTGGAACCAGGACCCCAGGAGAGGGCAAACCATTGCAGCTCTTCCCTGGAGCACTGTGTGGTACCCCAACAATGTGGACCACTTGTTGCTGTCTGGTAAGGTCCTTTCCCTGGGACAGGACTTTGGCACCTGCACCTTCCAGCCACACCTTTCCCTGGCACCCTTTTCAGGTGAACTATCTAACCAGCTCCCCTCCTCAGGAGCATCTGCTCTGAGTTCTGGGGTGTCCTGGCTGAGCCCTCACAAGCCTTTACTAGAGCCAGGTGTTCCTTAACTAATTAACTGCTTCCTGGTCTGGTAGGTAATTAACTACTCACAGATGGAGCTGGGTTGGTTTATTCTCCAGATAGGCTGGGAGCCTGTCTCCCTGAAAGGGACAGCCCCCATGACACTCACCCTTACAGTATAAGTAAAGAGTGAGTAAGACCAGTGCAAATACTGAGTAAGGATCCCAGGCTTTGGCTTACTGTTTGGACATATGTTTCAATCAGAGATGGGCTGAAGGGGCCATATTTAGATCCAGACCTGGAATCAGTTTATACAGGACTCAGGGGGCAGGACTGAGGTCAAATCTAGCCTAGGGATTAAGTTCAGAGTCAATGGTGACAAAATCATGCAGGCTGCTATTGTGAGGTTCTAGTCCTCCACAGGAAAAAACCTCATGAGCTTAATGAAGGAGTTTCCTGCAAGATCAGAGGTTCCCATGAGATTCCCACTTCCCTACAAAGGGCCTCTTTAGGGTTGATAGTACCACAGGGACATGGCCAAAGGGTATTTGCCATTCACCAATCTGAACACCTCTGAGAAACAAGAGCTGACAAGAGCCAATGGGTTTGCCAGCCAGGAAACAGGTGGATTTTCCTTGTTCAGTGTTTATTTTTTTACTGACTGTGAAATAGGCTCAATTCTATATCCTCAGATAAATTGCTGCGTTGTGACTTGCTTCAGCTCTGCCCTTCGTTGAATCTCAGTGGATCTCATTTCACACCTGACAGTGACAGGACACAAGGGTGGGTCCCCTTTGTCTCCTTTCCCCAGCCGTAGGCTGGGACACAGGAACCCTCACTCTAGCACACTGGAAACGGATGCCCAGGGCCTGTTCAGACAGTGCTGTCAAATCTGTAGCTACAAGGGGCTTGTGGGTAATGGGGCTTCCCCTCACCAAAAGCCAGTAGGCCCCTTTGACTATCCCAGCCTTGGTGCTGAAGGTCTCAGGTTCCATTCCGGGCTGCTAGCTTGAGGGATGCTGTCATTACAAGCACGTAACTATGCTCCCACACGCTCCTAAGATACTGAGCCACAGAGTAATAAGCAGGAGGAGATGGCACAACGCCTTTGGCAGGCAAATGACTGGCTTCACAGGGGTCTACCTTTGCATCTGTCTAAGGTTTGTATGACATACCACTCATCATAGTCCCTAAGTATCTGTGCTTGAACCAGTCCATTGATACCAACACGTCCTGCAAGCTTGAGAAAGAATTTTCTGCAGCATCCCTTGTCAAGCACAGTTCAGCCCAAAGGATTGCATGGGTCTACATATTCCCTAGCAACCTCTTTCCAAGCCATGTCCTGTGCAAACAACCAAGAAGTTTGGAAGCACCTGTGCTGTACTGCAGGAGCTATTTCAGCAAACCTCTGATACATCAAATTGTTAAGCAAACAGCTTTTCCAAGCAGCATGTCCTAGTGTATGTTGGCAGCCATTTCAAATATGAAAAGCATCCACTTTATTAGTGACAATCCCAGATTAAATTACAGGAAAGGAGAACTGAAATGCTTTCATTTAAAAAAGAAATATAGTTAGATCCTCCTCACACCTCCATTGTGTCTTCCATCCAGGAATCTTGAGACAATTTACATACAGTCATTAACCTTTGAGGTAGTTAAGTATTATTACTCCTGTTTTATGGAAGAAAATGAGACACTGAACAGCTGTGTGACCTACCCAAAGCAATAGCATGCCGGAGTCACTGCAAGAGAAGAACCCAAGAGTTTTGACTGACATTCAGTCCCCTGCTCCAACTACTAGGTTACTTGTGCCTTCCAAACCATGTGCAGATGACAGCTCAACATAATTAATGGCTACATTGTCAAGTCAAGCATATAAAGGCTTGTTCTTGTTTAATTATGCATCTGTCAGGACCCGAGTTCAGGGTTCTGCATCTTCCCAGTAATGCAGATACCAACAAACTGGCTATAGACATGTGTCTGCCTCCCCACTGACGTGTTAGCAACGTCATCAGCCTGTGGAGGGCAGCCACAGAACCCTCACCTCAGCAGTTAGTGGGCAGGGGGATGGTCTCATTATCAGTGATGTAGGGAAGTGCAAATTTCACCTCCTGGCACGAGCAGGGTCCCACGTGCAGCAGCGGGATTCACCCTCAGGACAAAGCAACTGATAGTCTCACCACCAACCTCAGTGAGGATTCCTACCTGCGAAGAATAACTTTAATTTCCACTCTAGGCTCAGTATGAGGCTGAGAAGGGGAATCATTGCCCTAAATCTGCCCCATGCCCAGTCAGCAGTGCCCACCTCGTGTGCTGTTCTAGCTCTCTCTGAGCCCCACCAGTGAAGGGAAGGTTGCAATAACTTTTCCACCAGGGGAGGATGTGGTGTCTGCTGTGGCTCCTTTATACGGGTGAAAGGGAAAACTGGAATTCAGCCATGAGAGCCTTCCCGGTCAACTTTTCACCAGCACTGGGAGAAAGAGCATGAGTTTGTCTTTTGAGCCCAGCTGAAAGTTAAATAAAGCTATTGCAATAAATGTTAATATTTGTTTTTGTTGCAGCACTTTGGATGGTGACTCATCTTGTCCTTTACAGAGGGACTGTGACACTTTTAATACCTTAGGGCCTGATCCCGCAAACAGTTATTACCTGGTATAGTGCTCGTAGGCCCATTGATTTCAGGGGTAACAGGGCTCACCTATTAAAGATGTCAATTCCTTTGAAGAGGAGAAACGGAGTCTTCCAAACAGCTGCAACAAAAATGAACATGAACATTTCTTGCAATATTGTGATGCGGTTTAGAGCTGTGCTTCCAAAGATAAACTCAGGCACTTTTCTTCAGCGATGTTGAAAAGCTGATGTGAAAGATTTCCAGGGCTGAATTCTAGCTTTTGCTGTCACCGATATAAATTAACCAATGCAAAAGATCTGCCAGGGTGGTTTAAACAGTGGTAAGTTTGCTAGGTTCTTTATGCACCTGGGTTGAGATAGCATCACTAGACCTGAACAGTGCAGGAATGACATTCTTTTTGCTATCATCAGCTATAGCACAGGGCTACTGTTGGGCACACTGCTTACTGCCATGAGTAGCCCCTTGATTAAGCACAGTGACTACTCATGGTAGCAAGTGCTATACCCAATAGGAAGCATTTGTATGGCTGGGCCCCTAGGATTCTGTAGGTACGTCTTGCAAAGTGGTTGGTGAATTATGGTGCAAGATGTCCTGATATTACTGAGACCATCCTGATATTAGAGGCTTTGCCTTATATAGGCAACCTATTCCCCTCACCCTCCCCTGTCCCAGTTTCTCACAGTTGCTAGTGGTCACCCTAAGATGAATACTATTTTTATATTCTGTGTGCTGCAATGTCACAGGCTGGTCAGAACCCTGGGAGACTAGATAAAGCTCTTTTTAAAGCAGAAAACAAAAGGAAATGGAAAAAATGTCCTGCCTTTTTAAGGCTCAAATATAAACCCAAAATCTTCCTTGAGCTAGTGTCCAGAGTGACACTCTCTCTGCTACTCTCAGCTCACTCACATGCTTCTCTGTCTCATTCCATCCCACATCAACTCCCGAAGGCTCAGAAACCCTGCTCTTTGGCAAATCAGCTGCCCATTCCAATGACATTCGTCAGCATTCCTGCAGGAAGTGTGCACCACCGCAACCGTCTCTGATAGCAGAAGGCAACCCTTGGTTGTTTGCTTTAAAACTCTAGTGTCACTCCCTGAGTGACACAGAGGCCCATTGGTGCCAATTGGCAAAGGGTTCATAGTTCTTTACAAGCAACTCCTGACTCAGACCTGACAAACTCACTGCACCTAATTCACGGCTTTCATGGTACTTATCCATAAGGGTAGCATGTGAGGTCTCTACTGAAAGCTTGTGACTGATCAGTACTTGTAATCAGTGCTTGATGTGTGTACATGTATATAGTGTAGCTATACTGAAAATTATGCCCTCATGGTCTTAGAATAGAAGTTAGTCATCAGGGACTCACATGTCTTGGTGATGGCCCATACCTATTCAAGCAGAAGGGAGTTGTCACCCCTCCTTCGCTAGCCAGTTATATAATGTAGTGCTCAATTGTCCACCATGGCAACAACCAAGAAAAGTAAATGGAAAATCATCAAAGACATAAATGGTGTATATAATAGGTTGGGGAGGTTAAGCCTCCCCCAACAGCTGCTGCTGGAAGCTGCCTCTCTGCTCCACCCCAGGCCTCACTCCTGTTCTTCCCCCTCCCCCAATGCTCCCCCTACTCGCTGCTCACACCGCTTCTCCCCTCTGCCACCCGCCACTTGTGCCTTTTTCATCCTCTGCCCCGAGAGGTGTGAGCGGCAGGCAGGAGGGGGCAAAGAGGCACAAGCAGCAGGTGGGGGAGCCTCGGGGGAGGGGGCGGAATAGGAGCAAAGCCTGGAGTGGAGCATGGGTGGGACTGCAGGAAAGGGGGCAGAGCAAGGGGCGGGGCCACTGTCCAAGCACCAATTCCTCCCCACCCCAGCCTCCCCAAAGACAGGAGTCATGTGCTGCCCATAATCAAAGATAAACTATAAACATCGAAACCATTTGGCAGTGAAAAGGAAGGATATGACAGGGAGAGGATCTCCCCGTCTGTGAATGGAGATTCAGTACATCACAGGCTGGAGAAAGACACTCTGCATCTAGTCACTGAGGAGGTACCTTGAATAAGTGATGGATGCTTCATGAACTAAGCATGAAGAAAGGCAGGAACCGCTGCAAAGACTGAACTTTGGGATAAGAATCTACTTTATTAGCTAGGAAAGGTAACTATTAATAAGTGCAGGCCCTAGTTCACATTTTATTATTTTATATGTAACCATTTGTTTTCACCACTCACACTTGTTCATATTTGAATATCTTAAAATAAATGTCCTTGTTTTACCAGAATCGAACTCAAGTGCTGGGTGTGATACAGCAGCAGTGGCCTAAGGTAAACCGGGGGTACATTGCTACTATGGGAAGAGAGGATCTGAGATTTCAGTGGGTATCCAGTGATCAGGGGACACTCTGAAGGGACTTGGGCACTAGGGTGCATTTATTGCCAGTTGGCAGGACTGGTGTAGCCCAGAGGAGAGTGCTGGAATGTTTGACAGGCTGGTTGTGTTAGGAGCTAACACCCATCTGGCACAGGCACATCTCCCTCATGCTGGAAGAGCAACAAGATGACTCAGACTGGTTCCCTGGTGAAGCATCATAGCCTGGAGAAGTGGCAGGCTTTTCCTTTTAGGGCTGTACTATGAAAACAAAATAGTACAAGATGTCATATGCTTTTCCATTATTTATTTGTATAGAGTAATATTTTAAGATGCCTGTGCCGATTGGTTTCATTCCTCATTAAATCTCAAAGGCTATCAGGTGATCGGCAGATGTCATCTTCTGAGGTCATCTGGGAAAATGAGGATCACATGGCGAAGTCAGGTTTTTGATTCCAGTGTGAGCTCCTGCAACCTGATTCGGTTTTTAGAGTTGGAGTTAATCCAGTGCTTGTCAGTTTTCACCTTCAAAGAGAAATGCAATTGACTCATGCACCTTATTTAACAGAACTAATAAAAAAATATTCAGCCAGACATTTCAACACATAGGGGGGAAAAGCTATATTATGAGAAAGGAAAGGGGAAAGTGTTACCATAACCTGGTCATTTTAACAGAAAGCAAGAAGACACAGAAGATTAAGTTATCTGGAAGAAGGGATAAAAGAATGCAGATGAGAGAAGCTTTGCTGAACAATTAAAATGTGATGGATAAAGCAGGTAGCAGAAAGCTATTAGGAGGCTGTCAAATAAACTATGTAGTTCAATGAAAGACCATCTCCAGTCACAAGTGAACATGAATTTTGTATATTCAACCTAATCCCTCAAATTCCCTCAAATTCCCAAATATTTTTATTATTCAAAATTACCTGCCAATTTGTTTGTGATTTTCCATCCCGTGCTAGGTGAATAGCTCGTTTGCCCGTTCCAATTTCAAAATTCAGGACGTGCTGGTGAGTCACATGGTACTGTTTCTGTTCCATGACGGGAGGACTGTGATGTAGGTTGGGGGAGGGGAGGATGGCAATGTTCCCTATCACCCAGCAAGATGAGGAAGAATTGAATAAGCTTCCTTGGAACAGCAGGAAGGTTCCAAACACCCATGGTCTTTGTACAAGCTGGAGTGGGGGTGTCAGTTTGGCACTCTGGACACTGCCAGGTTCAGCAGTGCCCTTCCAACCCCTGGCCCTTGCCCGGATCAGCTGCAAGGCCTGTTGTTCCAAGAACCTGGCAAACGGTGCACAATGATTGGCTGAGCCAGTGGCACGTGACTATGCACAAAATGGTGGCCAAGCAAGGTAAAGTTAAACTGTTCAGAAAGTCACAAAAAACACAGAAATATGGAAGATGCCGAGACAGGAAATATTTCCTGCAGTGAACAATACTGTAGGCCCCTGGCCGCAGCACATACACGTTGTTCACGTGACATACATAGCATCCAGTCAGCTCGTGCGCCACGGCAGGACCAAGACACTTATCTGGCATTTCATTCTGTGTTTCTATTAGGTGCAGGAAACACAAGCTAGTTATTGCAGGGTAGCAACCTGATGTAAAGGAACTCACCGGTAAGAGATGAAGGAATTGTGTTTATGTCTTATCTCCCTTCTGTGGTAACAGTCTAGGAGACAAAGACCAAACATCCGCACACAGACCTTGGGAGTGGTGAGCATGGTGTAACGTTGGACAACGGTGTAGTTGTCAGTTAAATTAAGCAATCAGAGTTGTTAGTCCCTTTGTACAGTACTGCACTATTCACCCCCTGCAACCTTGAATAAACACTCCCACCCGCATCATCAGACCCTGCTCCTTCCATCTCTCGCCCCTCAAAACTCTATCCAATACGTACTAGGGAAATCACGGGTGTCAGTGTCCCTCCATCTCAAATCTCACTGTCCAAAAATGAACTAAACGTTACTTTGCAGTCATTCTTCTATATCCCAAAGGCAGTTAGAGTGATTATATCCCTACTAACCTTCTGCTTAGTTCTCCTTTCAGATATCACCGCTGTCCACAATCTGGACTGCTAGCCCCACCCAGAACAGGAGACTCTCCAGGCAACATGAGGGCCTTGGAATAAGAAATGAACTATATCTTGACCTCCAGAGGCTCATGAACAGAGACAAGGATGAGATTTATGAGCTGGAGGTCAAGCAGCAGAAGCTGGAGAAGGGCAACATCCTCTGGTTTTGTTGTTTCAGCTCTTTTGGGGGTTTGTTTTTTGTTGATTGCCAAGACAAATGTAGAGAAGAGGGTTGAGAAGCCATGGTGGAGTTTGTCTGTCATGGCAAGGAAATGAAGCTGCAGGAGCAAGAGTTCACCGTGTGCTCCTGACAAGTGCACTAGGGTCAAAGGCAACTCACACAGCAAGGGCCCTGAACATATGTGGCACATACCAACTCCCCTACAGTGCAGTGACACAGGACAATAGCAGTGCTTATTGGACTGCCCCATTCTCACCTGCTCCCATTCACCTTTACCTTGGCTTTCCATGATTTCTTATGGCCAAGAAAGAGAACAGGAATCAACCTGTGCTGCAGTTCTGTCCCTCTCAACCATTGTTGTTTGTTTTGTTTGCTATCTTAGGGCTGAAGGAGCAAGGTGGGTTGCACTGGTAACTTACTGGGGCTGTTCCCATGTTTTGTATGAAATACAATTGGTTTGCAGCATTTCTCTCTTTGTTAGGAATTTATGAGGTAGAATGTAATTAACCTTCAAAACATCATTGCTTCGTTCTTCCATTATTTCCCTCTGTTACACCAAATCACACAGTCACAAAGTGATAGAGAGAAGAGCAATACTTGCCACATAAGACTAAACCCGCCCCCAAAGAAAACAAGGAATAGCAGCACGTAATCAAATGTACAAGTGCCTGCTAGAGACTTCTCCTTCATCCCCCTGCAAGAGCAAAACAGGAGTACAGAGCATCTCAGATTACATTTGTTAGCCTCTGGACCTCAGCTAGGACTGCTTGTCTGTCTGAATGTGCATTGTTAGTAGAAAGGGAAAGGCCCATAGCCTCCACCAGGCTCTTAAACACTTGCGTCCACAGACGTGTAGAGTACAACAAGCAGACACAATACCAGCATTTCTGATTGTACTGACACGGTGAGTGATCAGGCACCTCAGTGTTGCTTTCAGCCCCCTGAATACACACTCCACCACCAGCCTGTACCAGCTGTGTCGTTACCCACTATGGACTGGCTATGACGAGGCACCAAGGCTCGGGTGTTTCTTCTGTCAGTGTACTTATTCCACAGGTTGCAATGAGGAGAGAGGCACAGAACAGACATGTGGGCACTATTTATATTGTTCAGAATGCTCAATGAACATTTGCCACAACACCTACTCCTTCACCACGCAGCGTATTGCTATGAATGTCTCCACCACAGTAACATCTACCATGGACTCCCCGTACAGTTGTCAACTCGTTAGTAATTCTCTGGCATAGCCATCTTCCAATTCTGGGAGTACCTTACCACAGACAAGAGACTCTCTTCTCATCCTGAAGTTTTTCAGCCACTATTGCTTGCCCCAGGTCTTGAAAGCAACTTTGTCCCACCGGTCTGTGGTCATAGTTCAGAGACAAACACGTTAACTGAGCCAACAAAATTCTTCTTCCAGTAGCTGTAGAGCTGGTAAAGCCAGGAGATGGGCTGAGTTATGCAACTCTTTTGCATAGTTAGTGCATGAACTGGTCTCTTTCTTTAATTAGTGCATGGGCTCTTTCTTTGTACCAGATCACCTCCCACTGCTGCTCCTGGGCCACATAAAATCTTGGCGATTAGTTTTCTTTGTTTCTCTGAGCAAAGAGTTTGCTCTGGCAGCTCAGCCTGGCCATCCGTTTGAAAATAAGCTGTAGCAACGACTGCATCTCTTGGGGAGCTATCGGAGGTTGACCTCTTTGCCCACAATTCCCTTGGGCTCCCAGAAGGCCTGTACAATTCTCTCACAAGTCATTACTTCAGACAGCTGTTGTGGGAACTGTCTGGGATTGACACCCAGAAGGTTGTGCATCTGTACCTCTTGAGTAGACTGCTTAGGATGGGACAGAAGGCAGAACCGCATCCGAAACTGCCTGGCTAGCAGACTTGCCGCATCATTGCTATTGACATCAGCACAGGCTCCTCAGGTCAATTAGCAGCCGTGCAATTCCTTAGTGTGAAGGCACCCATGGAACAAGGTGTGGTCTACTGCTAGAAGCACTGTGAGGGGAGCCACCCAAAATTCCTGTGGGCTGTTAGTGGACTGACTTATCTTCTGTGCACGCCCTCTGAAGTCAGTGGGCTGCGTGAGTGTAAGCTGGAGCAAAATTTTTCCCCTGAGTTATTCCTCTGAGCCCTCCAGCTTCTAAATAAATCTAGCCTCTCCCTCCCCTTCATTCTGTTTCACTATTTGCTGTGAAAAGAGGAGTTGGGTGGGCACATGCTCAGGGCTCTGACAGTATCTCTGTGACCTTCACAACTGTACGAAGGCCACTGGATACAAGTTGGGTCACATTCTGCCCTCCCTTACACCCATGCAGCTGCACTGACCTCAGTGGAGCAGTGAAAGCAAAGTTCTGGCAGGGAATCTTTTAGTGGATGGGGTGCTGTAGCGTGTCACGAGTGCTAGTTTTATTCTGGGAACGGCGTAGGGCTAACTGCCAGGTCTCCTTTGAATTACGTGAAAGCCATGGCAGCAAAAAAGGGCTCTATTTTAAACACAACTCTGACAACTGTTCAGTGGAGGAGGGAGTGGAATTAGTTTATTCCCTTCTGTAAAGGGCTTTGAAAATGTCACTTTAAGCAGGGACTGTGGTACATGCTGTACAGTTGGAGGACTAAGGTAACACAAGTTCCTGGAGCCTGATGAATAGGGTGTTTGTTGGGTTATACTAGGAAAGGAAAACAGAAGTCACACTCGAGCTAATCTTTAGGTCATTACTTTTAGTATATTAAAATGTCTTTTTATTTGATGTGAATACAAGGCAATTTCTGTGCTCAGAAATGGAAACACATACATGGCTGTTGAATTTGCACCTTATTCTCCCCTGCAGGATATGATTAACTCCTCTGACCTCTATGGGAATTACTTGTATCCAGCAATAGAATACAGCCCTTTAATAGGCACTGCATGTACTTATCTGAGGGCAGAAATTGGCTCACATAATAAAAGTGTCTGTTGCTTTGACACACAGGGATTGAAAAATACTTTTTTTCAGTGGAGAGAAGGTGTTTGCAGTGGGATCTTCAGCTTCTGAGCATGGGATTTCTATGGCTGCAATTGCACTCAGCCTGAAAGCCTGAGTAGATAGGATCTTCCCTCTCCTTGTGTTTGCGTTAACGATTTCACTAGCATTTTGCAGGATTTTGTTCAGCAATGCTTGTTTTAAAAAATGACAAAAACAAATGAACTGGAGATGTAGAGCCCGCTGCAAAGGCAGAGAAGATATGCTTCTGCAAAGCTCCTCTTAAAGGAAGCCAGGCTCTGTTTATGTCTGATGCTATTGCAAAGCTAAAATATTCATAAGGAGAGTGTATATGAATGTCTGGGGCTGGGAGAGGAGGAGAATATCATAATCCAGGGGCAGAGTAAACTTAAAATTGAACAGGTCATACCAAAAATTTCCTTCAGTGCTATACTACGGCGAAGCCAATGTAGAATAATTCAATGAATGGGTAAGATACCAGGTCAGATTCTCGGCATGACACCCAAAGGAATCTCCTGTGCTGTAGAGAAGTTGGGGTTAGGTCTGTGAGAAGAGCGCCCTATAAAAAGAGATCTGTCTGCTATGTATTGAATGTATTGAGTTAATGATGCCAGTAGATGGTACTATAGAGTATGCAGCATTGGGCCTGGGCCAAATAAAACTTTTTGTTGCTGGGCACCTGTAAATGTCTATGCGCGACGCTCTTTACAGGCAGCTCTTACAAGGGTTCATCAGCACGCATTTTAGAGCTTCCCCCTCACCCAAAATTGCTGGCAACATATCTGAGTTCCCGCGTGTTTCTAGCACAGCTCAACGAGCAGTCTCTCAGGGTGTGTCTACCAAGCAAGAAGACACCCGTGGCTGGCCCATGTCAGCTGATCAGGCTGAAGGGCTGTAAAATGGTAATGTAGACGCTTGGGCTGGAGCCTGGGACCTTCCTCCTGTGCAGGGTTGCAGAACCTGAGCTCCACCATGGACCCAAACAGCCACCTGGCAGTTTTATAGCCCTGCAGCCTGAGGCCCTCTGAACCCGAGCCAGCTGACCCAGGCCAGCTGCGGGTGTTTCACTGCAGTGTAGAAATACCATAAAGTACATCTGCACTTCAAAAAAGGAACAAGACTGTGGTATGTTACCTGGCAGCTCTGTGTTCTTGGGGAACCAGGGTGAAAAACCCCTACTCTCTCTCTGGCTCACCTGAATCCCCCCCAGCCTCTGCTTGCACCAGAAACAAAAGCTATGAAAAGGCCCTGGGAGACACACCTAAAACCCGCTCAACAAGGGTGATCGGACTGAGACAACTCCCCATGCCTCATCTACATAGAAGATGTAAAAAGAGGCATCTCAATTAACACACTGAATGGAGAACTGGAGCCTCATTTACATCGAAGATGGAACAAGAATTAGCATGAAGAATGGAGAACCAAGCTCCAAAGCAGGAATCGCACTGAATTCTGGGATTGGCAAGGCAGGGACACACTGCATTATGGGAGATCTCTGCTCTTGATGTAAATGAACTCACACCTACACCCATCCAGCTCCGCAGTTATCAGACCATTCGAGTATTGATATGCAAAACACTGAATCTGCCTGGTTGCATTGTGAGCTCCCCCAAGGAACATTGACCATACCTGGGAGTGATCAGCTCCTATTGTCCAGCATAGAGAAAACCACCCTGGGGTACTTCAGTGAGACATTGTTTACCCACAAATAAACCTGGTTCTACAAAAAACCGCTATCCAAGTTCAAATCTCTCTCTTGCTCTCCTCTTCTGATGCCTGGACCCAAACGCTTTCCTGACTCATCCTGTTGTGGGTTTTGCCTCTCCCTCAAGTGTTCCTGACCCTAAGCTGAACAGCCTGTCTCCTGGGAACTTCTGAGCTGCAAGGAGTGGTGAGATTTCCCCCCTCCCCCCCAAATGCATCTTTCCCAACTCTCTCTCTCTCTTTAATCCAAGTATAACTTTCTACTTTTGTAATCAAACCTGGGCTAGCCTTTTCCAATACCCCTACTGTAATTTTGTTGTATTGTAAGTGTTAGATTGTTTTTCTCTCCTTGTATGGCATCAGTATTAGTATCATAAATTTTATACACCTGGCAATACACTAACTATTGTAATCAAGC
This sequence comes from Mesoclemmys tuberculata, assembly GCA_007922155.1. NCBI lineage: Eukaryota > Metazoa > Chordata > Testudines > Chelidae > Mesoclemmys > Mesoclemmys tuberculata. The sequence continues at coordinate 17,161,548 of ML675614.1, read as the reverse complement.
TGGTTGCCAGTTTCTCTCTCTCTAAATGCATTTACTCCTTTGTGTTCTTGGCTTCCCTACCTTGCTCTGCAGCAACGCTTCTTTTACCTATGCCAAAGATCCCTGGAGTGCCCAAAATCCTATGGGGTTTGCTGATCAAGGGGGTTACTACTAGAACAATTGTGTTGCAAAGAGGCATATAAAGGGGGTAGCTGAGAAGTGCTGCTCTGCCTAGCCCACGGAGTCCAGAGGCGCATAAGGGGAACAGCTGAAAGTGCTGTTTGGACCCAGCCTGCTCATAAGTGTGCTCCATTCTGGTGCGGTGCAAGGGGCCCATGAGGGTGACAGCTGACAGTGCTGTGTCACCAGCCTGCTGAGTTCAGGGACGTGTAAGGGGTCAGCTGAGAGTGCTGACAGCCCGCTCTGCTCAGACGCACCCAGTTAATCTGGAATGGTTGTGTGTATCTGGGGGAGGTTATTTGAATCTGAAACCCTCAGGTCCTGCAGGATAGCTCCACTGGGGGGGACGGGTAGCCATATGAACACACCAGTAACCCAAGCAGCACATGACTAGAATCACACCCCCCTTCCAGGAAGGGAACCCTAATAGATAAGCGTACCCCAAAGGGACGGGCACATCTGGTAACAGGTAGGTAGCAAGGGGCAGAGCCCAGGCCAGCTGCTTCAGCTCCCAGGCCTCATGCTGTGGGCGTGTAGCAGCGTCCAGGCTGAGTTTCAGAGCCCAGGCTCCAGACTGAGTGGGAACATCTACCCTGCTATTTTTAGCCCCCTAGCACAGGCCCCACCAGCCTGAGTCAGCTGACTCAGGTGCTGAAACTTGCTGTCATGGCGCTTGCTTTTTGCAATGTAAATATACCCACTGCCACCCGATGGGCCAAGCCCTGCCCTGATTTAGAACTTGTGAATCTCCACTGTCTCCAGGGGGGCTGTAGGAGGTGTAAATCAGCACTTAATCTGGCCTATGTAGAGACAGCAGAGCCTCCTCGTGGCTGTCATCAGAGGACAAGCGTTTATGCTTCATTTGCTACAAGAAAAGCTACTTTATTTAACAGGAACAGTGCAGGGCTGGCAGAATTATTGTTCTGTGGCAGGGCAAGGGATACGTGGAAACATACAATGCAGGGGAGAAAACAAATGGGCAGAGTCTAAAGCAATCTGAAGAGTCTTTTGCAACTTAATGTGGTCACTTAATGGGATCTCCTCTTTAAGCGCTTGTTGCTTATGAAACTTTTCTTTGTATGATATTGTAAGGCTCTTAGGCCACAAACACTTAGGCACAGGAGTAACTTTATACACGTGGAGTTACTTGCAAGGTTTCGGCCTAATGTTCCTAGTAGAAGCCCACTTCCATATTGTCTGGTTTGTTATGGCTTGTGGTTTCTATCTAGCAGGACTATAAAAAGCAATATAACAATTGCTAAATGACACTAGTAAGAATACAGGATAAGATTTAATACTCTTATTTATATAACACCTTCTCCCACTGAACTGCTAAGGGACAGATCAACGGAATATAAACAAATGCAGTACAGAATAGGCATAATAGTACAGCACTTCTTAAAACACTGACGTCAAAAGATGCCTTATGCTTCATGTAGACGTTTATTGTTCCTGCTTTACTTAACCACACGGCAAATTAATTTTACAACTCCCGTTACACTGGAAATCTATTGCTTAGGTTCTAATGTGCTGGAATCTAATAAAAATAAATATAAGAAGTTTTTAAAAGAAAAGCCACAAGATGTAAATCAGGAGTGATTCCGCTGAAGCCAATGGAGTTTCACTGCTGTAAAACCAGTGTATGTGAGAGGCAGATTCTGTTTCTACAGTGATGGCTAATGAAGAGTGCACTTTGTTTGTGGGCTCCATCAATGCAGGTATTGTAGTGCAGCTTTCCCTCATTTCCTGCAGAATCTCCCAATCCCTTCCTGCACAAATTTTACTTTTCAACAGTCTCGACTGTATCTTGTGCCCTTTGACCAAGTTTTCCGTCTGATAAACTTGGCCTCATAATCTCATCCTGGAAATGACAAGGGTCTGTGTAATGCAGTGGAGAGAACACAGGACTGTAAAAGGGAGCAAAGATCTAAAGATGTCAGAAATTTGAAGAACTATAGGTGGTAACCCAATCATATGGCTGAAAAGTACATGAAGAGCTTTGTAAACCAGGCCTAAAAATGTGGGGAAAGACTTGATGAGAGGGTATGAAGTAAAACCACACTGGGTTTCTGCTCCTTTTATCTTGAGTATCAGGAATACCCTCTCTAGGCCCCCACCCATTTTCGCCAGGTGCTCAGGTTTCATCCTCTGGGCTCTTTTGTGATCATTTTACTACGGTACTACGGTCATCAGAGAAACCTTGTCGCAGGCAAGATCTGAATTTCAAATGGAGGAAAAACAAAGCATAAAGAACCCCAATTAAAAACAAACCAACCACCCTTTTAGACCTCAAGCATCATAAAGCAGCAAAATAGGGCAGAGCCCCAACTTTTGATCTTTTCCAGATCACCTTAAAGACCCAGTCTGGACCTCAGGAAATACAGAGGTGTCAGATGTCACATCAGTGGGGATGAAAATAGTTTCTAACAATGAACTGCAGTGTTCAGGACCGGCTCCAACTCCCTCAGCAGCACAATTAAAGGCTGAACCTGAGACACAGGGCAGGAGAAACATTCTCCAGGAATTCACTCCAATCAGCACTATTATTCACTCTTGCCATGCCTCCCTGTAGTCCCACCCACTTAGCTTAGATAACAACAGGGTATTAATGTTCTCTCCTACGCAACAGAATCTCCTCTCTGACACCCTACTGAAAACCAGCTTTTCCCTCCCTACAGAAAAGTCCCAAACCCCCATTGATGCCCGACTCCCACACTTGTACCTCCTGAGCAAATTTATTTCTGGCATTTAGTTTTTTGGCATTTACACTGAAACTTTATATGCCCAGCAACTGTAGGTGTTTTATGTAATGCTAGTTTATTGCATAGATATAGATATAGTGAGTGTGCATATATATATATATACGTAAATCACTGTATGTACTGGATGTATAGACAAGTTTCTACAAAAGTGCTTAATATGTTACTGACAGTGTCAGCTGTATGTTATAAGGTCTTCCAAAGATCTTTACCCTTCTACTATGACAAGTTACTGTATCAAAAATGGCATCTTTTTACTCATCAGAAAGATAAAAGTCACCCCATTTTCTACCCATCCTTGTCAACACAACCAGTGTCAGTTGGCAACACTCTCCCTTGAGCACTATCTCAAGCAGTACACAGAAGGTCTGTCTACACTGCAATTAAAAACCCACGGCTGGCCCATGCCAGCTGACCCCGGCTCACAGGGCTCAGGCTAAGAGGCTGTTTAAATCATAGTGTAGACCAGGGGTGTCGAAGTGATCTGGCCACAAGGGCCATTTAAGACAAAATTGTTCACTTGGTGGGCCGCACTGTAAAAAATACATAGAATGTTAAAGGGGCAGCACAATGGTGCAGCTTTCACCTACTCACTTTCCAGACCCGCTTAATACTCCGGAGGCTGGGAGCGCTTGGGCTGGTGGCGCTCTGGGAGCGGGGCAGACTGACTAGCCTGGGAGCGGGGCGGACTGGTGCTCGGCGCTGAGCTGGGCTGGCGCTGGGGCGCCATGTGGCTGATGACACTCCGGGGGCTAAGTGAACTCAGGCTGGTGGCGTGTAGAGTGTGCGGGCCACAAAAATTAACCCCATGGGCCGCCGCATGTTTGACACCCCTGATATAGACGTTCGGGCTCAGGCTGGCGCCCTTGCTCTAGGACCCTGCAAGGTGGGAGGGCTGCAGCTGGAGCCTGGAAGTCCGCATCGCAGTTAAACAGCCCCTTAGCCTAAGCTCTCATGAGCCGCAGGTGTCTAACTGCAGTGTAGACATGCACACCATGTTCCCAGTGCACGAGAAGGGGAGCACAGAAAGCACAATGTTTGAAAATTATTACTAAGCACCTGGAGACCCCCTCTGAGATCCCATCCCCAGTGTGCGAGATGTTGTACAAAGGCCTAGTAAGAGCCCGTGCCTTGAAAAGATTACAATGTCAGTAGAGAGAACAAAGGAAAGTAGTATCAATATATTATAGATGGGGAGTCTGAGGCAAAGAGAGATTAAAGAAGATGCCCAAGGAGTCTGAGACAAATCTCCTGAGTTCAAGTCCTACTGTTTAACCAAAAAGTCATCTTTCCTTTCTAACAGGGCTCTTAGGTCATCACTGACTGGAGGGTGACACTTGGAAATTCCCTCTATCAACTACGCACCCTCTAAAACACTTTACACTCCTCTTTGGAGGATGAAATAGTCCGGCATGGTCTGCCCTCTTTCCTTATTATTAGGACTGGGAGAGAGAGCTTGGGACCCAGTGGGGAAAAGAAGAGAATGAAAAAACACTAAAGGTTAAAAAAAGACGACAAAGAAGCCCAAATCAGGAAAGGAAAGTATCTAGATGGAAAAGTGGAGAATAGGAAAAGAGAAGAGCAGAGAGGGGAAAAACAATGGGAAACCACATACTATGGAAAAGTAATAGAAAGGAATAGAAAGCTTGCTTAATACAACATTTTGAATTTGCTTTAACGGGTATGTCATGCGCCGCTCTCCACGGCCAGTGGCTGTGGCCCTCCCCCGGCCTCCAACCCCGGGGGAGACCGCAGCGCCCGCTGGAGTGAAAGGGGGAAGTAGCAGATCCAGCGGGCGATATGCCTGGTCCCTGGGCAGCAGGGCAGGCCGGCAAACAGTCTCTATGCCTGTTCCCTGGGCAGCAGGGCAGCAGGAAAGCAAGCAGTTTCAGGGCCTGTTCCCTGGGCAGCAGGGCAGCAGGCAAGCAAGCAGTCTAGGTGGCCTGCTCCCTGGGCAGCAGGGCAGGCTGAGGCGGGTGTCTCCCGGCCGTCTGGCCGGCGGGTCAGGACTCTCCCTCTTTCTCTCACTCGCTGGCAAGTGCGGGTATAGGAGGGGGGAGGGGGACGCAGGCCCACCCGTCTCCACTGCGTCCCAGCCCAGGGCCCTACCAGTGGCACTGCGAATACCACTGGTGCGACGGGGATCCGGCCGCAACACGCCGCGGCGGCTCTGCCCCCTCGCTAACCAGTAGGTCTGGTTGCCCCTGGGCTACTTCCTCCCCGCCCTTCCTGGAGCTGACCCCGAGCAACCCGGGGGCAGGGTGCGCGGTCCAGGGCAGGCTTACCCATCCGTCGACGTCCGGCGGCGGCAGCGGGGGCAAGTCGTCGGCGTCGGGCAGCTCCTCAAGGTCCGGTCCTGCTTCAGGGGGGTCAGCGGCTGGCAGCTCCTCCAGGTCTGGCCCTGCTTCCGGTGGGGTCACCCCCTGTGGTCGGCCCGGGACCTCAGGCCAGGCCTGGGCTTCGGGGCCTGTCGGCCAGTCTTTGGGGCTCGCCGGCCACTCCCAGTCCCCTGGCCCGGGAGGTCCTACCCAGTCTGGGTCCTGGGGCTCATCCACGGGTCGGCACAGTCTTGGCCTGTAGCAGGCCTTCTCTTCCCTGACGGGAGCCTTGGGCGGCACATCTGCCTCCCAGGGCTGACTTCCCCCTACTGGACCCAGGGGCTGCGTCTTTATACCGCCCCTTCCTGGGTAGGGCCCACCTCCTGCCCGCCGATTGGGCTGCCTGGTTGGTCCTATCTGGGTCGGCCCTGCAGGTTGATGGGCAGGCTGGCGGGCCGGTCCAATCCCCTCCAGTTGCCGGGCAGTTTTATCTGGCTGCCTGTATCGCTGCCCTATTGGCTGTGGCCCTCCCCCGGCCTCCAACCCCGGGGGAGACCGCAGCGCCCGCTTACAGGGTATTAATTTGGCTGTTTCAAGCAACAGCAACAAAATCTAAAAATGTTTCCAGTTCTGGTTGGGAACCACAATCCTTTGCCAGACCCACCCCAACCCAGATCCTCTCACTGACAAGTAAGCAGCAGTATGTGTCTTCCTTGCTACCCTGTGCTCAGCACTGGATTTAAAAACCAAGCCAGCCCTAAATAAAGAACAACATCAAAGCATGGTGCTTGTCATGGTTTGCGTGGGGAAATAGGTCATGCTGATTCGGCTGAGATAAGCATGCTAGTCCTACCTGCCGTTCAGAAGGCCCTCAGGATTTGTGCACTGATGCACCACGTGCCCTTGCTCAAAGGACCCTGCCAGCCTGTGTATTGAAGATATGCCACTACAGGGGTGTTTCTGGAAACATTCTTGTCCATTGATGCCATCAGCCTCCAAATCCTGCAGGTTTTGAACCTAGGAAAGCGAAGAGTTTGCTGATCGAGAGCACAGAGGTTTTGGAATAGGTTCCAGCATTTCAGCTCGGCACAGGGAGAGTCTGCAGCATGTAAACCCCATGTAAAGGAATCAGCCTCACACATCTGGCATGTAAGGAGTGGCTGTTTCCCCAGAACTCCATCAGTATTGGAAACTACTTGTCAGTCCTAGCGAGCTGTGCATCCGCAGAACACTCACTTAAACCTTAACAGAGGTGCCCTGAGAAAGGACAGCAATACGATAAAACCCCACTATCTGACAATGGAGAACAGTGGTTCCCGGCCCATGGCCCATGGTCTTCCAGAGTAGCCCACGGCTCCCCTCCCAGTGGCTGCAGAAGAGAGCTGCTGCCTAAGTACCCAGGCAGAGCGTGTTACCGGTTCAGGCTCCTTGCTGCAGCCAAGGGGATGGGAAATCAGCGCTCCTCTCCCTTTGGCTGTAGCAGGGCGCAGAGCAAAGTGCTCTGCGTGGTTGCTAGGCCCACTTATCTCCCATCCCCCTGGCTGCAGAAGGGAGCTGCTGCCTAGGGACCCAGGTGGGGCTCACGGTTTCCCTGCTGCAGCCGGCTGGACAGATCAGCGCTTCTTTCCCCTGGCTCCAGCGGAGAGCGAAGAGCGAAGCGTTCTGCCTTGGTCCCTAGGTGCTGGATCCCTGCTGGAGCCAGAGGGAGGGGAGCACTGATCTGGCCTGCCTAGGGACCCAGGTGGAGAGCATTGTTTCCCTGCTGCAGCCGGGGGGACGGGAGAGTCTCCTTGCTGAACTCTTCCCCTCTGGCTGAGGGAGGGAAGAAAGGGGGCTGCTGGCGGAGACTGGTGGCCCTTCAGGGATGTAAAAGTTGTATTTGTGGCCCTTGAGACAAAAAGGTTGAGAACCTCTGATGTAGAACATCTTCCAGAAGAAATCTGACTGGTACACTGTATGGTCATTATCTGCTGTGTTGCTAATGGTTCCCAATTGTTAATGATCACTGCTTCTGTTCTATTCCAGATGTTTGGATGAAAGTTGTGGAGGTTGAGGGAGCGGGGGGAAAAGAGTTTGTCTGGGATAAAAGAAATGCTTGTATCTTCTGATTTTTAAAATTATATAAAGTCACACAGCTATGTATTTTTTTAAATAATCAGTAGACAAGCATTTCTTTCTACATGCATGCACACACAGAAAGTACTTTTGACCTCTTCATCCTAACTAACCTGTCATTTATCCTAAAAAATTACTATGACAAAATCACAGCTCTAGTAATTTTTTTGTATAGTTATCCAGGCTGATTTCATCTCCTCCACTCACTTTCTAGGTGTAAGGCTGCCATTGGGTTATCCTCAGTGATGATATCCAACCGGTTCGCACCGGTTCACACGAACCGGTTCTTAGTGCCCGGAGATTCAATGTAAGGCAGAGCAGCGAACCAATTGTTAGCGGCGGGAGAGTCAATTTCCCGGGGGAGAGTGTCTGTAGCGATTCTCCCCACCCCTGAAATTGACCAGGGGGAGCCAATTTCACTGCGGAAGGTACTCTGAAGTGCTGGCTGCTGGTTTGTTGGGGTGCAGTGTGTTGGGTGCTGCGTGCATGATGTTTAAGAACCTAATCAGAATAGGTTCTTAAATATCACCTGCCTTTATAGAACTGGTTATTGGGAATTTGGGATATCATCACTGGTTATCCTACAACATAAAGTGTCCCCAGCAAAGTCTTTGATTATGGGAACACATTCACTGCTAACAGCTCTAGTTTGTTGCTAAGGAAAAGTTGCTCTTCTGATCACTGATCATTTGTGCAGATAAGGTTTCTGCCCTTCCTGGTCTCCAGGATTATTAGTGGTGGGAAAGGGCAAGATGTTTTGGGATGAATGAAAAAAAAGCCTCCGTTTTTACCATACAAGATCCCTCACTGTGGATCCCAAATGCATACTGCAGTAAGCGTGCATACCAGTTTTTCTGGATTTTCTTGTCTATTCAAACATCATTACATCCCTCTGTAGTACAGTGCTGCCAGTGGAAGTGTAAGGAGATTTCTCAGGACGCTGATGAGTTCTCAACTCCCTTTTTTGCCAAGGAATTTCTAGGGTCAGGTTAATCACATTTACCATCAACCTAGTCTCCTCTTTGGTTTGTTTTTATTTGACAGTGAAACCTAAACCCTTGGTTATGTGGATGTGATGATGGATCAGCATGCTGGCAGAAGATGCTGTAATCAAAATGTCACTGTAATAGTAACCTTACACCTAGTGACCAAAAGAGCTAGGTCTCATGACTATTGTAATATTTTTGGAGCTGAGCTTAAACTGACAAAACACTGGTTCAAAGGGCAGCCCCATCACTTGATCCTTAATTTGCCTCTGACTCAGAAACCTAGAGGGGGGGGTGACCTGAAGAGATTTCGCTATAGTGAGGCTCTGATTATTAGTTATACTAAACATACTTTCATCCCATTTTAAGGCCCCATATCATCACCAGGGTGATATAAAGCAGCCTTAGAATAAATCAGAATCAGACCAGGACTGTTTCAGTTCTGTAACATGTCCAAACATGTTCATCTGCGCACAGAAGAACTGATTCTCATTTGCACTAAGGTCACTTTACACCACTCGGGCATTGGAAAGGGCCTTAACATGGGCATGAAATGTAAATGTAATTTATGCTCAGCTTAATGCCCTTTTATACTGTCAAAGCAGTATAAAGCGACTTTAGTGTGATAGTGTTAATAAGAATCAGGCCCAGAGATTGAAAGTACCTCCACTTATAAGAACCTAAGAATGGCCATACTGGGTCAGACCAATGATCCATTTAGCCCAGTATCCTGTCTCTGACAGTGGCCAATGCCAGGTGCTTCAGGGGGAATGAATAGAACAGGTAATCATCAAGTGATCCATCCTGTTGGCCATTCCCAGCTGCTGGCAAACAGCAATTCCTGCCTATCCTGGCGAATAGCCATTGATGGACCTATCCTCTGTGAACTTAACTAATTCTTTTTTTAACTCTGTTATAGTCTTGGACTTCACAACATCCTCTGGCAAGGAGTTCCACAGGTTGACTGTGCATTGTGTGAAGAAATACTTCCTTTTGTTCGTTTTAAACCTGCTGCCTCTTAATTTCATTTGGTGACCCCTAGTTTTTGTGTTATGAGAAGGCGTAAATAACACTTCCTTTTTACTTTCTCCATACCAGTCATGATTTTATACACCTCTATCATGTCCTCCCTTAGTCCTCTCATTTCCAAGATGAAAAGTCCCAATCTTTTTTATCTTTCCTCATATAGAAGCTTTTCCATACCTCTAATCATTTTAGTTGCCCTTTTCTTTATCTTTTCCAATTCTAATATGTGTTTTTTGAAATGGGGCAACCAGATCTACAAGCAGTATTCAAGATGTAGGCGTACCATGGATTTATAAAGAGGCAATACAATATTTTCTGTCTTATTATCTATTGCTTTCTTAATGGTTCCCAACATCCTGTTAGCTTTTTTGACTGCCACTGCACATTGAGTGGATGTTTTCAAAGAACTATCCACAATGACTCCAAGATTTCTTTCTTGAGCGGTAACAGGTAACTAAGCTGGGATTATGTTTTCCAATATGCATTATTTTGCATTTATCAACACTGAATTTCATCTGTCATTTTGATGCCTAGTTGCCCAGTTTTGTGAGATCCCTTTGTAACCCTTTGCAGACTGTTTTGGACTTAACTATCTTGAGTTCTTTTGTATCATCTGTAAATTTTGCCACCTCATTGTTTACCCCTTTTTCCAGATCATTTGTGAGTATGTTGCTACATACTGGTCACAGTCAGAATCCCTGGGGGACACCCTGCTCTATTCTGAAAACTGACCGTTTACTCCTACCCTTTGTTTCCTGTCTTTTAACCTGATCTAGAGGAGGACCTTCCCTTTTATCCCATGATCTCTTATTTCAGTCCTTCTAATCAGATTGCAGGCTTGACTTAACTAAGTTAATGACTCCATTATAAAGATAAAACCTGGGAGGCAAAGGATGACACTCTTCAGTTACGCTCTTATCTGTGAAGGGGTAGAGATATAGTGTGCCTTTTTATAAGGAGAGCAGAGTGGATTGTTATAGCACTAATATCTACTTAAGAAATTTATCCTCCCTCCCAAATTCCATTCTGTGGTGAGCTGTCTGTATATAATGCCACTCAATACATTAGAAAGCTGTATCCTCATTTAATCTGATGATCAGATCAGAAGTCTATCTGAAATAGCTTTAAGAGGTTCAGTTGCCAGGGCAGTACAGCTCTGTGAATGCTGTTCATATTTCTTCTTATTTCTTATTTAATATTTCTTCATATTTCTTCCAAATGAGGCCTTGCTTTTGCTAAAAGGCAGCCACGATGTCCGGTTTCAAAGAGGTAAATGGGTGATACAAGCTGCATGTCTCACCTTCTTGTGTCTTGGTTTTGTCAACAGCCATCTGACTCGTGAGACAACATATGCTGGTTCTGTGCAATTTTATTAAAAAATGCTGACAGTAGAGAGGAAGTCCCTGAATAAAGGGATTATGAAATTTCAGGGGAAAGCTGCTGCGCCAAGTCTTAGAACAAAGAGCTGCTGGAATTTCTTGCACCCCCATAAACTGTTATAATTTTCTTTTCTCCAATCCCAATAATTGTTTTCTGGAAATATCTTGCACAAATGTAGAAAGCTCACATTCTTGCCATGGTGTCTCAAAAGCAGGTAGGGCCTTAGAATGTGCTTATTACGCCCAGGCTATAACAAAAGAAACAAAAGAGTTTCACAAAGAGAATCACTGAATGATTCCCATGTTAGGTAAAAACAGAGTAAGGACTCAAGGCTTGGCCAACCCATTTTATTGCTTCTTCAAATGTTATATTTGCATTCTGTATCAAACGTGGCCTAGATGTAGTATGGTTGATTGGCGCTGGCATCTTTCCCCCACATGGAGTGGGTCTGCTGCAGTAGGGGCCTGCCTCACCAATGATGGAAGGAGAAGGATCTGAACAAAAATGCTTCCGAATTTCCAATTAAAATCTGAGTTGAATATAAACAACAAGGCTTCCTTTCTAGCTTTTAATAGGTGTTCTACACAGATTACTGCTTACTCACTCTGTGTATTAGCAGGCAGGCAGTGAATCACTTGGGAACACTACACTACAGAAAACCAAAACGTGCACAAGGAAGCGCCTAGCTCAGCTGAAGAAGACGTTACTAGCCAGTACATTATTAACTAAACAGCCTCCCCGAATGGGATTCTGTTCTCACACAAAGCCCAGAAAATGATGCGGTCCAGTAAACTGGACACAGAAGCGGACATTTTTTTCTCTGGCCAACATTTAAGTTACCTAGAGAAATAACTCACAAGCTTTCAAGTAGCTATTTCTCCGCAAGGATAAAAAAATGTCTCTCTACGATGCTGTAAAATCTTCTCAGGGCAAACAGAAGATAGAATCCTGGCTCATCCCAGATAACTAAACCCCATTTTCATTTGGCCGAGTCCCCTTCAGTGTTTGGCTTTAGCTCCTGCTCTTGCAGAACACAAGAGAAAGCTGCTTTTGCTTCCTTTCAGAGCGGCTTTGTGCCAGCTCAGGGCTGCATTGGCAACTCGTCAGGAGCCCAGTGCCATACCGAATTTGCATTAAATGGGGCAGATTGTGGCCCTTATAACAGCTGTGTTCTCAAAGGATGATGGAAGCTGGTATGTAGGCTGGGAGCAGGGTCTCCATGACCATGGTTTTTAGGCTTCCTTTTCTAATCAGGCCCCAGAGATCCCAGGAGCTGAAGCTACGACTCTTGTCTCTCCGCTGCAGCCTCCTGAAGGCCATTCCTCTGAGGTGAGCGTTCTTCAGAAATCTGTGGAGGAGAAGTTTCACCTCCTGGGTCTCCTGGATCCCTACTGCAAATTTTGCTGTGGGAGGGATACAGTACAATCCATATGTATCTCAGTTTCCTTATCTGTAAAATGGGGATTATTTTGTTTTCCCACTTTGATGAGGAATTTTGAGACTTTTTTCAGGAGATAGGTGCTTGATTAGCTCAAACAGGTTTTTTTTTTACTCAGTTTGTTTCAGAATCATAGTAGAAAACACCATTAACCAGGGCAAACTTTATATCCTGATCTCATCTGTCTGACCGCCAAAGCAAAGCATGACCCACAGCCCCACAGGGGAAATAGTTTTGAGCACTGGAGGGTGTGTGGCTCAATCTTTATTCCAAAATAATGACATAATAAAATATGTATATATTCTGTCATGGCCTGTAAATGAACAGTAACACTGATGGTAAACACTAGCAGTGCTGTATAGGGTTGTAGGAAGCAACAGTTCTTCCCTGTAACAAAGTACATGGGTTGTTTTATGTTTGTACATACAAGAGAGTGCTTTTTACATGCAACAGCTGAATAGCACACGCTATAAACTTTTAAAACCTCAGTTTTTTAGCTCATCATCACTTTATTGGCGTTAAAGAACAGGAAAGCTGTATAAAGTCCTCTCCCTTGTTTTCTCTGCATGGACATTTATAGAGGGCCAGACTGTGGATGATCCTGTGCTCCTGCATGGCAATGGGGGAGAAAAGGGCAGAGCATTCCCTACCACCTTGTAGGCATGGCGGCTTGGGAGCACAGGCATTTCACCCAGCTATTATAGGCCATGGGACTAGCCTCTCTGAAAGGGATGAGAGAACAGGTAGGATGAAGTTGGGCTATGGACTTGTCCCACCTTTTTTGGAGGTCAATTTGTGGCTTTAAGTCAAAGGTCTTCCAAGCCAATGGCACAACAGGCTGATGTACTTAAGGCATCTGTTTCATAGCTAGTGGCAATAAGGGAGTTATGTGGCCAGCATCATATCTGACCACTTTTGACTCCCCTAACCCAACAGATCAGGGACCCACATTGCAGCTGGGTGAAGAGGAAATGGCCTCCCAGTGCGAGATCAAGCAAGACTCAAACCTAAGGAGTGGACGGCAGAAGAGCACATTAAGTACGTGGCCACCATCCCTCTGAAAGGCACAGCAAAGACTCCTTCTGGGGTGGGGTCTGATGCTGCAATCTAGCCCTCTGCAATGCCCTCCCCCAGCGTGCACTTTGTGTTAAAGCTGCAATCTAGCCTGCAATATGATTATGAACCAGCATCTTGTTTACATCCATGTAGCCTCAGTGACATCAGGAAAGGGCACAATCTGTCTCCGCACAGAGTGCTCTGTGAATCTGTCTCCGCACAGAGTGCTCTGTGAACTAGCTAAAACACAATGAGCACGGTTCGTTTTTAACCCTTGTGATTAATATCTTTCAGGAAGGAAAGTTTTAAAGACAATAGCGAGACTTAGCCAAAGGGACATTGGCTAGATCTGCTTGGAAGACAAATCACACGTTGTCCAGAGTAAAGTCAGATAGCCTTCTTTGAGAAAACTGTGGATGTGTAATTACAATGGGCCTGAGCTTTTGTGTTTTGCAAACTCAAAACTCCACTGAACCCAGATGTAATGGAACTTGCGTGGGGCACAAGGAATGGGAGACGGGGACTAATGTGTGTTGGTAGGGTGTGTATTTTATACAAATTAGTTGTTTTCAGATGTTTTCTTAAAGGTACTAAGCCACTCTTGGGGGAACTGAATGCAGCATTTTAACAAAGGTTCTGACGGAAACCCTTTTTGTAGCCAAGGACACAAAGTGAACATGGTCTTAATTAAAGGGATTTACTGAATGTTCTTTCAGGGAGAGGCTGTTACACAGGCTTGTTTCAGCTGAGATGAAGAATGTATACAGCAGAAAGAGAACTGAAAGAATCAAGTCCCTTCGTTTTCATCAGAGCACAGGGAAAAGAACAGTGGAAAGCAGGATGAAGAAGCTTTGCTGAGGTTCAACACACTGGGGAAAATCAGAATAGTGCAAGAGTGCCTTTTCCCCCGCTGCAGAAGCTTGATAGTTATTATTACCACGGTAAGGGAGAATATATATATATATACACACACACACGTGTAAATGCAGATTTATTGAGAAAGTAATGACAAAGATAACAAGAAACATGCATTTTTAATAATGCATGAATGATCTTTGCCCTCCCGTCCTATATAGCTTTAGTCTTATTACAAGACATCTTATCCAGAAAAAGCAAAACAAAAATTCAAATATAATGAAAACAGTTTGAAAAAGATGCCAACTCCTTTGCTTGAAATGGATGAGCAACAGTTTGTGTAGTACAACAGAAGTACTAATAATTAATGATTACCCAGATCATTCCTACATGGAAAAAGCCTGCTGAGAGGGGCCCAGTGCCTCTACACTTCCTTTTGTCTCTCCTCAGTGCCTTCCAGCTACCTGGCATTGCCTGCCACTATTCACTCTTCTCAGAGTGTGAGGCCTCTGTATAGCAAGATAAAATAGAAAACACTATTTCAGCAATTTCAGTTTGCTACGGGAATCCTAATTCTATGGCAAGAAATGACATTTTTCAAGGTCCACATTATTTCTACTTTTATCCAAAATTTTCTGTTTAATCAGGACACTTCTGCTTCACTAAGGAATGAGGGAGATGTGTGTGTGTGTCACCCTCCTAGTGAAAAAGATTTTCCTAATATCCAGTCTCTGGAAGAGTCCCTCCACTGGACTCTTTCCAGTTTGTCCACAACCCTTCTGTAGTGGGGGGCCCAAAACTGGACAGTACTCCAAATGAAGCCTCATCAGTGCCAAATAATGGGGAATAATTACTTCCCTCGATCTTCTGGCAATGCTCCTACTAATGTGCTGTTAGCCTTCTTGGCAAAAAAGGCACACTGCTGACTCATATCCAGCTTCTTGTCCACTGTAAGCCCCAGGCCCTTCTCTGCAGAACTGCTGCCTAGCCAGTCGGTCCCCAGTCAGTAGCAGTGCATGGGATTCTTCCACACTGGAGGTGTCAGCTCAGTCTGGTAAATACTCATTTTCAATAAATGCATTCTTAAATGCACAAAGGTTGGCCAGCTTGTAGATGGTGGGGGTGAAGAAGGAACTGCAATGATGCAATAGGAAATGGGATGTACAAAAGAGCAACAGGGCAGGAATTTCTCAGGAACCAGAAACTCTGTAAGGGATTGGTTCTGGGACTAGTCTAAAACATGGCAGGTTACGCAGATCCACTGAGGCCTGGTCTACAGTAGAAAATTAGGTCAGTTTAGTTTCGTTGGGCAGGGATGGGAAAAATCCACACCTCTTAGTGATGTAGTTAAGCCGACATAAGTCCCCAGATAGACAGCAGTAAGATGATGGAAGAATTCTTCCATTGACGTAGCTACACTTCATGGGAAGGTACATTACCTACGCCGATGAGAGAACCCATGTAGGTAGTGTCTGCATTGAAGTTTTTACAGCACCAGAGTGCTACTGTAGCATTTTAAGAGTTGACATACCTTTACACTTTCTACTGGTCTGGCTGGGGCAGGGATCCACATGTTTCTGAGTGGGGGCGGGCCAGGCAGTCCCTCCGTCCCAATAAAGGTCTCTCTTAACTCAATCGCTGGCCTGGTATTTTCCCTACAGTGCTCACATGCAGCATATTGGATGTTCAATCCCTAGTGTTGGCAGCATGAGCTGGAGCTGATAGAGGATACAGTGAGAGCCCTCCATGCCATTCCCCATGCATTTCCCAGCTCAACTATCTCAAATTTCAGTGCTGCTTCTCTTCAACCTTTTTCTCCTCTCCTCTTGGGCAAAGGCAGCTGGTTTTTCCTCTGTTTAAAAGACTCGATAGGCTATTTTCTGAAGAGAAGGGCCATAATTGCTACAGCAGCTGGAGCCAAAGGTAATGCCCCAATCAGAAGGCATGAGGCTAATTTGCAAGTGGGATTGTATATATATGAGCCCCATGTTCTATCTGACCGCCTGCTGGGGAGGAACTAAATGCATTCTCCTACAGAGACAATATTGACTCACCCCTAGAGAAGGGAAGGGGCCATGAAGGAGCTGGAATCCACAATTCTCTTGGGACAACTCAAAAAGAGCAGGGAGGAGAGCCAGGGCTCAGAAACAAATAGCAAACCCTAAAAAGGGCACAGGAGAATTGAATGAAACCATAAATCCTTAACTGCCTAGGCCCCTCTATGCCTTTCCTATGTTAAAAGACACATTGGAGAGACCATTCCCCCCAGGCTTTAAAGCACTGAGGAAGTCACAGCATTGTTGAATCATTCACTCTTGCACTTGGGGCCATGGAAATGGGCAAAGGCTACAGGATAGTTTTGTTTGCATCTGGGCCTTGCAGAAAAGGAATGTAAGGGCTAGAGCACAGCTTGGTAGGAAAATGAAGATTTTATCAGAGAAGTAATTGAAGATATTATATATGCTCTCTTAATCTTGTTGTTAATCACATTGTTCTCTACGTGTTTGTTTCTTTGTCAAAAAGTTTAGCATGCCCCAGTAGGTATCTTTACTCCCAACATCCTAAGACCCACAACCTTTTTACTATATTAAGCTTATTTTGACTTGTCTGAAGGAGTCATCATAGTCGTTTCCATATTAGCATGAAGAGTACTGAACTGTCAGTGCAAACCATCTGAAGTTATTAAACTAACAAAATTACAAAAGAAATCAGATTGAGCAAAGGCCAAGGCGGAACTTGAGAAAACAAAAGCACCAAGCACTGGATCCAGATATTATCTACACAGAAAAACCATATTGATTTAACTAAATCAACTTAGAAACTTATCTCAATTTGAGTGCGCTTTATACTGCTTTGGCTTAAGCAAAATTGATATTAGGCGCTCTTAAACTGATGGCATAATGGTGTTCACACAAGGATGTTGCACTGATTTAACTAGATAAGTTTCTAAAATGATTTGGGTACAACCTGTGCTTGTAGTCCAGGCCAAATCCTGCCCTCAGATATATGTGTGCCTCTTCCTTCCATTGACCTAAATGGAAATTGTACAAAGGCAGAATTTGGCCAGAGATATCCAGAATGTATATTCATATTCTGGGGAACTGAATTAGCAAAAATCAAGTAAAAAATAAAAGTAATGTAATTCAATTTTAAACTACAGAAGTTTCTACACCGATTTAGTTAAACCAGTATGGTTTATGTGTGTAGATAATACCTGGGTCCAGTGCTAGGCCTTCATTAACAATTTCATACTCTTCATTTGCAGAGCTGCTGCTAGAGGACACGGGGAGGGTTTTCCAGCTCCAGTGTTTAAACATATGGTTAGTGTTCATCCAAAGCCTTTTATCTGGGGATTGTTTAAATGTGTGCCTAGTTCAAGCTGCAAAACAGACAACATGCTCTTTAGATACTATTTAATTTTATCATCCCAACATTATAGGTAGCATATTTGTTTGCCCTGAAATACCCTGATCCTTATAACCTGAAATGTTGTTCCCCAACAGTATATCTCAAGCAATATGTCCCAAAGATGACACATCAGAAAAAGACCAGAGATCATGTGACTCCTGTCTTGGACCGTTTAATCGTATTACACAAATCATGCTCTCTGTATATAGGTGGAAAAGGTCCCAAATGTAGTAAATTCACCTTGGTTCCATTGCACAAGAGGTGGGGGAAGGAAAAACAGGCCAGCCCAAGGAAGGCCACATTGGAGGGAATTCTGCACTCTCTGCTTGCCATAGACTAGTGTGCGTTATGATAACTCTCCATAGCTATAGAGTTGATTTGGGGGCGGTATTTATTTGAAGTCATGATCAATGGGTTGAGAACTGCAGCATGTGGATCTGCAGCATCAGTACTTCTATGGTAAAGTAAGATGGGAAACACTAACAAGGGCTTCTACTGCATAGTGTCATATACTGAGAAATATGTCCCAAGAGCCACACTTTAAACTGAACAACATAAAATGTATGTTTGGCCTTTACTGCCATGGTTTTGCCTAAACTACACCGACCCCTGGGAATGTGTTTGCACACATATGGGGGAAAATGCTGGACTAAATATTCAGGGAGATGGAGGAAAAGCTAATCAAAGGGGACTTGTGGGACAGAGGCTTCCAATAAGTACCTTTTTCAAGATGTGCCTATTTCATAGTCTTTTGCTAAGTAAAGCCTTGCTTCCTATAGGGTGAACTTCACCCCATGCAGATACTACCCATTGTTCTCTGTGGAGCAGGCCCACACAGAAGGCCTGCTCTGTCCTAGGCACCACTTTGGTCCCACTTAAGACCTCAGATGAATATCCAGTGAGGCGTGGCTTATAGATATGTGCTGGCTCTGCGTACAGGATGAATTTCACCGCTGGTGATGTGCCCAAGCGTAAAGAACATATGGAGCTATATTTCTGGGGGAAGGCACAAAACCAGTCCAATGGGATCCAGTTCTCATTTACACTAAGGCTAGTTTTCAACACTCAGGCAGAGCAAAGTGGCCTCAAAGCAGGTGTAAATATAATTTTCTCCCACTCTAAGGGTCCATTACACTGCCACAGCATTAGTGTGTGGAACTGATCATTAGTGTATGTGTTTTCAGTAACTTCGGGGAGTTTTGTCAAAGCAACAACTGAGTAAACACTGAGAAAACTTTGTGATTGGGTACCACAGATAGGATGCATAAAGGGGTATGTGTTTATCCTTCTTGTTGCCTGCTGGAGGCAGAGATGTGCAGCTCTCTGCATATGTACAGAATATGCAGAAAGATTATTCTTTGCAGTAACTTTTGGATGTGTGGTTCAACTCTGACATGATCAAGATAGGCAGATACTCATAATGGGACAAATTCATTCTTGCTGTAACACCTTTCACCTCACCGGGGATTACTTTGGCCCAACATTGTAATCTTTGTATTAAGTAAAAGAACAATTCTTCCTATTTATACTAAACATATGGGGCCAAACTCTCTACACCTGTTTACTCCAGAAGGGAATTTGCCCACTAGTATTTGTATCATGCTTCCGTCAGTGTTCTTTTAACTGAGCAAGAACCCGCACCCAGAAGTGAATGTGTGCCAGCTGGGGCAGCTTTCCGGCTGAATTCTTTGGCCAGTGTTACTTACTCTCACCCTGTGACCTTGTTTTTCTTTCTTCAACCATGCGAGGTTATTCTAGACATAAAGTAAATCATCATTATCAGACTCTGTCTGTAACCACTGTTTTGACCTTAGACCTTTGATCGCACTTATGGATTACCAGTCTGTTTGGGTAACCTCTGTACCACTGAATAGCCAGGCTAGGAATAATCTGCATTCTTAAAGGTGAAATCAAGTTAACCTTACAGTTAAGTGCAGAATACCCCAGACAAGGAACAGAGGAACAGGAACATGTACAGTACATCACTTGAAACTTAACTCCTCCTCCTTCCCCTTTAAGGGGCCTAGTTCAGGAAAGAAAAATCCCTGTTCACTCAGTCACCCTGAAATCATTTTAAAGATAAGCAGGTGCTTACATGCTGTCCCAAACTGGGGGCTCATCTACTCCAGCCAGCAGCGCTCTGCTGTTTGTGACATCCCAGGATGCATTGTTCTGTAACCACCCAGCAGCCACTCAGGGAATGCAAATGGCCCACTGAGATGCAAGTAAATTGTTGGGTTTTAATTTCAGATTGTGACCAGCAGAAAATATTGTAAAATACCTTTGGAAATAATATAATTAGAATATGTTATTTAGTCTTGTTGTGCAAAGAAACTACAATAAATGGGGGAAAGGTGCTCCCCATTTTTAATATCCTCTGCTGGAGAGCTGGGCACCATCCCTGTGGCCTTTTTTAAATTTTGCCTTGCACAGTCAGTCATCCAGCCCAAAACACTGGCTGGGCAGCGTTTCCTTCATTTATTGTACATTGCCCCTGTAAAATAGCCTGAGAAACGTCGTGCTACATCGTGAATTGGATTATTTGTTAGTACAGAGGAGTAAGAACTGTCCCCACCTGGTACTGGGGAGTGAGGTGCCTGCTGGATCAGCAGAATAGGGCAGTGGAGCTTTGGCTCTGCATGCATCCCTTCCTTCCCCCCCCCATGTACATGGCCAACTCAGCAACGCAGGGGTGTGTAATTTTACACAGGTAACAGCCTGCAGTATACTACTTCCACAAGAGCAAAGAGGGAAGCAGGGAGGGAACTGTCCCTCAAAGGCACTATGTCTCCCAGCACCACCCACGGCTCAGGCCTGTGCCTACAAGCACAATTTAGCCCTTTTAAAGGAAATAATATGTTAAAAGGAGCACAATGAACCAAACTCTGAAATACAAATATTTGTCTTCCATAGTTTGTCTTCACTGATAATCTTCTCTCGTTAGCTGATGCCACCAGCTTTGTAAAGATACTCAGAGCATCTCAGTGCACACACCGGAGTGCAGGAGACTTTCTGACATCTTTGTGAGACTGCCTTTTCTACAAAACCAAATGGTGTTGACAGCTTCTGTTTCACCACTGCGAAGTAAAAGTTTAACCAGGACCTCAAAGGTTAAGAGCAACACTGGTTTTGGTAATCACTCGGAGGGACTGACTCCCTTCTCTTCTGTGGCAAACGGTACTGGAATCGATGCACTTTGTTTTGGGGGAGGGGAGGAGGAGGCCACAGATAACACAGGGTCCTATACCACGTCGGGTAAGAGGGCTTGACCTGCCAGTGTATCAATCACTACTGTACGTTGCTTCACAGGTAAATCCCCCCTGCTTGTGGGGAGAGGGTGAAGCAGCTGCAGAGGTGGTCACAGAGCACGGTATGGGAGGTGCATAGCTTGGGTTGAGAGGGAAGATTTCATTCACTCTGACTTCTCTGTTAAACTCACTTACTTGGGCTTTGCTCTGGGGAGAGCATTTAGGTCTCTTTATTAATATAGGCAGACATACAGCTATAGATCATGAACAGGTAATTTTGCCCGACTAAGAATGCATAGCAGATATGGTATTTGTGAGACTGGGAATGGGGGAAGGGGGAGGGGAAGTGCCAGACCACATTTTCAGATGGTATCAGCAGCATGGATTAGCAAACACCTGACAATCAGCCTGTTCAAATTTGCATGACAAGTCACACTATTAACCAGGAAGGCATTTGATTTCTAACAGACAGACAGAGTTGTATTTTCAGTTCTTAGATACTTGCTCCTTTGACGTCATTCATATACATATAAAAGCCCTGTTCCATCACATTTTCCATGTAGAGAGGTACGCTACAAGGAAAAGAAAAACACACATATAAAACAGTCAGCATGGCTATGTTGTTAGGGGCTTGCTCCTAGTTACCATGTAACAAGCCTGAAGCCTGAGTGGATCACATCATCAAAAGATTTGTAAGTCTAAGTGCAGCATCTCTTTCTCTGGCAGGGAGCCACCACTGCTGTGGTGGTTTCTCTCTGGTGGAGACTTTTCTCCTTCACTAGTCCACAATCTCCTAATCCACAGTGGATGGGTACTTTGGAGTTTGTCCTCTAGCCAAACCTCGACTGAGTCCATCCCCTTTTGGGATCAACAAATTCCAAAACCAGAGTCTCTCACATCTTTCTCCTGGTCCTGTAGTCCTTAGGGCTCTTTACAGCGCTCCTCCTAGGGACTTCATAGTACCTTTCCCTCCCCTTTCCTCAGGCCTTCTGATGCAGTAGTCTTTTGCCCTTCTTGCAGCTGTGTCAGCTCACCCCTCCTGGAAGCACAGCTGAAGTGTAGAGGAACCCACACTCAGAAACCTGAACACTGAAACCCCTTCAGCCAAAGCACCCTCCTCCACTCTTCTCCAAACTACTGTCTGTCTTCTTCTCTGGTATCTTTCTTAGGCCTTCCCGGAGTCCATTCCAGCTCCCTCTCCACTGGGAACATTTATCTCAACTGGCCTCTGCTGCTGAAGACCCTCCCTCCAGGCATCATCCACTTATTTCCCAGGCCTCTTACCCAGTTCTACACCCTAAGAGCAACCCAAACTTCCACAGACCTAACCGCATACCCTGGTTTCCTCTTATAGAGTCCCAACCTGTCAGAAAGTTACATGATCCCTAACCTTACCTGGTCATTTCCTCAACTGGAAAGTCCCAGACCCAGTCCCACCTGGAGAAGTACAAGTCCCAGAATACCTGTTCTTAAAAGGCCAAGGTGCACCGCAAGTGTGCTGGGACATGCACATGTGCCCCAAGGAACAGCACCCTGTTACAATGTCTAATCAGTATATATGCTGTAAAATAGGTTTGGTCTGACCAGGGTTGCCTGGTCAAGTTATTTATTGTGAACAATTCAGATGTCAAATTTAGCTTCTTGTTCTGTTTGTAAATTGTTGATGAATATATCACAATTGTATTTGTTATTCAAAAGTGTTCAATGGATATTTTGTACAAATATATTTCAGCCTACGGGCTATTTGGGGAACATGTTGCTGCAGTCATTTATCCCTATATGCAGTATTTAGAGCTAAGAGAGACTGAAGAAACCATTGGGGGTTTGATTTTCCTCAGAGGAAGAAAGGACAGCACTCTAGGGAGTGAAATAGCAGGAGATAAGCAAGGGAATTTAAGAACATTTAACATCTTTTCCTGTTCTGTTTTGCAAAAGAAAGGGTGTTATATTTAGGAATGAATGTGGATCCAGGGTTACAAATGCCTGCATACTTTCCTAAGTCAAGGAAAGTAAATGTATCAAAACCAGACTGGCTGTTCAGCAGACTTAACTTTTAGTTTTCTCTTGTCACATCTACAGTAATTTTGGAGGAATTTTTCCTTTGACATTGATGGAAGCTGGGTTGGGCCCTTACAGTTCTTCCCTTCGGTGTTGGTGTATAAGCTTCAAACCCTCCAATTAACAATACTTATGAACTTTTTTGGTAGTAAGCCTATCTGTCTTATAACCTGAAATAGCTCAATTGTTTCTGTGGTTATCTATCCAGTCATCACAGACACTGGTCACATAACTGACTGAGGAAATGTAAAATTTTGTTTTACAAAATCAATGCAGTTATTGAGTTAGTAGAAAAACTGGAAATGTTAATACTCCTATATATAATTTTCAAACAGCCATAACAAGTTATTTTCCTCCAACATCTGTACAAAACAATTTGTTCAGAGTCCCAGAAGGCAACATTACTTGCCAAGAATTTTTATTGGCTGAACTAAATGAAAAGTTGATACCTGACTTGTTCTTAATAATAGTGGTGGGAATAGGGCCATGAGTAAATGCAAAAGAATTCTAAGATTGGGAAATAATATAGGCAAAACATATCTGCCTTTTGACATAGACCTTAGCCAGGGGGCCTCTTCATACAACAAAATCAAAAGTCAATTTGGGCTAAGTATATCTTATAGAAAGACCTTCAGTCTTCTGAGAAAGTAGTTCACATTGCAGGGTCTATAGAAATTCTGCTTCTACCTCTGGAATGCCAACACCCAACATTCTGAGGATAAAGTGTTAGAGGCAGCCCCAATGAGATCTGCAGCTTGTTTCCCAGGATCATATGCCACTTTGCTGGCTGTGTTCTGAAAGACACTAGGCACTAAAAAATTAATACTACCAGACAAGTTAAAAATAGGTGTTGAATTATTCTTCCGCCTTTTTCAGCCTTTTTGTGGACTAAGATTTCCTCCAGGACATTTTAACCCTTGAATGGCTCACATCATGACGCCCACAGAAATGTATTGCTTTAAGTGGAAATGGCCAGAAGCAAAGGGTTAATCCATCTGGTCAAGTGGGCAAACAATGAGAAACATAATAATGGCACCTAAGAGGCTGAAAGTAGCTTTTCAAACAAAGAGTCAGCTTCACACGCCATTACACAATTAACAGGAAAAAACCTGCAGTCTTTTAAAATGTACCTGAGAG
Source organism: Mesoclemmys tuberculata (assembly GCA_007922155.1). Taxonomy (NCBI): domain Eukaryota; kingdom Metazoa; phylum Chordata; order Testudines; family Chelidae; genus Mesoclemmys; species Mesoclemmys tuberculata. The sequence goes on along the minus strand of ML675614.1, from coordinate 17,137,605 downwards.
GGTGGATTCAGAAAAAAGTTTCTATAAGGTGGAACCAATGTATACCTGGAGTGTGCCCCTACCCCCTTTAAACTCAGTAGCAAAACTCTCTTTGACGTCAGTGGGATTGGGATCTCTAATTTACATCCACAGACAAAAATTACATTTTCTTAAAGTTAAGGGACAAAATTCTGCTGAGTTAGGAGGGTATAACTTCGACTTAAGTCAATAGGTGCTGAACCCAAGTAACTGAGAAGAGACTTTTGTCCCTATTTGGCTAAATTACCAAACCGTGTAAAGGAATGTTGTAGCTAAAAATCTTATGTACACAAAAATGTAGATGTTTCCAATTAAAGTTGTTTATGGAAATTCCTAAACAAAAAAGGTTTAGTAATATTACCAACCCCAAATGTTCAAAGATCATGAGTCAGGCTCACCAAGAATCATGAGATTATGTAAAAATAATAGATTTGGGGTTCTTTTTATTTGCCTTCAGCTTTTTGTGTCTTTAGAGTACACTGGGGTCACATTTTGAAGCTTTCTCCACAGCCATAAGGGCTAGAGACTTAGTTTTTCTTTAAGAACGAAAGCTGAAATCATCACACAGGAGCTAGAAAACAATAATTATCATGAGACTCATGACAAAATCATGAGAGTTGACAACAGTAGTTAGGTATGATTTAGTGTTCAGCTAACACCCAAAAGCAATTTTATGCTTTATTTAAAAAAAAAAAAAAAAAAAAAAAGCATACACCTTTCAAAACCGCAAAGTTAAAATGTCTGGAAATTAACATTTAAGAAATCCAGCCAGTTTCTCTGGCTTTATCAATATCACCCTATCAGACTCACACTGCCACACAATCTTAATTGTATCCTCTTGTTTTGTTTTATAACAGAAACATGCTGTTTGATGAACAGTTGATTTTATGTATATTTTTAAAGGCACAATCAAGATTTAAAAAGGAATGCAATCCACAGGTATATACTTTAACATCCAAATTCTATCATGTGGTGTGTTGGCATCATACTAGGATATTTAGGGTATGTCTATACCAACGGCAGCAAAGTCGCTGCCGTCAGATCGATCTTTCTGGATCAATTGAGCGGTCAGTGTAGACCCGCTCAATCAATCAGGAACTCGACATTAGTAAACCACCCCCTCAAGTGATGCAGTGCACTGAAGACAGCACGCAGAAGGGAAGCACAGCAGTTGACTAGAATTATGCAAGCTACTCTGCGTAGCTTGCGTAACTCCCATCGACTGCCGCTGAATGTCCAGGTACGTGTAGACCAGGGCTTTGATTAACAGAAGTGAAAGACTTGATCTGTTTGGGGTTATGAAATGTGTTACATTTATGCTGTTGTAGCTTTATGTAATTATATGCAGACATTACAAGTTTGTAATTTTAACTCTATTAATTGTATTCTGAACCAACTGTTCTATGCAAGGTTTTTTCCCCCAGTGCATAATGTTGTAGTATATGTTACTGTCATGTTATACTTGAGATGGAGGCCTTTAATAAGACATAGGACTTTATAACTTTCTAGGAATTTTTTTACTTTGGCCTTTGCATATATTTTTGCAAATTGGAGGCACCAAATTCAGGCTGGGTGTGTGGACTATGTTGGATGGGATGATAGTAAGGAATGAAGATATCTATTTGTGTAACTCCCCACTAACTCACCTTTCCTTCACCTCCCACCCCAAAATAAAAATACACCACCACTAAATAACATTTTGGCAAACAATTTGGAATTTGTGACCATGTCACTTTAGAGATCTGATGAGCCCAAAAGTTAAGAAAAAAATTTAAACATAGGCCTAGTCCTTACTCCCAGTTCCAGATGCTTTGCCCTGGAGCGATGCCATAAAGGATGAGCCAAGTATTCCTCCTTAGAGAGGCAAATCCTTGAGTGGTATATAGACTATAATAGTTCTATGTCACCTGCTCCATCAAGGGAGTGGAGAGATGGCAGGAAGAGAGCATGGGAGGGGTAGGGTACAGTGCATGGCATTCTACCTAATCCTCATTAGGTGCAGTAGTCCCTGCCAGACTTCTACAGCTGGCACAATTTATAACAGGCCCAACACTCCTCTAAGTCCCATCAAGGGCCATTTTGACCCCTAGAGAGCCCAGGTGCCGAGAAGTGGAAAGGTGATGAAGAACCACTCACTCTCCTTCCATTCTCTTCTGATGAACTGAGTGTAAACATGGTCCCACTGAGTATCTGGCCCCATCATATTTAAAAGTCCCATTCTGATTTTATTCTGGATTTGAAATGTGAAATTTCAGGAATATTGGTTTATATTGGGGAACGTCAGTAGGAGAAGATTTTGGAGGGGAAAAAAAATCATGGGATTGTGGGAAGCTAGCTTTGACCTTAATTATGTAGTGGTCACTCTTACTCCATAAATAATTCTTATTGATATTCTTAAATCTACAAAGCAAACAAAAAACGGATTCTGCCCTCACCTCCCTTTGCAGTCAGGTCAAATTTCCACACAGGAAGTGTTCATTCCCATAAATGAATAAACTCCCATCGACTTCAGTGATAGCAGGATCATGACCAGTGTTGTCCACTGGCTGTGGGTAACAGGTACTAGGACTCCATTCTTGACCAGGAGCTCTAGGTCAGCTTCAACTTTTGGCACACATATGGCACAATTCTGGCTTTCAGGCATTTTAGTTGGCTGTCAGGCTAAATGTTCAATTTCACAGTGATTCCCTTCATACTTCCCAGGTCCTCTTCAAAAAACAACAGCTTGTTTCTTTTAATACAACAGCCAGACCTGTTTCTTCCTTAGTCCTCCTGTACACTTCTGCCCAATTCAGCTGGATCTTCTTAAGCCATGACCTTCCTATTAAGGCTGGGTAATTGCCTTCCACCAAAAACAGTAGCACTTGAGCCACTTGAGCACGTGAACCACTTGAGTCTGTCCATTGAGCTCCACCTTAACATCAGTAGCGCCCAACATAGGTACAGCTTTTCCAGTGTATGCCTTCAGAACAATTTTTGTCAGCTTAAGCAGAAGATACTTTAGTTTCCCCTTATACAGTGTCTCGGACCAGTGAAACTGCTTCTCCTGTGTCCAGTTCCATGTGTACAGGTTTACCTACCAACAGCAGGGTTACCCAGTAAGCCAACTGCCATGGATAAGATGTGGAGTGGCACTTTTTCAGACTGGGTGTCACTTTGATTATCCTCAGGCCTGCTCTACCATGTGCAGATTTTCCTGTTTAGTCCACCAAATAGCAAGCTTCTTTTTCTCCTGCTTGCCTGTTCTGTTTGACTCTTCCTTCTTATGTTTGCAGGCATGCTCAGTGTGTCTCTTTTTGCCACACTGTTGACACACTAGGTCTTTATACCAGCATTCTGGTGCATGGTGACCAGGTTTTCCACAGCAGGAACATTCCCGGCTTCCCACTGTCTTGTTGGTATGTTCTTGTGACACCTTATGCACTCTTGTGGATGTACAGAGCTTTTGTGCTTCCTTTGCTGCCAGTTCCCTGGAAACTACAATTTCAATGGTCTTCTGCAAGGTGAGCTTGGCCTCTGTCAATAGGAACTTCTGTATTGCTTACTGAGCAGACCAGACTGACATGTCATGCAGGGTGTCACTTAACACATCATTATATTCACAGTGCTCAGCAAGCTTCTTAAAAGCTGCTACATATTGGGAAACTGTTTCACCTTCTTCTTGATTCCTTTTGTGGAACCTAAATCTCTCTACAATTACTAGTGGTTTGGGGGGAAAAATGTGTCTCCAGGATTTTCACAATGCCACTGCAAGATTTTATCCCTGGCTTATCGGGTTGCACTGAGCTGCACAGCAAACTAAATGCTTTAGCTCCCACAACATTTAAGAAAGTTGCCACCTTATCATCTCCAATTCCATTTGCAACAACAAAAAACTCAAAATGCTCAGCATATGAGCTCCATTGCTCCACGATTTCATCAAAATGTCCCAGGGACCCAGTGATTGTAGCCATTCCTGTCTTTTTTTTTTTTTTCTCTTAGGATCTTTTATTCATCTGTGTTGCAGGTCGTTCATATACAATTACAATTTCCTTTTACTAGCAGTGCTTCCTTCCTCCCCCTTCCCAATCTGTGTGCTTTACTTTCAGTTTGTGCCATCAGCATGAACACCAGAGCCTCCCAGAACAGCAAAAGGTTTTCCTTATGTTTTATTTTTGCTTTTTGCCAGTGGCCATACAGGCATAGGTCCGTCATCTTCATTGCCACCTTGTTATGTTTGGATACTTGGAAGTTACTTGCATTAAGAAAGAAACACAGGGAGATGTTAACACACACAGACTGAGTTTATTCTCCTACTCTAAGACCAGACAGAAATGGCCGAGCTATCCCATAATAATCTAGCTCTGTTAGCTACGGCAAGGTAGGCAGGACATAAAATACATAATCATTAAATACAATCCCATTTGATTTTAGTAGTTTTTTTACAGAAGCTATTCAATACATAAATGAAAGATTTCTGTACTATATCGGCCCTGATCCTGTATCTACTTGCACACATGCTTTAAATGTGAGCAGTCCCATTAGATCAAAGTTAAACATGTGTAGGCAAGATTGGGAGCTTAGGGCTGGTCTACAATACAGACTTTTGTTGACCAAAGTCTGCTTTTTGCACCAAAACAGAGGTGGTGTACACACTACAATCCCTTCCCCCCACCGACCCAACTCCCCTCATTTTGTGATAAAATAAAACCACCTTGATGAGAGGCATTGAGCTTTTTGAACCAAACTTTTAGTAATGAAGTGTCAGTGTAGACACCATGCTTGGTTATGTTGCAGTAAATGGCTCCAGGATGTGTCCCACAATGCCCATCCTGACCACTATGGCCAAGTAGGTGGCAACATACCTCTTCCGCCAAGAGACCCAACGATGCCTCTGCGGGCCAGGAGACAGTGGACATTGGACTAACACTGATGAAAAAGTCCTGGACAAGGAGCTTGAGTTGGAGGACAATGCTAAGCAGGGGACTGGGTCATTTGGTGATGGGAGGGGGCCAGGACCTCTTCTTAACCACAGAGCATTTGAGCCAGTTCCAGTCCTCCAGCTCTGGCATGCAGAATGCAGGAGAGCTGAGCTCTGGTGATATTTTTGAGCTGATGCTGCTCGGTTTCAAGAGGTACAGCTGTGCTTTGCTTTGTTGCATTATACAGCTGGTTGAAGAGATAGAAATGCACCATGTAGCTGTGTTTGCATGTGCTCCCTATTCCCCTGTGTAGCTAGGCAGTGTGGTGGAAAAACGTGTTAATGCACAATGGGATTTCACTGGAATCCTCCAGAGAGATCTCTAAGAAACTTTCCTGGAGGTACTCACCAATTCTTTGCCAGAAATTCCTTGGCATAGCTACTTTGTTTCTTCCCCTGTTGTAGGAAACTTTCCCACTCCAGTTGACAATCACTTCTGCAGGGATGAAGTGGCACACAGGCGAGCAGCATAGGAACCCAGTTCGAAGCTGCTCACTTGGAGAAGTTGCACCCTAGCATCCCTGCTTACTCTCAGGAGTGAGAAAGCAGCTTCTATGGCCCCCACCAGTGGAAAATGGTGGCACAATTTGAAATTTTATCCTTATCTACCTGCATCAATATCCCAAACAACCACTTAGAGCCTTTTCCTCAGCTTGAAGGCTCCCATCCTCCGGGCACTACTCACCATGCTCTGGGTGATCGCCGGTCTGTGCACTGGCCAGGGGACTGTGAGAAAGAGGTGTATTTTACAGTAATGAATCAATGCTGTTAATGCACTGATAATCAAGCTTCTGTTCATTGTGGAGGAGAAATCTCTACACACCTGCTGAGCATCTGCAACAATAAGAAAACACCTACAGAGAAGCAAAGAGGAGATATTCCAAGAACTCTTCCAGTCCTCTGAGGTGGGAAAAAAAAAGAAAAAGAAAAAAGGGCCTGGAGACACAGTGTGACTGAAAAATCAAAAAATTGGTAGGCAAGAGAGGAGGAAAAATCAGGAGTGAGTGATAGCAGATCACGAGTGTGACCCGTCCGTGCCCAGGGTAGCCCACTGATAATGCCAGGGTCAGGGCAGGCTGTAAAAGGAGAGTGAATTCTCCCAGCACTGGTGGGTGACACTGCAGTCAGACTTCCCAACCAGCCACAAACAGTGCTTCTGATTCCCCCACACTAGTTATCAAGAAGCCACTGTGCAAATACACACAGCCCCCTTTACTGCATTTCAGTCTCTGGCTCCACAAACTGACACTAGGTCCAGTAAAGAGACCAGTTGTTTAAACTCTTTGCTCTTTACTAAAAGATTCCCTCTGATCCCAAAGGACCAGCCACAGTACCAGTTCACTATAAGTTTGGATCTTACCCAAAATACCACGCTGCCAGCCAATCCTTTAGTAACTAAAACTAAAGGTTTATTAATAAAAGAACAAACAAACAATAAGAGAAGTGTTAAAGGCTTAAAGCAATCAGATATATACAAATGATTTAAAAGTCCATATACATCAGGTTTCTAGAAGAATTGTGGAGTTGCAGGCTTGTATAGTTCCTCTGATATACATCCAGTAACTGGATGGGTCTAAATCCTTCAGTTCAGTTGCAAAGTGTGTTGATCCAGAGGTGTATCTGCAGCTGGACAGGAACAAAGACAAAATGGTTTCTGTGGTTTGATCTTATATACCCTCTGCCTCTGGCCATGTGGCTTGTGGATCTTTACAGGAACTCAAATGGAGTCCAGAGTCACAAGGGCCAATCCTGGTAACTCTTCAGGTAGGCCTTTAGTTTCTTCCTGGGCCTTTGGCTTCTGTAAAGGTCTTGATGGGCCATTAAGCGGGCTATTGTCTTGCGGCCTCTTTGTCTGGGGTGTGTCCTTTACAGCACAGTTTGAAATACAGGTATATCAAAGATCTCCATAACTTTCCTCCCACATATTACACATGAACACAAATATTATCTTCTTGCTCAGCACATTATAACCTTTCTAACCATACCTGACATGGCATGTCTTACATGAATCATTATGATTTTGACATATTAATGTCAAACAACACAAATGCCGCCTCCTCCCAATGCAGTCTGCATGACAACGAGTGCATGATAAAAGCCATAAAAGAGCAAAAAGAGCAGCTGCTAAAGTCACTCAATGTTGCAGACTGAATTCATGCATGCTTGCCCCCCCCTTTGCAGCCAATACAGAACTGCTTTCCATGCCTTCCCCAAACTTCATCCACACATTCCTAACAAACTCCCGGCCTGTCTCAGTACTGCATTCACTCCACTCCTTCAGACAGCCTCTAGAACGATAGCTGGACTTACACCCAGCTGTCATAGCCCACACTGCCCCTCACTGTTTTCTCCCCTCCAGCCCAGCTTTTTGTGTGTGTTGTGAATAAGTGTTATTTAATAAAAACATACTCTATGAAGAATAAGCAATTTTTATGTGTCTCCTGCATACAGTGGTTGCAGCTTACATTGATTCACAGTGCAAGCTGGCTAGCAGTCATAGCATTGCACAGTGCTGTATACAAAGACACCACATTGGTGTTCATTGTCAAAATGGTTCCTCAAGGCCTCCCTGATTTGAATGGCCTCTGATTGTGACCCCCCAGTAGCCCTGACATCTGGTTGTTCATAGTCAGCTACAAAGTGATCTGCCTCTGCACTTCACCCAGTAGGAAACTTTTTACCCTTCGCTTTGCAAATATTATGGAGCACACAGCAAGTGGCTATAACCATGGGCATATTTTCCACATTTAGATCCAACTTGCCATAAAGGCAGCACCAGCAAGCTTTTAATCTGCCAAACACATATTTAATGGTCATTTGGCACCTGCTCAACCTGTTATTGAAGTGCTCCTTGCTGCTCTCTGGGTTGCCCATATAAGGCTTCATGGGCCATGGCAGTAAAGGGAAGGCTAAATCTCTCAGGATCACTATGGGCATTTCAACATCCCCCTTTGGAATCTTTTGGTCTGGAAAGGAAGTCCCTGCTTGCAGCTTTCTATATAGGCCAGTGTTCCTGATAATGCGTGTGTCATGCACCTTCCCTGACCAACCTGCGCTGATGTCAGTGAAACACCCACTGTGATCCACAAGCACCTGCAGTCCCATAGAGAAGTACCCGTTTCTATTGATGTACTCCGTTGCAAGATGGTCCGGGGCCAAAATTGGGATATGTATGCCATCTATTGCCCTGCAACAATTAGGGAATCCCATCAGTGTGAAGTCATGCACTATTTCATGCCCATTTCCAAGACTCACAGTCCTTTGTAGCAGAATGCGACTAATGGACCTGCACACTTGTGATAAAACAGTGCCAATGGTGGACTTCGTGACTTGAAACTGATTAGCGACCAACTGGTAACAGTCTGGAGTTGCCAGCTTCCACACGGCAATTGCCACGTGCTTCTCCACTGAGACAGCAGCTCTCATTCTGGTGTCCTTGTGCCACAGGGCAGGGGCAAGCACCATATGAAGTTCCACAAAGGTGGCTTTGCACATTCCAAAATTCTGCAGTTTTTCATCCCAGACCTGCATGACAAAGCAATCCCACCACTCAGTGCTTGTTTCAGGCACCCAAAAGCGGCGGTGCACCATGTACAGATTCTCTATGAATGCAAACAGTAATCCGGCGTTATTTGTTTGCACGGCACACAGCAGGCCAGGTGCCTTGGATTCCAGTTCCGACTGGGAGCTCATGATATATTGCCTGAGCAGCCGCAAGGTGTTCAAAACACTGACAACAACAGTGGGGAGCAGTGCAGGATCCATCCTTTTAGATAGACATGGCAGGTGCTCAGGAAACAGAGGCTGTTGAAAACTGCCATGAAATGCAGTTGGAAACCCATGGAATGATGGGACAGAAATCACTGCATCGTGGGATGTTGATGCACTGCGATCCTCTCTGCCTTTCGACAACTCCTAGCGGCACAAGGTGGTGAGTTGCACAGTGGGATAGCTGCCCATAGTGCACTGCTGCTAGAGCACCAACTATGGACATGCTTCAGTAACACGAGTGGTGTGTGTGAACAGACAAGCATTGTAATTATAGAGCTTTTCGATCATTGCTGTAACTAGGGTCAACAATACTTGCTAGTTTAGATGAGGCCCTAAACAGATCTACTTGCTATCTTTTACTCTGAGAGCCTGGAGGCATTGAATATGATACCTGAATTAACTGACAACTTAAACAAAAAAAACTAACAGTAATTTATTAGGCCTTGTTCTTTTGGTCATCCCCTCATCCATCATGAGGCCTCCCCACTCCTCTGCCATTATCTTGCATCTTCCTTAACTTGCTAAGGGCCTGATTCTGCAAGCTGCTTAGCACTTGCTGTGAGGTGCTGTGTGTCTTCAATACCCTGTAAGTACACTGCTGATCATCTCTTAGAATTTGCCCATGTGAGGTTACACTGGGAACGGGAGCCGGTGATTTATTTGTGAAATTCCTGGGAGTGAGGGAGCTACACAAAGTTCTTGAATTACAGATTAAGGTAATTAGCATATTGCAATGTATGTATTAAATAAGGAAATGACAGAAACACATAAGAAAGAAGAGGGGAAAAATAAAATTTCCTAACTTGAAGCTATGCTAAGTTTAGAACTAGGTAACAAATATATGACAAGGACTGGGAGGAATTTGGCTGACTGCTCTCTACCAATAAATCAATGCTAGGGCAGCAAGGATTTTGCAAAGGAAAAACCAAATTGGGTTTTGTGCCCTTTAGGATGTGTAAAGGCAGCCAGAATTTTTTTTCTGGCTTGTTTTTTACATCAGAAATTCAAGGCTAGTCTAGCCTGCTTTTTCCTGGCATATTTTAAGAATGACTAGAGAATTAGTAAGATTAGGACATCAGGCATCATAGAAGTGAAAGCTGATTTTGATTCTTACTTTTAAAACTTTTTTTAGTTGTTTCTGTGAATACTTATTTATCTCAAATGCCTAAACAAATGGTTAGTTTCCTCCTTTGTAGCTCAATGCATATTCCCCTAAATTAGAGTAATTTGTGAGGGAGTCTGTCTGTCTGTCTCTCTCTCTCTCACACACACACACACACACACACACCCCAAGAATTTTTGCCCGAGATGCAGACAGACATAACAGACTTGCCAAATACATGAGACATAAGATGTTTGTCACTTGGCAGATCTGCAGATCCCTTCCACAGCATCCTGGAAGGAGTCTCAGTGGAGCACTGGCCTCCAGGATAAGGAAGGATGGGCTCCTAGCATTCTGCAGCCCTCACATCCATGCAGTGGAGATAGGGCCTGTCCCTGTAATCAGGCCCTAAGTGCCTATGAAGGGAGCTAGGTTTTATCCTTGATAAGTTAGAATTGCCCAGCAAATGTAGACTTCTGAAAATAGGCTCTCTGTGGAACAGGTAATTATACTTGTCCTGAACATCTGAACCTGCCTCCATTGCCCTGCAAATCTGAATTTGTGTGTGCTGTCTTGAAGTTAGCTGTTTCCAACACATTTTTTTTTTATTAGAAGGCTGTGCATGATAGTGCTTCAATGATAAACCCTTCCTTGACTCTTACTACTGTTATGCTGAGAGTACTGCATAGATCACAAACACTTCTTGAGATTAATGGCTGTGAACGTACCTTTCAATTACATCTTAACTAAAAAATAAATTAATCACATGCTCCCACCTAAGACAAAAAGGGTATGTGAATCTGCTCAGGAATTTTGTACTGAGTGGGTGGTGGGGCTTTGCTGAGTCTCTGGACAAGGCAAGGGGTGTGTGTTTGCAGAACGGAGAGGCCCAGAGAGTCACACAGATAGCCTGAAGGAGCAGCTGAAAGATATGGAGAAAAGTTTGCATTTGGGGCTAGGCCAAAAAGAGGATTCTTGGTGCTTTGAGAAAAAGGAGCTGTTTCCTGCTATTGGATTCTTCCTTAATATGGAGCCAAAGGACTTTGTACAGTCTTTATAAACAAACAAGACTGCATCAAAGAAATACCTGACATACCAATTTTTCCTCCTAATGAACAACCTACTAGACACCAAAATTTTGGCTAACTGCTCAGGCTATAAACTGTAACAGTACAAAGACTGAATGTTTCTGAATGAAGTTCAGTCCCAACCCTCTTTGCCTCTGTTGCAACAATTTCCGTTTTCCATGTACTCAGTGATTGGGTAAGTGTAAAGTTCCTCATTGCTAAGATTATTATTAGGCAATAGCTGTAAAAAGTAAGTGGGAGCCATCATCATTAAAATCACATTATGATTCATTCATCAGAATTCAGGGAAAAACAGAAGTGTGATGCAATGGACAGTGAAAATTATTGTTAAAACATGTTACCACAAGAGACAGGACATCTCAAATTTAGATAATTGTGCTTTGATTTTTTAAAAACTTTATAGTAAGACTCTGTAATAACATCCAAGTGCCTGGGGCTTTGTGCATTACTAAAATAAATATACCAACATTTATCCCATTCTAAGCAAAATTTTCTCTTCTGTAGAACAATGCACAATTCTCTCAGAGCCTGCTACTGAGCGAGCAGGCTTCTACTATTGGAATTCAATAAGATTTTTCTTATAAGCATCACCAGGCTGAATGATCAGTAACATGACTAGACAGAGTATTCCTGTATCAAGTGGAAGATGTTCAATCACTAAAACATAGCAATGATTATTTATTTTGTTGTTAGTGATTGCCCTTACAGTGATTCTCATAGAATATTAGGAATGGAAGAGACCTCAGGAAGTCATCTAGTCCAACCCCCTGCTAAAAGCAGGACCAACCCCACCTAAATCATCCCAGCCAGGGCTTTGTCAAGCTGGGCCTTAAAAACTTCTAAGGATGGAGGTTCCATCACCTCCCTAGATAACCCATTCAAGTGCTTCACCACCCTCCTAATGAAAAGGTTTTTCCTAACATCCAGCCTAGACCTCCCCACACTGCAACTTGAGACCATTGCTCCTTGTTCTGTCACCTGCCACCACTGAGAACAGACTAGCTCCATCCTCCATGGAACTCCCCTTCCTCTTGAAGGCTGCTATCAAATCCCCCTCATTCTTCTCTTCTGCAGACTAAATAAGCCCAGTTCCCTCAGCCTCTCCTCATAAGTCATGGGTTCCAGCCCCCTAATCATTTTTGTTGCCCTCCACTGAGTTCTCTCTGATTTGTCCACATCTTTTCTGTAGTGGGGGGCCCAAAAATGGACACCATACTCCAATTGTGGCCTCACCAGTGCCAAATAGAGGGGAATAATCACTTCCCTCAATCTGCTGGCTATGCACCTACTAATGCAGCCCATTATTTTGTTAGCCTTCTTGACAACACGGGCACACTGTTGACTCATATCCAGCTTCTTGTCCACTGTGACCCTCCCCCAAGTTGGTGAGGCCAAGTCCTACAATGTCTCTGGGCTTTGCTTACTCAGTTACCTCCAGTGCCAAAAGCTCTAGGACTCCTCCACAGTCTCCATTCACTGAGAAGGCTTAATCCCAGGTGGCTGCTTTGGCTGGTAGGCTAGTGATCCTTCCCCTCAGATAAGGAGAGTTAACTCCTGCCTTGTGGCCAGTCCACTGCAAAGTGAGCCATCAGGCTACCTCCTTTTCTCTGCCCTCCAGACCTGGCATTGGCTGCAGAGATAACAGGGAGGGGCTAGCTGTGCCCAAAGGCTATCTTTAACCACTGGTGTTGGTAGGCAGTTTTTCTGCTTCATGAGAAGCACCCTACAGCACCTTAAATTTTTTTGCTTAAAATTTGCCTACCCTTATTTTGTATGATTTATCACTGTACAATAAATATTCTAGTATTTTTTTCTGGCTAACATGCATGATAAAGAGAAGGGAGAACTTTCCACTTATAAAACACATACTTAAAAATCAGCTTTATTGTAAGCAGGTAAACAAATATCCTCCTTTTAGTATCAATTAACAAATGCTAGATTAGCCAAAGGTGTCGCTGTAAGGCTGTCTCAATTTTGTTCTCTGAGCATCAGTTTTCCATCTTTGATGACTTTCTTCTCATGCATGCAAAACCGTATCTGGTAAAGAGCTAGAAATCCAGTGCCAGAATTGTAAAGTCTTGAATCCATCCACGATCTATTTTTGTACCAGGCCTTAAAGTCAATTCCTAACTCTATGGTGAATGAGCTCTAATCCCCTATTGTTCTTTCTGCTACAATCTGTATCCCCTAGTGAGGAAGAAATTTATCTATCAGCATAGTCTTCTAACCAAGCTGCTTCTAAATTTTATGTTTCCATCAGGCTGACAGTCAGAAGTTTACTTTCAGTCTCCTATGGATTTAGTGGCACTGAGTTCACTAGACTCTCAGGCTACTATTATTCATATTCCACTTAGATGGTGGTAGTAAAATCTCCCCATATAGCAGCGCTTGGGATGGTAGCTTAATGAAATCAATTTACAATACCTCATTTCTAAGACCCATTAATGGTTTCTTTCACTACGTTTACTATTTTCTTTGGTCTGCATTATCTGGCTAAAAGGTTGGATTTAAGGCAGACTCTATACTAGAGGTTCTCAAACTTTTTTTTTGCTGGATCCTCCTCTGAAAATATTTCAGGCTGTGATGAACCCCCCCCAAAAAGTGACAAGCCCCACCTGCCATGCTACCCTTACTGGTATGCACAGGGGCTGACAGTCTGAGATAGGCCTGTAATTATCTGGTGATCCCCTGAGGGGGTTGCAACCTCCATCTTGAAAATCCCTGCTTTATACCTTTGCTGAAATGCTGGACTATCTCAGCACTGCCTATTTTAAGAGTCAAAGGTCTTGTGTTATGCCATATTTGGGATCTTTTTATTTGTCTTCTGATGCTTGAGCCCTTAGGCTTCATGTTTTCAAGTTTTTGTCCACAGCCATGAAGGCAAGCAACTTTCATTATTAAAAAAAAAGTAAGCTGAGATTCTCATGTAGTTATATAACTCAAACAGCTGGGCCTATAAGACAGACACCGAATATTGAGAGACTTGTGATAAAATAGCAACTGTTGGCAATACTCGAGATGCATGTTCACAATCATAAGTTTGCCTAGACTGTCTTGTTTCTTGCAAGCTTTTGGTACCCTTTGTTGCAATGCCTGATTTCTTCATGTTTTCTTCTCATGCCCATCTTTCATACTCTGCTGTGTGATAAGAAACTACACACAAGGTTGACTACCCTCCTCGCTTAAAACTTGCACTTAAAATTTTGTCTGCTTGCTCGCTTTTTAGAAAAAAGCCATACAAAATTGCAGTCATCTCACAATCTCTTAGCCAATGCTTGTACTTTCCCATCACCGCAGCCCACTGTCTCTACTTAGGTAATCTCTTAAGGGGCTAAAATTGCAAAACTGGCTCTGGAGTTTCGAGTCTGTAACGTATACTTTAATGTGCTTTTTGCACTCTGGTTTTGATGAGGAGTCTTTCATAGTTTGACTCAAGTGATTAGTCAGTATTAGGGTCGTTGCCATATTGTTTTCATTAAGAGGAAAAATTGATGTAAACTTGCTTATTTACAAAGAATGTATAGTTCTGTTTACCAGAATACAGAAGTAATCAAACAAAAGACAGTTTCAGTTCCCCCAACTACACACTCCATTTAGCCAGCACTCAGCCCAAAAGCTCTCAGATTTTCTCAGGGCCACCCTACAATCATGGCTGCTGTGGCTGGGGTTCATTGCTGCTTTGTCTCAGCTTTTCTGGGCTTTCTGCCTTTTGTCTCAGACACAGTTCCATCAATCAGGACCCTAGGCTCCGACATTTGCTATATCAGTCCCCAGGAAAAAACCCTTGGGCCACACCGTTCAACTTCTATTCAAGCTTTGCTGTGTGTTTGTGTGGCCCTCCTATTTCAGCTACAAGTTGCATAAAGGAGAGTCATTCAGGGTCTGCATGAATAAACAAAGGTGCCTACACCCACCAACTTCAGCAAATTCTCTCCCAACCCATACCAATAGGTTAATTTATTAGAAATATCTAGGGCCTGTACATTACTACCATTAAGAGAACTGTTTTCACACCACTACTCGTTCTGCCTGCATCCTCTACACTCAAATGGAAGAGTATCTGCAATGTTTAAATTCCCCCATGTTTCCCTAAACCACAATTCTGGTGGTTGTGGTTTCAGGCTGTCCATTCCTGTGGGCTTTATCAATACAGGTTAAGTGTCTGGAATTGCTATGAAAGTGCTTTGTGATTGCTCTGAAATCCATCCGCTCCTGCAACTGTGATCTTCACACTAAAGTCTGGTGAGCTTGTATTTAAACAACTTATCTATTTAAACATTATGTACTTCAGACCAGCCACTAGAGCCCAGCATTAACCGAAGCCTACCACATCCTGCTGTCAAGAAACTTCCCTTGCAAAAAATGGAGGATGATTTTTGTTCTCTGCAGCCATACTCTACATAACAACTGTAGCTGCACCACAGAAAAATGAAGAAGCAGTGGCAATGAAATATGCACTCAAAAGTTAAATATTAGCTGTGACACAAACCACTGTAAAACATGCAACTGAAAGTCCCTCACACAATAACATTTAGTTTTGCAATGATGAGACTTATTTCCAGTGTTGTATGTTATGAACAAGGTAAATGCTGATTGTTCTGCCATTGGAAACTGAAAAATCTCAAAGGTGAACTGCAAAGATAAGCGAAATTTGAATTGAGCACAAGCATGTGTATTTGGGGTGTGTATTCGGCAGACAATTAAATTAGACCTACCTTTATAAGTTCACATTTTAACTATCAAAAAGTTAAACTTTAGTGTTACATTTTAATACAGGTGTATTATTTACTACATGGATTGAAACAGGGTGGAGGTATACTTCTAAACTGGGGATTCATTGATGAATACTGTGGGACATGGAACTATGTCATAACACTTGAAGATCTAGCTTGTTAAGAGCCAAATGTATGATAATTGCTTTTTAAATGTGTGCAAAAGATCTAAAAAGGACAGATGTCAAAGAAATCATATCTACATCATTCAGGTTTCTGTTTGCTTTGTATCTAATATTCTGTTACCTCAGTTTCAAGATTCACCATTTTATGTTAAAAATTTAGAGTGAAAAGTGAGAAAGCAACAGGTTTGTGGATATCTTGTAATGAAATAGTTGACTGGTAATGGACTTATGGCCAGATAATGTTTCTTCCTTTAAACTGCAGATGTCAGTAAAATAATAAACTAGAAGTCTCAATTATTTATATATGCCTATTCATTACAGATGAATTCTTTTGTAAGAGTGCAAAGACGGTTAAAATAAAGACCTTCTCTCTCATAGAAAGCATGTGGTCTACAGATTATCAAGAGTCAAAATTTTCATCAGAAGATCTTTATCAAGGATAGATGCAAGTTAATTATTCTACTTGACCTTTGCTAAAGTCTATGGTATATTCCATTAGAAAGGGATCTATTGCTTGAAACAACTATTAGTACTACCAAGCACAGATATTCTACCACTAATTGGCAGAATGACTACCCAAAGAGTCCTATGAAATGTCATGTGGTATAGATGATCTAAACCAGTGGTTCTCCACCAGGGGTACGCAGAGGTCTTCCAGGGGGTACATCAACTCATCTAGATATTTGCCTACTTTTACAACAGGCTACATACAAAGCACAGCAAAATCAGTACAAACTAAAGTTTCATAAAGACAATGACTTGTGTATATTGTTCTATATACTATACATTGAAACGTAAGTGCAATACTTATATTCCAATTGATTTGTTTTATAATTATATGGTAAAAATGAGAAAGCAATTTTTCAGTAATAGCCTGTTGTGACGCTTCCGTACTTTTATGTCTAATTTTGTAAGCAACTAGTTTAAGTGAGGAGAAACTTTGAGATACAAGAGACAAATCAGACTTCTGAATGTGGTACAGTAGTCTGAAAAGGTTGAGAGTCACTGATCTAGACACTGCAAACAAGACAATTACTAGACAACTCACACTCAGCAATGCTTAAACAGCACAGGACTTTACCACACTACATTTAAAAACAAATAAAAAAAACCCACACACCCTCCCCTGCTTGTGGTAGCAGTAGGTTCCTTATCCGCTTAGATAAAAGCCTCCCCTATACACAGTATTTTACATTACAACACCAACCTTAGCAGTCATAAGATGATGGCCCTTAAAAACGTTATTTTTGGTGTCATATCAATCACAGAATGGCTAGCTTGGTAAGATCAACCTCAGAGGCACTTTCAGGACAGGTACCTGTTGCAGCTCACTTGCTCAGTGTGGGAGCCCTGGTTACTGTATCTGGTCATATAGCATACTGTATTCAGTTAACATCTTTATTTACAAGTTCTTTTACTTATTTTAATACATAATACAAAACCAACAAGTCTTCCAAAACCCCAGACAAGACAGAAATAAAAGCAGACATTATTGAATATACAGATGTAAAAACAGATGGAAAAGTGTCACAACATTATATTTGAAAGGGGCATGAGATGGGTGAGGCTCTCAGTGAGTCAGCCCAGTAACAGGCCTACATCAGTATTTCTTTGCAGGAGGAGTGCTTCACCACTGGCACACGCTCTCTCTAATTCTCCCTACCAAGAACCCCTCTGCATCGTCTCATGACATCAACCCTCCAGCTAGATCATTTGGCCCCACTCCTTCTACAGGGCAGAGTCCAACAAGCAGTTTGAGTCCTACAGCTCAAAACTTTGAGCTTGAGGCCAAGTCTTGACTTGGTAGCCCTATCATCCCTCCAGGATGGTCTCCAGACCTTCATACCACCTTCCCTGGTGGCCAGTAGGGGAACCTAGGCCCTCCCTTCTTTTTAGTTCCAGCCCACAGACCCCATAATAAGCAGGTAAGGTCTGGCTACTCAAGCTCTCTACTTCCTCCCTGGGCTATTTCATACACTGATCATCTACAGGCCTCTTCCAGTACTGCCTATATACCTGCATTCCTCCCAGACAGTCTCTAGGCCCATAGTTTGCAAGATTACCCCAGAATGTCTCAACAAGTCCCAAATGAAAAATATAACCTTAAACCACTTTCCACCCTCCCTAGACTTAAACTTTAGTCCTTCGTAAGTCTTCCCCAATACCTTGCTCCTGACTCCTCAAGACTACTGTCCTGGAGTCTAGCCACTATTTTGAAATCCACTAAAGGCACTACTTCCCTCTTGTAGGTTTTCCTAGTTTGCCTCAATCAGATCACTCTCAGCAAAAACAATGCCTCCCAACACCTCCCACCCAGATACCTGCCCCTATTGCAGCATGAGGGAGACCCTGGCACACGTGTACCTGGAGTGCGCCAGGTTGCAGCCCCTTTTCCGGCTCCTCTAGAACCTCTTGTTGAGGTTCTGGCTGCACTTCTCCCCACACCTGTTCATCTACTCACACCCCATCATGGCCCCACGAAGTTGCGGGACCTCCTCATCAACCTCCTCTTAACCCTGGCCAAACTAGCCATCTATAAGACCAGGGAGAGGAGGTTGGCAGGGGGGCTCTCTGCGACTGTGGGGCCTATTTCCGTTCCCTTGTCAACTCACGTCTCCGGGCAGAGTTCCTCTGGGTGGCGTCCGCTGGCTCCCTGGACACCTTCGAGGAGCAGTGGGCGCTGTCCGGGGTTCTCTGCTCAGTGTCCCCTTCTGGTTCTCTTCTTCTAAACCTGTGACCCCCACGCCTTTCCCTGTTTTTTTCATCTGTTGTCCCCCGTAATTAGTTGGACCCGGGTCCAGTGGCTCTGCCCCTAGGCTGGGGGGGAGTCTTTAGCGGTGGGTGGGCTCACGCCCACCCACCTACCCGGTTTTCCAAATAGGAACAACCTGTCTCCTAGGTCTCCCAACACAGCCCTCTTCTTGTCTCCTTTCCAGGTTGACCCACTAATTGACCTACTTAACACCCCTCCAGGTGCCAACAGGGGGTTAAATGAGCTAGCATACTCCTGTTAACCCTCTCAGAACAAGAATACACCCCATCACAGTCTTCAGTTGTTAAACTCTAAGTAAAAGTCTCAAATAATGTCAAATGTTTTGAGGGAAACTCTGATCCTCTTATTGTTTTCTAACAGCAGGGAAGTGAGTTCCTTAATTCTTTTGCAGATGGTACACATAGATTCCTCCAGTGATGATACATAATGCAGTTCCTCATTACAGATAAAACTATGCCTCTATACCTAATTTTGTATTGAATCCAGCTGATAAATTACTAAGGAAAGAGACTTGTGGCTAATTGATGGTGTGGTTGTTCAGGATAACTCCAGGTGGTTTATCTCATGGAACCAGAATTTCTGAAACTCCATGACACCTCAAAAGTCAGCTGACTCGCTCCTACATATGGCACATTTGTCAATATTAACATTAATTTAATGTATTTATGCATTCACTCTCAAATCATACAAACTCCGGCTCAGCTATGGAATCCCTCCTCAGGCAAAGGTCTCGTTGAAAGGTGGTGAAGCTCTGATGCAACAGGGCTATGATTTGATAATAGCAACATCGCATGCAGGGATGCAAGCTGGGGATAAAGCAATGGGATGCTTGGAAACCTGCATATGGGGGCAACCCTGCTGTCTGCTATTCAGGCCGATGAATTACTTCTATCCGAAATGTGGACTCTGGAAACAGGCTACAGAGAACTGTGCCTAGACAATCACTACCCCGCTCTGATAATTGACTCCTCCCCTGTTAACCGGTACTAGAAGCAGCTATTGCATCCCTCTGTTTGTGTCAGGAGCCCTCGTTACCCTTGCTCGGTGCTTGCGGCTGTGACTCCCCCGCCCGTGTGGCTTGGCCCTTGTTCATCTCCTACATCCACCCTCATCGGGGCGCTGGCCCCAGGCCACTACGCCTCGCTCCCCTACCCCCAAGCCGGGGCCGGCGCGTGACACCCGCGCCTCAGCCACCCCTCTCGGCTGCTGTTTTGCGCTCTCCCGCCTCGGGCACCCCCCAGCCCCACCGTCTTCGCTTCGCGGGCGCGTTCGCGGCTGAGGCGGCGGCCGGGGGCGGCCCCCCCGCAGCCGAACGAAGCTGAGGAGACCGGCCCGCTCTGATTGGCGGCCGGCGCGGCCCGCGCGGGGCCGGAGGGAGGCGGCACTTCCGCTAGGCCCGGGCGCCCGGAGTGGGCCGGCGCAGCGAGGAGGCGGGGGCCGCTGAGCTGTGGGGGCAGGGCGGCGAGAGCCGGCCCCTCGTGCACTACCCCCCTCGGGGAGCCTCCACAGGCTGCCTGCGCCCCCCGCCCCCGCGGGCCGGGCCGGGCCGGCCGCCCGCCGCTAGGTGGGTATCGGGGCGGCGGCGCCCCTCAGGCGCCTGCGGGGGCGAGGGCTCGGCGCCGCTGGGACCGGGAGAGACATGAAGTAATGGGGGGGTCCGTCGTCTCCCCCCCCACGGGCTAGGGGGAGGCTGCAGGGAGCGTATCCGCGCGTGGCCGCCTCCGCCCGTCCCCCCCCGCCGCGCCGTTCCGCTGCGAGACCGTGACACCCCGCCCCGCCTCTCCCCTCCCTGCCGGCCGGGCCCGGGGGTGGAGTTACCGCCCGGCCGGACCGGAGCAGCCTCCCCCCGGTGAGCCGCGCCGCCGAGGGGTGGGGACGTGTTAAGGCGGGCCGGGGGTGGCGGAGGATCCCCCCCTTCCCAGCGGAGCAGGCCGGGCCCGGCTCTGGCTGGCCGGGGGTGGGGTGGCTGAGGGAGGCGCGCTGCTCTCCTCCCCCGGCAGGCAGGGCGGCTGTGCGTGCACCCGGGGGGGGCGGGGGCCGCCGCGGACACGCCGGCGGTTGCGGCAGGGCAAGGCAGTGGGAGCAATACATACCCTACGTGACAAACCTGGCCCCGCCCTCCGCCGGGGGGAGCGCTGCCGCCTCCTCGCGGTGTCCTAGAGCAAAGGAAGGGCGCAGCCGGCCGAGCCCCTGCCCGCCTCGGTGTCTCTGAAGCGTTGGGGCGGGGCGGAGCCCTCGGCCCTTCAGCCAGTAGCAGCCCCACAGCGCAGCAGCCGGGGGTGTGGTGGGGGTGGGAAGTGGTGGGAATTGGGCCCGTGAAGGGAGCGAGCCTTCCCGCTAACCAGGTGGTGGTGGGGAGGCTCGGCTGGGTTTTTAGAGAGGCGGGGGCTCTCCTGGGCTGGAGCAGATGCAGCTGCTGCTGTTTGCGGGGGGGTTCCTGGGGCGCCCGCTGTTGGAAGGAGGCTGTAGTGAGTTCCCGGGGGGGGAGAGGACAGGCGTGGGGAAAGCAAGCGCAGCCGCCCCGTCCCTTCCCTGCTGCAATCCTGCCCTTGGGGGGGCGGGATGGTGAAACGGAGAGGACTTTAGATCCGCCTCTCTCATTGATGAAATTTAAATACTTGTGCGTTTACCTTTAACCGGTTTGTCCAGAGGTTCATTTATTTCAGGGGACAAATGTAGGAAGGAGCTAGGAGGAATCCGAGCGGAGGAAAAAAAAATCTCCCTCCGTTTCTTTATTCATTATTTCTTTTGGAGCGTGTGGGCGGCTTCTCGTGGAATTTTTCTTCCTGATTAAATACCTTTTAAATGATTAATACTTTATAACAGGTTAACTAAAACAGGCAGTGAAACGTTTTCTACTACGCAAGGGGGCGACAAGGGGAAATTTGCCTCTCCTGTCGTGTAGTGTGTGTATTTTTGGCAAATTCTCTATAAAAAGAAAATATTTATTAAGGAACAAAAAAAAATGTCATTTGCAAAAGGTAAGTGGATGTGCTTTTATTTTTCTGTACGGCTTCAGCTCTGCATGTTGTTGGTTGATTTATTTTTTTCAATAGCTCCCTGTAGTCCTGGCAGCATAAGCGGCGATGGTGGTGGTGACAGAGTTACCATTTGCAAGATTTTGGTGGTGGCACTGGTGTTGATTTGATAGCTGAATTCGGCGGCAGGGCCCTTCCATTCTGTCCTGGCTGGGCTAACTTAGCTGGTTGTTTCTTTTTCGTTTTACTGCAGCACACTCAAACCAGGTTGAGGAGGCTGCGGCTGTATTTGTAGCGAATAATAGACGAGACGGGCTCCCCGGAGGAGGATCGCAATGCTCAAATGTCTCCCCTTCATTTATTTAAGAAAAAAAGGGGGGGGGAAATTGATCTTGTGTGTCCTTTTTGGGAAGGTCGGGTGGATTTTGGCATGGGCTGTTCTCCCGGAGGCTCTGGCAATCTCCTCAGTCTGTGTGTGTACGTGGTGTGAGTTTCAGATTGATTTATTGCGAAACGGGGCTAGCCCACGAGAGGTCATTTCATGAGGAGAAATTACTTTGCATTGCTGTGGCATTTTTTCCTCCTTGGAACTGCTTCTTAAGACGATTTAAAAAAACCCAAACAAACCCATCGCATGTTTCTGCTTTATGCACATAGTAGCTTCAGGTCTGTCAACAAAATAACCCTCCCTATAGTAAGAGTAGTATTGTTAACCCGGTCTTACGTATATGTCTGTCTGTATATATGTGTTATACAAAAGACTTAGTCAAAATTTGGCTTTGAAAACAAGTCGTCTTAACTCTGCATGTGTGCCTAGACATTGCACAACACTTGCTATATAAATGGATCTACTGTTTGCAGTCACCCTGTAACACCTGAATGTGGTGAACTAAAGGGGGAAAGCTACAGCCATTTTCCTCAAATCAGCAGTCTGAGAATTATTGAGACAAGCCACTTTTCACCATGAAGAAACTGCAAAATGTATTTTTTAAGTGTCTTTTAAAATTACTATTGGCATTTCTCAGCCTAGTGCTGGAGGTGGCCATCTTGCAGAAAAGTGGTATCATTTATGAAACTGACAACTTGAGAAACATCTAAAACGATAACCAAGTTTCAGAAACTATTGTAATTGACAATCTAAAACTTTTTTTAAAGAAGTGTTTAAATGTTTTTCTGCTGTTTAAATCAATATTAAAATGCTTGGAGAGTTAGTCTGATGCACTGCTAATGTCAAATGAAATTTTTTGGTATGACAATATCAGCACTAGGCTTAGAAATACATTTGTGTCTAACCTTAAAATCTAAACTTTGGCTATGTTAATAACAAAACTGCTTCTTAGCTTGTGAACTCAGAGTATTAGCCTGAGAAAAATGACTTCATATATTTTATAATGGGTGGAATATCAGCTTACATCCTTAAAACACACGTTGGTTTTAGCAATATAAAAAAGAAAATTGTTCTATTCACTCACTCCTCACAACCATCTTCTTTGAACTAATACAAGTTAGTGTATTAGATAATGCATATTTTTGAAGTCTCATCAAAAGTGCCCTGAACTCCTTACTGCATTTGAAGTTTAGCTGTTCTTTACTTAATTCACATAGGCAGCCTTCATTGTGCATGCCCTATGGAAGCAATCATCTGAATTCATAACACCAAAGGGATTTCAAAGATTCTTAAAAGTAGATATTAGCCACAAGTTTAAGTACACAGGCTGTGTCGGCAAAACTTCATTTCACATATATATATCAACTTTTACCTAGAGTTACTTCTTAACTTGAACCATGACTCCCTCTTGGTGTATTGTATACCAAGATCCAAACCACGGTAAACATTCTCTTTTGGCTGAATTGTGAACCTTTAAAAAACTAAACAAATTGGCACTAGTCACTGTGTACATCATTTTATTGGTCTGTAGCACATACAAGTTTACCTGGCAGCTAAAATAAAGGTCAGTTACATGCAGTAGTTACATTTGGGGATTGCTTAAAAGGATCACAAATGATGATAAAATTTAAAATATACTAGGAATTATGGATAACACAGGCCTTGAATTGGGACTCTCCACTTTTCAACCACTTTTACTAATTTACATGATAAAAAGCATGCATGGTGAGTTGTTTGGGGGTGAGCTTAGTGCTGTATCATAACTAAGGTATTTTAATAAGGTCTCAGCCAGTCAATCTTCAAAACTTAATATTCTCTGGAATTTCCAACCCTTATTGTGACACTTGCCTACGTCCTCATTCATTTGCCACATAGACCACTCCCTTGAACAGTCATTCACTTTTTTTTAATCTCACCCTAATCTGACCTCAGACAACTGTTTAAACACACCATGCCCTTTAAAGTCTGAGGTAGCTGCAAACAACTTGGAAAACAAGAATTCTTTTTCCTCTTGTGTTTTTATGTAACTGGGATGTTTGACAGTGTAGTCTGGGTAAACTGCTTTTGCAATTATCAGATGTTTTTGTGTGCAATCTCATTTTACTCAGTCATGATTATTACCTTTCATTATAGTCCTGAAAAAAATTACTTATCTGTGGCTACTAACTGTATTTAAATAAGCAAGTAAAAGTTTTTTTCCCCCTGTCATTGTTATCACTATGGGGGAGTAGCCATGAGTCTGGGCTAGTAAATTTAACAATTGCTTCTGTTTAGTATTGGATTGTCCATGTGCTTGCAGGATTGAGGTCTAGATATGTGGGTAACTGTAGAATCACAGGAGTAACTCTGATGGCTCTACTTGTATGTAGAGTAACTCTTGTATGTGTTTGTATGATTAGGGCTCTAATTTTCTAGAAATTAAAGTTAGAAATTAATGGCTAGTTATATGCCAAAGAAAATGGATTATTTATTTGTATTGCTGTAGCTCTTAGGAGCCCTAATCATGGACTAGGACTCCATTGTGCTACGTGCTGTACAAACATGGAACAAAAAGACATCATGAAATATGGTAGCAACCACTTCTCCAGCATGAGTAGCGACGTTTATTTTGTTTGTTTCACGCTGCTTTGGGCAGTGGTGCATCAGATACATGAATGCAATTCTTTGTGGGATGGTTTTAGAGACATAGGAAATTGACATTCTCTTACTCACTCTAAATACTATTAGGCTCTTAAACTTAGTAACAATGGGAGAAATCTTTTGTCTTGCAATTAAATATATTTAAAGCAATAGAACATACAGGCTCTCTTATTTTCTTGTAGTATTCTGTACATTTAAACAACATTCTTCTGATAATTCCATTATTTTTGATTAAATAACACAAGGTAATAAACTTTAACGACCATTTGGCAGAAAATATAGGATTGTGGCATTTATTTGGCAAAGCATTTAAGCATGTACATAGTCACAAATAAAGATCTAAATCTTCATCTGAATGAATAACTACATACATTTTCCTTAAGCAAGTGCACTTATGCATCCAATTACCAAAAAAATTCTTTGATGCTGCATGATATGTATATACACTACTTTAGAAAGACCTGCCATTTGTTGCAAAAAATCTCAGCGTTCATTTATAGATTGATATTAATGCAGTGGAGCTAAATTTCACATAACTATTTCTCTTAACTCTGCACTCTTGAGGAGTCCTTGCCATTTCACTTGTAGTTTCTTACCAGACTTGATTAACTTAAGTCGAATCCAGTTTTCAACCTATATTTGTCTTTTCAACACACTGTTGCAATTTTTTCTTTTTGATAAGAATACTAATAGGCTACATTTTAAAAATAAGTAACTTTTCCATTTCCATAACTTTTGTTTGTAAGTATGATTTTTTTTTACACTATTTGGCTACGTCTGCACTTACTCTTCCTACTCTCCCACCCAAGAAAAAACAAAAACAAAAAACATTACCACTACCATACTTTAAAATTCTAATCTGGACAAGGCGAGTTGTAATTTTGATACTTATTTGCTACTTGAGGTAAAGCCTAGGGTTTACCTGACCAGCAAACATGCTAAAACTGTGTCTACATTAGGATTTTAATGTTTGTTTTTTTTAAAAAAAACAATAAACACCTCTTAGTGAATGAAGACAAAGCCTTCAAGATCAGTGGTTTTGGCTGCCTGGAGTTAGAATGAAGAAGAGCTATGTAGGTCGACTCTGCTAATTTCCATACTTCATAGGTTGCACATGCACAAAGCAACAGGTTCACCTAACCTCTTAGCAAAAATTTAATAGTCTAGTACTGTAGTGAGGTCTCATTCTATAAGAGTAATTACATTTTAATAATACATTAAAAACACTTACTAGAAATATTATTACAGATAACAAAATCAGTCACAAAATGTAAGTTTTATTCCCTTCCATGCGAAGTCATTAAAGTGACTTGCAATGCATCTCCCATTCAACGTGAATTAACAAAGTTTTCAACATAAATGGCAGGTGGGGCAAGTTAACTTGCTTTTTCAGTGTAGTTAGTATTTCACAATAATAGTTCTCACATCTTGGGTAATTTGGTAATTGCGCTGTTTCTTCTGATATGTGGTCCTGAGTTGTTGCTGTATTTGGGAACATAGGTTGCAATTTGTATCAAAGATTGCAAAGACTTACAAAGTGTGTTTCATTTTGGGATGCTGCTTAAACTTCTGTAAAGGAACCTACTACATCAACTCAAACGGTGAATGGAAAAACAGCACTTTCAGTTGTTTTAAAAAAGTAGTAAACTGTTGACAATTTTATTGTAGGAATAAATACCAGAATTTCTCTTAAGAACTGTACATACATTTGAAAATGATTAAAAAGGGAAAATGTAGTTAACGGGTTTTAAGAAGTTATTTTTCTTTTTCTAGACAATTAAACATTGTTTTTAGTTATTAGGAATTGTAGTAGGTATCTCGGATTTACATTTCCCCTGTGTTGCTCCACAGCATGTGCATTGTAGCATTCTTTCTTTTTCTCTACCTGCAAGATAGTGCAGTCAGGAAAATGGCTACTGTGAGTTTCCCAGCCATGATTAGACAGTCATTGAATTTTGACACAATTTTGATTTGTATAAACAATTTCACTAATAAAATAAATGTGCCTCTGGCATTATTACAAAAATATTTCAGTGGAATATTATTTTAACTTAATGACTGTTCTATATAAACTTTTAAGCATAGCTTCCTATTTGAATAATCTTTGTAAATACAACTCACTTCATTTGAAGCAGCTTTTTCCTTTTCTCATTATACAACTGTTCAGTATGTTTCAAAATCCAAGTTATATTTGGCAATAGATTTTCTCTGTTGCAGAGCAGTGACTGCTTAAGGGAATCAGCAGAAATTAAATTAACCAAAGTCTTCTGAGATTACACTCATTCTAGATGCTTGCTTTGGTAACAGTGAAAGTAGTAGTGACTATTTTCCGATTTCCCCTTTGGCATAGTATGGACCAATATTTACAGACTTTATTGATCCTTTATTTACGTTATCTCTATAATATGAATAATCAGCTTTCAGCAGCAAAGTGCATGCTGAAGTGATAGGCAAACTAATACTTTAGGTTGCTTAGTAATTGAAATGTATATATTACAGTATTAAAATGCTCATGATAAAGGCAGGTTAGACAGACAGATTCAGGTAGTCCTCAGTAAGTTCCAGGAAACTTCATTGTCTAGGGCCCGATCTACACTTACCTTCGGGATTTGGTGGCAGTCAATGGGAGATACACAAGTGACGTAAATCACTTGTGTATCTCCCGTCGACTTCGCTGCATCTCTTCCGTGCGGCGTCCAGACTCCGCTGCGTTCCCTTCCAAACCACGCTATGCCACTTATCCGAGGTGGTTTTCCTGCGTTGATTGCTGGATTGACTGAGCGGGTCTGCACAGACCACTCACTTGATCCAGAGCAATCGATCTGATGGTGGTGAATTTGCCACTGTCAGTGTGGACCCAGCCTTGATAACTAAAACATGTTTTTTTAATCTTTGTTCAAACAAGTTAATCTTTATAAAATGCACACTGTGTGGAAAACAATAAACATGTGTTGCTGAAGAGCATTATTAAATTTTCTTTCCTGTTCTAGTACAGTATTGTGATGCAATTGAATGAGTCCAAAAGTGTTTCTTCACAGAAATTTGTATCTAGATCGTGGGTCTTCCACAATTTTATTTATTGAAATTATTCTTGTTTTTCCATGCTTTCTGTTCTCCTCCAAACTACTTGGTATTTATACTTAAGAGATTTTTAATGGACAGCTTGTATTTTTCTGGGTACATTAGCAGAACTACAAAACAAGTCTGGATTACATGTTTGTTTAAAAAAAAAAAATAACCTAACAGTCACCTTGGAGGTTAGCCAGGGCATGATTTTTCCCATCCTTAATCTTATTTATTTTTTTTTTTTAAAGATTTTAGCAAAGCAATGTCTCAAGCTGGCACTTCCCAGTTTCAAGAAGTCATTCGACAAGAGCTGGAATATTCAATGAAAGTGGAACTTGACAAAATACTTGCAACTGCACCTCAGAATGAGCTAGAGGTAAGAATTGCAAAAGATGTAACTCTGAAAATGCTTCCATATAACTTCTCTTGTTTAAATGAATATTATGGAAAGAGGGACTGGCAAAAATTCATAATAGGGAAGAGATAGATGATACAAGATAGGAAGAAGGGGAAGAGAGATGATGCTTAGTTTAAGGGTTGGATGTGAAGGACTTGTGCTCAAGGTTTTGGCCGCCAAGCTAATGCATTATTGAATTGGTAGCTGGAAACATTCACAAATAAAACCTTTTTCTCCATACCTTTTCCCCTCTCCTGCTTCACAGTTTAAAAAAGCATGTCTCCAATAGACACAATCAGACTGACCCTGTTCTGGTAAATTTTTAAAATAATATAATTCATAATAAACTAACCAGTAGTGTAACTTGCTAGATGTTCCATACTGGATGTAAAATGGAAATTTCAATGGAAAGAATGAATAATTTGAATAAAAACCTGAAGATATGTTCAGGTTGAAATATTTTCTCTCCCCAATCAAATTGAAACTGAAATTATAAAAATAGGAAAATGGTTTATAATAGTCCATATAAACACATCCCAGAATAAAATGTTAATTTAGCTTGGAAAATTTAATCACTTCTCATGCTGCTTGGAATAGGGTTATTACCAAAATTACTCTGAAATATTTTAAAACTGAGCCAATTTGAGAAGAGAACAGAAGTAGAGTAATAAAGAGTCAAGCTCTTGCAATGTGACAAAGTAGTTAGGGCAAAGACCTTCTTATTCAGTGATTGTTTTAACCATTTGACTGAAACTGAAAACTTTAGCAAGACTCACAAAGCTGTCTATTCTCTGAAATTTGTGAGGAAAACTTTGTAGTCTTTCCCTCACTGCTTTTTTGTATGGATCTTCTGTGAAAAGGACAATGTGCTTGGTATGTGACTGCAGTTGCATAGTCAGACTAATATGATCCGTACTTCTAGAACGTGCTGTGATTTTTTTGTAATCTTGAGAAAGGTAGGGTTAGGCCTGGGGACCCTATGTAGAGGAGAGATTTCCAAGGAAAATGTAGGTTATTGAAGGAAATGATTCTGGTGACTCAGAGGGTTGCCATCCTACCTCTGAGTTATTACAGAACTTTTCACCATTTCTGGTTATTAAAGATCCTACATGCCCAGAGAAATAGGAACATTATCCCTTCAGGTCCTGAACAAACTCTAATTTAGGTAATTATATATTGGCCAACATTTTCAGATAAGTATCCTGATTTTTTTGGTAGGACCTGCAGGTACTCAGCATAACTTACTTGAGTGAGAGTTAGTACTTCTGAAAGTTAGGCCACTCTTTTAGGACCTGAACTCTAGGCACTTCGATTAAAAAATTTTGGCCATTTTCCCCCCACCTAAATTCTCCTTGCAGTTTCAACTGGATAAGGTATTCTGTGCTTCTAAGGTGTTATGCAGTATTGCTATGTTTCACCCCAAAGTTGGCAGCATTTAAATGTTGGATGAAGTGATTCTTATGAATGGATTGTACATCAGGTTTGTAAAATGCTTTTGTGATGAGTCATACATAAATACAAAATACCATTATTCATAAAACTCATCCACTCTCTTCCCCTCTTTTAGCACACTAAAAAAGACCTTGAAGGATTTAAGAAGCTATTCCACAGATTCTTGCAAGAAAAAGGACCTTCTGTGGACTGGGGGAAGATTCAGAGACCCCCAGAGGATTCTGTAAGTTGCAATAAAATGACAAAAATCTAGCCAAAGGGATCTTAAAATTAGTGATCACTGCTTGCATTGAAATATATTGTCAACAATACAAAGCACATAATTGGCATGTTTAAGATAAAGTGGGACAACACTTTAAATAAGTCTTTATTGCAGAGACAACTAAAGCATGAGCATATGTTAAACAGGTCCTGTTTAACGTGTATGTAAGTTCTCCCCTACTTTTCTTGTTAACTGTTCCATTACTTAAAGAAAATGGTGATAAACACAACTTTGTTGTTTGATTTGATGCTCTGCAAAGAAAGGTAATTTGTGGTGTCGGGAGTATGTAAGACACCCACTGTCTCCATCCCACCTCTCCCACAAATGAAGACATGTAACTCCCACATAAGGTTGTGTCTGATGATCAGTTTTTACTATTTTAAAAGAGATACATGGTAAGTGGGCTGGATTTTAGAGCTCAGAACTTTTTTTTTGCTGTAATATCGTTTATATAAAATCAGGGCATTAGGATACAGTTCATGTTGTTCAAAGTGTACAATTTCACTGCAGTATTGTCTATAGCAGAAAAAAATGTGACCTTTTGAAGTGAGAGGATATCAGGAAAAACAGTAGATTTTTCCCACAAGTGTTTCGGTAAAGGTAAACATTGTTCACCGCACCAAACCTTGTTTTTAATCAATTCATCT
>ML675614.1:17070198-17107156 GCA_007922155.1 Mesoclemmys tuberculata | reverse complement strand
AAGATCCACTTTGCAACTGAAAAGCAGCCTGTTCAGCTGCCTGCAGAATAGATGCTGATCTCCAAAAAGGTGCTGAAAAATGATGAAGTCTTGCAGCAAGTCTAAGGTCTGGTCTACACTAGGAAATTAGGTCAGTATAACTATGTTGCTTGGGTGTGAAAAATCCATGCCCCTAAATGACATAGTTAAACTGACCTATCCCACAGTATAGCCCGTGCTAGGCTGGTGGGAGAATTCTCCTGTCAACCTAGCTACTGCTTCTCAAGGAGGTGGAATATCTGTACCAATGGGAGAACCTCTCCCATTGGCATAGGTAGTGTCTTTACTGAAGTGCTACACTAGTGCATCTCTGTCACCACTGAATTTTGAGTGTAGACAAGCCTTAAGTTTCTTCCAAATCTAGTTGTCGTAATTTTAAGATTATTTTCATGATCTAAGGACTTCGTAACTCATCCAGAGGTTATGAGTATATAACAGAATTGGATGGGTGAAGTTCTGTGGCCTGCCATGTGCAAGATGTCAGATTAAATCACAATGGTCCCTTCTGGTTGATAAGATTGTCCTACTTTGGTATTGTGTAAAGTCTCTTGAGTGGAAGGAAAATGTATCTCCACTATTGCCCCATGTAACATTACTGTAGAAAAATAGCTTTCCACAGTGTAGAGGCCAATCCCAATATGATGATTCCTCAGTTTGAGTCTGGTGTGATTTCTGGAGCCTATTATACAATAAAATGTGAATTCAGCAATATCTCAGTCACTGCTGAATACTATAACAGTTAGATGGCTGATATAAATTGCAGTGTCTATTCTCAAAGCACAAATAAAAGGGTCATTTTAGGTCATGGCTGAAAGGAGCCTGTATTGGGGGGAAAATGAGTATCTCATCTGTCTTCTGCTACACTGGTTCTTTATCTGGAACCTAAACTTCCTTCAGCCGTACAGCCCATCCATGTGATCTATGATCACTTTTTTCTTTTATAGTATCATTCCATAGCTCTACATCATCATGCCACCTAGATTATTCATGTGCCTTGTTCAAAAGGCAAAGATGTCATCCCATTACTTACCAAGAACTCTGAATTAAACCATCCCACTTACTTGACAAATACTATTGAGGTAAATGAACTGCTTGGAAAAAAAAATCCTCCTTCATGTTCCTACAATGTAATTATTCTTAGTTAAATAAATTTCTCTCTGATGTTAGGAATGTACTGTTATGGTATAATCATTATACCTTATTGCTTCAATTAGCTTTATTTTTTCCACAAGGTTCATTTGGAACTTGTATGATGCATATAACTTCATTCCAATATTTTTCTTGCATATGAAAAAAGGTAAAGCAACCTCATTTTACTCCTTGACATGCATTTTCTATGTTTGTATCTAAGGAAAAAAAATCTTATAAAAATTGTGTATAAGTATCTTGCATTAAGTTTGGTACTAAAAGTTAAAAAAAAACAATTTCTGTCACAACAAAGAAGAGCTGAAGCTTTTACAGATGATAACATATTGAATTATGCAGTGCTGCATAACATAGTTCCTTTAAAATGATTCTCAAATACTATACTGCCATGACAGTTACCTGTACATACATTGTCATTTGGCAATATTTTAATCATAACTGCACATTAATACTTTGTGTAAATTTGAATTCTTAAGTTTGTCAAAAGCAAGTTTGCTGAGATCTGATATCTGTATGACAGGAGAGCTGACATTCTTGACTTTGTCCCTTAAGTAATGTGTCCAAGTCCCAAATGAAAGTAGTATTAATAATCAGGAGGGTATTAAAGTAATAACAAGAAAATGGTAAACAAAGGGAAGATATGAGCACTTAGCACAATCAAGATGTTGAGAACAAAATTAATTAAGGAACCAGAGGACATGAAGAGAAGAAATTCTTTGATTGCGTATGTGCCAGTGCTAGCAGCCTGGGTAACAAACAGGAGGAATTGGAATCGCTCATCTGTGAGCATACATTTGATCTAGTTAGTATTACTGAAACCTGGTGGGATGGTAAAAATCAATGCTTATAACCTATGGAGGAAGGATTGAGCAGGCAAAAGGAGAGGGGGAGTGACTCTGTCAAAGATGGCTTTACGTGTTACTGAGTCACTGATAACTTGGAAGAAAATTATCTTGAGTGCTTATGAATAAATGTTCTAACAGAAAGCACAAGATGGGTATTAATGGGGGGGTCAGACCACCAAACCACACTAAGGAACAGGGTGATAGGTGCATAAGGAGCCAATCTCCAATGTGAAGGAAAAATGGCTGCATGATCATGGGGCACTTCAATTTGAGTGAAGTGCTGGATGTCACATGTTACTGGTACTAAAACATCTCTGAAATTTCTAAATATTATAGATGACA
The DNA here is from genome assembly GCA_007922155.1 of Mesoclemmys tuberculata. Taxonomy (NCBI): domain Eukaryota; kingdom Metazoa; phylum Chordata; order Testudines; family Chelidae; genus Mesoclemmys; species Mesoclemmys tuberculata. Next base: position 17,104,784 of record ML675614.1, on the reverse strand, counting down.
ATTTCTTAACTCAAAAAGTGTTGTATCCAACACAGGGGAATTCTACATTAGACTTCATCTTGACAGAGAAAGAGGAAATGAACGGAGAATTAAGTGTTTAGTAATTTAGGTAAAAGTGATCATGACCTGATCACATTTTTAATTTGCAAACAGAATAAAGTCCAGACCAGTTATATATATTTGGTGGTTTAAAAGGGCCAATTTCACAAAGCTGGAAATAACTATGAGTCAAATTAACTGGGAGGAAGGATTTAATCAGAAAAATATGAATAATTGGAAATTGTTTAAGAACAGTCTACTAGATGCCTCAAAAGCCATAAGTAAGGAAGAAAGCCATATTGGTTAAAACATGGATATGGTTTAGAGTGCAAGTGGAGGCAGCTATAAAAAAAATAAATGGAAGAAAAGGGAAGTAGAGTAATGAATATAAATCAGAAGCTAGGAATTGTAGCAAACTGATAAGAGAAGCAAACGGACATTAGACGTCTATAGGCAGCAGAGTTAAGACAATAAGGAGTTTTTAAATATATAAGGAACAAAAAGAATCCTAACTATGATATTGTTCCATTTCTAGATAGAAATGGTAGAATTCTCAATAATAAAGGAAAAAAGGCAAAGTGTTCAATAAATTTATGTTCTGTGTTTGTTACTAAAAGTTACTAAAAACTTTGAATTCTCTGTTCAGTTCCTCTTTCTCTTCACTTTTTCTATTCCACAAATATCTCAGGAAGATGTTAAACAGCAGCTACTAAAGTTAGACATTTTAAAATCATCAGGTCTGGAAAACTTTTATCCAAGAGTTTTCTGTCCCAGGAGCTCACTGGACTGTTAACGTTGATTAGGAAGTTCCTGAAGATTGGAAGAAAGTGAATGTTGGGCCAATATATAAAGAGCATATATGGGATAATTCGGGTAGCTAAAGAACTGTCAATCTGAAACCAATCCCGAGCAAAATAATGGAATGGCTGATATGGGACTTGATGAATAAAGAATTAAAGGAGGGTAACATTAATGTCAATCAACATTGGTTTATGGAAACTAGATCTTGTCAAACTACCTTGATATCTTTTATTTGATATGATTACAAGTTTGGTTGATAAAGGTAATAGTGTTGATGTAACAGACTTAGATTTCTGTAAGGCATTTGAATTGGTACCACATGACTGATTAAAAAGCTAGAATGATATAAAATTAACACAGCACACATTAAATGGATTAAAAAGTGGCTGACTGATAGGTCTCAAAATGTGGGGGGAACCACCAATGAATGGGTATGTTTCCAGTGCAGTCCTGCAGGTGTCAGTTTTTGGCCTTATGCTTTTTTTAACATTTTTATCAATGACCTGGAAGAAAATATAAAATTATTACAGAAAAAGTTTGGTGATGACACACACACTTTGGGAGAAGCAGTAAAGGAGGACAGATCACTGATACGGAGAGATCTGGATGCAAGCAAACAGTGTGTGTTTTAATATGGCTAAATATATACATCTAGGAACACACAATGTAGGCCATACTTACAGGATGAGATTCTATTCTGGAAATCAGTGACTCTGAAAAAGATGTGGGAGTCATAGTGGATAACAGCTGAAGATGAGCTCCCAGTGCAATGCTGTGGTCAAAAAGGATGAATGCAGTCTTTGGATGCATAAATAGGGAAATCTTGGGTAGGAGTAGAGAGATTATTTTACTTCTGTATTTGGCTCAAGTGCAACTGTTGCTGGAATACTTTGTCCAGTTCTGGGGTCCACAGTTCAAGAAAGATGCTGATAAATAGGAGAGGGTTCAGAGAAGAGCCATGAGAATGATTAAAAGATTAGAAAACCCACCATATGGTGATAGATTCAAGGAGCTCAGTCTATTTAGTTTAACAAAGAGAAGGTTAAGGGGTGACTTGATTGCCGTCTACAAATACCTACATTGGGAAAAAATAGTAATAATGGGCTCTTCTGTCTAGCAGAGAAAGGTATAATCTGATCTATTATCCATATTGGCTGGAAGTTGAATTCAGATGACCGGAAATATGGCCTACATTTTTAAATTAGGGTAATTAATCATTGCAACAGTTTGCCAAAGGTCTTGATGGTTTCTCCATCACTGCCAATTTTAAAATCAAGATTGGATGTTTTTCTAAAAGATCTGCCCTAGGAATTATCTTGGGGCTGTTTTATGACCTCCTGCAGAACAAGGCCAGACTAGATGATAATGGTCCTTTCTGACCTTGGAATCTGTGAAGACTTGGGGTCATCCAGTGCTAACTGTACGTGCTAATAATGCTATGTGATAGTTGCCCTCCTTGGGATAAAATGGATCACATAGATCTTTTGTGTTGATATGTGGTGGGCTAAGCGGAATTTAAATCTCTCAGCACTTGCAAAAAGACAGGTGGTAAACTATGTATCCTGGCTTTCTAAATTGCAGGTTCTGCTATCCATGGCTGTGAGAGCCATAGTTAAGGTTGTGACTAACTTTATGTCCAATCTGTATTTTAAACACACACAGACCCCATATCCCAGTTTTTGCCAAAGCTGCTTATGTAGAGGATATTATGGCAGAGGCTGTCTTTTTGGAAAGTTTGCTGAAAATCTGACAAAGCAGTAGTTAATGACAGTTTGTAAAATCAGAAGCACTCAGTTTCTTAAATTCCTGACATTTCACTTGGGAATGTTGTATCTCAAACACTTTGACCTCAAAATTTCAAATATAGTTTATTGTTGTAACCCTAATGAGAACTGATGCCTTTGATTATTGTTGGAATCAATTTGGTATGTGGTCACTTTAAACCCATGAGAACTCTGGCATTTATAATCTTGACCCATATTTGGTGGAGCTCAAGATGTGCACAGCTGGAAAACTTGAGTGCATGGGTTTTTAAATGACTTAAAAGCCTGGGCATAATTCAAATTTCATATGCCTTTGTGGTGGTTTAATTTCTCTGGCTACTTGGATGAGTTTTGAAACTCACCAAAAGAGTAGAGCTGTGACAACAAGGAAGCTCTGTAAAAATGGCATTTCAGTGAGACCTTCTGCTTAATGGCATATCTGAGCTTAATGGGCAGAACTTCTAATTGAGCTTCTATGTACTGCCAAGCCAGGGCAACTGATTGGTTGCTCAGGAGTTTTGTTTGCCTAATTGGGTCTTGTGTTCCCTCTGCCAAGGCGTCTGGAACACTCCATAACTCTGCGTTATAAAAATACAGCAAAAAAAATCATTACACTTTCAAAATGGATGATTATAGCTTTATAATAAACTCCCAGGGGTGAGGAGGCATTAAAAACATGGAAGGCAGGAACGAAACAATACCAATTTTGGGAAAAATTAACATCCTCAGGCCACAACAGTAAAGGTCACTGATTTTGGATGAGATGCATAAAAAGCTTTTTCCTAAAGTTCTGTGAGAAGGCTCCAGTATTACTGCTAGGACCTATCCCTATCCTGAGCCTAAAGGATGAAGAGGATCCACTAAAGGTTAGTTTAACTCTTTTTAGGGAGCCAAAGTAAAGAATAGAGGAAGGATGTAACTTAATCTTACTTGAGTAAGTGTGCCGCTTCTTTCTGCATAAATTGCAAGTGGTGGAAAAGGCCTGCTGGAAAATCTACTGGGAAGGAATTGGAGTAATGGAGTCCTGAAGTGGTATGTTGATTGGTGAGGTCACTTGGGGTGTGAGGGGAGCAGCCTGTATGGATTTTGATAAGGGTATGACTGAATGTGAAAAAGATTCTTAAACTTGCCTGCTACTTGGATTCATCTCAGTAAATTGAGTTATGAAGGAAAAGAGCCAAAAGCAAGTTTCAGGCTGAGGACAAGATAAGTCTATTGTATCCCTCTGGTGCTATGACTTAAGTAGTCCTCTACAGTCAAGTCCTTAACACATTATTATGCCCTATTTTAAAAAAATTATCTCAATATCTTGTGTACGTATTGACTAAGATGGGTTGCTGTGTTCCTTTCTATTCTGCCTGTGATGCCAATGTCCATGCTCCTATTGTCTCCCACAACTATCTCTACGCCTTCATCCAGATTGTTCCTTGTGCTTGGAACATACTTGTATAATCTATTAGTCATACTCCAAGCCACACCTCATTCACGGCACTCCTAAAGAACTCACATCTGCATTGTCTATAAAAAATGAATGTAGCTTAACTTTCCCCTTCCGCCCCCTCCCCAAAATCCTGCATTGCCAAGATGTATTTCTAAAAATGAGTAACACTAATCTTATTTCTGCAAGCCATGTCCTTCCTTGTCCCATCTGTTTCTGAAGTTTGTCTCTGTCTTCATTTGTTGGTCATGTCCAGTGTTTAGAATGTAAGCTTCTTAGAGCAGGAATTGATTTCCTATGCATTTCAGTGAAGCACTTAGCAAGCCCATGGGTTGGTAATAGGATAGTTCTTTTAGGTACTGCGTATAAGAGCTGACCATCTCCTGAGCATGAATGGAGTTGCTAAAAGATAGTTCAGATTCACCTCTTAGGTCCTGAGCCTGCAAAGACCTATTTCCATGTTTGAATTTGAATTCAGTGGGACTAACTGTGCTTAAAGTTAAGCACGTGCATAACTGTGCACAAATTAAGCACATACTTTTCAGGATCAGAGCCTTAGTTATCAAATTGCCCACCCATTGTCTACTATGTTAAGAAGCTGAAATAGCCAGCAAGGCCAAATGATCTGAAGTTATAAAAATGTGCATGTCACAACTGTTATTGGTCTGACGCTGCAGTGTACATCTAAATAGAAGACTTGGGTGAAATTGGTTACTTCAGAGGGGCCCAGGTCTCACTCCCTGCCTTCTGAGTAAACAACTTTTAAATGTGAAATTCAAAATAGGAAAGGGTGGTTCTTTCTTTAAAAAAGCAAATTCTTCTCCATTATAACCTGGTTGTCTGTTGAAACTGAGTCTTCTTTTGAAGAGCTAGATTGAGAGTTGCAAAGAAATATAGTGAAATTTGAAGGATGAAGTCGCTCTTTGGTTTCAAGGCAGTGTATGAACAGATACTATATTTAAACTCTTAAGCTTTCCTAGATATAGTGGCTGTTAAACTTGCTGATCTTTGCTTTCTGTAAATAGGTGAATAAAGGAAAAATTGGTACAGTTTCAAGGGTGACCACTGTACATGAGCAGAAAACCCACTATGTTAAAGGTAGGGAAAGATCACTCTGTGTAAAAGTTTAAATACACTTTACACCAAAACTGATAACGTAGCAGTTTCAAAACTAAAATTAAACTTAAAGCATCTTTTCTTAAAAATAATAATAAAAAAAAACCCAGTCACCTGAGAAAAGGGAGCAACCTACTACTATGACACTTGGATAAACTGAATTCAGAGTTTACCTTTTTGAGATAAAGATTTGTGTGTCAGGGAAGGCAGGAGACTGAGTGAAATGTCCTAAAGGATACAAGTCATTTAGATAGGAATTGCAGAAAGCGGAGATGTCTCTTTCTGCCTCCCCTAAGCGCACATTCCAAATCAGGTAGCTCTCTTCAATCTTTCTGCTTTGGTATATAAATGCCCTCTTATCTGTATCAGCCACTCATGATTTTTTGTCAAATCCATTCTTGCAACCTTCAGGATTCTCTACCATCTGTAGCTTATTCAAATACATCCTGCATGCAGTTAAGTTACCATATCCTGTGTCCTGACTCTTCCATTTAATCTGTGCATTTGCTCTTGAAAATATAGCAGAATAGATGGACTGTGGATAGAATAAATTTGCTACGAACAGATGGTATTCCTGAACAGCTGTGCATTTGAAATAGCCTAGGGGGACTGCTATCAGGGATAAAGATCTTGTTCTGTCCATGGATTGGCATGTTAATGTTTTGGAAACCTGCTCATAACACAGACCCTTGCAAGGATCTTACTTATACCACCGTGCTCACAGATAACGTTGCTAAAGGATTTCCCTCAACATACACTCTTAATAGAATCCAAGTATATTGGTGTAGTTTCTCCAGTTTTGTCCCTTCTCTGCTCAACAGAAGAGACCTTATCCACACCATGCAACTGTTTTCTGGCCAACCCTTGTGGTTTTCTCCCAGTGTTGGGATGCTCTGGTCATGGGCTTTGATACCTGTAGCCAACTCAGACTTTCCGCAAAAGTGATTGGAACCTCCATTAGTTTTAGATTGTGCAGTGTTCATATAATCATCCTGTGGTAATGGGAGGGGTAGCACTCTGCCATGCAGGGGTCAAAGCATTAAAAACACATTGCAGAGGGAGTGCAGAGCACTCTGATGTCCCACTCAAGCACATGCATGATGAGGGAAGGGTGGAGGTTGGGCTATTACTTCAGACCATACTGAGGTCCTATCTTTAGCTAGCTTTGAACTCTTCTCTGGAGGAGGTGGAGATTTGAGAGAGAGAGAGAGAATGCTAATATGCTAGTTATGTGATTCCCACGGCTTCCGAGTAGGGATGTAAAAGTTCATTTAATTAATCCATTTAAACGTGTGTGGGGCTAGGCTGGGCTCCTCCCCACTGAGTGAGAGCTGTCCAGCTGCAGCTCTGCGTGTGGGGGGGAGGAGGGAGCTATGCTGGGCTCCATGGGGAGGCGCCAAGCCCAGCGTGGTTCCCTCCAGGCGCACACTTACTGACCTGCAGCTGCGCAGCTCTTGCTTGGGAATCTGCACTGGGCTTGGTGCTCCCTCCCCCCCGGAGGGCAACATTTAAACTAATTAGTAAACGATAAGACCACTGCTTACCATTTAAATGTTTAGCCACTTACATCTCTACTTCCAAGGTGATAGCAATCTCTGGACTTTGCCATTCTGTATGAAATGAATTTGGGGGAAGGGGAACAATGTATTTCAGTTCATTCCCTCCACAAATCTGAATCCTGACTGCTTTTGGCTGCTCATTTGTCCCCTTTGAAGGTCATCCTTATGGGACGATCTAGCTCTGAGGTGTGTGCTGGGGAGGAGAGTGTCTGGTTTCTTGAAAAGCCAGAGATAACGGAAAATCTGCCAGGGGAAAAAGAGGAAGGGGATTTTTAATAATACTGGTATAATGTGTGAAACTTGTTTTACGACAGGCTTATGCACGTTTTGCTTCAAACCTACTGTGAAGCATCTGCTCACTGTTATAGAAAGGATACTGGAGTAGATGAACCACTGGTCTGATACAGTATAGTAATTCTTAAGGACAAGCATCCTCCCAGTACCAGAGGATGATAATATGAAAACTGCACAGTTGAAACTAACAGAGGTTACGATCCCTTTTGGAGAAAGTATGAGTTGGCGACAGTTATCTAAGCCCAGGACCAGAGCGTCCCACAGTTGGGAGAAAACCACAAGGGTTGGCCAGAAAGCAGTTGCATGGCATGGACAAGGTCTCTTCTGTTGAGTAGAGAATGGCCAAAGCGAAGGGCCAAAGCTTGGCTTGACTTATGAAAACTAGGCATTATTAGTACAAATGGCAATATTTTGGAGTCCAAAGACTTGTTTATAACCCTTTCCTCCCAACAAATGGATCACTTGTAGTGATTCCTTCATTTGACCAGGATGGCTAGATAGCACTTTTCCTTAAATCTCATTCTAACGTACCCAAATTCTCTTTTCCTTGGAAATATAACTGCAGTAAATGAGTAACCATGCTTGGCATTCAGACGCTCTGCTCTACCTTGACCCAAAGCCATAAGCTTGTGCAGGAGTTACTGGGTAAAATTCTATAGCTTTCAAAATCTATAAAAGTTCTCCTCTCCTGCTGGACTCAAATATCTTTGCCACAAAGAACACCTTACACTGCTCCACATAAGCCAACAAAGAGTGTATGTGATGTCTTATTTAAATATAAATATGAAATAACGCAATATGACTGTGTAATTGTTTTCTCCATCATTCATTCCCTGAGTAGCTGTGTTTAACTTCGGTGCGGATTTAAAATGCTGTCTTTTACCAGATACTTTAAATTGAGCTGTCTGTAGCTTTTTAAAAAAATGTTTTTTAAAAAGAAAATGGAAAAAAAGAAGTCCTTGTATGGGACTTCTAACAGACTCTTACTTCTCTGCACCTCTCTTCCTGGGATAAATGAGTGTCTCTTTCTAGGCTATAAATAAAACAACTCTACAGAACTTGAAAGCCTCTTATGTGTTAACTTTAGTTGAATAGCCCTAGGTATTGCCAGTTACATTCCTGTTGATGAAAAACTGTACTGTTACTCTGCAACATAAAGTATTTGTACGGGCAATATGAAAAGGCCCTTTTTATTTTTGTTTGTTCTTGGAGCTGACTCTTTCATGGAGACTTGATAGTGACACTATTATACTAGGCTGATCTAGGGAAATTTCCTTGCTTTGGCCTCCTGCAGCCCTCGGTGTTTGGTGCTTATAGCTGAGTTGGATTGGAATCCAGGATAAATTCCAGATTACCAGCATTTGAGTCTTTGTTGTAACTTCTGGATCACATGATGATAGTCTAGGATTGTGTGTGTTTTAAAATGAGTTTGCCCCACACCTGTGGGAGAAGAGTCAATTAGGTCCTCTGAATTTCTCAGAGTTCTCCAAAAGCCTCACTGAGTGAGGAGGGGTGCGTTCTGAAGACCCCACTGATGTAAAGGTCCCAGTCTCCCCCTCCGTGGCACGTGACTTCCTTAGAAGCCAAGCTATGATTGGCTAGAATGTCTGTCTGTATTTTCCCATCCTCCCCCACTGCCATTTCTGGGGAGAGAAGGGGAAAGAAAGAGCAGAAGTTCTGTAGGGGAATTAGTGCTGTTTTGAGCCTGCTTCCACTCCCTTTGCTATCCTTAAGGAGAGTGAAGCATCAGGGTTAATGAATGGGATTTTATTTGATGCTATGGAAAATGAATTTGAGTACATAACAGTATTTTTAAAACTATTAGAACATAGTGCGCACATTCTTTTTAGACAGCTTACCTATCACTTTCCTTGTATGTTTACTCCCTTTTCCAACTACTGACTTAGTATAGGAACAGATGTTGTCATCTATTAACTAATTTCTGATATTGATACTATGCACAAAAATTTAAGCTGTTGCTAGACTTTCCAGAGTACTAAGTATGTGCTTTTAGGTTCAATATCTATATAAATGCCTGTCATTGAGACAGTTTAACACCCCCCCCCCCAAATTTGGCATAAATCTTTACTAGACAATGGTGTAGAAAGAAAGTATTAGATTTGTTTAACTCTGTTATAGGACATAATACAAAGATGGGTTCATTCTTCTGGTTAAATGTACCGTTTCATGGTTCCATTGTAGCTTACAGAGTTCATTAATTTATTGTAGCAGTGTGAAATCTTGGATTATAGTAATGTAAATCAGAATGCTATGAGTAGGGGAAATGCTGCTGTGGCATACATGTAAAGGACTTGTTTTGAATGACAAGTTTGAATGTTCAGCTTGTGATTTTATTTACAACCTTCTTGTAGAGACAGCTGAAATAATCAGTTTGTCTAAATGTTTTATTTACGGCAGTGTACCTAAAGTCTGAAGCTTTGTCACTTAAGATTCAGGGGTATGAATATTTTAATCTTTACATTACATAAATATCATTTAGGAAGCTCTGCTACATAAGCATTTAATTTAGTGTCTCCAACTTTCTTGGAGGAATCTTGCTGAAGATCCATTGGTCTTATATTTAAATACCAGAAATAAACAGTTGTGGAATAACCGAGAGAAGGTCTAGAAGTGTATGCTGCTGGTTCATCTAAGGAACAATTCTGTTTTCTCTATCATATAGAATGTGACTAGCTTCTGAAGACCTATTTTTTAAATAACAAAATTAGATGCATGATCTCTTTGTATTGCTAGGTAGAGGATCTTATTTGGGCCCTGTTACTTCCTGGTATAAGGAGGCCTGAGTAGCAATTCTTCTTGTGACTTTCATTGCAATCAGCATTCAATTTGACTAGCAAATTTAAGACTTCACTTTGGTAACATTTTCAGTTAATTTATAAGGGAGCTTAGTCTATTATCTTAACCTTTCTTTCTAAAAGAAGTTGTTAATCATAATTTAGTGTTGGTTGTCAAACATGTTAATTGAAGGGATTGGGGGTTTTAATATTTTGTTTTTCTGGATTGTTGGCCAGATTTAGTTCTCATTTATATTGGGGGAGGGAGGTGGAAATCTGGAGCAGCAATGTTAATTTTATGCAACTCTGAAAGATGTGGACTAATTGGAGGGAGTCCAGAGGAGAGCAACAAAAATGATTGACGGTCTAGAAAACGAACTATGAGAAGACTGAAAAATTGGATTTGTTTAGTCTGTAGAAGAGAAGACTGAGGGGAGAAGTCTTTATATACATAAAATGTTGTTGCAGGAGGAAGGTGAAACATTGTTCTCATTAACTTCTGAGGATAGGATAAGTAGTAATGGGCTTAAATTGTAGCAAGGGAGATTTAGGTTGGACATTAAGAAAAACTTCCTAAAATGTCCTAAGGAGGTTGTGACATTTCAGTCATTGGAGGTTTTTAATAACACTTGCCAGGAATGATCTAGTTATTACTTAGTTCTGCCTTGAGTGCAGTGGATTGGACTGGAAAGAACCTTAGATCATCTAGTTCTTCATGTCTGATTCATAGAATCATCATAGAATCCTAGAAGATTAGGGTCGGAAGGGACCTCAAGTGGTCATCTAGTCCAACCCCTGGCTCAAAACAGGACCAACCCCAACTAAACCATCCCAGCCAGGGCTTTGTCAAGCCACACCTTAAAAAAACCTCTAAGGATGGGGATTCTACCATCTCCCTAGGTAACCCATTCCAATGCTTCATCTCCCTCCTAGTGAAAAAGCTTTTCCTAATATCCAACCTAGACCTTCCCCACTTGAAACTTGACCATTGCTCTTAGTTCTTTCATTTACCACCACTGAGAATAGCCTAGGTTCCATCCTCCCTGCAATCCCCTTTCAGGTAATTAAAGGCTGCTATCAAATACCACGTCATTCTTCTCTTCTGCAGATTAAACAAGCCTAATTCCCTCAGCCTCTCCTCATAAATCATGTGCTCCAGCCTCCTAATCATTTTTGTTGCCTTCCACTGGACTCTTCCAATTTGTCCACATCCTTTCTGTAGTGAGGGGCCCAGAACTGGATACAGTACTCCAAGTGAGGCCTCACCAGTGCCAAATAGAGGGGAATAATCACTTCCCTTGATCTACTGGTAATGGTCCTACTAATGCAGCCCAATATGCCATTAACCTTCTGTGCAATAAAGGCACACTGCTGACCCTCATCCAGCTTCTTGTCCACTGTAACCCCAGGTCCTTTTCTGCTGAACTGCTGCCTAGTCAGTTGATCCTTAATCTGTACAGTGCATGCAATCCTTCCGTCCCACGTGCAGGACTCTGCACTTGTCCTTGTTGAACTTCATCAGATTTCTTTTGGGCCAATTCTCTAATTTGTAACTCTGTATCCTATCCCTAAGCGCCAGCGTATCTACCACTCCCCAGCTTCATGTCGTCTGCAAGCTTGCTGAGGGTGCAATGCACCCCATCCTCCAGATCATTAATGAAGATGTTGAACAAAACCAGCTCGAGCACCAACCCATGGGGCACTTGGCTTGTTACCAGCATCCAATAGACATCGAGCTGTTGATCACTACCCATTGAGCCTGATGATCTAGCCAGCTTTCTATCCACAAAGAGATTCTCCTGATGACCTTGGGTGGACCACTGTCAGTGGGGGGGGGGATGGCATCCTAATCCTCTACCTGCTCCTTACCTCTCATCACACCCAGTCTGTTTTCTGTCTTCTAGAAGAGGGAAGTGATGAGGTATCTTCATTTGAATAAAGCAGATACTTTCCTTGACACATTTGTCTATAACACCACATTTTCCAAGAAGAAAGTTACTTAAACTGTATTGTATGTGATGGTGTAAGCTGTCCAGGGCTGAAACCTTATCTTCCTATGTGTCTGTAATATGCCAAGCACTTCAGTGATGCTTCACGAATAAATTTGGGTATCGTTGATGATTAAATTAACTTAAGTTTGAGAAGCTGGGGGTGGGATGGGGGAGTCGTTTCCTAACAGATACAAGTTGAGAACTTTGACAAAGAGCTGTAGTTTAGAGTTCAACCTTTCTGTTACATGGTATGTTGTCCTGTTCCTTTATAAATCCCTTCTTGGTGGTGGGGAAGGGTAGCAAGAGCTAGAAAAAGATGTTAAAAGTTGACAAACTATTTCAGTCCCCTCTGACAAACTTGCTTGAATATCTTCTAAAATTGCCGTTTCCTTACAGATTCAGCCCTATGAGAAGATAAAGGCCAGAGGATTGCCTGTGAACATAACCTCAGTCTTGAACAAACTGGTTGTTGTGAAACTAAATGGAGGCTTGGGCACCAGCATGGGCTGTAAAGGCCCAAAAAGTCTTATCGGAGTGCGAAATGAAAACACCTTCTTGGACTTGACAGTTCAGCAGATCGAGGTAACTGCTCTTAAAGCCACTGTGGAAACATCATATGATTTTTGAATGAGAGCTTATGCTAAAACTCTTGTTGAAATTCTTGCTAATATAGAAACACTTCCACTGACTAATCTGATCCGATTAAAAATGGAAACTGGGCCAGCTGAGTGGCACTGCCTGCAGGAACCTGGAGTTGGCTCCCCGCTCTGTTCTCTGTGCCACTGTAGACGGGGAGTGCTGTGAGCTATCACCCCTGGATTGTGCGCACCACTTTGTAGTGATGCATGCTCCCACTCCCACACTGAATAAAGTAGCAGCATTAACAGAGATGGAAAGGAATCCCGTGTGGTCCTTAGATGGTGACAATGATGGAGGCTTCCCAAAGGAGGAGGAGGGGAAATGGGAGACCCCTCATCTCACAGGGATGCAGAGAATTGCATTGAAAAGAGTGGATAAAAATCAAGTATGGCATATGCTACGGGTGGCCAAACTAACTGTAAAAGAGCTGCATGCAAAGTGCATGCAAAGTGCAGCTCGCAGAGCCCATTATGCCCTCCTATTCTCCGCCCACCAGACTTGGGTGGGGAGCTTGGAGCTTCTGCCCTGTGGCAGGGTAGTAGGGCTAGAGGATATTGCCTAGTGGGGGATGGGGGTGTCAGTAAATATGGTCACCCCTGGCATATGCTACAGGGATGAAATGGGTGGAGAACCTTAAATAATTGAATTCCCTTATTCACACCACTCTGGATAAGTTTAAATCAGTATGCATGCAAACTGAGACAGTGCCAGTACTTCACAAGTACCGTAGATCAAACTGCAGAATTTAGCAGGGTCTTAAGCAGCAAAATCCCAGGTACGCTTGATATTTTTCCAGATGCAAGTCCCAACAATAGTTTTAAAAAACATTGTTTTCTCTACGTTTAATTCTGCAAATATACTCTTCCGAGTAAAACCCAGATTTTACAAGTGATTGGGATTTATTCCTCTGAAAAGCAAATGAAAAATTGGAGCTCCAGATTTTGGGAGAGCATTTTGACTCCTATGAGTTTATTAAACCTCTTTACATTTACAGTACTACCTAGTTACTTACTCTTGCAGTAAATAATTAAGATGCCTATGAAAGGGTAGGAAATTGGCTTGCCCTGGTTTCCTCATGCAGTTCATTCTAGTTTTAGGTGTTTACCAAAGCATTTTAGTTTGGAGTACATATATTAGTGTGTCTGCTGGTACTTTTCTCAAGGGCTAGGAAGATGAGTTGCAGTCCCCTACAAAGATTTAGCCTCATGCCTAATTCTTGCATTCAGTACGCTGAGTGTGTTTCAGGTGCTCTCTTTTGAAGCTTATTCTAAATGTCTTTGAGTGTCCATGTGGAGGTTAATGCGCCCACTTTTTGCTTCCCATCTCTCTCTCACATGCAGATTTGGAAACTTAAGTCCTTAATAGCTGCTCCATTGCAAACATGAAAGCTGCACTTAACAGAAGTTCTCTGAGATCGGTGGCAAGATGCATATTACAAAATTTGTCTTTTAATCACCCTTTTCCTTCAACGATTATTTGAATAGATCCTGGCATACACAGTAGAGTTAGACACTGAGAATGTGCCCACATCTTTTTTAATGTACCAGCAGTTAGAAATTACACAAGTGAGTGCCTCAAACCATATCTGGAGTGAATATTATTCTTTCCAGAACTGTCCCAGTGAATCTGATTTGATTCACTCCTTATTGCAATAGAATAATGCCTAAGGACAAGGTTTTTTCGCTGTTATTTTTAGTAAGTCCTGGACAGGTCACAGGCAATACACAAATATTCATGGAAGCCAGTGACCTGCCTATAACTTTTACTAAAAATAAGAGGGTGGGAGCTGCCCAGGGGGGACGGGACATGGTGACTTAGAACACCAGGTACCCTCGCTGTCAGTTGCCACAGGTGGTGGGGATCCTGGAGCACAGGGGTCTCTGCCAGTGGCTCAAAGCCAGGGGTCCCACTACCCATCCTGGTAGAACATCCTGCCCATGTTGTGGGGATCCCCACCGCTTGCTCTGGCAGATAGCAGCCGGGCCCCTGCAGCCCACCACAGCTGAGAGCCAGAGGGCTCCCTGTCACTGCTGAGAACTGCTGCCCCAGTCTCCCTCCCCCGGCCCCCCAAGCTCCGGGACCCTTGCCGCCTGCAGTGGCTGAGAGCTCCGGTCTCCGCAGCCCCCAGATACTGCTAACTTCTGCCCTGCTTCCAAAAAGGATAATTTTACACAGGTCCCTTATCTTACAAGGACAATCTTATTCTTATTAATGCCCATTATAGTTAAGGGAGCGGACACTTCATTTTGGGTTCTGAATTTTAAAAAGCTTTATGCTGTGTGCTCTGTCTACATTAGACTGGTGTTGAGGCTATGATTTGGTCACAGATTCCATGCCCTTAACAGACCTCATTGGCGTCTGCTTCAGGTTCAGTCCCAGGCAGCAAGGGCTCGAGCTGTTAGCCCTCCCCTCTGCCCTCGTGGTCAGCAGGGTTTGGGCTGCCAGGCCCCTGTATGTCCTCCATGTAAGATTTCTGCTTCAACCCCGCATTGCAGGACTCTGGCTTCTGTGATTTATGTTTTATTGCCCGTGTCCTGCCCCCATGCCAAAATCTTCAACTTTCTACATCTGGATAATAGTTCAGGTTGACTCTCTGCATGTGCGCCCCCTCATGGCTGGGCATGGTGTAGCAGCTCTTCCTGTCTAGTACCTCCTGCCGCTGGCCACACCAGTCCTGAGGTGCCGTGTCTCTTCTTGCAACTCAGCCCTCTGTCCAGGTCATGGTTTAGTTGCACACCCCCTCCCTTCAGGTAGAGTAAGTCCCCATGAAACAATACCCAAAGTTCCAGTCTCTTCCACCTCTCTGCTTGGGGGTTAGTAAGACACAGTCCTCAAGTGAGATCGTCAGCATAGACCACGCAAAGAAAATGCAGCTCCAGTACTTCTATCCCACGTGCTGTACGGAGCCCTGTGTCAGGCTTGCTGCTTTGAGAAGCCTTGGCTTCTCCTCAGTCTCAGCTCCATGTTCAACCCTCTTTTGGGCCCAGGCCTTGACAGTCACTGTCTCCTCTAGTGTTCACCTTTTATCTGCCTGTGCTTAGGGCGTCCCTTGCCTTTAGTGACCTTCCTTGACATCCTCAGCTGCTTAGCTTTCTGGGGTAC
This sequence comes from Mesoclemmys tuberculata, assembly GCA_007922155.1. Lineage (NCBI taxonomy): Eukaryota > Metazoa > Chordata > Testudines > Chelidae > Mesoclemmys > Mesoclemmys tuberculata. The sequence continues at coordinate 17,089,247 of ML675614.1, read as the reverse complement.
ACCCGAATGCCAGCAGAATTCTTCCTTGCTCTTATTTCAGAGGGCTGCTTCCAAGAGCTTCCTGCCTGGAATCTCCCCGTCTTGGGGGCTGCAAGAGGAGCTTATCCCTTCCTGCAGCTCCTCTCCAAAGTCCCCTTAGGCTTTATTGCCACTGCTTTCGGGCTTCCTGCTGGCTCAGTACCCTCTAGTCCTGGCTCCAACTATCCCAGGCTTCTCTCAGCCTTCAACCCAAGAGAAAAACTCACACCTCCCTCATTCTTGGCTCTCTTGCCATTGCACCATGTGCCATCCTTTATGAAGGCCCAACTCCTCCCCAGCTGCGTTTTATCATATTATGCCTTACACACTTCCAGGTGCCACCCAGTGGCCTAATTTGGCTTGAGTCTCCTGTTAACCCATACATCCACTTACACCATTTTTCAACTGTTTTTAACCAATACCATAACATCCTAACTGTTTTGTACTCTTGATCATGTCATTGCTCTGCCCAAAAAAACTTCAGTTGTTGTGGGTAGGAGATTCCAATCCATTTATAAAGAATCCTACATACAATGTGGATTGTAAAAGCTCCAAATTGACTATTAGGATAAAATCTTGTACAGAGGAACAAAAGTTTTCTGGATGTATATTTGTCTGAAATTCAAAGACAGCTAAGACTCCTGTAGAAGATCCCCTGTAAGGGGCAGTGCCAGGGACTCTCCCTCGGTGTCAGTCTCAGAGGGAGGCCACACCTCCTGCCTACGGCTTTGGGGAGTCCGAATGAAGGGGCTGTCTCTGGCCCTCAGTAGGACAAGCCTGGGTTCAGACCGCCCTTGTTTGGTGAAAAGTCGCTCACCCCCCCTGAGTATGCTAGCAGTCTATGGTCCATACGTCTGTCCGTCAGGGACAGGCCAACAGCGGGAAACAACCCTCAGCCACGCACAGAAGTGGTCTATAGCGTAGCCCCTGCCCCGGAGGGCAGGCCAGCAAACACTTTCAAGCCCTCCGATCAGGCGAGGAGGCAGTCTCTTGCCTAGCCTCTCGGGAGGGCAGAGAAACCAACACACGCTGGCTCGAGCCCCTTGTAGGGCAAGTAGCAGTCTATGGCCCAGCCCTTAAGCAGGGCAGAGGGACAGCCGTCTCTAGCCCTTAGCAGGGGAGTAAGTAGTCTATGGCCTGGCCTGTCTAGTAGGGCAGGCAGAAGAACACACAGCTCAAGCCCTTAGCAGTCTATGGCCCTGCCCTTGGGCAGGGCAGGCAAGCAGAGGACAGGTTCTGGCTCTCAGCCAGCATCCACCCCAGGTCTGGGTGAGGGAGGGGGACGCGGGCCCAAGCCGTCTCCACTGCATCCCAGCCCAGGACCCTGTCAGTGACAGGGTGTCCCATCACTGGGTCAGCGGGGCTCCAGCCGCAACATGCAGACTTACAGCATCAGCTCAGCCGCACCAGTCGGCTTCCCTGGGCTTCTTCCTCCCACCCTCTCCCTAGAGTACCTGGGGTCCTTCGTCTCCCTGGGGGTTGCTGGGGTAGTAGGCTTGCGGGAGTCCTATGAGTCCCTCCCCGTCAGTCAGCAGCAGGTCCGGAAACTGCACTAGGTCCTCTGCAGAGGGCAGTTCCTCCAAATCCTTAGGCCCCCAGACAGTAGGCAGCTTCAGCAGGTTCTCCAGGTCCCAGGCAGTGGGCAGCTCTGGCAGGTCTTCCCCAGGGTCCCAGGCAGTAGGCTGCTCCTCCGGATCTGCAGGGCCTCACACCATGGGTAGATCTGGCAGCTTCTTCTCTGGGTGGGCATATGGCATGGCCCTAGGCTCAAGCCCCAAGGGAGAGGCATCCTTCTCCCTCAGCTGCTGGGCTCTGACTGAGGGAGCAGGCCTGGGTTTTAAAGGTCTAGCCCCGCCCACTTGCTTCTGGTCAGGTGATGTTCTTCTGGGTTCCAACCTCTGGGGGGTGAGGGTTTGGCTGTCTCTCTGTGTCAATCTCAGAGGGACACCACACCTCCCAGCTACACCTCCCTTCAGCGTAACCATTTTGTATGCAGTATCCTATCTCATACGCTGTCCAGTTGGAACTGAAGAATTAAGAACAGAATTGTAGTCTTGGCTCTGAATGATATGTGTGTGTGCGCGCATTTAATTTAGACCTTCAGTAACTATTGTTGTTTCATCATAAATGCCTTTGTAGCTATGAAGATTGTGTTTTAGTTAAACGTTGCATTCGTCTATACATTCATATTTTTTTATAACCATTTTTTAAAATAGTCTAGAAATAGAATCTAAAGTTTCATTATTTAGGTGGCAGAAATAAAACCCAGTAATTCTTGCTGAATATGATCTCCCCCCAGCATCTAAACAAAACCTACAACACAGATGTTCCTCTTGTTCTAATGAATTCCTTTAACACTGATGAAGACACAAAGAAAATCTTGCAGAAGTACAGCCACAGTCGTGTGAAAATATATACTTTTAATCAAAGCAGGTATCTGAGAATTTTTTTCTTCTTTTTGGGGTTAAAGAAACAAGCAAACTCTTCTTTGTGTGTTTTAAATATTTTTGTTAAGTTTTCAGACAGATTAAGTATTACTGGGTATTAATAGTGACAGTCTTACTTTCACGTTCTGCCTCTTTATATGCACCTTTTTAGAAGTTTAAAAAGTGAGAAGGCCCAAGAACAACCAGATAAAATTAATACTAAAAATAAATGTGAGGAAGAAATCTGTATTTCAAGAACAGACTTGCAGCAGAACACAGGAATGTGGGGTTTGAATTCTGAACTGCATGTTGGCTGTGAAACCACAGGGTTGGGGCTGTTGGAAGCAGATTGGATGGGTTCTGGAGTGGCTTATGGGCTGATCATGAATGAAGTTTGCCCTGAACTGGTCGTGGGAGATTTTGGAAGACCCTGCATTTTTGAAGTGCATTCCTAGTTTCCTCTGACTGCATATAACAATCTGAACCTTTGTGGAGGAAAAAATTTGCATTGCCTCTGGCTTCGAAGAGAAGCTTCATTTAAGTTCATACTTAATTAAATAACAACTTGCAGTTTCTGCCCAAGTATTCCAGTATGAATACACACAATCTCCTTTTAAAGCTACACCAAGCCTGGAGTATCCCATGTGACTGCATTACTACTGCACTAAGCTCTGTATCAGTATTTAACATGGATGAGATCTAATAATTGTCATTTTGCAGGTATCCTCGAATTAATAAAGAGTCACTACTGCCAATAGCCAAGGATGTATCTTATTCAGGAGAGAATACCGAGGCGTGGTATCCCCCAGGTCACGGCGATATCTATTCCAGTTTCTATAACTCTGGTCTGCTTGACACACTTATAGGGGAGGGGAAAGAGTACATATTTGTGTCCAATATAGATAACTTGGGAGCAACTGTGGATCTTTACATTCTTAACCATCTCATGAATCCACCAAATGGAAAACGCTGTGAATTTGTCATGGAGGTCACAAATAAAACCAGGGCAGATGTTAAGGTAAAAATGTATTTGTTCAAGTTGATTCATCTACTCACTGTCTCAATTTGTCTCATTTTCTTATCAGTAGATTCATCTATATATTAAATATCACCTCAAATAGCTTTGACTTGTACTTCAACCCAACAGTCAGCTCTCGATCTAATTTGAAAGAAAGCTGTCAAATTAGCTGGTTTTATGAAGTTCTACAGTCTTGTGGCATGGAGTGCAGATAGCATGCTGTTTTGATCAGCCTATGCAAGTATTAAAAATACATCCATCTACTGGGCTTGAACTACTAGACAGTACAGCCTATTGTATAGTCCCATGGGTTCTCAACCTGGGGGTCATGACACCCTTCCCTTCCCATATAACAACAACTAAGAGGAATCTTAATATGGAAAAAGCTGAGAACCACCGTACTACAGTAGTAGCATCTCTTGCTAGTTCAGGGCTGCCTAACCAACTTATGTATTTTAAAAATACAATATATAATGCTCTACAGCCTAAATTTCTGGCAGTTTTCACCTAGCATCCTGCCCTGGCCAGTAAATTTCAGGTGGTGAAGCTGGGATCTCTGACCAATTGTTGATCAACATTTAAACCAAAACAATGACATGTTTGATACATGCTGTAAGCATTTTTAGCATGCAGTTATTTGTGCCACCACCCACTTAGCTTGTAAGAGTCTTGTCCCATGTTCTTTAACCATGAAAAATACTGCTAGTGGCCCATTTATCTGATATTCTTATAAAGGATCTGACTGAACTCATAAAAAGAAATATAATGTAAGGACAGGACTCTTTATCCTTTGAAGCCTCAGGGTACTGAGGAAACAAGTTAACGGATACGATAGCAAATGGCCCCACAACCTGCACTACATAGCTAGCTCTGGAGAGTCTTTATTTCCTTTTGTGGAAATTTAGGTTTAATTTAGATTCCAGCATGGAACCTTATAAAATTATCCATCCCAAACTAAAGGTGGGTTTTTAAATTGACTGAAGCTTTTGATAAATGCCTAGGTCACTTAGGCACCTACATCACTTAGGTGCTTTTGAACATTTTATCATTGTCTAGTCACAGTGGGTAACAGCTATTAAAATGGTCTATTACAAAATTAGTGTTCTCCATTATCAATAGCTGGCAATGCTAGTGTTCCAGCCAGTTTCTACCATAAAAGTTTTATATAAGATTAGATATTTGGTATTGGAATGTGATGGGAAAAACACTTCCAACTGCACCTCATTTGTGTTTTAAGATATATATTGCATGCTGTTATTATTAAGATTATATGTATGTATAGTGTGCTGTTATATATATTCTACTACTTAGATCTGTTCTGCCTTTGTAGGGTGGTACACTCACGCAATATGAAAACAAACTGAGACTGGTAGAAATAGCTCAGGTTCCAAAACCCCATGTTGATGAATTCAAGTCTGTGTCAAAATTCAAAATATTCAATACAAACAACTTGTGGATTTCTTTGTCTGCAATTAAACGACTGCAAGAGGAAAATGCTATTGATATGGAGATCATTGTTAATCCAAAGGTAAGTTTGTGGCAAGACTTCAGAGGGAAAACAGCAGAGCTGTTTATTTGTTGGTAATTGACTTCTCCAACTTCAGCTTTGTTTCTTGAATGTCTTTATAGTCTACATAATTGTCTCCTTTTAAAATAGAATGTTAGTGTTTTTGGCTATTTACAGATCTGATGGTGAACAAGTATTTGTTGGTTATGGTCATGCTACAACTTTTTCTTTCAGACTTTGGATGGAGGTTTAAATGTTATTCAGCTGGAAACTGCAGTTGGCGCTGCTGTTAAAAGCTTTGAGAATTCTTTAGGGATAAATGTACCTCGTAGTCGTTTTCTGCCCGTCAAGACCACATCTGACCTCTTGCTTGTGATGTCCAACCTGTATAGCCTTAATGCTGGATCCTTAACTATGAGTGAGAAACGTGAATTTCCGACTGTGCCTCTGGTCAAACTGGGAAGCTCTTTCACCAAGGTAAACTCTCATAGTTCCATATTTTTCTCAAGAATAGACGGTAAAGTCTGATGCCCCTTGTACGTTGGCATAAGAAGAAAGTGCCAGTAAGAGGAAACTAGGACAGTTGCTATAATTACTGCCAACTGTGCAAATTATGACTGCTCCCTTGAATCATGAAATAATAGCTGCATTCTTGCAGGCAATCATCTTCCATCTACATATTCAGAGCAGTATAATAGCTATCTTACACTCCCTTACCCTTTTGCTTGGGGATAGTGAAGACAAATAGTGTTTGTCCATTCTATAGTTCAGCTTTTTTTTAAATTGCTTAATTTCTAGACAGCAGGTACTACCATTACTTTTGTCCATAGCTAGTTTCCCACAAACTAGCTTTCACACTGCTCTCGGGGAAAGTTGGTGACTTTTGGATCTGTGTTATATAGATTCAAGAACAGATTTTGGAGCTAGTTCCCTTGAATAGGGATAGGAACAATTCATCCACAAAATAAATTCTTGGATTGTTAAGCCTGCTCTCTTTATACAGTTTACATTTAGCTTTAGTCTCATCTTTTCTTAATTCAATTCAGCACTTTCTTGTAGCATTAAACCCTTAATTGTTTTTGCAGGGGCAGGGGGATACATAAGCAAATACATCCTCTAAACTGTTGCTGGTTTTGTTTTTTGAAAAGGTTCAGGATTACGTGAGGAGGTTTGAAAGTATACCAGATATGCTTGAACTGGATCATCTTACGGTTTCAGGTGATGTTACGTTTGGCAAGAACGTTGCATTAAAGGTGTGTATGTGAATGGGGCTGACTTCCATAAAACGATAAAATTTTATCTATGCCACTCTGACAAAGTGGGTTTCTGCCCATGAAAGCTTATGCCCAAATACATTTGTTAGTCTTTAGGTGCCACAGGACTCTCGCTGTTTTGCTAGAAATGTTAAGCCCCTCTAAATCTTTATCTCAAAACTATGCAAATGCATAAAGTATCTAATGGGAAAGTTGTCGTGACTGTTCATATTCTGAGTTAGCCTCTGCAGTCACTGGACCAAATTCTAACGTATAAAGGTGTAAGGTACTAATGTATGTAGCATTTAGAAAAAAAAAGTCAAATTGAAACAAACTGGTGTTTAGCGTTTTTATCTATCTATGAAGTGTTTTGCAAACTAAGTACCTAAGACACTTATGTGCTCCCCCTCACTCTAGTGTATTTCACACCATCTATAAGGTAGGGGAGCTCTGAGATGGATTACTGAGGCACAGCGATGTAACCCAAGGGCCCATGAGAAATCTGGCAGAGATGAACCCGGGCCTCCCTAGTGACCGAACTGCTGGACTGGTTTTCCTCTCCCCTCTACTCATAAGGGTCTAGATTTGCGTGTCTGATTTCTGCAAGTGAGCACACTTGAAGTTTTAAAAGAAAGTTCACTATCTACTACAAACTCTGGTTTTTTCTACCCAAGTATGAGCAGTGAACAATTGTGGAAGTAGAGCTTCTATTCTAATCAGAAGGTGCTGAGCTCTTGGTAACTCCCGTGGAAGTCATAGGCGCTTGCTATCTCTTGGCTTATAGCCTTTGGTTACCAGTTCTGTCTGAGGGGCGAGAGTTCAGCACATTCTCCGGGAGAGCTCTGTGACGTGACATGTAATAAGCAGTAAATTTGCTCATCCCTAAAGTAAGCAGCCCTGACTCAGAATACACACAGGAAGCAGATCCTTTGAATAAAGATAACTGTCCATAATAGCACTTAAATGGGAGTGAAATTCTACTCACCAAACCAGTAGTACAGTTAGGGAAAAGGTTTTACTATCTACTGTCAAATTTATTTTTAGACAAAATTTAAACTCATTTTAGAGCTTACTCAACTACTGTCTGAGAAAACGAGATGTGTATTGCAGCCCAGTCCAACACAACTTAGGAAGGTGTCTGTTATTGCACAGAGGTCCAGTTAACATTAGAAGCTTTGCTTTCTCACAGATGCTTACAATATGAGGTATGTCCAGTATTGGTTTTTAAAGGGACTTCAGTGTGCCCCCTTTTTTTTAATCTAGGGAACAGTTATCATAATCGCAAATCATGGTGACAGGATTGACATCCCGCCTGGAGCAGTCCTAGAGAACAAAATTGTATCTGGCAATCTTAGGATCCTGGACCACTGAGGCAATGTTCAATCTGTAGATCCTGCTAAAACCACTTGATGACGGAAGAACCTGTAGGCATTAAATAAGTGCACACAAGACCTATGCTTTGTCACCTTCTCACTGTATCCTGCAGTATTAATTTTAAGTAGCTTTCTGTGCTTCTCTTTTTAACTAAACAGTGAAAAGGAAGTGCAGAAGTAATGCTTTGGTCTGTCAGAGGAATCTGTAACTCAGTTAATATAACCTTAAAGTGCAATACTGTTTGTCTTCAGACAAGATGGACAGCTCTTCTATAAGAAGTTGAGGCTTGCCTCTGCTAGTCAATAGTTTTGAATTGCTTGTAACTGCAAAAATAAAGCTGTGAAGTGACAGTTAGCTACTTCATGTAATTTTTTTATGAAGTTTAAATGACAGGTCTGATAAAATTAAATGTTTCACTACTGCTACTAAGTGAAATAAGCTGTTAGAAATACTGTAAGTGTTCACAAATCATACCTAACTGTGTCACTTCACCACACAAGTTAATATTTAAACTATATCATTTCACAAATGTATTCCTTATAAATGCTGAGAGGTAAGATTGTCATTATGATCTTGTGCTTGAGCTGGAATAAAATGGTCTAAATTTATCCAAAGAATCTAATGCAGCTGGGTATAAGTTTTGTTGCATTCCTATATCCCCATTTAAGACCTTAATCTGCCCTTCTTTGAAGTAAATGGAAAAATCACGTTGACTGATTTATGTTCATATTGTTAAATGGTGTCCTAAATAAGGATAAGTCCCCACGTCCTGATAATCTTTCAATTGTATGGAACCTGTAAGCAACTTATTTTATATGTTTAGTATAAGATTGATCTGTATCATTAAAAAAGTTGGTCTTTAAAAACAATGCTGATTTTATAGCTTTATTTTCATTGACAATGACATCTGTTAGGCACACAAACACTGTAGACCACTCCATCGTATGTAATCATTACAAGGTTAGGCACTCAGACTATGCTTAGGTAAAAAGTTGTGGAGGTGAAAGACACAGGCACTTTTTTTACTTTTTACTGGCAGCTTCCAGACTTAAAAGGTAGTATTAAAGAGTCTTCATTCAATCAAGCTAAACTAGTGTCAGCCAGCACCTCGCCATCTACTGGAATAGTGTAACTTTAAGTAGGTACAGCAGGCTAAAATTCTACTCCTCTCACCCCACCGTGCTTTTCTTTATATTTTTTAAAAATGGGGAGGGAGCAAGTGGCAGAATCCACAGAATAGGCCAGTTTTGCCAGTGAGTACTTCAAAGTGGCAGGGCTAAATCACTGGTTTGGTATCAGTTTGAAGTATCTGTTATCAGCACTAATGATTATCATTTAAAAATCTATCCAGTAGATAATAGCTTAAGTGAACATACTGTTTACTAAAGTTGTATCTTCTGGTAGCAGCACAGAGCCTAGCTGGAAGAAATACCCTGAAACACATCTGCTCCCTAATAAATCTGAATCCTACATGCAAACAATTGAGCCATTTATTTTTTTATAAAGATCTGTAAAAAAATAAATTTTAGAACAGCATAGTTTCATTGAGGAAAAACATTTTCTACAGAGTTCAACTGCAAGATTTTATATTACACCATCATTAAATAAGGTGGGACGCCATGTGAATTTCATTGCACTAAAGGAAATGCAAAGCATCTTTTTAATATAAAGATATACAGAGCATTCTAGACAACTACAGCTGTGTTACAGCTATGTGTTCGTTTGGATTTGGTCCAAAGAAACCTGAGTCTGTTTCCAGAGAGACTGAAAAAAAAACAAAAAACCATTGCACGGACAGCTGATCACTTGTTTCTTGCTGAAGGACACTCAAAAGGTCACTCCCTGCAGCTCACTCTGAACCTAGTTTCACCAAATATCAATAGCATCCTCTGATGGACTCCAGCCATAACTATTTCCCTCAAGCTTCTTGAAGGCAAGACAATGTGTGGTCAGAACCAACTGACTATTTCCTGTAGTTCATCACCTTTTCTGATCCCAGATCTCAGCCATGTTTAGGTCCAGATTTTTAAGGCCTTTCAAAGCTTGAAGGTTTCCAGTGTAAAAAGCTACATCGGCTGTAACCAACCTGTAATGAAATAAACAGATTTTGTTATAATTCTGATGCTAAAGCACTAGTTGAAACAGGATCTGATTTGAGCACATCAATTCAAACAACCCAGATGTGTGGTCCTGAGCTAAGTTGAAGTAACAGCAGCTCTCAGTTATGCAATTCTGAGCTGGGATAAAAGGGGGGTAATATTTATCTAGGTCACAGGAGTAATGTTACACTGCTTACCAGTAATAATGGTTACTCATATCATTGTCTAGGTAGACTTCGGATTCCATTTGCTTTTCTATCCATCTTATGATAGATCTAGGGTCAGGTAACTCAAAGGAAATTGGACATTAACTCCCTTTAGGCATTTTTGATAATTCCAGCCTAAACAAACAAGGATTAAAATCCTGACACAGTAATGTGCAATATTAACTCAGATGAATTGCACTCTACCTCGAGGAGCTTTATATACCAGGGAAAAATCATGCTTCTCTCATCTGTTCTTTAAGCACATCAACAACAGACAACACTTCGACAATTTAGATTTCAAAAAGCATTTTACATAATTCCTCATAAGCAGCTTCTTGGAAACTAATCAGGGTGAGGTGTATTGTAGTCCTGTCATGAGTTAAAAACTGGCTAAGATCTGGTTAAAAAGAAAGGGGTGGGAGTGTGGACGGGGTACTGTAATGTTCATTGGAGACCTGGATTTTAAAATGTATAAGTGACCTGGAAAAATCTGTAGGTAACAATTAGAGCAATTAAACTGAAGAAGATTATGAAGAACTTCAGGAGGACCTATCAAAGCTGGGACAAGCACAATGGCAGTTGAAAGTTAGTATGCACTAATGAAGCTATTCATATACATTTCTGAGATCTAAAGTAAACTATAGCCACACAGGATGAGATGTGGGCATCTAGGTAAGCAGTGAGAGCTAGTCAAATTCACTAAACCAACATTTTTCACCAAATCTATTACAGATTTGACAAACCCTTCACCAGGCCACAGGCAGGTTGGGTAAAGCTGGAGCTTCCAGTCCAGGGCAGCAGACCTGAACAGCTTGCCGTAAAAGGAACAGCAATGTAAGTTTCATGGACACCATATTCTGGTGTTTCTGAAACAAAATATTCAGGAACTGCTGAGTGGCTGGAAAATTTGCTTTCATTCCAAATCAGAACAAAAGCTAATTCAAAAACACCAAATACTCCCGATGATGTGAAATCCCTGACTTTGGCCAGCTCTAGTGATCCGTAGTAGTCACCAACCACTATTTTAAGATGCATAAAGGATGAGAGCAAATGCTAGAAAAAACGCCAGTCACTAAATCAATGGTGCAACTTCAGCTTGAAGACAATTAACCATGGACTACCCTATGGCAATAGCAGAAATGAAAGGGATTCGGTGTCAGTCTTGGAAAAAAGATTCCATACTCTCTCCATAGGGGACTGTTCATAAATAAGTACAGAAAGGAGATGAATAAGGGGGGGGGACATAAGAGTGGTATACAAAGTAAGAACCGGGAGAAAAGCTTAACAGCACTCCTATTTATCCTGTTGTTATACCAGAACAAGGAGACAGTCAATGAAACGGGAAAGGAAGCAAATATTTAAAAGTGATTGAATGAAATACTTTACACAAAGCATAATTAGTCTATGGAATTTACTGCAACTCCCTATCCAAGGAATTAAATGTTTATATGGATAACGAAAACATCCTCAATTCATTAAACTGTCATAAAACGGGAGAAATAAACCCTCATATTTCAGGAGGAAACTTCTAAGAGGAGATAGGGAGAAACTCCACTTTGGGTAGATTATTCAATAATTGTCCACTAGGAGATTTGTGTTTTGTTTTTTGCACCTTCCTGTGAATATCTAGTACTGGCCACGGTCAGATACAAGACATGGTGGCAGAACTATAGGTGTTCTAATCACGAATAGTAATTTCTATTAATGTATTTGGGGGAGAAAAAAAAGCAGTATTTGAGACCTGTTGGCATAAGCTCTGTTTACAAAGAATCAGAATCAGATTTCTTTATGCAGAGAAATGTCCTAATGCTGGATCTGATATAAAAACATTTCCTGTAGGGGAGCTCCCTATACACAGATAAAATACTGATTCTTGGTAATATTTAGCACCTTCCAGCCATACATCTGAATTCATTCATCTTTCCAAAGTGCTTTAAGTGTCACATGACTTGTGAGGTAAGTAATGACTTTCGTCATTACACAAAGGGGAAAAACAGGCAGATGAAATAACATGTCCAAGGTTTCAGAAATCTGCAACATTGCAAAGAATACTACCCAGATCTCCTGCCTCTCAATCCTTTTCTTTACTCACTGGACCATGTTCCCCCTCTCCCTCCCCTATTTTCTCTAAAAGCAGTACCCTCTTCAACATGCACCTTTCAGTAAAGCAGGGCTCCAAACAGATTTTGCATTCTACTGCTTATAGTGGCATTTTGATTACAGCAGGTAGTTTTATTACAGGAACTAAGCATTGTAGCTACTCTGGAAATTTAAAACAAGTGTTCATACATACCCATTCTGAGGTCCTCCATCATTGACTACATTTAGGTGGGCCAGCTGCCTCTTCAAATGAAGTTTGTAGCTTGCATTAATTCTTAAAAACAACATCTAGAACAAAACAAATAACCTGTGTTTAATAGCATCAGAATAAGGAAGTTAACCCTCATTTATATAATTCCCCAAAACTCCCTTCTGTAGCACTGCGGGGAAAAAAAAAAGAGTGCATTAACACTAACAAAGTACAAACATTTGAACCTCTAGGATGGGTGCTTTCCTAAATGGAAACATTTTCTGTAATGTGTGTTTCCCTCCATACACTCTGTTCTGTTGGATGGTGTATTCTCACTTGTCTATCAAGTCCAGCAATTACATTGTAAGCTCTTTGAGACAGGGACCTTTTTTCTCTGTCTGAGAGGCACCTAGCACACTTGTAGGTGCTATAAAATAAACTATTTTTCTTGTACTGTAGCCACTTAAAACCCCTACATTAATCAAAACAATCAGTTATTCCTACTGGATTTTTAGCACAGTTCTTATTAACGTAAGAGGCAGACTGCAATTCAAAGCATTAGGTGAGATAATGGCCCTTGCTGGTCATCTATAAAAGCACTATTTGTAACCTAATATTACAATGAGCATATCTACAAAATTTTGATCTCATAGCAGATGTAGTGACATTAATAATCCAGTGATGTAATTAAGCTTGAATTGTATTACAGCTGCATAAAATGCTGTTTTAATGTACATTTCAGTAACAAATCTGAGAGATTCTCACCGAGCACACACAAGAGCCAAAGTATTGCCACTGTGTAGAATTTCACCATTAACTCCTGTATTTAGGATCTCTACCTCTAGATATTAAGCACAAGCTGGATGCAAAAGGGAAGTCAGCTCAGTCTCGCCCTGCAGCTAAAGCTGAGCAAATACTGAAAAAAGACACTGTCCGTTCCTGCCCACCCCACCCCAAAAACCCCTGAAAAAATACTCAATTCAAACTGAACTCACCACAATGGTATTTGCAACCACATTTTTTCACAACAAATGACTGTTCTCTTGATTGTTTTTTGGTCTGTGGAAAGCACAAGTGTCCCAAGTACTGGTAATGATGCGTTTAGGAGGGAAGTGTTACAATAGGTTCAGAACAACTAAAAATGCTCACCCGTGTTTGCTCCTCAGGAAGGAGGTCATGTATAGCTTCATGCATCTTTGCCATTTGCTTACAAATATTCCTGAAGCAGGCTGAAGGAACAGGAGCTTTCACCTCATACTGGTAATAAAAACAACATCGGTCACTTGTTTTCAAACCCCTTTAGAAAATGTCAAAAGGGAAACGTTCTTGGCTGCCTCCTATGTTGCTAGGCCTTTGGATCTCATTTCCCAGAAGTTAGTGATCCATGACCAGCTTGCCTTACAGAATCACTGGCTCTTTACGTTTTATAATCCAACAGTACAATTCAGACCAAAGCAGCATTCCTCCCAGCTGATCCATTTGTCTTGGTTAGTTTTAATTGCTGTTTTTTGGCTGATTATTTTTCCTTTGCTTACATTACATCTCTCAGTCACATTTTAGGCAGAGAATGATTAGCCTGACAGTTAAACGTGCCATGCCTTATACTGTACTAGCTACTCCTCCCTCCCCTCCCCCCGTTGAAATGAGCTATCCCTCCACAGTTAACAGGAAATAATGCTGTCTATGAGGTATGCACCACTTCTCATTCTGGAACAAATATCTGAAAAAAGAAAATGAGCAAATCCTCCAAGAACACAGAATTTGAAATTTCTGATACAGGGAAAGATGAAAGCACTGAAAACCAAGTCTGTGCCAAAGAACAGAGAATAATACAGTTGAACTGTCAGTCACTGACAGCACAGACTGGCCTTAAGGAATGAGGAAATAGAGGGGACAAACAAGATGAGAGGTACCTTTTCACTGAGCATGGCTGATATCTGAGAAAGAAGCTCCTGAAAACTGCTAGACAATGGGAGATTTACAACAAGGGAACAAAATTCTTACATTCCCACACCTACAAGGAAAGACTGAACCGTGATTTAAAAAGCAATGTCCCTGCTGCAATACTTTCCTCAGTTAAGCCGCAGTTGATCTGCAGTTTCATGACCAAGAGTATGTTCCAAGGCTAGGCCTGGTTTAAGCAGGCGTAGGCCCCAGAGCGTCCCCTTCTCTGAAAAAGGGATTGTGATATTTAACCTAATTCGTAAGGAGCTTTGAGGTCTATGGATGAATTATCCAAGATTATTATTAATTTACAAACACTGCTGAACTAAAAAGATCTACATCTGCTTACAAGTAGGTTTGAATTCGGAGAAATCAGCTTGGCCATTGCTTGAAAGGGAAAAATTGAAGTTATCTGTAAAGTTCCGAGGAAAAGGAAAGCTGATAGTTTAATTATACTTGAGATATAAGTCTGGGAGACAAAGGGCCTGATCTTACAAACATAGCCTACCAAAGATTGATCATCATGGAGGCTAATGGGACTTCTCAGGGAAATAGGTACTATAAATGGGAGCATTTGCAGGAATGGGCTCCAAGGGACTTGAATTACAGTCACTTCTGGTTTAAAAATTATTGTGTGAAGTGGAAAAATCATAGAAAACTTGCAAGCTAAAGCTGTAGCTGTTATAGGATTTAACTACCTGAAATATTCAGCCCAAGGGAAAAAAGGGTGTTAAAGTATGGTTTGCAATCCTGCAAGCCGCTCAGCATTTCCAGCCTCTATACTGCTCAACACCTCGCACCGTAACTTTTATTGCTGTATCCAAATGGCAACAAAAGTCCAGGTTTAAAGAGAGCCTAAGATCTTAGGGGGCTGTATTATGTTCAGTAATATGGTACTCATTTCTCTTCTACCTGCACCCCTACAAGTAACAGAACTGTGTCACAGCAGTGTCTCCAGGGTCCAATTGAGACCATTGCTTTAGACATTGTACACACACACGGTAAGAGACGGGCCCCTGCCCCAAAGAGCTCTCAGTCTAAACACAGAGCATGAGGGGACACAGAGGTGTGAAATGGTTTGCAGATCACAGCAGGTCAGCTGCAGAGACATCAAGAGAACCCCAAGTCTCCCGGGTCCCCGTTTAGTACCCTGTCCACTGGACCATGCTGACTGTTTTGTGAAGAGAAGCATGTCACCCAACGTACAGTTTGTGATTTCTAGACCATGTTAATTTTTGTTAAACACACTTGACACAGCACTGCAAAGGTCCAGAACACTGCCATTAGAAAATAAAAAATCAACCTTTCTCCCAATCTGACCCTGCACTCCCAATCAGCAGCAGGTCTTGCTAGCTTATGTCTGGGGGAGGGGAGGGGAAGCATAATATAGTCCTAAAGATTCTCCCTATCCCGGGTATTTTACTTTTTCTGAAAGAGAGTGTTGGCGCTGTTTACATAATTGTGCCAACAGCCAATCACATAACTAGATTTCCCCCGACCCACTTCAAACTGGACAATTCATATCTGAATTGAAACTGGCCTCTGTCATAAGCTGGTCACTCAGAAGGTTCATTTCTTCCTAAAATAACATTTTCTTATGAAACAGCTTTAAAAAAAACCCCAAAGAAACAAAACAAAAAAAGGCTGAAGGTTGATGTCAGTTTAATGATCAATCTGACAGCTCACTTCTCTCACCTTCCCTATGAGCACCATCAGTAGATCCAGCGGGATCAATGGAACTATTTGCAGGGTAAAGAATTACTCATTGTGAGTAAGGGTGGCAGAATCTGGCCCATAAGGTTTAGCCATGCAGCAAACTGATCACTTCACACAGATTTCAACGAACACAGACACAATCTTTCTATCTCAGGTACTTATATGGCCCCTATTACCACCATACCTCACAGCCTCACTATCTTAACTGCATTTATCCTGAGAGCACCCTTGGGAGGCAGGACGCTGCTATTATCCCTATTTTACAGGCAGGGAACAGTGGCACAGGGCGACTTGTCCAAGGTCACACAAGAAGTCTGTGGCTGAGCGTGACATAGGTTCTGGATCTCTCAAGCCACTGGACCATTCTTCCTTATATACCAATTCTCTATGGCTCATCACTTTTCAACCTAGGGTACACATTGTGCTAGGAGGTCACATGGCACTGGCTCCTTCCTGCTTTCAGCTGTTTCTATCGGCATTCATGGTACAGAAGAGCAGGAAACAGGAGTTGTCCTCAAGGGCGGGGGCCAGCAGCTTGACTGGAAATGCTAGCCTCAACAGCCAGCAGCTGGACAGGAGAGTCCAAGAAAGCAAAGTAGCCAGGCAGCTTGGTAAAGTATGTAAGCTGCTATATACACTGGATTTACTGCACCAAGGAAAGCGTAACAATTTATTAGATTCAAGATATGATCAATGCTTATTTTATAAAAGTGAATGACACATGCATTGACTCTTAAAGAGTATATTTTCTTAAGTACAGCACAGGGCTTTGTGTATCTACTACATATGTTTAAAGAAGTTTAAATGATGCCTGGATAGGAAAATTTTGTACCATCTAGTCTAAGATTCTGCACATAATGAAACACTCAAATGCAATGTAGAGAGTATAATTATTTCCATAAATCATTACCTTTGATAACAGCTTGTCAAATAAGCTATCCATTATGGCTACAAGCTTTGCTGAAATTTCAGCTATGTGGTCATGATAATCCTGTAATGAAAAAATAGGGTTTTATTTGTTTTCTAATGACATTCATATTCTTCACAGCACAATTGAGAAAGAGAATATATAGAGTTTAATTAGAAGATGCACAAAGAATTACCTTAGTAATGTGGTCAAAATGTCTGAGCATGCTAAATTGTTTAGGCTGCAGTCGAGCTTCAAAATGAGCCCTGATAATAGGAATGTAGTGTACAATTAGCTGCAGACAACGTGAAGAGAGAGCTGTAAACCCAGAAGTACGAGAAGGGAAAAAACAGCTTAATTATTATACAAGTATAGTCATTTTGTATAGCCTGTACCTTCTCTAAAAACAGAACACAGATCCAACACTCAAAAATAAGCTAAAAGTGAAAATTTAGGAAGTCATTTAGTGAAAATACAAACATTTGACATTGCTATATTCATGTCAAGGATCCAAAGCACTTTACATGTAGCTTACCAAGTCACACAGTTCTTAATTCATTGACAGTAATGGGAGTTTTAGCTGAGTAAAGACTGATTGTAGGGTACGGAGCTATACAAAGAAATCCTTTCACCCACTACTGAAATGCAGTCACCTCTTGAGTTGAATTTGGCAGCTGTTTAACAGAGCGCAGCAACATTTCACAACAGCTTAGGACAGGAAGCAAAGTGTACTATATCCATCTGAAACACTGGAGGTACTGTGTATGCCAAATTTCAAACTCCAAATAGCAAACAACTCCCATTTGTGACAAGGTCACTATTTAAGAAGTAATTCCATCTTCCAAAGTCAATTATTTTGACTGAAGATCATATTTGGCTAACAGGTTGATTTCTTCTACCTCCAAGTAACATAAAAGATGTGTATTTAAAGTGATCTGACAGACTAAGAATGAATTTGACACACACTGTAGCACACTTCTTAAATACTACAAGTCATAGGTTCTTATACATGTTCTATATTTGACGTAAACACATCATGGTAACCCCTTCTCATATCTTTTCCAGATCACGGCAACTTGGAGATAGCTTATCCTGAAAATTTAGACTTTTATTAGATTGAGGAATGAGATTTGAAAAGATTTTAAATCCATACCTAAATTTTTTGTAGTTATTGTTTTCAAACCAACAACTTGCAATGCACCTGCTCCGAGAACTAGCTGGCAGCTTCTGGAGTTGAAATACTATCAAAGAGAGAGAACAGTAACAATAAGTCACCCTAAGTGTTGAATATCTATATGTAACGTGAGAGAACATGGGGATGACAGGCACCTTAGAAATCCCACAGGTGAAAGTGGGAGAGACTTTCATCATTTGATGACAGTTGATTGGGCCTGGTACTGAACTTACACAGATTTCTTGTTCTGGGGAGTTCCATACTTTTTCTAATGATTCCTCTTGTGTGTTTACTCAGGATCTCATAACCCACGTGGGATTTACTCACTCAGGACCTGATCTAGAGCCCACTGAAGTCAACAGGAGATTTTCCACTGACTTCAATGAGCTTTGAATCAAGCTCTTGATGTTTCTTGAATCAGTTCATGCCAATGATGACTCTCTAGAGTGGATTTCAGGGATAGAAATGGAAATAGGGGGTAATAAGAATGGAAAATTATTTCCCAATTATTTCATTTCTGGTACTGACCTCTCCCTTTGTCTGATGCATGTGGGTTATGCCTCTCTTCCTGAAAATACTGGAGGCAGCTCAGATTTGTCATGAGGTGTTGGGATATGGTTAAGCTACTTCCACCCTCACTCCAGATGAACACATGGAAACCATGAATTCTTACTAGAAGACTAAATAAGTACTTTTTGTACTAGACCCTCAGAGGAGGTGAATAGATATAGCACCGCTGAACTTCGCTGGATGGGGCAGACTGCGGGAAAGGTTAGTCCCCTGGAAATCATCAGACAATCAATTTTCTGATTTAGATTTTGACCTCTCCTTCATCTCACCCCAGCCAGCCCTGGGACATTTGGGCAGAGAACAGTAGAAAAAATTAGTTAGGGAGAAAGAGTTAAGCGGTACTTATATTAGAAGAGTAACAGCAGTACTAATGACCCCACTGATGCCTGTTTCCATTCAGAGAACAAGGCCCCAGAAATTTCACTTCTCTTAAGAGAGTAGTGAGTGGGGGGAAAGATTCTTTGTGTAGCTATGTAAAATGAGCTACACAAAATAGGACTGCAATGGACCCGGGGCCCCAGAGCAGAACCATCCCACCTCTTCTGCC
>ML675614.1:17038465-17070188 GCA_007922155.1 Mesoclemmys tuberculata | reverse complement strand
GAGGGGACGAGCAGGGGGAGAGAAGGGGCGCAAGTGGCAAGCAATGGTGGGGAGGCCGAGCAGAGGTGGAGTGTGGGCAGGGCTGTGGGCAGAAGAGGCCTGGATCCTTTTAAATTGCCACACCCGAGCAATTGCCGCCTTTGCCCACGTGCCTAGCAAGGGATAAGGCATGAGCAATGGACCACAACCTGTGCTGGCAGAGGATGTGGAGTGTGAATGGAAGGAACATGGCCAAACCCTAGAGCCCCTTGAACAAATCTAAACTGTCTCTACCTACTTCTGTGGTACAGTCAGACATTTAGAAAGTCTGCGGAGTTTCAGGTTGCTCTGAAGGAATTTGTTATTCAGCCTTTGAGTCAGTTCATTGATTGTCTAGCGGAACGCTGGATTTGTAACCATCTGCTATCCGGGATGCCTGACAGACTGGCTCCTCAATACTCCTTCCCTGTATCTACTTCGCTGGTCATCAGGGTACCAGATGGTCTGGCAAACAAAGAGACTGGGAAGAAGTCTGAAATGCTAGTGGAGTACGACTCTCTCAGTCTGACAGTTTATAACAGAGAACTTCTGCATTCCTGTGTTGGGAGAGAATGGTCTCTCTTCTGCAGTTATATTACCTGTGAAAGCTAGACCAGCAAAACTACATACTACAAACCCAACATCTGTGCGTACATTCACACATAGGCTTCCTGTTCACTTCCAGGTGCAATTCAAGGTATTGGTGGTCATTTTCAAAGCCCAAAATGGTTTGGGACCTGATTATCTGAGAACCACTTCACAATCTATATCCCTGATAAGACCAGCTGCATCTGAAGCTTGCCTAGCTGCCCCAGAGATAGGAACTACAGAAATTAATAAACAGCCCAAGCCACTTTGACAATGAAAAAGAAATAGACTAACAGGAATGCTCACACTCATAATTTATCTATTTATGGAAAGTTTTAAGGATGAACATGAATGATGATCCCTGGGGGGGAAAGCGCTGTGTATGAGGCACTGCCAGAGAAGAAGATTTAAAAGGTCTGTACCCTAGTCATTTGGTAAACTTCCATTTGTATTCTATCTTTTATTTTTGTTAATTCTTCTTCTATCCAAATTGTCTTAAGTGTGGAGATGGCCTTGATAGACTGACCTCTTTCAATTGTAAGTGTAACAAATATCAGTTACCGCTATCTCACAGTTCCTTCTTTCAGAAGCTACACTCAAGGATTCACGCAAGATTAGGGGACAATTTGTCTGTTTCAACTCCCTCACCTCTAGAAGAACATGATAAGAAATATGAAAACAAAAGTCACTTTGTAAGAATTACTTATAGGTGACTTAATGCTTTGTACTACTGCTCAATATCAGTCTCAAAGAAAAATGGGGAAAAGAACTTAGCCTTCTTCGTATCACAACAGAAACCAGAAAGGATATCTGCTGAATGTGAATGATATTTCAAGTTCTTTAATGTCTTGTTCTGGAAGCACTGCAAGGATAAACAGGTACTAATGGACTCCAGACCATTTGTTTAAAGCTAGAGGCAATGCAGTGAATGGAGATGCAAACAGCCACATGACAACCTTTCACACGTCCTCTGTATCTGTCCAAAAATGCATGTGTTCTGGAACACCATATTCAGTGCTCTCTCAAGAAAACGAAGTGTTGCTATCTTTCCTTCTCCAAGCTTGTATATTTTAGGGGTGCTGGATTAGTTGGTATTACCAATCAATATTAAGATACGGATTGGAGAAACTATTTTACTGGCCAAAAGATTTATTTTGAGAAAAGAGAAATCTGCAATTCCTCCCTCATACATGGACCAGCTTAATGAGCTTTCTACTACTGCATTAATGGAAAAAATGACTCTGTCTAATAGAAACACTCAGAAAAAATATGAGGATGTCTGGTATCACGTGAAACTATTGCATACTTTTCCAGTTTAGGATACGTTAGTCCCTGATACTCATAGGTTATGTTCTCACTTTTTTATTTATTTAATCACTTTAATAACTGATGTCCCACATGACCCCTATGGATTCAGGGTGGGTTTTTTTGTTGGTTTTTTCCCCCTGAGGTTTTAACACATGATGAACAGTGAATTTTGTTATTTATATGCTATTTCCATTTTGTGTGTGTATTTATATATTGTTTGCTTATGTGTTTATATTTTATAGAAAACAATAAAAATAAAGTTTAAAACAAACCCTTCCATTTGCAGTTCACACCTGGCTGCTATTTTTATTATAGATTTCTATTTTCAATATTTCACACATAAAAAATCCTTTGTAGACAAACTTAGCAGCCAAAACCCCAGATTTAATAAACTGGTAGGTTTTGGGTTAGACCACAGCAATGACATTTTAACTTCACACTATTAACTCCTCTAACAATAAAGAGTTGATGAAAAGGTCACAGTTTTTAATTTAAATTTCCATTTTACAGAAATGGCTTCGGCAGCTAACTATTTTTCATCCACAATAAGGTGACTTGTACGAATCAAGGAATCGGTTTCCTCCCTGCATACATATATCCTCAATGACATTTTGGCTCACATTGCTCCTTCCTAGCCACAATCTGCTTCACAACACCTTCTGTCCAGCCTATAGGACAAATGACTATCTGACTCCAAAAATCAACATCAAAACATCTCTTTGGCTGGCTACCAGGGATCTCTAATGTGCCAGTGGACAAGGACACAAATGGCTTTCCTTCAGTTATTTCACATAACGTATCTACTCTGAATTGTATTTAGATGAGTCCACAGTGTTACCTAACTACACTCTGAAGGGGTGCTCTGCGATTCCTATAAATTACAGCAAAGATCACACTTATGTTATTTGTCAATATTATTATTAATCACGGATATTGAATCACACATTTTCATGGAGCATTAGAAACAGTAAGATGCATTCCCTGCCCTGGAGATCTTGATATAGCATGGAGAATAAAATCTGATAGTCATACCTTCAATAAATCAGACAGACGAGTAAGCATATCAGTAGTAATAGAAGGGATATTATCCACACACTGGCAGTACTCAAGTATTATTTTTATTAATAGCAACACTGTCCTATAAGAAAAGAAACAGAGTCAAATATATAATATCAGTGCAGATGACATGTTGATAAATCAGACTAGCACTACAGGTTTGTAGACAGCAGGGATAGTTCTAATATAATCTTGTTATCCTCTCCCTTCCCATTTGTTGCACTCAGATCTGGTAAGGTTTGTGTGTAGCCACCAATCTAAATTTTTAAAAGAATAAAAAAAGTTTACTAGACACCATTTCCCCTAGTACTAGAGATTACAGTATTAAATGCCATTTTTTCTCTGAAAACACCTTCACTCAAATTTAGAGATAACAAAGAGGACTGACTTGAAAACAGATTTGTGCCCCCCCCTTTTTTTGCTGCTTTCTTCATGCTGTATAATGAAAGTTTTTGTCCTAAGAACATTTATTGTTCCTGTTTAATCCAGGACTTGTCTAACTTGGAAGACCTGATGGTGACTAAAGAAACAGTAAAATGACAGCTTCACAGGAGACTATGGGGACAATTCTGGCTCTTGCTCCAGAATAAAGGGGTTGTAAAGGAGGCACAAGTGATCATGGAAGAATTCCCTCATATCAGGAGTCGTACAGGCCTGATGACATAAGTGGGTCTTATATCACTGAAAATCATTGGGACTTAGGCTCCCAAATCACTTCTGAGAACATGAAACTTTGGAGCTTTTGAAAATTTTTCCTCAGGATCAATAAAATAATTAGGACCCTAAAAGGATATGTAAAGATGGGTTAAAAAAATCTTATACATATACTTAACTGGTGCAAGAACAACAATTTCTGGAGTTTGAGAAAGTTATTTTATCATCATCATCAGACAGCCCTTAAAATATGACAGCTGGCTACACAGAAAATTTTCTTTCGAGTTTAGGTAATCTGAGAAATAAAGTAGGCAAGGCAATATCTTTTACTGGACCAACTTCTGTTGGTGGAAGGTACAAGCTTTCAAGCTATACATTGCTCTTACTTATTTTTCAGGATTTGAAAGCACAAATATATTTACACAATGACTTTGTGGTAGAAAAACATTTTATAAACACTCAAATATTTTTGTTTTATATGTAGTTTCTTGAAATTGGTTACAATAATCCAGAAATATCAGGAAATCAGATGTACTCGAGAACAAAACATCAAAGATGTATTGATTTACTTGCTTTACCTCATTTTTTGCTGTGTCCACGTATAGGAACAGAGATATGAGATATTATTTTGAAACAGTACTGGGGCACAGAGTAGTAATTTATGCAAAGACCAAAAATAATAGCGTGTGCGCACCTTAATGTAAGAATTACAATTAAAAAAACTAATTAAATTTCAGCTTGATGTTTTAAGATTGTGTAGCCCTTTAAAAGATACATAACATACAGTGTTATGTAACTGCACCAGAACTAAAAAGAAACATATTTGTCAAGAAGGAGGTTTCTCTTTATTCAGACAAGATTGCTAACGCTGTTTAGTATTCAGTACATTTCTACTCAAAGCACAAACCAATTAACTCATCATTAAGAAAAAAAATGCATCTTACCCAACCACAGCATACTTTTGTCCTTCAACAATAAGGAAGTCAGTTGGCTTTCTTTCTTCAGCAGCTAGACATTTTTAAACAGAAAAAGTGAGGTGAGTTGAACGAAAAACAAGTGCAGAAAACTGTAATCTCAAAAAACAAACTGTTCCCTTGCTTAGGTCTGAAATGCAATCACTCTCCAGAGCAATGGTCCTTTCTTTTATGTCAACATGCAAAGTCCAGTTGGCTGTGTACCATAATTATTGTAATTATTTTACTATATTTATACGCTGCAGTGATTGTGAGGCAAAGAGTAGCATTATGAGATTATCTGGGTACGAAGGATTAAAATAAGGAACCGGAAAAAAAGTCAGATTTTCTATTGTGCATTCTCAACCGATTTTCAACGTCCATCACTATTTTAGCTCCAAGCGTATTTCTTCAAGCCTAGAATGTAAGTAATCACTGAATCTGCTTGTATGCTAAATTTGACATCTCCACATTCCTGTCTTGTTGAAGGGAGCTAAAGAGACTTCTTTCTACAGCAGCGGTTTCCCAACCTATGTTGGTGAACCAGCCCTTGTACTCATTGGTTCCTGCATGTCCTTTGCTTCCACTATGTCCCCTTATGCCATGACTTCCCCCAGTGAGGTTACTGTAATCGTGCCTTTCACTTGTCCTTTCTTGTCTTTTGCCATTTTTCTCCATCTCATGTGTTTGTTTTCTGTCTTAGATATTTATATGGCTCCCATCACTGTGGTATCTGTGCATCTCACAATCTTTAATGTCTTTATCCTCACAAGACCCCTGTGAAATCGGGACGTACTATTATTTTACAGATAGGAAAATGGAGGCACAAAGAGACTAGGTGACTTGCCCAGGGTCACATGAGAGGTCTGTAAGAAGTTGTAAGGAGTAAGTAGTTGAACGCAAGCCTCCACCTATGCCAGTGGCTACACAGTGCCTTATTCTGCACACTGCCCATGGGCAGATCACGCTGGGTGGAGAAGGGAGTTCTACCTGACAGAGGAGACATGCTGAGAGCATACACGCTCAGCAGTTTTCTCTGATGTGTCAGCAATATATCCTGGGAGGGACCCTGACATCCTGTAGGGATTGCAACCCATAAACTGGGAATCCCCTTCTTAAAGTTAGGGTTTGTTCCTATGCGCTCAATTAAAAAATGGCTGAATGGATTTTTCCTTAAATTTTCCCCAAAAATCTTGTAGGCTGGGATGAAGCCTAGGATATTTCAGCCTTAAACAGGTATTTGTTTTCCCTCCAGAACATAAGGAACTTGTGAATAAAGGAGTTATAAGCAGAATCGTTTTCACAACACTTTCACTGTAGCATTCACATTACAAAAAATGGAGAGAATGTTAGAAAATAAAACACACACCTCCTGCTTTTTTTTCAGGTAGAATAATTTTGCCATGTGATACAGAATCAACAAGATCCTGAAACTCAGCAGGAACATCAGCTTGTTTCCAGCGCTCATTATCTAGCAGCAAACTATAAACATAAAAGAAAGGAGGTTATGTAACTACAATGTGTCACATTGAAGACTCTCTTGACCGTACTGCAATGGAATCAAAGCTGTATTGGCTAAAAGGGATTCAAAGTCATACAAGATTCAACGGCCTGAAATGTTATTAGCAATCATCACTTAGAAAGTGATGATACATCTGACAAAGTGGGTTTCTGCCCATGAAAGCTTATGCCCAAATACATTTGTTAGTCTTTAAGGTGCCACAGAACTCTTGCTGTATCACTTAGAAAGGGGTTCATGGTGCTTTACAATAATAATTCAGACCCGCCTGTCCTTGCCTGAAGAACATGTGAACTGAGTAAATGAAACAGCATGCAGATCACAAGAAATTGAAAAAGTATCATGTGGGGAATACAGAGTGTTGTGGGGTCTTTGCAGCTGCAATGCTTTGAGGAAATGATGGGGTTTTTAATGAATGATAGGAAAGGGGCTTGATGTATGTTAACTGGAAAACTGTTCCATGAGTTCATGTCAGAGAAAACCTAAACATGCACCAAAAAAACATGGAAGAAATGAGTGGGTAATGAGGAAATTTGGAGCAGCCAGAAAATCCGCTTGACCCCAATGATCAAACCAGAATACGACTGGCTGGGACTTTTTGTCTCCATAGGCCACACTTTCTAAACTGAAGATTAAAGTAATGCCATCTTTGCCATGTAGATGTAGCTTTATAGCAGGTAACCACCTTCACTATTATTGGAGACTGGTAATGTCTAAGGGTTCAGCCCTTTAATAACCACCCCCACTCACATCCCTGAGAAAACTGCCCTACATCATCACCAGAGACTGGTAACACCTGAGAGCAGCTACTGTGGACATCAGTCGCAGATGGTCCTCCTCAGAGCTCTAAAGAAGGGAAGACTTTTTTTAAAGGGCTCATTTCCAGGTATGACAAGACCCTGATCATTGTGCAGGAGAGGTAGGCCCAGCTCAATGGGCTCAAACTATGCATAAAAAGCACATCTATAGAGTGAATAGAGCAGTCTACCACAAACCACTCACATGGATTTTAAAAACAGTTTTTTGCTTATAAATAAAATTTGGGTTACTGTGTGCCAGGCCATGAAAGTTCTCCCTTTGCCTCATGCATGATTGTTAAAATTATTCCTTTAAAAATATGGAAGCGGAGCGTGTCCAAGGATACCTGAGTTTTGTTTTTCTCTCCTCGTGGAATCTATTCACAAATCTATTGGCTTGACTCTGAAGTGCTCCTCGTAAAGACATGCTTTTTCTGCCACAGATCTGTTCAGTGTCTAAGATGAATCCTTCCATTAATCGAGAGAGGGCAACAAACTCATTGGAATTCAGCTTCTCCAGGAAGCCATCCTAAATGCAAAGAAAACTGCTATTAGGAGATGGAACACCACGAAGTCACAGACACAAAGGAAAGCCTCACTAGTGTGTCCAGGGCCCAGACAGGGCAGCAGATCAGCTCTTATTAATAATCTAAAATGAATCGAACCTAAACCCAGGCAAGACATCCCTACCAAGCCTCTTCTACACTGCCATGGGAGCAGTCTTCCTGGCCTGTGCCACTGGCAAGTCTCATCCAGGAGCTGCCTGACTGTGCCTTGAATGGCACAACTTGGCATGCTGGGCCTCCACACAAATACATGCTTCCAGCCGTTTTAAATGGTGAAGCTCCAAACCCTGATAGTGGGTTTAAGCCCTACAGCACGGGCTCACTAAAGTCGCATCTACATTAGGGAGTTTTACTGTGTTTAAACCATAAAAATGAATGAGACCAGGTGTAAACTTGATGGACATGAGGATGTTAATGAATATGACTTTTCCTTGTCTAAGCTGACTGGTGGTTACTTGGCCTAGCTGCTCCACTGGATCATGATTTATTGGTAAAGACTACGCCGAGGCTAGGTCTTGAAATGAACCAGCTGGGCCAGAAATCTGTTTCATCACTTCTGTGACAGTGTCATCAATTTCTAAAGAATATAAGCTTTAGGGTTTTTGACCTTTCTGGTTTAAAGATAATCTCCCAAATGTGACCCCAGGCACAGCTATCTTTCAGGGTCTGCAGAGAAAGACCCAAACAACAGCTCTAGGAGAGCTGTCCCCCATCCTCGATAGTGTGAAATGTAAACAGTCACGCCTAACGATAACAATTTAAAATGCTATCATTAGTTTCTATGGCTCTACCTAGACAAAGATTTTTTCCCTAAAATTTCCCACCATTGCTAACACTGGTTCAATGTCACTGGAAACAGGGTCCTAAGTGTAGGGGCTGCTAGCATTTTAAAATACTGTTTCACTTTACCCTGCTCAAAGCAGGTCTAGACAGGAAAAAATACTCCCAGCTGTCAGCACTTTGTCTATGCTAATGCTCCGATCATTGCTACCACAGGTGGGAAATTATAGGGAAACAACCCTACTGTTAACAAAACCAATTTCAGCATTGTTCATTTCAGCCGAAAGTAGCAGTATTCATTATTTAAGCAGTGTATTACAATTACACATTATGTTAACGTCAATAATCTCTCAGGCATAAGGTAACACTAAGTGCCTTTGATTGCATGAGCAGTGACTTGATTTCAACAAGCATGTCACTTCAAAAGTCTGAAGTTTACTTTATTGAAAAAATATTGCTCAATATTAAAAAAAATAGCAAATAGCTTTTTGAAGTTTTTTATTATGGATGCTGATTCCAGTAACACCTGAATGAGCCAAGCACCTTACCTTTGCTCTTGCCATGAGGAATTTGACAGAACGATCATGGCAGATATCAGAGGCACTATAAAGTAGCTCTTGTATGTTATTTGCTAGTTTGCCCAGTTCCAGATCAGTTAGTTTCATATCTTCACTGATCCTGAAAATGACAGAAATGTTTGTTTGCAAATGATTTTACAAATATTACGCTCTACATGCTGTTTCCAATCACTTGCCGAGGGAAGAAAAATTGCTGCAGCAGCAAAGTTGTCAGATATAGCAAGTTATCTGCAATATATACCTTTGGATGGTCGAAGTCGCATCAGTCTCCATAACAATTGAATGCGCGGTATTTCAGGCAGACCATTGCACAGCGATTATTAATTTATTTTTTACGGCAGTCGATTAGAAGTTACCCAGCCCATAAAATTATTTCCACATCGTAACTCTGTGACAGAGAAACACACTCCTTTTTCCAACGTTAAATGCAATGCCTGCCATAAATGTTTTGCAGCTTTGTCTCCTCCAGCTTGTAAGCTTTCTGAGACTCCACCAAGGTCCTATCTTGCCTTCCTCTCCTTTCTCCTTAGGTTTGTCCTTTCTGAAAACTGCTTTTGGCCTGTCTGCTGTTTGGAGCCCACTGCATGGCACAGCTCTGCCAGAGTAAGCAAGTCAAGTCTGCAATCTCCTGGTCTGGTGTGGATGCCGTGAGGGCTGCAGAGGTTGACAGTGCGTAAGGAGAGAGAGAAGCTGCAGGACAAGGAGGCTGAAATAGGACAGTACAGTGAGGGAGGTGAGGTGGGAGCAGTGAGAGGGCAGACACCTTCATGAAGCTCAATGTGCCCTATTACAAATGCTAAAGGTGGCTGTGTGAACCCAAAAGAGAGTTGCCCAAACCAGCATATAGGGATACAATGAGTCCATAAAAAGCTGTTTAATCAGCCGCAGAAGATCCTTTGTCACCAAAGCCCTCCACCTCCAGAAAGCCCAGCATATCCACTGGCCATCTCAGCAAACAGCTCCAGGCTGGTGTCCAACTCCTTCCCCTCCTCCTTGTATCCTGATTTAATTTGTCCTCATCATGGCTCATCTCTCTTGTAGAAACTCCAGCCCTGTCCACCACCAGATTAAGTTGGGTGGTGAGGTCGTTGCTGAAGGCCCCATCTAGTTGCTTGCTAGGATTGACGCATCAGGGAGGCATCACTGGACCTTGGTCCTTGTTTGTGTTTTGTGGGTTTTTTTTGTTTTTTGTTTTTGATTAGTTGTCTCAAATCTTTTCCCTCTGGCCACCCCTATGCTTTGGATTGATCTACATCAAGCATGCCTGGCTGCTCCAATACACGTATATAGATCTTGGAGTTCCTGGTGTATGTCTGCAGCTGGAACTGAACAAGCTTCTCAGCCTACTGAGAGATGAAGTTGTGGATGTCAGCTATCCAGCAGCAGCACTCTGTGGTGTTTCAAATGATTCTGCTTGATGAAGCTCTGCACCAAGGCTGCTTGCTCTGAAAATGGCTTGGAGCAGTTCCACACACTGTGCAGAGCTATTAGGCTTCCAGACAAGTGGAGCCCTGAAAAATGGAAGGTGCTCAGAAAGGCTACTTTTTCAGTGGCTGGTGCACTGTGGGATAGCAGTGGAAGGACTATTTGCACTGTCTGTGTTACCGCAGAAGTGGGGGTGCCTCCACTCAATTAACTGCACTGATTCAGACTTACCCCTATAAAAGTCACTGAGGCAACTTTCATCAACTGGCAGCCAGTGAACAATCAACTGTAGCAAATGAGTGTGGGGGGAACTTTCAACCAGCTGACACCTCTAACACAGTCAAGGCTGAAGCAGATTATGCACCCACTTCTTCACAGGTGCAGACACTCCCCAGTCATGAAAAGCAGCAACCCATGCTGCACAAAGGTTGGTGTGCAAGGTCCCGTACAACTGCACACTGCAGGCAACAGGTGGCCCTGGGAGGAGCCAAAGGAAGTGGAGTCTGTGGTTCCTGCCATCCTCCCACAACATCCTGGGGGGTTGAGGGAATGCCTAAGGGCCTCTGGAAACCAGTTCATCCAATAATTAGATAAGCAAACTGAACCAAAGTGAATTGTACATTGTGGCATCACCAATAAACTGCCAATACCTGAATGGTACATTATAATGTTAATATTGTTAGGACAGGAGTCAACAGTGGGCAAAAAATCTAGCAGTGATGTTTACTTACATAATCTCTATTCCCCCGGGTGTAAAAGAAGATGATGTCTGTTCTTTGCTGGACGAAGAGTCGGTAGTGCATTCTGGCTCAGATATCGAATCACTGCTGCAGGGCTCACTGTTTGGAGAAGCATCTCTTTGAGAGGTAGTGTCAACTGCTACAGATGGGCGATCCCCCTCACTGAATGCATCACTTATAAACATGCCTTCATGAGTCAGATAAGCTACTTCTGTGTCCACAGTATTGTCTTTTGTAGGGTTCTTCTGTATTGAAGTTTCCTCCAGTTCCCTGGTCCTTTGGTTCTTGTCTAGAACCAAGAGAACTACGCTACGAATAATACTTAAGGTTGCCTACGATCAAATATAATGTTTATTAACAAAAAACTTAACACAATTTTACTTTCACCAACAGACATTTTCTTTTGACAAGAAACAAGAACATGTAAATATTTACTGGTTTTATTTTTTTTAAATGTTGTGCAATCGTTATTTCAAGTCAGAGGAGCTGGTCTCCAACACTGGCCAACATCAGATGCTTTTGAGGAAGGTGCAAGAATCCCCTCATGTGGGGTAATCTGTCCTCCATAAAAGTCTCATCCTAATCCCTAATAATCTGATCCTGACACAAATCAGGAAACAAGAAGTTTTATCTCCTTTCCAACACTCTTTGCTAGCATTAACCATCATAACTCTGTTAACCATATAGGTCCAACCTCTTTTGGAATTAAAGTTTAGCACTTTGTAGTCAAAATCAACATCTTACATTTCAACCAGAAAACAACTCTAGCTCAATTCTGCATCGATGTCTGAAACAAGGACGTGAAGCCTTTGATAAATGAACATACTTACTTTAATTCTCTTGAGAAAGATAGTAAATTGAGAAAAAATATTCTTCAGAAGATCAAACCACTGAGGAAAATTCATCATCCTCATTTGATCTGCAAGTCTACAAAAAGAACAGCATTTTGGAGGCAATGAGTATTTACCTTTCAAGTGATCTACTGACAAGGCTGGCTACTGACATTTAAAGGGAAAACAGACTCTCAAAAATATTGTAAATGTAAAGAAAAGCACCACAGCATGATAATGGTGTTCAATCAAGAAAACAGACAATAACATAAGCAGCACAGTCTTGATTAACAGATAAATGGGGAGCTAAAATATAACATGCTAGAAAAGTGAATGCCTCAGTTAACATTCAGCTTTCTAAAGTAACAATGCCTTTCTACTGTAAAAATGGAAAGTGCTGCTCAGAATCCATTACGGTCAGGGTGCAAGTTAATGACAATCGTCATCAAGCACAGAATAAAAATAACCGAGTTTGGCTAGGAAGGCATTTTTTTTGCTGGCAAAGCAAAAACATGATTATTTTTGTTTTGTTTTGTTTTTTTGCTGCACCACAAGGATGCAACACGTTTTTCTGGCAAAAGGCAGAAAAATGCATTGCCAAAACTAAAGTAAAATCTCGTAATATACAATTAGTCTACTACCAGAATTCTATGAAACGAAGCTTTTCAACCTTTACTGAATCCTCTGTGTGTTTGAAAACTAGCAGTAAAGGGGAAATTACTTGCTTTCAAGATCTGATTTCAAAAAATAAATTGGTCCCAATTCTCAAATTGAAAGCAATAATGGCTTTTGAAGAACAAAATGATTCTTAATTATTCACAACTTTAAAAATAAATTAAAAAACAGTTAAAGCACACATTCCCAACCAACCTGTCACAACAAATCTATGGCATATACTTACTTAACGACAACTTCTGTATCTATTTCTTCTATCTGCGATACCGTACTAACCACACACTGTGAAGTTTAAGAAAAAAAGTGTCTTAGCTTCTTTCCAACCCTTCTCAATTTCATAATTTAAAAGGACCTCAAGTTAAACAAGAAAAAAGAAAAGAAAAAGACAGGCATTTGGGTCATTTTACATTCTTACAGCATTCTTCTTTTAATTGCAAAATATGGGACCCAAGATTTTCAAAACTGACTGGTGATTTTGGATACTCAACTTGACACACCTTAAAGAGGCATGTGTGCCAAATGAATGATGGGCACATCCCGAAGGATAACCTCTACAGCTAATTGGCAACTGGAAAAAGACCTAAAGGATGCCCAAAATTGTGTTTCAAGGATGTGTGCAATCGAAACCTTAAAGAAATGGACATGAATATGGATAACTGGGAAGATCACATTCAGGTCCACAGCCTTTGGTTACAAGAGCATAATAAAGGTCTCCAAAGCTATGAGAGGAAGCAGTCCAGCTTAGCAGAGGAGAAAAGAACTTGCAGAAGGCAGAGCCCAAAGTATCAAAACACCACCTTTAAATGTGACAAATGCAGTAGAGATTGTCTCACAAAAGTGGGTCTCTTCAGTCATAGCCGCAGCTGCCATAAAACCAACTGAGTGAATTCTTTTCTCTCTCAGGGCACATACTCCTGATCTCTTGAGACTGAAGGATGCTTACTATTACTTGTACAGATGTGTCTTAAAGATACATTTCTTCTTCATGAGCTATGCTGAATGCTAAGGACTTACACCTCTGTTCCTCTATTTGCTTGGTCACAAAGCACTACAACAAGTGTTGGTGCAAGTGGGTAGCCCTACAAAGGAGTTCTGGATAGACACTTATGCAAGACTTGGGTTGAAGAACAGTATTCCTTCTTTGCAGAAAAATCTTTATCTGTAAGGGTCTACAAGAAATACACAATATGTAAACATGATCCAGATACCACAGAGAAGGAAACTGCAAGTTGGAAAACAATGATTTAAAGGATATTTCCAGATTACCTACTCCCCACTCGTGTAACAAGATGGCACATTATCTAGCAGAAACATATATCTGAAGTTTATTATATTTTGCCTGTTTCGAAGAGGACATGACAAAGGAAAGGGAAAAGGCTCTGGTGACTGCAGACCACTGGGCAAAGGAATTGCTTTGTTTTGATGTTCCTCCTGAATTTTTTGTGCCCTGAAGCCAAGGCCTGAAACAGACTCGCGTATGACATTGGTTCTTTCCGGGGCTAGTGACAAATTCACCAGCTTACAGATTCCTTGATTGAAGGGCGAGGACAGCACATGAACTTTATTGTCTGTCCCGTAACAGACAAGAGACTACGACAACCAAAGAAGGAGTTTACATATTAAACATAACAGAATTTGGACAAATGGACATCATCTAACCCTCCTCCTTACAAACACAGGACTGTTCCTATGATTTTCAAGTGTTCATGTGTTAATAAGCTTTATTTTATAGTTCTCTTCCTATTTTTGTAAAATTGCCAATAGATCCTAGTCTTCTTGAAACTAAATGGAATTGCATAGCTATCGTATCTGGGGAAATTACAGGCTAACAGAGAAAGAAAAAAAACCCCAAAGTAACTCAGATCAGGCAGAGAAAGGTGAAGGTAAGTGTCTGTATAGAAAGATCTGTTCTTCCTGTGCTCTGAGCCACACAATGGCTGGAGAAGGCCATTGTGGGAACAGACCTATGAGTGTGAGGTCACCTTTACAAGTGGATTCATGCAAATCTTTTTAAAGTACAACTTTTCACAATAAGAGACAATCTAATATTATGAAATTACATTAAATACATTCTTAAAACAACTGAAAAAAATATTTCTGAAAGATGGGCAAATCTTTGAGACAAACTAGAAGTGTTTTGCTTACCTGTTTAATTATGTTCTTTGCTGTAATAATCATTTCATCACCATATATTTCAAAAAAATTGAGCTTTCTTTGTTTTAAAAGTCCAAACACTAGTGATACAAGCCTTTCCTATTAAAAACAACAAAAGGGAAAGGAGAAGAAAGATACTTAAAACATGTAATAGTAAAAACGTATTCATATATCAAAATGCAGAGCATGTAGGATGGTCTGGTGGCCTACTGCTAGTGTTCAACACCAAACATCCTACATATCTAGTTTAGACCGCTTTTCCCGCACGAGACTGAAAGGGATTATTCTTAAGTTACGTCTGCATTTCAACCACTGCAGTTGCCCCATTGTAGCACTGCCATGTAGACACTCACTACAGCAACAAGGGGTTCTCCCATCTCTGTAATTAATCCACCCCCCTCCAATAGGAAAGAATTCTTCTGTTGACCTACCACAGTCTATACCTGGATTTAGGTCATTTTAACTATGGTGCTCCAAGGTGTGGATTTTTCACACCCCTGAGCAATACAACTGGGTCTCATAGACTCTCCGGTCAAAAGGGAGCAATCATGATCATCTAGTCTGACCTCCTGCACATTGCAGGGCACAGAAATTCACTCGCCACCTCCTATAATAGACCTCTAACCTCTAGCTGAGTTACTGATGTCCTCAAATCATGGTTTAAAGACTTCAAGTTACAGAGAAACTACCATTTACACTAGTTTAAGCCTGCAAGTGACCCGTGCCTCATGCAGCAGAGAAAGGCAAAAAGCCCCCAGGGTCTCTGCCAATCTAACCTGGGGAAAAATTCCTTCCAACCTAACTTTTTAGTGATGACCTGGCCTTAGTCAGTTAACAGTGCCCAGAAGGATACTGATCATAATAGTTTAACTTTAAAGATCTTAAAATAAATTAAGAATACACAGTGCAAAAAATAGATACTGCTCTGTGTGATTAAACTTGCAGCAAGCAATATGCTTGGAAGAATTATCCATATGCCAGATAAAATCAAAAGGAAGATAGAATGAGAATAATATACATTAGAATCTATTCATGGCATGCTGTATTTTTACTAACTACAAGATACGACAACACGGCTTTTCTGTACTATTTCACAAGTTACACATTCAGTTGTATCAAGCCTCAGAACTAATAACGGGCAACATTTAAAAAAAGATCATTACATTGATTTATTTATAAAGGAAAAATATGGTGCGACTAAAATTCTGTGGATTGAATATGTCGTTATTCAAACAAAAAAGGGATGAGCAATTTGAACTAAAAGAAAAATGGTATAAAATTATAATGTTGCTATAGTTGCACTAAAAGGATGAATGTTAGTGCTTATAAAGTACTTTGAAGATGAAAAATGTTATATTAGTCAGATGCTTTCTATTTTCTGTAAGACACGTACCTCTTCTAGAATGTGACAGTCTTCTTCTAATGATCTATTCAAATCACTTTGAGCATAAGTAGAAAACTCTGCAATCATCATTTTATCTATGAGTTTCTCTAATTCACAAAGCTGTGAACCAAGATGCCTGTTTAAGAAGAACAATGACTGAGATATAAGCGAAATAATCAGACAAACCTGCACATTAATTATTAGTTCAAGACCAAGGACAACAAGCACACAGTGGATTATTCCTATGTAATCAACTCAGGTTTAATGTGAGGTTTAACAATTTCATGAGGCAAGCTGAAACAGTACATTTGAGGGGTCTGTTTCCCCCTTGAAGCAATAAATAAATAAATAATGGCAGTTAAGAATTTGTGTCAAAGGAGATAAGACCCTCCTTTGGAGCTTAATCCTTGTCACGCATGCCCTGTAACATCGGGGGCCTCCGTGCTGTGCAGCTATGATTCAGATTCGCTGCAACCAGTAGCCAGCCCACAATAATAGGGTGGTCTCACCCCAGCTCTCGTAAGCCCAGTACTCTTTGCAGCGTGACACCAACAGCCCTTCCCTTTCCAAGTCTCCCCAAATATGTTCTGCTCGAGTTCTTAACAACTGGACACTCAGATTTTTTGTTCTGTCACCCCTGATGTCTTGAAACCAACCCCCCCACCCCTCGATACAATACTGGCATACACATTCCACAAGTTTGCACAACAGATATAAAAATAAACAAAAAGTTTATTTACTAGAAAAATCATAGATTCAGAGATAAAAGCGTAAGAGAAAGCACTCATACCAAGATCACATAACCCCCTCCCCCCCAAAAGACACAACCTCAGATTTTAAACTTTCATATTTGATCAAATGTCTTTTTTAATCAGAGCTACCAATTGCCTTAAAATCATTTCCCAGCATTCCTCCCATCTATCGGAGGGATTCAGTGTTCACAGACAGCCTCCCAATTAGAGACTGTCCCTCATTCCTGGATAAAAAAAACTCAGTTCCAAACTTGCCTTTAAAAGGCTTCCCCCCCTTCTTTTAGGCTATGTCTACACTATAGACTCATAGACTCATAGACTCATAGGTCAGAAGGGACCAATATGATCATCTAGTCTGACCTCCTGCACAAGGCAGGCCACAAAACCCTACCCATACACATTTATAACAACCCCGAACCCATGACTGAGTTATTGAAATCCTCAAAAGTGAGATTTGAAGACCTCAAGCTGCAGGGAATCCACCAGCAAGCGACTCATGCCCCATGCTGCAGAGGAAGGCGAAAAACCTCCGTGGCCCCTGCCAATCCGCCCCGGAGGAAAATTCCTTCCCGACCCCAAATATGGCGATCAGCTAAACCCTGAGCATGTGGGCAAGACTCACCAGCCAGCACCCAAAAAAGATTTCTCTGCAGTAACTCAGTTCCCATCCCATCCAGCATTCCCACAGACCATTGAGCAGACTTATCTGCCGATAATCCAAAATCAATTGCTCAAATTAAACTATCCCATCATAACATCCCCTCCATATACTTATCAAGCTTAGTCTTAAAGCCAGATAAGTCATTTGCCCCCACTACTTCCCTCGGAAGGCTATTCCAGAACTTCACTCCCCTAATGGTTAGAAACCTTCGTCTAATTTCTAGTCTAAATTTCCTAATATCCAATTTGTACCCATTCGTCCTCGTGCCTATAGCAGCTACAGCAGCGCAGCTGCACCAATACAGCTGTGCCAATGTATCAGTTCTAGTGAGGACACCCTAAGCCAGTGGAAGAGACCTCTCCTGTCAGCTTAATAACTCCTGCCCTTGCAAGAGACAGCAGGAGAAACTCAAGGTGCCTGCCCTACAAATCTCCATAATGGGCATGTTATTTAGAAAGGCTATTGACATGGACAGCGATTGGGTGGAATGCATTCAAGTACCCCCTGGGGTTCATACGTTATATTGTCCATAGCAAAGGTGAATGCATTGAGATGTCCATTTTTACTCTTGTGGGAATTCTGTGCCACTGCACTTGTGTAGAATTCATGTCCTCTGCAGATTTCTTTGCTTCCCTGTAGAAAAATGGCCTTTGAGAGGGAAGCAAAAAGAAGCTGCAAGACTGTTCATGTGCCCCTCCCCAGCAGTGCAGTCATGTGGTTCTGGGCACCTAGTCAGTTGGCAGAGAGGTAAATCACCACAGGGAGGGAGCAGGGCTGGGGACATCCTGGCCAGTGGCTCCTATCCTGCGCTGGGCTCAGCTGCTAATCCCAGCTGGGCTGGAGGTGGAGGAGGACAGGACTTCTTCTTCCTCCCCCCATCTATCATGCTGGAGCCTCCACATTTATTTATTGACAAATAAAATTTGCAGAATTTTAAAATATTGTGTACATAATTTTTTTTTGCCCTGAATTTTTAATTTTTTTGGTGCAGAATTCCCACAGGAGTACATCTTGAACGTCTTGTTTCAATATGGCAGATCATTTTGATCTTTCAGCTGTAACTTAGTAACTGCCTGTACGATTTAGTTCATTTGAGGTAGAAGGCTAAGACCCTTCTTATGTCCATGGTGTGTGGCATTGCCTCATGCTGGTTTTCACGTGGCTTGGGAACGAAGGATGGAAGGTGGATACATTAGTTCAGGTGAAAGGACGATGACACTGGGTGAGAATTTTGGGTGGGGTCATAACATGACCTTATCATTGTAAAAGATTGTGTATGGGGGGGTACACCATGAGGGCGCCTATTTCGCCTACTAGTCAAGCAGATGTGATGGCTATGAGAAAAGCCATTTTCATGGATAGGGATGTGATGTTGTATGATTGAAGATAATCCTTTATATCATTGTTGCTGCCACTGTTGCACAATTGCACTACATTTGATACAAAGTACATCATGTAAGGTACCAATGGAAAAGTTACAATGGTCAAGTATGATTATCCAGTTTAAATCCATGTATCATCACTGTATCTGAAGTTATGAATAGGTATGGCTATGTATTTGTATCTCTAATGTATTTGTTTTGGGGGAGGACACCCACAAGGTAGTTTACATCCAGTCTCGCCAGACCATTGTGAAGGGACTATTCAAACTTGATGGGTCATTAAGAAAAATCAACTCTCCTCTTTCAGAGGACACCTCAGACAGAAAGGAACCAATGACCTCCCCCATGATTCAGCAAAACATGTAAGGGCAAGTGATGTGGACATATGATCTCAGATTCCTTCTTTGTCAGTAATTTTCCACACACAGGGGCTCTGGACTTTGTTTTGGACAATAACTTTCCATGCACATGACACGTCTCAAAAGACACTTGAGACATCTCCATTTGTTCTCATTCCTGCTCCAATTCTCTGGACTGTGGATTTATAACTAAAACAAGTATTTTGAACAATGGACTGAGGACCTTCCAATCTTTTGGAAGTTACCAGAGAGACTTCTGAAACCCAGCAAACTATTCCATCACTGCTACAAACCTGATCTAAGGAGTGAACAACCATTGGTATGTATATGATCTTTTGATCATTTATAACTCATTTCTTTTCTTTTCTTAATAAAATCTTTTGTTGGTTTACTAAGAATTGGCTGACAGCCTGACATTTGGGTAAATCTGAAATATGTAACTGACCAGGGGGTAAGTGTCTGATCCTTTGGGATTGGCAGAACCTCCGATATGGTGAACTGGGTTTTTAGTAACTTATCTCAATATTAGACCAATTTGTCTGGATGGGAACCCAGGGCTGGACTGCCTAAGGGAGACTGTGTTTTTGACTGGTTGTTAACCAGTGCGGTGACACAAGAGCTCACTTTGGTTACTGGTTTAGTTAATCTATTTATAGAATAAACCACCAGTTTTTGGGGTGTGCTTGTCCTGTTTCTTGCAGTCTTTCCTGAGTGTAGGCTTAAATGGGGAGTTGATGAGGCAGCATAAAACTAAGCTAAGGTCCCAAGGCGCCATTGGATCTCAAACCTCAGTGTATAAAATTTGGAGGCCCTTAAGAAATCATTTTGAGATCTTATAGAAAGCCTGGCTCATTCATGGTTCCTCTTAGTCACCTCTTTTCTAAACGGAAAAGACCCAGTCTTTTTAATCTCTTCTCATATGAAAGCTGTTCCACATCCTTATTCATTTTTGTTGCCATTCTCTGTACCTCTTCCAATTGTAATGTACCTTTTTTGAGATGGGGCAACCAGAACTGCACAATAGTATTCAAGGTGTGGCCATAACATGTATTTATATTGTGGCATCATGATATTTTCTGTCTTCTTATCTATTCCTTTCCTAATGTTCCTAACATTCTGTTAGCTTTTTTTGACTGTCATTGCACATTGAGTGGATGTTTTCAGAAAACTATAATTAATAATGAATTATAATAATTAAATTATATAAATAATTAATAAAATAATTATAATAATTAAAATGAACTCTTCCTTGAGTGGTAACAGCTAAGAACCCATCATTTTGTATGTATAGTTGGGATTATGTTTTGCAGTGTGCATTACTTTGCATTGATCAATACTGAATTTAATCTGTCAGTTTGTTATCCATGTTGTTACCTCTATTATTGCTACAAGACCAAATAATACCATTCTTCTAGTCATCTGGGATTATACGCAAGAATGAGATGATGATGTTGAGAGGAAGGATTTAGGTTTATTAGGAAAGGTAGGCTCCACCTAAACCAAAATGGAACCAGATGGCTGTCATGTAAAATTGAGAAGGTCATAGATGAGATATTTCAAAATAAGTGCTGAGGGAAAGCTGAAGGTACGGAAAAGCGCATAATTCGGACAGAGACATCCCTTAGGGGAAGATTTATTAAAAGGGGATACTCTATATCCTTGAACAGAGGAGAGGATAGAAGTTGATAAAGCATAGGTAGGAACTGAGGATAAACATTTAAACAGAAAAAGAATCCCATTCAATTACATCATATGAAGACAGATAACTAAATACTGACAAATTTTATAAGTGCTTGTATACAAATGCTAGAAGTCCAAATAGTTATAAGGCTGAACTTGAATGCCTAGTATTAAACAAGGATATTGATATAGCAGGCATCACAGAAACTTGGCAAATTATAATAATCAATGGGACACAGTAATACCAAGGTATAAAATATATAGGAATGACAGAGTAGGTCATCTCCATGGGGAAGTGGCACTATATGTGAAAGAAAGTATAGAGTCAAATACAGTAAAAATCTTAAATGACTCAAACTACACCATAGAATCTATATTAATAGAAATTCCATGCTTGAATAATAAAGAGTATAGTAGTAAGACTACATTACTGGCCAGGTGTGACCACGATGGTGACAGTGACTGTGAAATGCTCAAGGAGAGTAGAGAGGCTACAAAAACAGAAAACCCATTAATTATGGGGAATTTCAACTATCCCCATATTGACTGGATACATGTCACCTCAAGATGGGATAAAGAGACAAAATTTCTAGTTATTTCTAAGAACTGCTTCTTGGAGCAGTGAGTCCTGGAACCCAAAAGGGGAGATGCAATTCTTGGTTTAGTCCTAAGTGGTGAAGAGGGTCTGATTCAGGAGGTAAATATAGCTGAACCGCTCAGTAACAGCAACCATAATGTAATTAAATGTAACATCCTTGTAGGGGGGAAACTACCAAAGAAACCCACCAGGGTAGCATTTAACTTCAAAAAGGGAACTACATAAAAATGAGGAAACTAATTAAACAGAAATTAAGAGGAACACAAGAGTGAAATGCCTGCAAGCTGTAGGGAAACTATATAAAAAAACCCATAACAGAGCTCAAACTAAATGTATACCCCAAATAATAATAGTAAAACAACAACAAAACCAAAACAGTAAGAGGACCAAAAAATGCCACCAAAGCTAAATAGCAGAGTAAAAGAGGTGGTTAAAGGCAAAAAGGCTTTCTATTCTTAAAACAGAAAGGAATATGAACTCTGCCAAGTCAAGAATAAAAATATATTTAGGCAGGCTAAAAAAATTTGAAGAGCAGCTAACAAAAGACACAAAAACGAACAGAAAAAATGTTGTAAGTAGAGCAGAAGCCTGCCAAACAGTGGGGCCACTGGATGCTCAAAGTGCCAAAGAGGCACTCAAAGAAGTCAAGGTCACTGCGAAGACGCTAAATGAATTCTTTGCATCAGTCTTCACTGCAGAGGATGTGAGGGAGATTCCCAAACCTGACCCATTCTTTTTACATGACAAATATGAGGAACTGTCCCAGACAGAGATGTTAATAGAGGAAATTTTGGAACAAATTAATAAATAAAGTCACCAGGACCAGACTGTATTCACCCAAGAGTTCTGAAGGAACTCAGGTATGAAATTACAGAACTACTAACTGGTGCATAACACCACTCTTTCTGTCTTGCTGCCATAGGTGGTATAGCTGAAGCAGCCGTGCCTTTTATGCCCTCAGGGGGAGCCTGAGAACATGCCTGGTGCAGGCGTGAACAACCTGATACTGTTCTTCAAAGATTCTGATCTCACATAACTGGGCACTCACTCACCTAGTGGACACATTCAAAGAATTTCTGTATACTTTTTAATATAGTAGTGAGTTTCTCTCTGAAACTAACATTTATTCACAAAGCCAAGTAAAAATACTAAAGTTTAGGAGCAGTGTCAAGAACAAAATTAAAAAAAAAAAATGTCCTTACCTGTGCAAATTACCATAGCCAAAGACTTTGTTTAACGCCAGTTAAGGCTGAATCAGGGCATAACCACCCCACCCATCCAAAAAACAGAAATGCCAAGTAAAGGGAAAGTTTCCAGCATTTTTAGCCACCACCACATCGCCTTCACTGCTATTTCTGACACACTATCAACTTGAACAGTGAAATCACTTCCATCTTCAACAGACACTTAAGAATAATAAGCGGCCCAACTCATACTGCAATAAGAAAACCTTGATCTATGACCTCACCAATATTACGGGAGAATGACATCATATGTGGACTACGTAACCGTCAGACATTGAAATTCTCCTAGTTGAGATTATGAGATAAGAGTTACATTTCTTTAAGCTATTCTAAATCTAGATACATTTTTCCAGACATTTCTAAGTATTCTCTGTATAAATAGCGAATTATTTATACACATGTAGAGAAACGTAGTAAAGATGAGTA
The DNA here is from genome assembly GCA_007922155.1 of Mesoclemmys tuberculata. NCBI lineage: Eukaryota > Metazoa > Chordata > Testudines > Chelidae > Mesoclemmys > Mesoclemmys tuberculata. The sequence goes on along the minus strand of ML675614.1, from coordinate 17,047,061 downwards.
AACAAAAAATACTATCTAGAATTTCCCCGCTTCCCTCTAAAAACTCCATGTTAATACAGTGTTAAGGATGAGAGTATGTATCAGTAATTTTCGGTAACAAAAATTACATCACAAAAACAAGCTTTATAAACCCAGGAAATTCAGAGTTAAGGTTACACTTAAAAGAAATTCAAACTTATCAAGGTATGCAAATGCACATTTAAGGCATCCACACAAACGCAACTTTGCCCTACTATAATGCCAAACAACAACATACAACTATGATTGACACACATAAATACTCATGGTCCCAAATTAGATTAAACTAGTTTTTCTACACGTCAGATTATAGGTTTGTGATGTCCCTTTCCTGTTCCTCTTCTAACAGGGCAGAGTTAAGAAGCATTTATTTTGTGTTATAACCAGAAGCCAATTTATTTGACTGCCATCTGGATGCAGCATTATAAAAGCAGTCATTTTGTTGTGTATGTTTGTTTTGGGTACTGTTGATTGTTTTACAACAAATTATTCTGCAATGCTGCTAAATTTAAATTGATGGGCTCCAAGATAAGAGCAAACTCCAAGAGCTGTAAGAGACAATATTCCAAAGTATTCGCAAGTTAATTTAAATTATTACTATCTGCTTACAAGTTAGTCTTTATTTCAGCTCAATTAGAGATCAGCCTGCTTTGCTGATTTTGTTTCACTTGACTCTTGCAGCTTTGTTGCTGAAGACAAAATTGGAAGATCCATGCTTTCAATGTTTCTGTGAATAAGATGAAGTGTTTGAGTGATCAAAGCTAATTTTAAAAATCAGTTTATCATGGAATTTTCTTGAAGATTCTGGTCTTTTGGCATCATGTTTTTTCTTAGTGCACAATAAAATGTTTGCATGCCTGTCAGAGATGAGGAATAAGATTCTGTGCTGTGCTTCTAAGAGGTGCAACACAGAGTTCACAACTCAGGTGTGTATGTGGTGGGGGCGGGGGGTGGGAGGAGAAGGGCAGCTCTAGTGGCTTTAAAAGCCACCTTTGAACCTTCCTGATCTTAGGCCGGGATGGGGGTTGGAGAGGTCCCTGGCATAGTTTAGACAGCACTGCAGGTCTGTCTAAATTATGATAGCTTCCCCAGGCTACCCTATGGACTGCAGCACTATCTCCTACTTCCAGCACTTCCCCTACACCAGGACTTGCCTGGAGGTCCTTGGAAGGAAGCCTTACAGCTGTCTTCTGCATTGCCTGCACTGGGGAAATCTGCTCCCCCCTGACTAGGGGGCATTTAGCACCTCTTTACACTGCTCTGGCTCTTTTATCTGGTGTCATGTGATCAAATCAAGCTTAAGTCCCTCACTCCAGACCATTTTTAGCTTTGACAGACAAAATAATGGAAGCAGTAACGCATGCACTTTATGGGCTCAGAAAGTGTTACAGCATGCAACTATTTTGTGCATATTAACATAATTTAATCAAACACATTCTTGGGGAATTAGGTATATTATCGTGATAATTTAAACGTGTTTTCTGTTTAAAAGGTACAAAAAGCATACTGTCGGTTACTAAGGTCTGAAGCTACAGCCCCAGGTATGATCATCATCATAGGTTAGGAGGAAGTACCTTCGATATAAACAAACACCTGCATGACTGATCTTGGAGAGTCAAACAATGCAACCAATGGGAAGGGAACAGAGAGAAAAGGGGAAAACGAGTCAAGTGTATGGGGGAATTAAACTAACAAATTTAAAATAACACTTTCCCTTCCAGTAGTTTGACAGCCATACTCTCTATCTTTTTACATTCTTCTTTTCTATGTAAATTGTATGAGGCTTTTTGCATCAGCTAGAAGGGAATTACTGAGGCAGCCATTTTTATTGCTAGCAAAAAATCTGTCAGTTCTGAGCAGAGGACCCAATCAATGCTGAGGGATTACAGTAGAGAGTTTTGAATATTCACAGACTACAGTTAATGAGTAATAACATATAGTTATTATGCAGATCAGACAGGCAGAAACACCAAAGTGCAGGAACTGCATAACTTGGAAAAACTATAAAGTATGGCTCTAAATATATAGAACCCTAGCACTCTGACTAACTGTATTCAATTTCGGTACACATTTAGTGTACATTTTTCTGGTTATATTCCACCAAAATGGAAAACTGTACATTATACAGTTTTATCAGATGAACTTATTTATCATATATATCATAGGAAATATTCTTTTGGCATGTCATATTCTGAAAGGCATCCTGCTATATTAATACTTCTTATGTGGGTCAGGATAGGGACGGTCCCTGCACGTCATACAGCACCTACTATAATGCAGCTTCTGTTTTGATTGGGGCCCTAAGAGCTAATATAATATAAAGCAGAAAGATATTCAAGCGCCTTAAAAAAATCCTTCCCCACAATACACAGTGATAGGTTACACTATAGAGTAATTAAACAGCATTTTTCTAAATGGCATTACCCAAAAATGAAAAGGTATAAGAGCACGTTCAGTTTAAGTATGTAGAAGTTAGGATAATATAACTGTTTGACACTATGCAATGTAATTTATAGCTCATTTTATTACTTCCAGTGGTTTTGTGAATGTCACCTACCGGAAACTGTGAATGCCCTGAAGTTCCTGCTGCAGTACTTCTTGCGTTGTTGCTATTAAGTCCAATGCACCAACAAATTCAGAAGTGGAGAGCAACAGCTGGACTGTAGGCTGTGTTTGATGTACCGTAGCCATTAACTTCAGTTTATTGTATGCTTTCACACAGTTATTTCTGGTGAGTGATAGTCTTAAAACTTTAAAAGATCCTTCACACATGACTTTATCAATTTGGGAGATTTTATCTCGAAGCATTTTTACAGCCTGGGAGGTTTTCCTGAGGTAGTCCTGCAATTCATGCTGAGAGGTCATTGCATGAAAAAATGCTTCTGAGCGTAGAGAAATTTGATGAGCAATATTTACTTCCACAATATCCAGATAATGGCTGAGCTTGAGAGAGAAAAAACAACAACCGTGTGTGGCAATACCTGGCAAATTTATCACACTACAAAAGCACTAAAATGCATTTTGTGGGTAGAATTTAAATTATTTCTATTAGTGCATTTCTTTGTGCTATAACGATCAGCTGGTTGTGGCAATTAGAAAACTGGATTACAAGCTGTTGACGCAATGGCAAATGAATGACTACCCCGTTTTGTTAGTGAGTTCAAAAAGTGTTGGGAAAGATGAGCTAGTGCATCTCCTTTCTGGTGAAGTCATGTTTGCAAAGTCCTGCTTGCAGAAAAGAAGCAATTAAACAAGCCTGCCCAAGACTTTGTATCTCAGACATTAACACCACTACAATATAACCACTAACTGAGTGTGTGCGGAGTATTGGCCTGCAAATGAAAATAGCACATGTACTTAACTCTATCATGCACTAAGGTTGCTACACCATAGTCGGGACCTCCAACAGAATGAAACTTGTCTGTGCTTGATGGTTTGACCTAGAAAGTTCCTGCTTCTTGGGAAGGAAGGGGAGAGTTTAGAGAGGGAGGTTTCTACAGAGGGCAAAGTTTCCTAGGATATCCACTTTAACTCATTTTTTGTAGAGAAGTCTCCTCTCAAGGTGGGCTTGGACATGGCTGCCCTCAGCCAGCCTTGAGAGTCACTATCTAATGAAGCAAAGCCTTTTCTCCTCCTTCAAGGCTGCCATTGTAGTCTTCTAGCCCTGGAGCCAGGACTCTGAAACTTTGGAAACTGAACTCTGCATTACCACCAGACTGCTGGTCTAGCCCTACTTTATTCTAATTTACACAGCTGGGTGTTCTGAATACATGAACTCTGAGCGGGACATTAAGATAGTCATTGGAATGCTAATACTAAAATGGCCTCATTTTTAGAAGTACTGAACACCTGAAGAGCACAATGACTTCAATAGGAGCTGTGGCCACTTAACACCCCTGAAAAATCAGCCCCGAAATGCCGTTCCTTCTCACAATTATTTCATTTAGGATTTGCAGTCTCAATGGAATACTCTGCAAATCTTGGTCTATGTACAGTTGGCTTATTTACAAATACCTTCCACCCAGCAGCCATAATGCACCATGAAGGTAGGAAAGGCCCCACTGACATAGACAGTGCCACCGGGATTTGGGGCTTTTTAATTCCAAGCAATGAGTCCAGACTGGGTTTTCTGAGTCCCATGTGGGAATAGCTCCCTGAGCTAAGAACGACTATGGAGAGGGACACTAGACTTCTTACCTGCACCTGATGCAATCAGGTGGAGCTGAAGCTACGTAGGCTTAAAGCCTTAAAAACATTTGGGGCTCATGTAATGAACAGAGCAGCATAAATATCAGAAAGCCAGAAATGTGGCTCTGGAGGCAGCTCTGCCCCATTAATATTCTTTTGGTGTTTATATTGACCGTTTTAATGTTTTGAGTCTGTTAAGCTGCATGAAGGGGAAGGGAAAGTGAACAGAGACTGTACTACTCCTTATTTTGGTTACGCTAAGGAGAAAAACCCTTGAAGCACCAGAGTGGTTTCTCTCTTTTTAACTCAGAAATCCTGCTGTATTTCTGTCCAGCTGCCTAAGATCCTGGCCCAGCCGCTCTCTGCAAGTTACAAGCATTCTTAAAGCTGACATTTCATTTTCAGATAGTAATCACTTCAAAGCATCTGATACAGTTTTCTGCATCAAATGTCTACTGCCTTGGATAAGGAAAGACAGAGTTGCACAAACTTATTAGTGACAGAGAGGCTAATGCTGTTTTTTTCCAATCATCTCTTACGGGTAAGCTCCTAAAAGATGTTGTACTTTAACTTAGGGGGAAAATGTTTAAATTAAAAACAAAAAATGTCACAATGATTTTAAACTTTTGGAAGGATTTGAAGAGCATTTATGCCATCAAAATAGGTGTCTGCTTTTTTCCTTTTTCCAATGAAAATGTACTATTTTTAAAATGAAGATAACTGTGATTACCCAAAGACCCCTACGTGGATGAAAGTACTCTGCCATGGAGCTTTACAGCGCTCCCAAAGCATATGTGATTCAGCGACAACAGAAACTGTAAAAGGAAACAGTACCCATGGTATGTACAAGAAGCTACCAATATTGAGACCTTGCACCCACTCCTCCTGCAATCACTATTCGTATTCAAAACAGCCACAAAAGAAGTTCTTAATGAGGACTGTCTGCTTTGATGGTTTTAGTAGTTACTGACTAGAATAGTTTTACATTGTACATAATGATCACTCGCTGGTCCTACTGTTGGTAGATACCTTTATTTAAAAAAAAATTCTCTTCTCAGTAAGTTGGTCCCCACTGGTATTTACTAAAAACTCTTAGGCTACCTGGGCCATAAAATTACTCCATAATGTAACTTGTAGAGAACAGTGGCAGTGGACTTGTCTATAACAGTTTTCTTTGAAATCAGTGAACAGCTGCACTGAATAACAGCATGCTGTATTGAGATTTACCTTTTCTTGAAGCAACTTTGAGGAAGCTGCGTCACGATTCCCTTTTCCTCCAGAAGTATTAAAATGAGACCATGGTAAAACAGCATTAAATGTTAAGGAATCTTCCAAGGCAAAATCTGGTTTCATAAAAATCTGAAACAAAAAGAAATAGAAGTGAGAGAAAGATGTATTTGTTTTCCTTTCCCACCCTTCCGAAGCAAAGTACATACAAATAAACCCAGTTTTGACAAATCCTCAGGGGGGCCCTAACCATCAGTTTCTCTAAAAAAACTACATTTTCATTTACAAATATAAATAAATAACCAATCTAGCCCATATGATTGTGACAAACTTTCCAGCTTGTGAAGTGAATGTGACCCAAAGGAGGATTTTCTTCCTGAATCTGCAGGTAAACAGCCTGAAATGGTACAGAAGTATAAACTGCCCAAGGCCCAAATCCTAAACTGTACTCAGGTGAGGTCCACCATGGGGCAGGAATGAATCCTTCTTTGGGACACTCTTCAGCAGTGGAGATGCTCCACTTAAAGTGGAGTAGACTACACATCCCCATGCTTTGGCCATATGGTGGATCCCTCTTGCAATTAATTCACTGTGTCTGGCTCTCAGATTCTCTCAGTCGAATAGCACACATGAAGAACTGGACTCTGCAGGATACAGGATGTGAGTGTACAACCTCTGCAGTCTAAAAACCTGCCTCCCCAGGCACAGGGCAGCAACTCTGGCCACAAAAAGGCCAAATAATTTCATCCCTTCCTCCATTCTTCTCAATGAAGTACTGTCTCCGAAGCCCCAGCGCCTGGCTTAGGTTTTATTCATTACAACTGCTATAATGCCTGGAACTTCTAGGAGGACTGACCCATCCCTTTCCCATTCATCACAAGCATCGCACATGACATCGAAGGATTCAAAAGTGACAAATCGGCATCAAGCACTGGCTATTCCTTGGCCTTACCTTTAAAAATTACAGTGAAAGCTACTTTAGCTATACCTATTCAAACCCTCAGGACATGCAGCAACCAACATTAAATCATTTACCTGTTAATGACTTATCAATCTGACAATTTTTTCAGTTTGAATAAAATGGAATGTAGGTTTTCCGTTCTGATCACCTATTATGACCTGTCTGTCATGTAGATTGTGGACTGAATGGGGCAGGGATTGTCCTCTTTGTTATTTGTCTGTACAGTACTAACAAAATGGGGCCCTAATCCTTAAGTGGGGTTCCTAGGTGCTACAATAAATAGTAATAGACTTAGGTTATATAATAACTCAAAAACTTGCATCAAACTCCCACCTCCCTAGCTTCCCCTAGTCCTCCTCCCTCCTAGGAGTTTCTTTTCTGGAAAATGTTCCCAGCAGACAGTGGCCACACTTCCGTAGAAAGCAGTGTGGTTGTCTAGTTGTGCATGGTTCTACGATTATTTAATGACTAAGGCCTGAAAATAATGGCACTTGTGTTTTACCTTCAATATCTGCTAAAAGAATAAATACAGTTCAGGAGACAAATACAGGAAAAATACTTAAGGGTTATCCATTTGGATCACTTTATCTAAGTTCTATGTGCATTATTGCAACTTAGGAGGAGAAGAGGATGCCTATTAAAATACTTCTCCCTCATATATATATGTACACACACACACTATTAAATCGTACACTAGAAATCTGACAAGCACATTTTTCCTTAACAAAGCCTATATTGTACTGCAATCATACCTTAGGTACTTGTTCCAGATCTGTCCTGGATTTATCTAAAAATATATAAAATATAAGTAAACTAACATGATAAATATAAGACAATTGCAGTCTTCCATAGTCAGTCATCAGCAAACTTAAACCAATTAATTTCAATAAAGAGGTATTAAGGTCTTGTTGCCCTTTGTCATTTATGGGGATTTAGCTACAGTTTCAGCACATCACTCAGATGTGTTCAAGTTTAATTGCTTTAAAAATAAATGTATTATTCATACCATAAAAGAAACCCAGTGCTTTAAACTTAGTCAGGGTGCAATTCATCTTGCTGGTGAGGACCAACATAAGGCCCTCTGCACCACTTACGCTTCCCATTGGTGCTCTGTAGGGAGGTCATTGGTGGAGCAGTCACACTGAGTTAGACCAAGAGGGCATATGCACGCAGGGTGGTGATAGGATCCACACAGATTCAGTGACCCAAATGTTCTGTGCAAGTGACATAAAGGTAGTACCGTTCCTGTCCATAGGCTGAAGTGATCACAGGGGTTGGGTTGCAGAGGGAAGGAAAGAATCAGGACAGAAGAAGAGTGCACTGGAGCTCCATGCCCAGGCCCCATTTGGAAGTGGGATGATTTCACACTCTTAGAGCTCCCTCCACTTTAATTCATCTACACAAAAGGAGCTCTGCCAGAGTGTACAGAGGACCATCAGCCCAAACGGGAGGAAGATGAAATAGGAAGTCCATAGCTCACTGGGAGGTTCCCCTCCTCCCTTCAGAACCACCATGGCGAAAGGGAGCTTTTAAAATCTCCAGTACTTCTCTCATCTGTAGAGTTGTTACTTTTTTGGTATTAAAACACAAAAGGCAACAAGGTCCAGGAACCATCTCTTAGCCCTCTGTCTTCAGTCTCAGACCGTAGCAACTCCTATAGCTATGAGACCTCAGGTTTGTGTCTTCTAGGACTGGAGAAAGATAGACAACTCCAACATAGAGAGCTGCAGCATGTGGAGAGCTAGTTAACCAAAGGTCTCTTCTCCCAAAACTACACTCCAACTCTCTGGTGCAGAGATTTTTTCCCTGTTTGGCTTTGCACAGTAGACCAACCTTTTCTTAGGATCGTTATTCTTACTGAAGCCTTCTGAGGTGCATGTTTTTGGCTAGACACAGTCCTTAAACAGACATTTTAACAAGTACAGTATTTATTTATGATAAAAGCTATCCATTCAAAACCTGTGATATTGTTCAATAATATTACACTGGCAAGGTCACCTCTGTAGTACTATGGGCAGTTAACAGAGGAAGGATATTACTGTCTTGACAAACATAAACATAGCTAAATATCAATTAGGTCCCAAGAACTTACACTATGAAAGACAAAAAAGTCAGACTTCATTTTGAATGGAAAAGAAAAAACTGAACTAACAGAGATATTAGAAAGCCTGACAAGACAAGCTGAATCCAGTGGAGTAAGTA
>ML675614.1:17022716-17038455 GCA_007922155.1 Mesoclemmys tuberculata | reverse complement strand
TTTCACTCAATGAGCAGTTGCTTCGCCAGTGAAACACTCCTATGGGAGAAAGAATTGAGTAATACAAGCTGATTTCAAATTGTTCATTATACTTCCTCTGCTCGATTGCCAACTCCCAATCTTTGATCACCTGAGATACATTTTGGCTTTGTAGGGAAGTATTAGGAGAAACAGTCTTGTTATAGCTACAGACTCCATTAAAACCACTGTGCAAGCAGCCTTTGCTAATGATGATCTTTCAGTGTGAAACAAAGGGGATGCCACAATGTCACAAATTAGCATTTTTGTTCTCCACCAGGAGGGCCAATTTTCATTACTTAGAACATTGAACAGTAGCCAGAAACACCACACAATTGCATAATTTAGATTCTTTTCTTCTTTTTTTTTAAGTAAGAGGAAGTTAAAGAAAACACTGTCATAGATGTAATTTCAAGCTGTGAATGCAGAGATGCCAAGGAAGAATTCGAGAACAGGAATCACTGGATTTTCGACCTACAATGTCTCTATCCAACCATGACTGGATTTTCAGTGATCATTATTATTAAACCACCGGCAGCTATTTCTGCATGTAATATTTCATGAATAACAAAAGGAGATGACTAGTATGTTTATATTATCTGTTATAGAAAAGAAAATGACTTTTTAACAAGTACAAGAAGGTTAGGTTTGTACCATGAGTATGTAAAAGAGTCCTGTCAAAGGTATCTTTAGGAGGACAAATATTCTTGCATCTTTCATGAATCTTCTCTCTCTGTAAAAGAGAAATGAAATTAAAGAAATATTCTGACACTAATACAATAATGAAAAAATCTTTTTTCTTTTAAAGAGAATATTTAGAATATTTTCAATATAAGATACTAGATAAGATTACACCAAATAATTCTGACAACTTCACAACTAATTTTTAAGAGACATGAGTGCAAGTGAAAGGTGCCAGAATGACAATTCTGGACGTTGAATTCCTTATTTTTTATTTGGTTGGTATGTTATTTCTTCACTGATTTTACATCACAGAAAGGGAGACAATGAAACTATTGAAGATTTATGATCTCAATTCTCCTCCCCACAAAACAAAATATCCACTGATTGCACTAACACACTTAGAGCCATTATTTATTTGCAGTCTAATCTGCAAGTTATCCTATGCTAAAACAAAAACATCCTTTTACTGACCTTCCGCTCCATTATACAAATTCCTTCCCACCTTACTTAAACGCACCACAGTGCGCACCACCTCATTTAGCTAAGCTAAACTTCTATTTTTACTTATAAAGCTTAAACATGGGTGCCATATCTTATAAAACTTTTCTATTTTGTCTTCTTCAGAGATGATTTTTTCATAGCAGGCTGACGCTGCAAAATCCATCAGAAATTGTGTCACAGGCAGTTTGTGCCTCGCCTTCCAATACCCTGTTTATTTTCATAATCAAATAGTTACATTTCAATTTTAAGGCAAGAAGTTTAATTTTTTTTAATATTGGCTATACAAAGATATGGCTATAAAAACAATTCTTCCCCCATATTTTACCAGCACAAATGCCATTTTGGTGCAGAACAGTTAAAACTTGACACTGAAAAATTTCAGTATTTGTTATTGGGTCCTAAACCAAGTTTATTTAGTATGTTTTGTTCAGTGTTTGCACAGTGACTGCTGCACTGGGGACTTGGACCATGACTAGAGCTCCTGGGTGCTATAACAATATAAATAATAATCATATAGATTGTTTTAAACCTGAATCTGCAATAATTCCCCCTCTCTTGTAATTTTGTAGCTTGTACCCAAATAACATATATTTGTAGAGAAAGAGATGGCTAAAAAAAACCTGCAGAAACATGAATACAGAATAACTCACTTACCCTGAATACATAAATTAAACAAGGAAATTATATATAGGTGGCAGTATTTAAAAATACATTTAAAATGTTCATTAATCAGAACTGAGCAACTGTATTACATTTCAAGTCTGCCATTTTGGGGCCCAACCCTGCAAATGGAACCAAGCATAGTGCTCTCTACCATAAGTAGTCCTATTAACTTCAGTGGGACTGACCACAGAGAAAGCACAATACTCAGCAGGAAGTGTTGATGATCAGGTCCTTACTGACAATTCAACAGCAGGCAAATGTAAAAGAAAACTACAGCCAAAAAAAACCCAGAGAACACAGCAGATTTCCACATCTTCTTTTAGGCTGTGTTCTTTTTTAAAAAAAACTGAAAAAACAGCTCTGACTTTCATTCAGATGACACAGGCGTTTCCTACTTCATTATTTTATCTTTAAGTGTTTTGTACAGGGTATTCTTAGCAACAATTTAGTCATGTTTTACATTTGATCAGATCACTGGAATTTGTTTGTTTTGCATTGTACAGTGTAACTACTAAATAATCCTTTAAGAATAATTAATGGTGTTTTCAATAAACTAAGGGAAATAATGAAGATGAACAGAAATTATAAGGACTGTACATTTAAAACAAGAGCATAGCACCCAGGAACTCAAAATAACGACACAACGGAGAGAGAGAATTTAGATACTGATTTTCATGCTAAGAATGGTGAATTTATAGTACATCATATCAAGGTCAAGAGAAGAGTCAACTAGCATAGACCTAGGCAGGTAGTTATTAGGTAACAATATGATGGAATATTAATGGGAACAGTCAGCTAGTGGTGTCAGACTCAAAGGGCTGTGAAGTTTCTTTTTTAGCCCTTAATGTGCCAACTTTGGTACTTTACCTGAATGATTTCCTGTTGGTATAATGCAAAATTTTCCTTATTGATCTGTGGGAGGTAGGATGATGGTGTGACTTCAGTGTCCACAAAGTCCAGTCCCCATGTTTTTGTAAAGAAATCAGATTCCCTTTTTGCTAACCTAGGATCATTTAGTGCCGCTGGGAGATTTACTTTGGAATGATAAATTGTCCATCTGTGCTGATCTGCCACTAGAGATGGGCTGTCATCTAAACTATTAGGATCACCTGTAAGCACAAAAAGATAAGACAATCCATTAAAATGAAAACTTGAAAGCCCTTTTTTCATAGTAAACAATGTAGTTCTTGAAGCAAAAACACAAATTTTGCATCAGAATTACCTACAGAAAGGATTCCATACCAGACACACAACCCCTTTCCACAACAATCTAACAAGCTCACATTTTTGTGTTTAGATTGCACAAGCCATGTTTTAAACATGCAGTTATAGGTATATTCTTTCAATATCTTCACACAAATACCAATAATTCTTCTGGCACCCTTTGAAAGACAAAACTCTAACTCTTAAACAAACCTTGAATATACTAAATTGAAGACCTACTGCATCCACCAACCTAGAACTACAATCAAGGTTCTCACACGTTAGTTTAGGGAATTCTCAAAAGCCCACTATCTCCCCCACTTCATGCCTCCTACCCTCATTCCGTATGACCGCTATCATTTCCAGCCAAGAAGCGGCCTTAGGAGAGGGTCAGTTAGACATCATGATCTCTTGTTCCCCAGGTCAGAAGGACTGGAGAGTCACAGAAGCAATGTAGTTAGCCCTGCAGGGAGAGAACTGCCTGTGTCTCACAACTGTGGCTAATCTTTCACAGTCTCTGAAAGAATCTCATCCTCTTCTTCGTAATAAGAATGTGAGGTAGAGCAATAAAAAGGGTGGAAATGGGAAGATTTTCAGTGCTCCAAACAGAAAATGAGCTGCTTTTAGGGTGGTGTAAGTAGAATTCCACTTTACCTATTAATATATTTTATTTCATGGTAATATCCAGAAAACAAGAGAGCTTGGTTGACCATTTTCAGGTTAATTTCCAGGCCACTGACTGTAACAGAATTTTCATCTGCCTTCTAAGCCAAAACTACCGTACCTGTAGGTTCCTTGGGACACACATCAGGCAGTGATTGCACAGGTCGAAAGTGTTTAGCAGAATCCATTTCCTTTTTAAAGAAAGCATCTCTGCTGTTTGACTGAGGCACTGGTGAAGAACGGTGGCTTGATGCCATTGCATAAAATCACCACTTGATAGAAGCTAAGTAAGAAAAAGTAAACACAAAGTCTTTAAGGCAGTTCTGATTACAGACTGTACCATAACAATGGCATTTATTTAACAACTCACCAACATAAAACTAAACAGTTTAAAACAATACTAGTTATCTTTCAACCACAGTATGAAAAATATATTACATTTTAAATACAAAAATAAAAGGCAGAATGTAACGTTATGCCCCATTTCCTTCCATACCCAAAGAAAGTGTTAATTTTTATATGCTCACATACACACGCACTAATATTGTACACAAAAATGCCCATGCACATTATAGCTTTCTGTTTCCATAATTATACAAGCATTATCATACAAATATTTCCTCTCAGAAATGGCATGCCAAATTTTAGAAGTTTGTGACATGCCAGTGTGTCATAGGGAATTTTGGATATACTCTCACACGCTTGTCACATTTCTAACATAGGTATGTTTCTTCCTTCACCAGCTCCTCACCAGATACTAGTGTTTACTACTGTTACAGCTTCATCACTAATGAAACTGGTTCATGAACCAGAATGCTGAGAACAAAAACCAACAACATTTTAGCACTTCTAGAAAAATAAACATCATGCACCCAACGGTACAAATCAAGCATCCAAAAGGAATACATCAACTACTGAGTATTAGGAGCTCCAGCAATACAATTGTGCCTAATGTCTGCATTAGCAGTGTCCCCTGAGAAATCTCATGTTACATGAATATACATCTGTTGTATCTGTATTAATGCTGTGTATTAACTGAAGCCCTTCTTAAAATTATGCATGCAATGAAAAATTTTGCTCTTGAAATCAAGCCTTTTGTGAATCACTGTTTCCCCTTTTCTGATAATTTATTTACAACACTAAATTAGGATGCGAACAAAACAAAGTATTGCTTCCTAAAATACTTTCTAAAAAACAAAGTTCAATTACCTAAACCGGAGTGGAATAAATGTTAACGCATTTAACAAGTACAAGATTTAAAATAAAATGTAAGGAGCACATTTTAACTCTAAAGACACATTTCAAACGTTTGTTTTCAAAACCAAACTTCGTTTATTTCTTACAATTATTTATATTATTAATCATTCTCAAATATTCACATTACCTTTGTGCCCTTACTCCAATCTTAGAATAGAACAAAAAAGGGACACGAAAACATCAGTGCAGCAAAGAACTTTCCTATCATTGAATTCATTTCAACAAGAATCACAGGCAGAGGTCTTCTAAATGGCCTGCAATATGATGCTGCTCTAAATTATTCATAAGTAATAGCTATTCTAGTAGTCATAATTTAGAACTAATAGATAACTAACTTCAACGTGCTGCCACATTTGTAAAGGCGCAACCCTACCTATGAAACAGAAAACACTCATGCTACAAAACGGTGATTTAACAAAATAGATGTTAAAATCTGCCAAATAAGAACAGATTAAGAAACGAAGAAGAAAAGCAGTTAATTTGTTGTCCTGAATTCTTTCCAAGCCACAAAAGAGATTACAACACATCAATAAATGGATGAGAATACTAATTAGCACCTCACCTCCCAGTATGTTACTCTAGTTGACCAGAGAGTTACTGTGATTTACTGGTTTACCTACAAAACAGCCTTTACTGTACTAGCATACTAAGCACTTTATAAACATTTCTTAAAGTGTGCAGTGATGCATACATCTTCCAATTTAAACCTCATGGAAAACTAAACTCAAATTTAACATGAAACTAAAGCAAGTAAATCGAGAGAGTGGAGGACTGCCTCTATAGACTATTTTAACTCATTCCATTGTGTGGGAATTGTGCAATACAAACTGTAAAATGTCCATTCTCCTGAGCCTCCTAGTTACAAGAGAATATGCGCTACAATAACTACATGCAATTGTGCAAGTTAATGTCATTAATATTTTGGATGTTCTGCAATTAAGTACTGGATTAGAGTAATAATATTTCTTTAAAAAATTAATTTAATTGCATTTTGGTTGATAACTTGTATAACCGAGCTTCAACATGATGAATTTTTAAATGGATTAGACGTGCCATAAAATATAGATTTAGAAGGGAATAAAATGCAACTAACTCTTCCAGCAGTCCCAGGCCATTTAGAAAAGGGCAACTACCCTGCTGATGCAATTGCAGAAGTATCATAAAAAGAGAAGCACAACTACAGTTCGCTTTTTAATGATAAAAGAAAACCAGAATTCACTAAACTGGGTCCTATAGTGCCAAGAAGCTGAAGTGGACGATTCACAGACAGATTCCGGTGAACGAACAAAGACATACACTGGCAGTTTACAAGCTGCTCTGCTGCTTTTTGGTTAACAGAATATCTGTAGTTCATTTAAGTTAAAACCAAGAATAAAGGTTAGATCCTTGGCACAATTCTTACATATTATATATAGGACTTGAAAAATCCACTCACCCTGAACAGAATCGCAGCTTTCATTTAAAAAAATAAGTTCCTAGCCCTTCCAGCAGCAAAAATAACTTTCCAAACGTAAACGAGTGTAAACAGACTCAATGTTCTTTCTGAGCCTGAAGAGAGACAGCTCCAGCGCCCCCATTATTACTTGCAGCTCTAAGCAGTGAAAACAGCAAGACACTGATCAGGATCACTATTGCGATTTGGAGGTCCATGAACAGCAATGGAACTGTCAACAATTATGCTAGCTTCACACCGCCGCACCAGTTTACCAAAGCTATCAGCAGAAAAGGTAAGCACCAGAGATATTCATTGGAGCAATAGTAATCAGCCTTTTTTCATTTGCAGGCCACTACAAAATTTAGAATAGAGGTGTGGAACCCTTTGGAAATTCAACCTGTGGTCCACAGACCCCTACCATAGAAGTCTTAGACTGAAAACTGACAAAACAAAACTCAGCTATAAATGCTGTATGTGCTCAGCACAGCATTTGATATAGCGTGAGAAAGGGCACTAAGCTGTGGACTTCTATGGTAACAACATGACCAGGTTTTGTTTGGTACGTGGGAGCATTCACATACTTTTGATTGAGCAAAAAAATGGAATGTCTTTTCTGGGATCTGAACCTTTATTTTCATAGTCTCCTTTCCAGAACCCCTTAAACATAGTCTGCAGACTTCAGGCATCCAGGGACCATAGGTTGAAAACCACTGCATTAGAGAACAGGACCCAAAAAGGCAAGAGAAAAGGTAGAAAATAGACCTCTCCTTCCTCCTTGCAGCAGCCAAGAAGAACTGGAGGAGGAGGAAGAGAGAAAGCAAGCTCTGTCTTTTCCTAGAAACTTGGGAAAGTTTAGGGTGAGGTTTAGCTACAAATATGTAAGGACATCTACCAGCCAGAGACAGAAACAAAAGAGAGAGTCTCTAAACAGAGTCCAGGGACAGCAGAGTCTTCCTGTTTCCTACCTGCTGATGGCAAGGAGCTGAGCTTCCACAGGATGTCCCGTGACCTCACTTGTGGCCCCACCTGATCTATTGCTGAGCTGGCAGATTTAGCCTTCTCGCTAGGTGGTGTCTAAATTTGTCACTGCATTATCATACGAAGTTTGGTTAACATAGCATCTGTCTAATTTCATAATAGGAAAACTATTATAGATGGCATGTGTAGCAACACTTCCCATTACAATTCTTTCTTTTCAGTTGCTTGTAACAGACTAACTCTTTGCCTGAACTTCTGCATGCTCTGAGTTTTAGCAAAAACGGTTAAGCTGTTTGGCAGAATGAGGTTAGGGAAAAATCGGTAGCTTTGCGAAAGTGAAAATTGTTTCCGACCATTTCTTTGAATAGTTTTAACACTCTTGGATTTCAGAATTGGAAGTTCAAATCTGCCAGGGAATTAGTGCTACAGCATTTTGGGTCCAATCCAGATCAGTAAGGGGTTGTGTTGCCACTTGCCTGGCAGTCCTGGGTGACTCAACTCTTTGCTGTTACAGCTCGCACTTTGGGATGCTCACTGCCAGCCTACCAGAATGCAGGTCTGAGTGTCTAAATTCTATCTAGACGGCCCTGGCTCAGCAGCTCTGACCCCAGCAGCCTGTCTCCAGTCCCCCAGTCCCACTCTGGCTTCCACCAGCTTAGGTTACAACCTGCAGGGTAAGCCCAACACACTTTCAGTCCTGAATTGTCTTCAAACCGTGTGTTCTGTAGTGTCCAGCCCTCTCCTGGACAGTTCAGAGAAATGATCAAGTTCCTTTGTTCCTCTAAAGACACAAAACCCACCGGCTTATTAACTTAACTTGGGGTGAATACATCCTTCCCTTTAAAGACAGCAATGAGTGGGTTTATAGTAAATATTTAAACAAATATTAACACTAGATACATAGCATTAACTGAATTCAAGCCTAAGAAATAAAGATAGAGTTACAAACAAAACAAAACATGCTTCTAAAAGTCTAAAATTTAATCTACTCAAGTACAGGCTTTGTTCAAGATATTTTAATGGCCCATATGCAGTTCCCAGAGACTTCAAATACTGCCGACTGTGCCGCCAGTGCTGGCTCAATTCACCAGGGTCAATTGAGCAGAAGTGGAGACCCCCTCAATCAAGCCAGAAACTGACACTGCTAACCCACCCGCAGCAAGAAGAGTAACACTGCGTCAAGGGGAGGGCATTTCCCATTGGCACAGCGAAGTGAAGACACCGCAGTAAGTAGAAGATAGGAAGTCGACGGGAAGTCGACGTAGCTTGCGTATCTCCCATTGACTGCTGCCGAATTTCGCAACGAGGGTAGACATAGTCTCAGCTTGTAAGAGGTCTGTTCTTTTGTGTCTGCCTAGTGATGGATGCCAAAGATGGCTTCTGTCTTTGCTTATATCTTCCAAAGTTCTATGACCTTGCTAGAAGAGGCAGGATGGCCTCATGCTGTTCTTCTTTTCCTGTGGGCTTCCCAGCTCCCTGTATGTAAAAGAAGCTTGCTTTGTTTTCGTTCCACCATGCTTACTTTACATAGGAGAAATGTAAATAGCTGCTTTTCTCCTGTCTGGGAGGGAACTTGTTTCTCCTTGTTTTGCCACAGACTTAAAAACATAGTATCATTAAGTATCCATATTTCCTCATATAGTGTTGATATCTACTTTTCACAGTGATATGACTCACCAGTATGTTATTAGCATTCTGAAAAAACCACTCTTACGATACAATCAGCTGATTCAATGGCTTACCACTTGAGCTCCAGACCCCCTGTCTTTATAGGCCAGTAAACCCTTTTGAAATGGATTCTTCTGAAGGTAACCCTTCAAATTAAAGTTTACTCAAGCTATCAAGAGAATGAGATGGAGTCTAGTGGCGAAGGATGCTCCATGCTCTTTCTTCTCCCATTGGCATTTGCTGAAATGCAAATTGTTCTGTCTCCTGCCATCTCCTCCCCATGCTGTCTTGATGGTCCTGTTTACTGCTGATATGTAAATTTAGGATAGACCTGTTTAACAACTTCCCCTGACACGCCTGGTTTAAACACTTTAGTCATAATACTAGTATGTATCCATAACTCCTAATACCCACTGCATACATCCATCACACAAGAATATTAATGATCAGTGAGTTATTAGTTTTCAAATGATTCCACACAAGGCATATTTTGTACAAAGATTGTTACAATAGTGTGTAGGGTGTAGTGTGTACAGGGGTGCTTAGTGTCACACTTAGTCCTAGAGTCAGAGAGTTGCCCTTACTGTTCCCAGGAAAATCCATCCAGATGTGATGGGCATTCCAACTGCACTGTGCACACTCCCAAGCCTTGTGGAGGTACCTGTACCAGCCTCCCCACCCTAGAAGCCAGGAGATTGAAATCTCACTTCTTTTGCTGACCGGTTTTATTATTTGTGTGCACTTTACACCCCGTAACAGTGACCTAAGTCTCACAGGCCTACACTAAGGGTATGTCTTCACTGCAGAGTTAACCCAGGTGATCAGCACTTGGGCTAGCCTAGCTTCAGTGTGAGCAGCCACACTGCAAAGCCATACCCAACTTACTGAGTCCTCACTGATGCTACACTCGCTCATGTGTGCTAGGATTTCTGGTGGTATACCCCATGGTTTTGTGTTGTAGTAAGCTGAGCGACTCAGACTTTGTCAGTGAATTGTGGGAGAACTTGTCTGCCCTTCTGGGCACATGGGGGAATGTGGTAGATGTAGGAGAATCATGGGAAGACACTGGGGGACTATCAGCACTCAAGTGACTTATCCTGTGTCCTCATTGCAAGGTGGGCGGCTTACCAGTCCAAGTGAAAGTGGCACCTAAACCCTAGCCTAGACCATCAGCCATCCCAGTTTGAAAGCACCACCAAACTAAGGTGAGAGGCTCATGCGTGTGGATGGAAGGGGGATTAGGGATAACACCCAAGAAAGATCCCGAGTTAACTCCGCAGTGAAGACATACCCTAAAAAGCAGGCAAGTATCATTCCCCCCCCCTTTTACAAACGAAGTAAGAGATGTGATACCTACACTATGGGCGCTTCAGCAGCACAGCTGTAGCCTTCGCTGTAGGAATTCCACCTCCCCAAGGGACGGCAGCTAGGTCAATGGAAGCATTCATTCTTCAACCCAAATGCATCTGCATAGAAGGCTACATCAGCACAGCTGTGGCGCTCAGAGTAAGAATTTTTCAAACCCCTAAGCGGCGTAGCTATGTTGGTCCAACTTTTAAGTGCAGACCAGGCCAGAAAGGTCACAAGGTCAAATCTGGGAATAGAACCAAGGTTTCTAACTCAGTAGCCCCAAGTCTCATCCACTTAGCCACTCAGCCTTTCCAAATGAATGCACCAAATCTACCTGCTTGCCTATGCTGTCTGTAATCATTGTTCTAACCAGCAGATCATACATACCTCAAATGGTATATTGGCAATTTTAGAATTAAGCTTCCCTGGAATCAGATGAAGTAATATTCTAATAATCTAATATTTAACACATATTATCTATTTGTTCTAAATAGTCTCTATTTTGGATAATTGCAATTCATGCTATGTGCCTTCACTTGAGTAAAAGCAGTGCTGCAATGCAGTGTGATGTGGAAAATCATGTGGAACACTGCAAGACTGATACGTCTTTCTGTAAAATACAGACCAGCAGCAGCAGAGGCAACTCAGTTTACATACCCCAGTGAATATTATTTTAAAATGACTGTCCTTCTGTCTCACAATGAGTGAGTGACACCATCAACTTGAAATCTAATGAATGCAAGAAATGAGTTGGAAACCGCTCTATCCCAGAGGAAATTAATTTTATGCAGTTGTTGTCAAACACAAAGTAAACAAAAAACAAAAACACTTCTCTCATTTTTCACTTGAAGTAATTTTAGTAAATAACAAGTAAAAACCAAATAAATATGAATTTTAGGCTGATGTCATCCCTTTAAAATGTCAGAGTAGGGCAGGACAGAAAATGAAAGGACAAAAATTAAAAACTTCACTATATATTCCATAGGAACGTGTGTGCATATATATATATCCTCATACACACAACCACACACAGCGCACAAGAAACCCACAGGTGTTACCAGAAGAATTGTCTGGATATTTTAGTATCCTTATAAGTAAGCTACTCCAACTGAAATTTCACAGTTTATGCAGGTGCCACATGAACTGTTAGAACATCTGTAATATACACATTTCCTCTCATCTGCTGCAATTTTAGTTCTCAAAAACAAACAGCACTAACTTGAAATCAGGACATGGCTATGTGCTAAAGGAAGACTTTTTCTTGCCCATTTCTTTCAGGTGCAGAAACCATAACTAGATAGCTTCTTTATCTCTAGAACATGATACAATTATGGTCCACTGAAATTTGGCTCTTTGATACTTCTGTAATTAATGCCAAGTGGACAAATTCTGCACACATATAGCTATTTAGGTCACTGTACAGCAAGTTCTTCAAATGTTTCTGAATAATTCCATCAGAACTGACAAGTAACGAAGCATAAAAATATTTTATTGATTTACAGGAACAGACCTCGTAGTTAGTAGTCCCCACTGCTACAGAAGAGGCCCTGGTTTAATTTCTGGGTAAAATATATTGCTCACTTAACCGATATGGACTGGTAGTACACAGAAATGATACACTGTCCACTTGGAAAAAGAGCAAGAGAAGAGCATCTCACATTGCTTCACAGAATTACCTGCAGCTGAACAATTAGCAATATTAATGAGCTTTATTAGGCGTTCCACCTAGACCTCAGCTAAAAAAGGTAACTGTAGTATGGGGTATTTTAAGGAGAGAATGAGAAAGTACTCCAAACATAACAAAAAAGTTATAATATTAAGGCTTTGATTTCCATGGCCTGTTAAGAGCTGTTTGAGGCTTAGAGCTACCCCACACTGGTAAAAAATACGGCTTCAGAGAGGCAGTCCTAATTTACACTAGAAGAGAGTTCCCCTGAGGAAGGGGAATTCTCCACCAACTATCTTCAGGCATTTTAGGGCCAATTTGTGCTGCTTATGCAGTGCAAACTGCCCCTAGCAGACTGGGGAATCCAGCCCTAACTTTCTAAAAATAATGGCCAACTTTTCAAAAGAGTTGTGTACGCATAACATATATAGCATGCTCTGTAGCAGTTCACCCATCACACTGCCTCATCAATGGCCTCAACGTATTTATGGGAGAAGTTAGACAGAAAATCATCACTAAAGATGAGTCGGAAGATAGCTAAAAAGATCATCCAAACCCTTTGCTTCTCTGCTGATCATCAACAAGAAAATAATAAGGGCCAATTCTGATGGTAGCTTTTGTGATGTGAACACCTGACCAATAGGAGCTCAAGTGAGAGAATCAATTCTCTTCACATAAACCACTGACCAGCCCTCAAATGGTTTCCATTTTCAAAAAGAATGAATTGTTGTACTTATATAAATTTAAAAAGCAGAACATGAGCTTGTCAGAACAATAAAATTATGACAATGTTTAAAGCAGATTATATTTGTCTTATATCACTGTTTAAATATTCTGTTTCAAAATACATAACCTCAAAAGTTTAAAATACTTTCTATAATTAAAAGGGACTCTGGGACACACTTATAGCAGTTGCTGCTGCTTCTGAGATACTAAAAAGACTGCATAAGCATTTCCAGGCCACTGTTGTAAGTTACTCAAAGTTCTGCAAGTCTCATTTTCCAAGCTGAAATGGTCAAGGCTTGGTCTCTACCTGAAGCTGAATATTTTGGAACATTTGATCAAAAATGGTTCTGCCATTTTTGAGCTGGAGGCACATGCAGAAAAGATTCTTTCCCCATTATAAAAAGAAAATATTGCAACTTTCTTTTAAACAACTCTACAATTGAAAAGGCTAGGATCAGAAAGTTAAAATTTGGCAGGTAAATAGCCCTCACTGAGAATAAGCACCTTTGAATGTTCTGCTGAAAGTTACTTTTGATTTAACTGAATTATGAGCCTGTGGAAAAAATCATACTTGAAATACAGGCAGAACATCTTCTCATCATGCTGCCCACAATCAATGAATTCCCAGCTCTCTCTCCATGCTACCCTCATTACATTAATTTGGGACCCCCCATTAACGAATGTTGGGATCATCCAAACAACGAATACTGGGCCTCACTATTTCTTTGCAGGTTTCCTCAGCAGCTGCCACCCACACTAGATATGAAGGAGGCCCCTGAACTCTCAGTTCCCCGTCTTTACAATGGACCCCTTATTCCTTGCTCCCGTAAAGCCTCCACAGGAATAAGAGAAGTGGTTTCCACAACAGCACTGTTCCTCTTAAAGGAGAAAGGTTGCCTATGCAGTTCTATTTCCTACCCCTTCCTGCCCTCCTAAAAAAGAGCAAGCAGTGTCGTTGTCGCTCTGCTCCCTACCTTCCCAACCCCCCCAGGGAAGGAATCAGTGGCTCCCCAGCTCTATGCACACAAGCAAAATTTCACCTGGAACAAGAGGGTTGTTAAGACCTAGCTGGAGGTGAATGGAAGAGGGATGGGGATATGACTTCATATTTATCAGACACTTACTGCCTCAGGGGAAGATTGAGAATTCAGGAGGAAACCCAACACTCTTCTCAACCTCTCACAATGAATTACCCCCAAACTTCACCAATGAGGCCACTCTCATATTTCCAGTTAGCCATTGACTAGATGACAATAGATGTCTGGTAAATTAGTTAGCTCTAGGCAATCTACATTTTACTAATATACTCACTAGAGGCACCAATCTACTCCCAAAAGCTTTCATGGGAACAGGAACAGGCCCCGTGTCTATGTTATAGGACTGCCTCTTGTTAAGATAGTCTTCCTCAGCCATGATATAGGTAGAGTAATAAATAAACAAACAAACATTGTCATTCACATTTAAAGCTCTGAAAAGATGACAAATAGTGGTGGACAGACACTTAGACAAAGACAAATTTCTTTACACTTAAATCTAGAAGTTAATAAATTGCAGGATTAGGTTCACTGACATTTAAAACCAGAAAAAAAACTACAAAATGCCAACAAGTAGAAAGAAATCCCCACAAGACGCTAACGGTAGAAATAAATTGAGAAGTCAAAGGGATGGACAGTAACCCTCTATATTGTCAACAAAAAAACAACAGTAGGATAACACCACATTATAGTATATAAGTATCTCCTATACATAAAAAAGACCTACTATATCAAGGAAACAGTTATTCCCCATTTTCTCATATCACTTTAAAAAAAAAAAGATCCTGTTATTTGCTGCATAAGCCCATAAGTATTTATAAATCAAATGTACGGCTATCCAGTAGGCCATCAAATGCTTATTGCATTACAGAAAAGCTTTTTTTTACTTCCATTTCCTTACTCACCATGATTGTCATTAGGAATGGGATTATCTCTAGGAAAACCCATTGAATGTGTCACAAATATAAGCATGTTATTTCTTTACGCAGGTGGCAGTTATTTACAAAATACAAGTCACTAACTCCACAGTACCTTAGTGACAATACTCCAAGAATATCTCAAGAAGGCAGACTTCATATCTCTTCCAGTTCCATCATGCAGAAAAAATCTTGTTTTTGTAACTCACGAAAATATTTTGATGACCTAAATGAAGAACTCCACATTAAACTAAAGTAGAGGTCCTACTAGAAGTGAATAAAACCCAGGGAATTTAAAGTTAAAGTCGAAATTTCCTTGCTTAACTCAACCTTGTCGTAAGGAGAGGGAAAGCACGGTAGGAGTTCAGAACTGTAACTTTCATTAGGTGATATTAAAATTTTAACATGGAAATACAAATGCAAGGCACATGCAATACAAAATGCAAATCTTTGCAACATATACTGGGCGGGGGGCATAACCATTCTCAGCCAATCAAGATCAGCACTGAAAAGACTCCAAAAAGAATCCCAGAAAGTCATTCCCCCCCCCCCCCCCCCGCCAACACACACAAATGGAAAGCACTGAGTCAAAACAAGCACACCAAAAGCACCTAAAAATGACACTTTGGAAAACATAACTTTTGTAAGATAAGGCCAGCCTGTCCCCAGTAGGGATCATGTGCGTGGCAGGAGATGGAGGGGCAAAGAGGAGCCAGTCTGTCCTTTGGGACACTGGAGATGTATAGCAGGTTGGGGGAGAAAGATCCTGCCTAGCCTCTAGGACATAAGAGGGTGGAGGAGAGACACTTCTCTTGTCTCCCGATGCAGTGGAAGGAAGGGGAAAAAAGCTGGCTCCCCTGTGCCTGGGCACAGAGCAGCTCCACTAGGAGAAAGGTTAGAGAGGCAGCCTGTGCTCTAAAGGCGATGGCATAGGGTCCAACCTGAGCCGGGGGGGGTCCTGGGGTCCAGCCTGCGT
>ML675614.1:16983161-17022316 GCA_007922155.1 Mesoclemmys tuberculata | reverse complement strand
GGACATGGGGTCCAGCAGGAGCCGGGAGGGTGGAGGGGCGGGACGTGGGGTCCAGCGGGTGCCGGGAGGGCAATGGCCCCACAGGCCCCGGTGGGGCGGCACGGCGGGTCCCGTCCGCAGGGCCAGGGCGGACACAGCCTGTGCCGGGGGCCCGCGGCGCCCAGCCTGCCCCGCTCTGCGGAGCTCGGCGCGGCCGGAGCAGGCCGGCTCCCCCGGGGCCCGGGCCGGCGCTGTACCTGCGGGATCCCCGGTCGCGGCTCGGGCACCGGAGCAGCCGGCGCGGCCTAGCGCATCCCCGGCGCCTCCGCAGCGACACGTCGCCGCCACCGTCCGCCCAGGGCCGCCCCCCGCTCGGCTGAGGGACGGCGCTGCCGGGCCGGCGGCGGGCAGGCCGCGCTCAGGCGCCGCCTCTCCCCGCAGCCCCGCCGGTGACGGGGAGGAGCCGCCGCCGGGGCGGGGACGGCCCGGGAGAGCGGGGCTGGCGGGGCCTCCACGGGAGCCTCCGCCAAATCCTGCGACCGCGGCCGGCCGGGGGGACCCGCTTCCCCGCCGCGGGCCGGGCCTGGGCCGTAGCAGGACCGCGCTGGGCCTTGCCCCCCTCGGGCCCATTCCGGACCCGGACAGACACTTGCCCTCCCCGCGCCCAGCCGCGGGCCGAGGACGCGCCGTTGGTCACCGCGGCTGGGGGCCGGGGGTTCCTCTCAGCCCCAGCTCGGGACTCGGGCGCTGACATTCAGCTTTCCTTGTCAAACCAAAGCGGGCCGGCGTGGCTGCGGAGCATGGCTCGGAAAGATGGCCCCAGAGCGCTCTAAGGGCTCGGAAACCCAAAGGCACCCGAGAGAACCAGATGTATTTCAATGTGAGATGGTCTAGGTAGGGCCTGACTCGTGGTTTTGGCATGCGGGTGTGTTGTTGCTGTGCTGGTGCCAGGATATCAGCCAGACAAGGCCGGTGAGATAATATCTTGTGTTGGACCAACCTTTGTAGGAGAGACAAGCTTTTGAGTTTACACAGAGCTCTTCTTCAGGTCTTGGCCTGGCTGCACTCGCCCAGCGGACATGAAGAAAAGTTCTGTGTAAGCTCCCAAGCTTGTCTCTCTCATCTACAGAAGCCGGTGCAATAAAAGATGTTACTTCGCCCACCTTGTCTCCCATTATTTTTGCACAGTTGGGGTTGGGATTGCTGCCTAACTGTTTGCATCAGTGCATTCTGGGAAAATCTGGGCAGCTGTCCCATAGTGCCTCAATCACATCTGCCTCAGCAAATAAATAAATACCTGAAGCAAATACACACACACAGGGCTCAGCAAAACTTGGGATAGTGTACTCCTGTACTCTGCCACGCCTTCCTTGAGATGACAGGAAGGAGGACTGACCAAGCCCCGTACACAGCTGAGTGCAGCAAATTGGTTGCAGGAATGCAATCAGGCCAGTCTAGACTGTTTGAAGGGGTGAAATAGTTAGATCACATGGTTACAAACCAAGTATTAACCAGCTGGTGTGAGACATAAACAATGTTTAGAGCCAGTTATGACTGCTTGATTACATTGAAGAGCTATAGTGGGGACAGGGCCTAAGAGAGTTGCCAACTCTTTTAGCATTGTGTGTCTCAATTATAATTTGTTTAAACCTGTTTGTAATATCATGATAGAATTGGGACTTGGCCAGAGATTTCACCATTATTGAAATAGCTATTATATCCCATTGTTTGCAATGGGATTGAAGCCAGAGGCTGTCAGTAGCTAAGATGGACATTATTTCTTTGCAAGTTTGAAGTGTCTACCCCCAGTAAAAATGTGGGTAAGTTGGGACAGGTAACACTTACATTAGTTTTTTTTTTTAACAATGCACACGTGTGTGTGTGTGTGTGTGTGTATAGATAGATAGCTATGTGCTTCACTAACCCATTAGAATGTTTTTAGCTTGTAAACAAAATAATGGATAAAATAATTGATTGATTTAATTTATTTGCTCTTTCAAAAGGAACTGTTGACAAAACCCTCACAAGAGCTGCCAAAGAAATCAAGTAGTCAGGGTATAAGAGGTAAAATATTGTCATGGATCAGAAAATAGTTAGAAGAGGGAAAAAAGAGAGTAAGAATCAATAGTCAATTTTAATCTGGCAAAAATGTATTAGTGTGGCACCACAGGTTTCATAATACAGTACCAGTGTTAATTTATTAATAATCTGGAAAACAGGGTAAACACTGAGTTGGTAAAATTGCAGATTACAACATTATTT
This sequence comes from Mesoclemmys tuberculata, assembly GCA_007922155.1. Classification (NCBI taxonomy): domain Eukaryota; kingdom Metazoa; phylum Chordata; order Testudines; family Chelidae; genus Mesoclemmys; species Mesoclemmys tuberculata. Next base: position 17,020,075 of record ML675614.1, on the reverse strand, counting down.
ACAACATTTATCTATGAGACTGGGAGTGGCTAACCCACTGCAAAAAATAATGTTCCCTCTTTTGGCATTCGCACCGTCTCATCAACTGTTGTGAATGGGACTTATCCACCCTGATTGAATTACCTCGTTAACGCTTGTGATTTAACTCACCTATCCTTGCATGCATGTTTGTGTGCGCGCACATGCCTACCTAACTAAAGTTTCCACTTCATGCATCTGATGAAGTGGGTTTCTGCCAATGAAAGCTTATGCCCAAATAAATTTGTTAGTCTTGAAAGTGCCACAGAACTCTCGTTGTTTTGCTGAAACCAGACTAACACAGCTATCCCTCTGGAACTCGTCAACATTATTTAGGTTCATCAGGACAGGAGATTCATGAACATCAGAGGGCTCTAACAGAGCTAATCATATGGGCAACACAATGGCAGATGAGACATTGAGAACTAAATAAAAAATTCATCTTTCAATTTAACTTTCCTATAATAACCCTCAAACACATATCATCCTCACACTTTATACATATATTTTATGCTACTAGTAACCTTAAGCTTGTTCTTGCTGACTGGCAGAGAGATTTTTGTTTACTTTTCATTGGTGGGCTCAGATATCATGATGATTCATGACTTTATGAAAACCTAGAATGATAGAAATGTAATGTTGTCCCTTTGAGCCAAGTAGTTAGCCAGTATTTCAGGGTCACCATCAAGTCACATCTTCTTCTCCAGGCTTTCACTCTCCAAAGGACACAGCCTGCAGATCAATATACCAGCCCCTGCATTTGCAACCAGCTAAACCCCAATAGTGTTAATCTACCTGGGTTAGCTCTGTTCAAACCTGGCCATGTGGCTTGGGCCTTGGCTACACTACAAAGTTAAGTCAACTTAAGTTACATCGACGTATAGCCACCACTGTAATTAAACTGCTGTTGCATGTTGACACTAAGCATCTTGTGTCAGTGCAGCGCATCCACAGTAGCAGCTATTTCATTGACACAGATAGCTGTACACCATGCATAGCTATCCCACTGTGCAACTAACCACCATCTACTGCAGGGTGTTTTGGGAAGGCTTGCAATGCCTCATGGGGTCAGGTTCAGCATCCCATGATGCAGTTTTCTCCATTCCATCATTCAATGCATATACTAGTACGTTTCACACCACTTAAACAGCCTCTGTAACCTGCGCACCCACCACCTCTGTCAGAAAGCATGGAATCCCGGACTGTTCTCTGGTATTGTGATGAGCATTATGAACACAACACACGTGATCCTGCAGTAGTTCATGAGCTGTGACTCTGATGACAATGCCTTGGTGTCTGCCTTGCTGTGTGTCATGAAAAGAAACAATTCAAGAGTGGTGCTGGCATTCACAAAGTGGCTGCACATAGTGAACCATCAGTTCTGGGCTCAAGAAACAAGCATTCATCACTATGGGATGACAAGCAGCTGCAGAACTTTTGGATGTGCAAGGCCACCATCCTGGAACTGTATGTGGAGCTCGCCCCAGCCCTCCAGCACAGACAGACGAAAATAATTGCTGCCCTCACAGTGGAGAAACACGTGGCAATCATTGTTTGGAAGCTGGCAACACCAGACTGCTACCAATCAGTCGTGAATCAGTTTGGAGCCAGGAAATCCACCGTGGGGGTTGCTGTGATGCAAGTATGCAGGGCCATTAATCTCTTCCTGCTATAAAGGACTGTGACACCGGACAATGTGCATGAAGTAGAGGACAGTTTTGCAGCAACGGGGTTCCCTAACTGCGATGAAGTGATAGATGGCTCGCATATCCCTATTTTGGCCCCAGGCTACCTTGCTACAGAGTACATCAATAGAAAGGGCTACTTTTCTATGGTATTGCAAGCCCTGGTCAATCACTGGGGTCATTTCACTGACTTCATTGTGGGCTGGTTAGGGAAGGTGCATGAGGCATGCATCTTTAGGAACCGCAGGCCTGTACAGAAAGCTGCAAGCAGGGACTTTCTTTCCAAACCAGAAGATTGCCATTGGGGATGTGGAAATGCCAGTCGTGATCCTGGGAGACCCAGCCTGCCCTTTGCTTCCCTGGCTCATGAAGTATACACCGGCCACCTGGACAGCAGCAAGGCGAGCTTCAACAGGCTCGACAGGTGCACAATGACTGTTGAATGTGCCTTTGGCTGTTTGAAGGGTTGCTGGTATGGCTAGACTGCTGAGATGTCAAAAAGAGGTTCTGGCTTGCCACACCATCAGATCTTTCTGTCACCTTTCCCCATTCTCCTTCTCCTCCATTTCCCCATCTAGCATGTTGTCTTCGGGGTTCCCTCTGGTGGTCTGTGACTCCAGTCCCTTGAAGTATCCACAGGGCACTTGGCAGTGGGGTCACCACTGAGGATGGCATGCAACTCCTTGTAGAAGTGGCATGTCTGCAGCTCCAAGCCAGAGCGACTGTTTGTCTCCCTTGCCGCCATGTATGCCTGCTTCAGTTCCTTGATTTTTACATGCAACTGCTGTGTCCCTATTGTAGTCATTCTTCACTATGCCCCGAGTGATCTGGCCATAGGTGTCAACGTCATAAATTCAGTTTGTAGCCCTTACCTCAGCGCCCCATCTATTCTCCAACACAGGAAAAGAAACATGGAACAATAATGAAGTAATAGTCCTGTTCCCAACCCAGACCGTGAGGCCCTCTGATAGCTTAATAGTCAGGACCTTCTCCAATCTCAGAATTCGGATTCATAGGGCCTGCTTGCCCTATCACAATCTTCTGCTGCAATCCTAAGAGAGCGTGCTCTCATCCCACCCCTATTCTCAGGCTCTCTCATAGAGCTGGAGTCCTAATTTGTTTCCCCTAGCTGCGACTCAGCTGCGACTCATCCAAGCACTTGATGCTGTGCAGCTCCATCAGATGATGCCTGCTGGGTTCATCTGCAGAACAGGAGTGGCTGCTTCCTATCCCCACTGGTCCTTAACCTTCTGTTACGTACCCCCGTAGTTAACAAGGCATAAATCCCCATCTGGACACTTATTCCACTATAACTATGCTGGTAAATTTCCCTGTGTATACAAACCCTAAAATAGTTCGTTCCTATCCACTACATATGGCCACAATTGAGTTTAAAATGTTTTAAAACCTTTTTTTAGTCAGCATAGGCAGAGCCTTAAATGCAAGCACTCTCTTGACTATAATTAATGTAAATTCAAGAAGCAAAAATGCCAAGATCATCAAAATCAAATGTCTAAGAGCCACCATTCCTAGATTGTGTACTTGGAAATGTGTGCACATTGTGCACCTGCCACACTTATTCTGTCTTTTGTTCAGCACACACCTTGACTAGGCAACAAACTCCTGCCTTTGCACTTTGCCATATGCACTGTAACTAGCAGCAACAGAAAAAACTTGCGACACACTCAGGACTTTGCTTTTCAAACCAGTTGCAGAGGAAAACTGACTAGGACTGTCTGATCTGTGAAAGAAAGAAGAGAAAGAAAAGAGATATATACAGGAATAAGAAAAAAAGAGAAATATGAAAAGAAACATTTCTCTCCACACCATCACCAGATTAAGACATTTAACTGCCTACAGCAGGGAGGTTAGGTTCCCCAGGGAGAATAAACTTTATTTTATTGATATCCCTTACACATTGCTGTCAAAACTTAGTAAGATCAACATAGCAAAGGGCTACATCTGCTAAAGAAATTTTACAAGCATTGCTGCTCCATGCTAAGAAAGTTTTCCCAAATTATCCCAAAGAATAACTAAAACAGTTGCATCTAATGTACCATCACCAAACAAGTAAATGTAGATCTAACATAGGCTGCAATACAAGGTGCAGATTCCAATCCTACTTTGGAGCTGTCACAGTTGCCTGGCTAGCTGCATCTCTGTCTGCTTGTGGTCTGTCTGAGTGCATCCCTTCAGGTGTCAGGCTTTATGCCTTTCTCTCTGTTGAGGTGGAATTTCATAATTCTCCCAGTTTCAGACTGGCCTTGGGCTACTGTACCTCATATATCCCCTAGTCCCATTGCGGGTTCAACTGAATTCAAACAGCAGTGGTTCTTCCCTTCAGGAGTCTGTGACCAGTGCTATACAGTGACAAGAGTGTTTTAAGTCAAAGGTATTGTTTATTTTGAAGCAGAAACAAAGCTCTTCAAGGAAAAGAATTTAAAAACAACAAACAGTCTGCATGCATGTCTATCTTACCTAACGTCTGACCACCCCTGGTAGCAATCCAGGCCGATCTAACATGTTCAGACACCCCCCATAAGGGTCCCTGGGTTTCAGTGATGCTCTCAACAACTGCCCCCTCTCTTTTGAAAGAGAATCTCTTTTAAATCCTGCTATAGTTCTTTTATTTTTCTCTGGTCCATGGCTTTGGCCCTTCTGGTTAAAACCAGTCCTGCTCCCTCAGCAGGGGAGTGGACCAGAGACCTCAGAGTCAGCGCTTCTGCCATTGTCCCAGTTCTCAAGAGTTTGCTAAGACGTGGCTTATCTTGATCCACTTTTCCTTCCTACGTGTTTTTTTAGATATGCTCATTCTGAGTTACATCAATATAGTCATACAGAAATCACCCCAATAACCAGACCAACATGCAGTATTCACACATTATTACAGGGCAGCTCCAAATCTGTCACAGAAGCATTAGCCAATGGTGAACTGTAGTGGCCCTTTTACACAGAGATATCGTGTACATTTTGGCTCTGACTTCTTCACATGCTTGAAGTTAAGCATATGCTTAAAGTGCTTTGAATGAGGGCCTGTGTAGAGAACACTGGAATTTTTGGACCAAATTCCCCCATTGGTTCAGAATTGTGGAAACTACTGTTGGAAATATTAACCTTTTGCTGACCACAATTTGTGGGTTTTTTGTTGGAGTTTGGTGTGCCCTCACCATGCAATGATTTGGTGGACCCCTACCTATTTTGGGCAAGTTGACATCTTGCCCCCTCATCCCCCTTACATTTTCTCTTTCTCTTGTATGTTTTTGCCTATCTGGTCCTTTTTATTTTCTTGTATTGTTTATTCTTTTGTTCCTGCCCCTCCTCCTGCTTACTTTCTATTTCCTTTAGACCCTCTTGCTCTTATTTTTGCCCTTATTTTCACACTCTTCCATTCCCCACTCATCACAAGGCTACATTGTCCTTGGAGTGAGCAGCACATGTCATTTGGTGGCTCTGTGGGGCTTGTGGCAGGAGAGAAGAAAAGAAAAGCTTGAGTGGAAAGCAGGCTGCATTAGGAACTGCTGCAGGAGCAAGGAGAGAAGTGGATGGATTTCAAGCAGCTTGTTGTGGCTTTACCTGCAGCTCTGGAAGCAAATATGTGATATGTCTCTGTCTTTAGCTCCACAGTTCACCTGTGTCCCAAGCTGTCATACATCTAGATTAGTCATGCAGACCTGCCTCTGCCATGTTGTGAAATATTGGTTAGTGCCGTGGATTGCTAATAAATGTCCTCAGACTGCCCACACTCCAGTCATGCTCTTACTTACCCATCTGGTATGACTAATGCCACAAACTTCCTGCTTACCAGATGGCACTTGATAAACCCATCAAAGTTCAATCAGTAAGTAAGAACTCACTTCACATGCAGTGATGGTTACACTATGGACTTAAAACGCCACATCATTTACCCATACGTGTCACAAATCATACTGGCTTAGTTTACTGGGGGGAGAATGTTGTACGACTGTCATTGCTGCCAGCTCTATATTTGCAGAAGAACACATTCAATTCTATTTTGCCTTCATGATCAACAAAATTGTTGACTATCTTCACATTGGTGGTGACTGGATGATGCAAGAGGAACACCGATTTCGGGATATTAGGTTGAATTCACAGTGCTATAAATCTGAAACGTTTTGATTTAGGTTGTGAAATGGTCATTCTTCATATGGAAGTTACTGAGGCAGAAAATAAACTGGTGGGTACCTCTATGCAACTTCTGCAGATATTAAGAACTATATTGTAAAACATGGAGACATTCTATACTTGTTCACATATCTCAGGTTGAAGGTCTGTTTTTTGTTTGTTTGTTTTTTGCAGGGACAGAGGTGGTGATTGTTTTTGGTGTTTTAGGTCAGCATCCTTAATCTACATCTGAAGGATAAAATCTTTGTATGTTTAAGTTTTGCATGGGTGGTAGGCTTTCCTAGGGATCTAGTCAGGAGTTTTACCAAGATATCTGCTGGAAAGTTATTATCCATGCTAGAAAAGGGAAGTGATTGGTTTTTATTGTACCTACATAATTATAATGTTTCAATCAGTTCCTCCTTTTTATTCTGTTACTTAAGGAAAGAAGGCTGGTGTCACATCGTCTGGAGTGGCTCACAACCATGAATGCATACCTCACGGTGGACTGTCAAAAGCAGGGCACGCTCCAAACTGGTGGTATGCTCTATAATTGGATTTCACCAGGCCAGTAACAAATGTGAACTCCCAAAGTACTACAATAGTCTTATAATGGACAGAGTCAGCCACAGACAGTCCCCTTAGACCTTCCAGTCTATCTTGCCACCCAGGCAAGATAGACTATGTGATAAAGGGCCACTTACACCAAAAATCACAAATATTCCAAGTCACACCCAGTCCCAAATTACACCCAGGTCGATTTGTATCCTAGATTTCCCACCAGAGATAACACTGGTAGCCAATTCTATAGTTACCTAACTAAAGGTGTATTAGCAATGAAAAAGAAATGAGTTATTGAGAAGTTACAGCAGGTAAAATGTCTCTACAGGTGAGTCGGAGTCTCTGTTCCCATGTAAAACGTTCCAGAGGGGTAGCCATGTTAGCCTGTATACAGCAAAAACAACGAGAGTCCTGTAGCACTTTAAAGATTAACACATTTAATTTTTGCAGGCATAAGCTTTCTTGGGCTTTAACCCACTTCTTCAAATGCAGGGAATGAAAATCAGATAGGTGGTATATATACATATACAGTCAAGGGGAAGGTACAACAACGAGTGGGGTAGGTAATAGCAAAGTCCATAGAGTTAGAATAGCTGCGGCCTATTCACAACTATTGATTAGAAGGTGAGAATGTGTGAGCAGTGACAATTACTTCTTGTAATGAGAGAACCATTCCAAGTCCCTAGTCAGACCCAGTCTGATAGTGTCAAGTTTGCAGATCAGTTCTAGCTCTTCAGTTTCTCTTTGAAGTCTATTTTTGAAGTTTTTTTGTTGAAGTACGGAAACTTTCAAGGCAGCTGGAGAGTGACCTGGGAGATTGAAGTGCTCTCCAACTGGTTTATGGGTGTTTCCATTTTTTATGTCTGATTTGTGTCCATTTATTCTTTTGTGTAGTAACAGTCCAGTTTGGCCAATGTACATGGCAGAGGGGCATTGCTGGCACATGATGGCATATATTACATTAGTAGATATGCAGGTGAATGAGCTCCTTATGGTGTGGCTGATGTGGTTAGGACCTGTGATGGTGTCACTAGCGTCGACATGTGGGGAGAGCTGGCAACGGGGTTTGTTGCAGGGATAGGTTCCTGGCTTACTGTTCTTGCTGTGTGATGTATGGTTGCCGGTATTTGCTTCAATCTGGCAGTTTCCCAAAAGTGTCTCAGGACTATCAGAATAAAACAGAATCTTGGTTCTGTCCAGTTTCATTGGCAATACAGCTGTTGCCCACACAGAAGGAAATAATGAATGGATAACCATTATTCTCTGACTATGTTATGTATCATTGACATTATCTTTTAATTAGCTGCCTTTAATGGTACATTGCATTTTCATAGTAGCAGCAAAACAACCCCTCAGTAAAAATATAAAAACTAAACCAATGTTTAAATATTATTTGTAGACTGCACTACTACATTGCCTATCACTCAGCTCCATAGTGCTTCCCAAAATTCACTAGCCGGTTCATTATGTGGCCAGTCCTCAGCTTCTTCCTGGGGAATGTTGAGCATGGATTGTCATCAGCTGATCTGAGTCGTGACTTCTTGCACTGAGCAATTCCAAAGCAATTTTCACCTGGGGCAAAGGATGCACATGCAGGTGAACATACTGCCTCATAATCTCATTATATTTTCAGGGCTGGATTGATTGTATGTAATTTGTCTGCTTGTCTGTCAATTAATTCTTTGAGTAACAATCGCTGCAGGAGAAAGTAATCCCATCCAAACAAAAATAATTCCATACATGGATTGTGTGATTATTGAAGGAATGACTTCTAGCATCTTTGCAGAGAATGCTGTTCTTGTCAGCATCAAAGTTCTCCTGGGTACATTGTTCCGCTGTTTCATCAATTGTTGTATTTGCAACCGAGTGATAATTCTGACAGTAGTAATAGTTCCGATATAAACACTTTCTTTAGCAGCAAAAGGTTGGTATGGAAACTGAAGTCAGCAGGCCATAGTTCATTTGAAAAGCTGCTTGTCTATCTCTTGGACCACAATGTTTGCTATATCCATTTGGCTTTCTATTTCAGTAATTCTACTGATTGTAATGCTACAGTTATCCTGGCATCCAATGTACAGACTTCCAAGACTACTGTTGAGTTGGAGAGGATGACTTCATGCTGTCTGCTCTGTACAGTGCTTCAGTGTTATAAAATGCTAAGTGTTGTTATTTCTTCTGGGTAGAATCTGCCCTATTCTCACTCAAGGTGCAGAAGTCCCTAAATACAACAGAACCATGATGGTTACATATCATGAGGGGGAGTCGCTTTGGGGCATGGGCAAGCCATGGAGAGATTTCAACAGCCCCTGCCTGCTTCAAAAAGTATTACTCCATGGCAGTGCAGAGGGAAGCTTGAGGGCTGGCCAGGCAAGCTGATCCATAGCTGCACAAATCTACTGGTCAAGTATACGGTGGGAGCTCAAGGATATGACAGCAGCCCATAGCTTATAATAGCATCTGCATTGGTACTCCGTAGCCTGAGCAACACCACAAAGAGGGAAAGAAGAGCTTTATACAATTCAAAGAGAGAGATCCCCAGCTTTCCAATGGGACCCACAGAGCAATTGTTTCAAGTCCTAGGAGATTTCAAGTTTTGATATTGTTGTCTCCACCATGTCATGCTATCTTTTGGATGAAATGTAAAATGGAGGGCCAAACTACTTCTGATTATTATAGATCCCAGAGCACTTCTGGCAAGAGTTAGGGATGTTAACCCAAAATTCCAACCTGGGTACATATAGTCTGCCAGTCTAAAGTCCCCATCCAATTTCAGTTGCATGCACTATTCATCGAGAGATAGTTGCATTTCAGTGGTAAAATGGTTTATATTTTGGTTACAGTGACTTACCCAAGAAAGCAAAAAAATGGTTGGTGCCTTTTTGTTTATTTTGGTTTTTGCTTATAAAGAAGCCCTGAAAGTTATTTGGGAGTGGGGGACAGAAGTTATTTGGGGATGTGGGACAGTAAAGCTTCTCCACCCCTACCTTATTATTTACTTTAGAAACATCCATATTCCCTGGATTTGCTGGAAGATTTATTGGGAGTTTGTGACATAGATGATCTGCTTCTTCATCTCCCAAATGCAGTGATAGGATGTTGAATATTTAACAGAGAAAGCATTTCTCCCACTATTTAGTCAGACCTTTGAGTTAAATTGGTACTAACACAAAACAAAAATAAATAATTTTAAACTGCTTGAATAAAAATCATTCCTACTAATCCAGTTTTGCTTGCATGAGATCTGTGATATCATAAACCTACCAGTTCCTTAGCCTCTATAGAATCTGCCAGGGAAAAAAGGAAAGATAAGAATGAATTTGGTAATGTAGCAAATAAGCAGAAGAAAAAAAAAGGCTTTTAGGTCTTCACAGTACACATAACAGTGAAGAAAAAAGGCACAATCTGCAAAGAAAATAAAACAGAGTATCTTGAAATATTTCAGGATGTAACCTATGATAATCTTCATGTTATTTCAATTTTTTCTGTCAGATAATGCAGTAAATAAACTTCCTTATTCTGTTATTTTAACAGCCTGTTGGCAAAATTAGTAGACTAATGTGGAACTGGATGAGTAAAAAATAGGAGGGTTTGAAAGTTCAAAATGGTTCAGTTTACTGTGCAAAATAAGGTGCACTGGAGGAAAAAATTTAAACTACCCCACATCAAATTGTATCAACCCAAGAAAGGGTCATTGTAAACAGTTTAATGAAGAACTCTGTTCAATAGGCAGCTGCAATCAAAAAAGCTAACAAGATGTTAGGATCCCTAAGGAATGGGATGGAGAATAACACTGAAAATATTATAATGTCTTTCTATATATCAGTGATGTGGTCTTACCTGGAATACTGTGTGCAATACTGGTCACTCCATCTTAAAACAAGGATAGTGCAGAACTGGAGGAGGTTCAGAAAAAGGCAACAAGGATGATCAAGGGCCTGGAAAAATTCTCATACCAAGAAAGACTGAAAAAAAGACTGATTATTTACATTAGAGAGGAGACGAATCAGAGGAGACATGATAAAAATATACAGAACAACAAATGGTTTAGAGAAGGCAGATTGGGAGACCAGAAGCTCCTTCTCTCATAACGCCCGAACAAGGGGGCATTCAATGAAACTAAAAGGTAGGGATTCCAATACTGGTAAATGGAAATACTTTTTCACACAACACGTAATTTAACTGTGGAAGTTACTGCCACAGGAAGTTGTTGAGGCCAAAAATGTAACAACATTAAAAACAGGATTGGCTATTTATATAGATATCTAGAATATCCAGAGTTGTCATAATTAATGACAATAAACATTTTGGCAGGGATATTAAACCTTGTCCTTCAGGGCATAAGCCAACCTCTAAATAGTAGAGATCAGGATAAAGCTTAATATGGGGGGCAGACCACCCCACTGCTGTCCACTGTGGAATACTGCACCATCTGGTTCTTGTGACATTTGAGACAAGACTCTGAACTAGATGGACCACTGGTCTGACCCAGAATGGCAATTCCTATGTCCCTGTTCTGAAATATGGAAGATCCTAGACACTATTGCATGTCAAACAATGAGGTATGGTTTTGTGATGTATTACAGAGATTATTGAGCCCTGAGTTTATCTTTAATGTGGGGAAGGGTGATAAAGTGGGAGCGGAGGTGGGAATAATTGGATAGGGCATGTTATGACTGACTTATGGAGCTTAGCCAAACATGGGTTTTAGCAGTGAGTCCAGATGGATCCATCATAAAACCAGGATCTCCCCTGAAAAATCAGGATGTCAAGTCACTCTAGCTGCTTGCATATTAAGTAGCACTTAGTCCTCCATGTCTGAAGTTGAACTAGGTTTCATTTTTTATTTCTTTTGGCAGGTAATTCAATCCTCAGCATTAGACGTGGTACAGATATATTTTGGTGTAAATATTTTCTACTAAAATGCTCTCCTGCACTCTCTACTTACAGGTTGCTCAGAACAATAAACGTTTGATTTTGTATTTAAAATGAATATGTTTCATGGGATAACTACTTAGTCTGACGTAGTGGGTAATTTAATAAGTGAGTCATCGATGTGATCACTGAGCCTCATCTTGCAAGCTCTTTCTGTTTGAGTTTGTTCTGCACATAGTGCTATCTGCGTTCATTCACAACCAAGCCTAGTCATTAAAGACAGGATTCTACTGGGGTGTTTTCAGGGAAATAGGACAGGAAATGGTCAGGTCCGAGTGACAGCTGAAATGCTAACATGAATACAAACAGTGCTATGGTACAATGTTACATTGAATAGCAATACAGGAAACTGACAAAGGTTTCAATTGGGAATTCTGCAGTAAGGAAAGAGATTTCTAGCTATGGGAAAGTGCTGAATACAAAAGCCTGGCTAAAGAATCTGCTCCAGCCTGTAAACATAGATTCAGGTGCACTAGCAAGACCTTCTGGCTTTGTTATTCATAAATAGGACCGTCTCCTTTTGCAATATATGTCCCCCCTTCTACCTCTCCGACTGCTCTTTCCGTTTCCTCGCTCTCTCTCTGTCAGCATCCATTAGAGCTTTCTTCTTTCTCCTTTCCACACCTTATCCCTGGGTGAACATAACAGTTAGCATAAATTCAACAACTATGACAAAAAATCTCTCCCTCCACCACTGGCCTGTCTCCCTCTGTCCAGTCCTGCACATCTAACCATATCTCCAACAGATCATTCTGGGTGGCTGGGCACTAGTTCAAGCAAAACAAGGACAAAATCAAGCTCCTTATTTTTCCTCCCAGATCCTTTCCACTTTGATCTTTTTCCATTGCTGTGGCTGCCATCATCTTCCTCATCATTCAGACTCCCAGCCTCTTGGGGGCATCTCTGACTCTCTCTCCTTCTGCCAATCCATCCATTATTTATTTATATTACAACAACATCTAAATGCCCTGATTATAATAGGACTCCAGTTGTGCTAGGTGCTACATGCCAGAGAGATGGACAAAGTCCTTCCCTCAAAGAGTTTACAGTCCAAACAGACAAGATAGACAAACAGCAATGGCATACAAACTGATTGTTACAAAGGACAAACCCTCTTAAGTGCATCTTTCCCTTCCTTTTTGTGTGAATGTGTGTTAATTTCCCCAAGAAATCCAGGTGCCCCAGCCTACCTACTCTGCCACTGCTGACTTAACATGCCCGTCTGTCACCCTGCCAACCCCACAGCAAGAGTTCCACAGTACACAATGAGCAGGCACCTACAGGTATCAGATTTCCTGCTGCCATCAGCAGAAATGGCTGTGTGGCCTTTAAACTCATGCTCTGGCTGCAGACAAGATTAAGTTATGTAAGAAATTGGACGATGGGGGTAATGATGGTGTTTCTTTCTCCTGACTCTAATCACCGCAGGGCAAAGGCTCTCTCTAATTGCATACTGCAGAATGCTGAGCATATCGGTGGTGCTTAACAAATAAACAATGACAATTTCCTCTCCGTTCTCCTATGATTCGTTCTGAGAACGGGGCTTCTTGGGTTTAAGCCTGAAATATTGGAGACCAAAGTAGACTGGGTTTAGTGCACGTGTTTTACCCTGAGGACATGATGTTTATTTTATCACTAGCAACAATAATAATTTACAGCAGATGGCAGTCTTTCCCCAATTTTCTGAAGTACCTGTCCTGGAATTCAGGCAAGACCCTCCCCTCTTCCTGTTTTATAGCTGCCACTTTCCAGTAGCTGGGTTTCAGATAAAGCGTCTCAAGAAATGAAATGCTGGATTATAGAAGTTAAAGATGGAAACTACCTACTAGACTTGCAAGGAGAAAAGCTTAGTGTAGGATATGGGTCTCCAAGAGAGGACTGAACACATATTGCACCAATTCTTTATTTGATTGGCATTGTTTTCCCCTCCCTCATCAAAGCTATCATTCCTGTCCATTTAAAATCTGTTCTGACTAATCTGCCTCATTTTAATCTCAGTGTAGGATCAGAAATACATTTGAGTTGTCAGGTGGCATATTGATTTCCGTGAAAGTCTTTAATGCTGAATTTAACAGGAGGGTTGAGGACATAATATACAGTACCATGGTTTAAAGAGCTCCAGTTGCTGGCCCAGCTAATTGTGGCTGCAATTATCTGATTATGTACATTTGGGAATTAAGCCTTGGACAAATCCTGTGAATGTATCCTTGATTGCAATGTGTAGAGATATTGTGATTAGCATGGTGTTCCTGCCCACTGCCCTTTATTCACCAGCCCTGGATCATTTAATGGAGAATTCAGTGGGAGTTGGGGTTTTCAAAATAGCCTAGGTGCCAAAGAGGCACCATCTGGGTCTTTAGGCACTTCAGTACCTTTGAAAATCTGACCCTAAATCCTCTGGCTGGAAGCGGTAGCAGACTCAAATGTGTTACGTGGACCGGGCACTGCTGGAGGGGGACAAAGACCCACATTCTTTTAGTTTGAACTACATGGGTACAGCCAAAAGAGGCAGATTTTATAAAGGTGTACAGATGTGATTTTTTCCCCCCAATCACTTATGATCCAAACAATTATTTTCAAACTTGGTCACAGGTATTTACACCTCACATTTCAAGTCTGAAAGTTGGACCATATCTGAATTATCTGTGAGAAAATAGTGTGGCCATAATCATTCCTTTACAGTAAAGTGTGGTTTTCCTCACCTTCATGTGAGTTGAGGCCATACAAATTACTTTCAATCTCATTTTTTTAAAAACACACCTTTAGACAAAGACTAAACCTGGAAATGTTCAGCTTAGAAGAAGAATTTTTCAGAAAATCGTGACTGCATGAGAACAGCTTGTTTCAATTTCAATTGTTTTGCAATCATAGCTACAGGGTGTTCTACTAAGTGAGGTCTTTGATATGGATGAATGACAGGGAAAGAGGGAGTGCTACAGAGCATGATTTCCAAATTCAACCTCATTTAGGACCAGATTGTGAATGCCTTGCTCCCAGTGGTGAGCAGTGGTGTGTGTATAGTGCTACTTGAGTGAGTAAATGCTCACCAGTATGGATAGGGGACCAGCAAGCTGATTCTTATAGAGAGGACACAGTTTCTGCAAGTTTCTTCAATCTCTTCACTGTATTCAATTCTTTTGTGCCTGGATGTGCTTACTGTAGTTGAATTTCTCCTCTACCACAACACCTAGACTACTCATAGGGCACAAATGACATAGCATATCAACATTTTAATCAGGGTAGGCAGTACTGGCTTTATATATTCTGCCGCCCTAGCCAAAATAAAAACATGTGCCCCCCAAAGTGGAAAAATTTGAGTGTTTGCAGCAGCACAGGGGCTGTCATTCTTGTCAATTTCATCACAGAGCTGGCCTACTGCCAGCAGGGACATGGGTGGCTGGCGCCTGTTTCCCAGGATGCTGGCAACTGCCACTGGACTCCTGACTGCGTGCCAGAGCCAGGCTGGAGGTGGGCGGCTTCCACCAGGGTCCCGACTGCGCACTGGGACCAGACGGGAGGTGGGTGGCTGCCGGCAGGTTCCCAGCTGTGCATCAGGACTGGGTGGGAGGTGGATGTCTGCCACTAGGATCCTGGCTGCACGCTAGGCTAGAGGTGGGTGGCTGCCAGGGTCCCAGCTCCTTTCCAGGACCAGGCAGGTGGCAGGCGGCTGCAGTCCAGCATCCGCTCTTTACATTTTGCTGCCATAGGCAATTGCCTACTTCACCTGTAGCTAAGGCCGGGCCTGAGGGTAGGACAATATACATAATGTGCCTAATTCTATCCTCTTTATAGCAATGTAAATCAGGAGCTTCTCCCCTGAAGTTAGTGGAGTTATGATGGAGTAAGTGATATTAGAATCACACAGTATTTACACATCTACCCAAGAGGTCAATTGGGAGCATATTCTATTTAAAAATTCTATCCCACTGATACTAGACCCCTCCCTCCACCATCAAACTGAAGACTGTATTTCTACTGTAATTGAAGATGCTAGTACTGCAGACGAACTATAGATTTGTCAGAAATGAATATTAGGTATTAACAATAGCTGAATACACTGCTAATTCTCTCCAGGTTTTCTGAAGTTGAGAAATGGCTTTGATTAGTCCCCATGACAGCTAAAGAAATGATTTTGCAAGGATGGCATCAGAGCCTTCTGCTTTCTTTAACAAATTGGCCAAATATAGAGCAGACAGTTAGCCCATTAGGATAAGGTTTTGTGTATGAAGCTAGAAGTTCATCTATTAGATTTGGAAAGATTTTTTTCTGAATCTATGGGCACAGATCGTGTGTGCAATGTAGCAAAAGTCCACTGAATGGTGCCTGGGCACTTCTGTGATCTAGCCAACTACGTTTTTTCCCACAACACTAGTATTTCACAGCCGATGGGCATCATTCAGGAACTTTCTACAGATAGAGTTAGTACACTGTCAGAGTATAGGATCCAATATATCACCATCAAGGCTTACTATTTTACAAAGGCTGACTACGGGGATTGATTTTTTACTCTGGGATGAGGTCCTCCAGGCCTATCTTTTGATCATTGTTCTGCTGATTAACAGATTCCTCAAATTAGAGCATATTAATATTGCTCCAAGCTAGACCAGAAGGACATGGAGCTGAATATGCTGTCTTCTACCTCAGGCATGAATGACTGGATTTTGATCTCATACATTAGCCATGGATACCATTCTTCGAATTTTTTCCGGCAACATCTAAAGTAGAGGACAATTGCTTTACATACAGCAGCAGAGGTCAAATTAGCCTGCTTTACGCCATTAGTGCCTTTTCATAGAAGTTCAAGAATCTAAATTTGTGCTCAAGAATTTAAACTTTACTTATTAAAAAAGGGCTGCAGCTATTATAGTTGTGACAAATATTCAAAATCTGAGCCAGATGTAAACTGATGCAGTGATGGCTAGTTGTGGCTGCAGACAGCCTGAAAGAATTGGTTTGAGAAGTGTGAACTGCCCTATTAATTTGAAACCTAGCGAGGATCATTAAAATGGCAGCATTGTGAACTATTTCACTGCTGATCAAAGCACAGAAGAAAGAAAAGGGATGAGATTATGAAAAGCTACTGTGAGTGGCAACTCATTTGGGAATCACAAGCTGACCCCGTTGTAAGAATTTCAGTGACACAGCCCAGTTAGCCAGGTTTGTAGTCAGACAATCTGACCACAAATGTTTTGTACTATAAATCCGTATCATAATACACATCCAGCACTTTAACAATTCGCAATATGAGCAAGATCTGATTGCTCAACAGTGATCTGAAATCATGTGACTTTTCTACACAATTTCACAGTCCTCAAGGTTCATTAGCCCAGGGCTCAACAAATCCCAGGCACCAGATCACCATGGTGCCTAGAAATTTAATTCTGGCACCTAGTATTTCTAAGGGGGGAGCAGCTGCTGCATTGCGCCCATGTGGCAGGGCCAGGGGTGGGGGAAGAGGAGGGGGGAGGAGGTGTTGAAGCTGCTGCACTCCAGCCAGGGTGTCCTGCCGCTAGGCCCACGTTGTCTGGCTCCTTAATTTTTAGGCTGGCTCCTAGCTCCAAAGCAAATTTGTTGAGCCCTGCTTTAGCCCCATTGTTTTTTATATCAGTACAAATTTTGTCCATTAGTCTCATAAAACAAAGTGAAGCGAGTGCGCCCCAAAGAATTAGTGGAACTAGAAGATGAAGCGATAGATATAGAAAAAAACAGAAACAGCACCTGGTTCTCCACATCATCTCCATTCAGGTGTGTCAGCCATGATCTGATGGGACTACCTCTATGGATATAGCAATAGTTTGGTCTCCATGTCCACTCTCCTGAGACTTCCAACAATTTTGATGGCAAATTATGTATTCTGGACATTTATCCAGTAGCAATCTCACTGAGATCATTATATAATTTCACAAAGACCACAGATCAGCAATTAGATGGTAATAACTTAGCTATTAAAGGGAGCTGGGTATGAACCAATAATACAGAGATGAAAAGCTCTGTATCCAATTACCCGTTTCTTGAGCCACAGTTACCATCTCCCCATTTAAGATGCTCTGGTTAACCAAAAAAGCTGCTTGCTGCTCTGCTCAAGCAGGGAAAAGAATTTCATCTTGCTGGTTCCAGTGAGGAAGGAAATCTGAAATTCTCACTCATTTCAGCTAGAAAGCGGTATGTGAGCTGTGTCTGAGGGGCTGTATTATCATGCACCTGGCTGCAAATGTCCCAGACAAGCCAGTGTCAAATTTCACTGTTACCATGGCAAAGCTTCACTTGGTGCACGACATCCATAACTCAGGCTCCGCAAGATGCATCATGTCTTATTTGCTGAGCAGCATGTTTTTGGGTCAAACACAAACAAATGTTGATGCTCTACATTGTATATTTTGCAAGGGCAGACAAGCACATTGTGAATATGCCGGTCTCCTAGGCCTTGTCTACATTAAAAAGTTTTGTCGACAAGTTACAGCAATGATCAAAAAATGCTGTAATTACAATGCTTGTGCCTATCCACACAGCACTCGTGTTGCCGAAGCATGTCCAGAGATGGCGCTCTAGCATCACCAGTGAGAGCGATACATTATGGACAGCTATCTCACTGTGCAACTCACCACCTTATGCCTCTAGGAGTTGTGGGAAGGCGGAGAGGATTGCAGTGCATCATGGTGTGGGCTCAACATCCCACGATGCAGTGATTTCTGTCCCATCATTCCATGGGTTTCCAACTGTGTTTCGTGGCATGTTTCAACGGCTTCTGTTTCCTGAGCGCCTGCCATGTCTATCTAAAAGGATGGATCCTGCACTGCTCCCCACTGTCGTCGTCAGTGTCCTGAACACTTTGCAGCTGCTCAAGCAGCATATCATGAGCTCCCAACTGGAACTGGAATCTGAGGCACCTGGCCTGCTGTGCGCTGCGCAAACCAACGAACGCTGGATTACTGGTTGCATGCATGGACCATCTGCACACGGTGCACCACTGCTTTTGGATGCCTGAAACAAGCACTGAGTGGTGGGATTGCATTGATCAGTCCCTAATCAGTCTGGAGTTGGGAAGTCCACTGTAGGCTCTGTGTTATCGCAACTTTGCAGGGCCATTGATCACATGCTACTACAAAAGACTGAGTCTTGGAAATATGCGTGAAACAGTGGATGGCTTCACAGCAATGGTATCCCCGACTGTGGTGGAGCAAAAGATGGCATCCATATCCCAATATCCCACCAGACCATCTTGCGACAGAGGACATCAATAGAAAGGGGTGCTTCTCTATGGGACTGCAGGGACTTTTGGATTACCATGGGTGTTTCACTGACATCAATGTGGGTTGGTCAGGAAAAGCACATGATGCATTTTCGGGAACACCAGCTTGTAGAGATGTGCGCGTTTGGCAGATTAAAAGCAAGAGATAAACAAAAATTGCTTATTCTTTACAGAGTGTCTCTTTATTAAATAATTATTAATAGCAAACACGAAAAATTGGACTAGAGGGGAGAAAGCAGAAAGCAGCAGGTGGGCTATAACAGCTGAGTATAAGTCCAGCTATTATTCTGGAAGCTGTCTGAAGGAGGGGAGTGAACTGTGTACCGAGATGGGCCAGGAGTCTGGTAGCAATGTGTGGGTGGAGTTTAGGGAGGGCATGGAAAGCCGTTCTGTATTGGCTGCAAGGTGGGGTGAGCACCCATGGATTCAGTCTGCAGTGTTGAGTGACTTTAGCAGCTCCATTTGCTCCTCCATGGCTTTTAAAAGTATGTCACAAGAATATGATCATTTGCTCCTGGTTTTCCCTCCTCTCCTGCCTATCAATTTTCTGATTTTCGGACAGTGTGTCTCCATGCCCATTTTTTCTTTTTTCCCCACCACAGAGGGCTGTAAGTGTTCTTGGAACATCTCCTCTTTGCTTCTCCGTGGTTGTTTTCCTATCAGCCACAGGTGCTCAGCAGGTGTGTGTGGGGGGGGTGTTTCCTTTTAAGGGCACATCTGGAGAAGCATAACACACAATGAACAGAAGCATTATTGTGAGTAAAATAATAGCATTGATTCATTACTGTAAAATACCTCTCTCACTGTCCCCTGGCAAGTGCACAGCTCAATGATCAACCAGAGCATGGTGAGTTGTGCCTGGATGCAGGGGGCACTCAATCTGGGGAAAAGCTTCTAGGTGGTTGTTTGGGGTCCCTGCACAAGTGATTGCTGACAGTGAGCTGCAACTCATGCTTTCATTCCAGACACTAACAAAAACAGAGATAACAAGGAGAACAGAAGATGTCCCTCACTCCACTGGCTGATTTTATTGTGTTAAAGAAGCTACTTGTCTTAGTTCAATCACAGTAAGTGACAGTGCTGTGGTGAGGTCTCATTGCCAAAGGGCCTATTTGACTGATGTATGATTAGCAGCTGCAAAACAGCATGCAGGAGCATAAAAAAATTGAGTAACTTGGCAGATCCTGACAGCCCATGCTTTGCAGTACTATCTATGGGCAGGTTAACATTGCATGTGCCCCCTGTAGTCATTAGGTTAGCTAGTTTCCTTCTACACTGATATACTGCTCAGACAGTATGGTAAGAAGTGGCAGATCAGCACTGCAATTTTCTTTGGGTCTCCAAGATATTTTCAAAAAGCTATTGTTATCTCACCCAGTTTTCTCACTCAGATCTTTTGTTGGGCCAACTTCTGTTGATGAGAAACACAAGCTTTCGAGCTACGCTGAGTGAAAGAGGAAATGACGGAAGAGTGATCTGTGCGCCAAACTGTCTGCTGCCATGGGAAATCAGATGGAAAAGGGCCAGATCAGAAGAAAACAGTGAGGCTCCCCTCACAAAGTTGGTTGTCACTGAATTATTCCATTCAGGACAGTGGGGTTTGCCCTACCTGGAACAAGCAGGGCAGGGAAGATGGGGAGAAACACTAGCTAGCTCCCAGAACTTCCACTAGAAGTCAGACTCAGTTGTGCAAAGTTGCTCAAAACTGCTTGCTCCCATTCATTCCTCTGCCTGCAACAGGCCCTGGAATCTCCTCCCCACAAAGACTGAGGGTATACAAACACGAAAGTGGATTCCCTTCTAGGATGGGGGCAAAGACACAGGTACATTAAGGCATGGAAAGAAGGCGAGTAGCGCATGAATCTTAAGGGACAATAAGGTCCTAGCTATATATAGCCACATTTTCAAGAGTGGCCACTGATTGTAGGGCAGAGTTGCCATCTTTCTAAACGTGAGTAACTGGATTCCCGAGGCCCTGCCTCTGCCCCACCTCTTCCCCCAAAGCCCAACCTTGTCGCTTGCTCCTCTCCCACTCCCTGCTCACTGGATCATCTCAGGGAGCCTGCCTGCAGGTAGGAAGCGGCTCCGGCTGAGGAAGGGCTGGCACAGGTTAATGACCCAGTGCCTTCCCCCTCCCTGTGGTAACTGGACTTTTTGGGTGCCATTTAGGGTTTCCAGTTTTAGGGACCTGGAAACCAGACCCAAAAACCAGACACCTGGAAACCCTAAATGGCATCCGGACACAGAAGTCAAAAGCCGGACTGTCTAGGTAAAACCCAGGAGAGTGGCAACCCTGCTTATTCCCTTTTCTTACCCATCCCTTTTCCTTTACTTTCCCCACTGTCCCCTGCCCCATCCCCCTCCCCATCTCCCTTCCCCTGCTCCATTCTCCCACCCTTTTCTCTTCCTCCATCCTATTCCATTCCCCTTCTTTCCCCGCTACCTCTTCACCCCACCCCACCCCCTAGCTCTGATCCCACATGGGCACTCACCGTTTTACAGAAATAGGATTCACACAGAGAAGAGGATGATGGATACTAAGACCAAGGAGGCAGCATCACGAAGCTGCCAGCCTCATCCAGAAAGAGGGGCCAAGCGAGCCACTAGCCAGCGTGGAAAGGACAGATCCTCTCCCCTTTGACACGCTGAGCAGAGCAAGCCCTGCTCAGCACTTGCAGAAATGCGGGGTGGGAGCAATGGCCCCCCAAACTACACCCATGGCTAACACAAGTTGATGACCCAGCGCTTGGACTTTTAGTGTACAGCACAGCAGTGCTGGACAGTGCTGACTGGACACTACAAGGTTCCCTTTTTGACTGGATTTTCCCGTCGAAAACCAGACACCAGGCAACCCCAACTTGAGACACTGTAGAGGAGCCCGCTTTTCAGAGGAGCTGAACACTAGTTGCTGCTCCCATGGATTTTATCTGGCGCTGTGGCACTCAGCACTTCTAACAGTCAGGCCCAAGGTGTTTTAAATCAGTCATTCAGAAACTGAGGCACCCAAAAACGTGCCTCCTTTTGAAACTGTTTGGCCTTATTGCATAAACCACACCAAGTTCTTTCAATGCCTCATGGAGACTGCAGCAGTATTTGCTGGTAATAAGCAGAGTAGCAATTCTTTTGTGCATCTCTTCTGAACCCCTATAGGGAACAGGTCTCTTTTAAAGTGTTTCATTAGTCCTAGATGTTCAGTTGTATGAGACCAGTAGGAAGATTTCCCTTTTTTGGCAGATTGTTCATTATGCACCTAGAACAGGAGACTGATTTAATCTACTTAACTCTTTCTCCGATACCTTTCACTTGTTAAATGCCATACAGGCATCCCCATTGCTTAATGTGTAATGAAAGGGGTGTCGGAGCTCAAGCAATTTTTTTACATTCGTAACTGATGCAGCAGAGGTGCCAGAGGCATGAATTGCCAAGCCTAGAAGTTCCAGGACCCTGGCACAAATTAAGAAATGGGCATCCCCATTTTTGCTTATACATTACTTATACATTCCACTTACTCAGTTATTCTGTTCTTCCTTCTTCACTTAAACTTTCTCCAGCTACTTCACACAGATCAGCAAGATTAGTTTTATAATATCCTTTATCTCATTAAAATATTTCAGTCACACACTCTTAATCTTCCACTTTCAAAATTAAATTATCCCAATGTTCTCTTTTGTATTTTATACAAGACCTCCCATGCCATTTATCATCACTGTTGTCCTACTCTGTACTCCCTCTAACTTATTTATATATTGGTCAATGTATTCTTCAAAGAAGAATCTGTCTATATAGGAAAGGGCCTTATAGCTGCATAGGGAAGGGCCAATAGCCATAAAAGGGGATCTGGACAGAAAACAGGCATGTTTGAGGTAAAGGAAAGAGACCATAACATTCCAGTTTTACTAGAACATTCCTAGTTTTTCTTAATAGTTAATAATTAATAATTTCTTATAATAACTTAATTTCTCTTGCAACTCAAAGTCTGGTTTTTAATTTAACTAAACCTTTGTTTTTTTTTAAAGCTACAAAACATTTGTTGAAAACATCCTGCTCTGAGCAGAAATTGCTGGCTGTACCTGGAATAAACTATTCTCTGGAACAAGTCTTCACTGTGATGAAGCGTGCTTGGGGTGAAGAGAAAATTCAAATCGTGTTGATTCTGTTTAAGCTGTTCTTTTACTAAGGTTAAATATTAATGCCACTTGTTCAGTGATAAACTCAGGCAGATCACCAAGTTATTGGATAACGTCCTCCACTCTGAGAAATATGCCTGTGCTGTAGCTGAGTGGGACGCTGGCAGTATTGATGCTAGGAAACTTTTTCGGGAACCTTTTGGAGTGAGTATTTCATGAATTTAAAAATCTCATTACAAAAGTGCCTTGGTTTTTTTAATGTATTTTCAAAATACATTTGCTTTAGTTTGAGAAATGCGTTTAAGTGGGATCTTCCTACCAGAGTTCTTACCTATGTCTTGTCTGACCATTATTCCTGCTATTAATAAATGACTTGTCTGCCCTGCAGCAATGGTCTTACAGCTCGTCTACACTTAAAATACTGCAGCAGCACTTCAGTGAACACTACCTACACTGATGGGAGGCATTCTTCTGTTGGCATAGATACTCCATCTCCCTGAGAGGAGGTAGCAAGATCAATGGAAGAATCCTTCCATTGATCTAGCATGGTCCACACTGTGGGCTAGGTTGGTTTAACTGTCGCTCAAGGGTATGGATACCCCTGAATGGCATAGTTAAACCAACCTAATTTCCTAGCATAGACCAGGCCTAATAAATGTAGGATCAAGCCCCCCAATTGCGCCAGTCCTGTCTTTCAATTTTGACCTTGCATTTCACTTGCATAGGTTCCAGCTCTTGCCATTTGTAAAGCCCTAGGTCAGTGCTAGGCTGCTAGGCCCCCAGCTCCTCCAGTGTTGGCAAGGCAGTGTAGACACGAGAACAGGCAGCTGATTGTTACTTCAAGATTCCCCCACCCAGCTCTTTTAGAGTGAGTCAATTATGTGCAGGGGAAGGGATGCATCACACCAGCCCTCATACAACCCCCATCACATCTGAGTGCCTCACAAACGTTAACACAACTAAGTTCACAACACTTCCATGAGGTAGGGAAGATCTCGCTTTTGACAGATGAGAAACAGAGGCACAGAGAGTTCAATTAATTAAGATCACACAAGAAATCTCTAGCAGACCTGGCAACTGGACCTCGATCTCCTGTATCCTAAAGCAGAGCCTTAACCACAAAACCATCCTTCCTTATAATACACAGCCGTTACATTTTTAATGGAAAAGGAACGGAAAAACTGCTTCCCCAGCCCGCCCTTCAATAGTAAGGCTAGCTCTAGCCAAGACTGGTTCTTATTTTTGAAGATTTGTTTCATCCTTTTGAAAGCTGCCCTCTTCTTTTTTGAGCTCTGCTGAGAGCTCTGACTAAATAGAAATCTTGAGGCCATTATAATGCAGCTCTCCCATCTTCCTGGCTGCATTCATTATTAATAGCTTGTCATTAAGTTTTAATCAATTAAATATCAGAGGTTTAGGCTTGTTAGAAGCTTTTTCATTTTTCCAGGAGCAGCTCTTTGGTGTGCTTTCTCAGAATTGAACAGAGAAAGCTGTTGGTCTAGTGGGAGGAAACATGGAAGTGTCTTTTGCAGAAAAGCTTTATCTTCAAGAACACTCAGAACATGAAGATTGTTTTCTCTTCTCATGGTTTCTAGGTCATCCTGTTTTTCCTCATATTTGTCCATTCTGCTTTGTAGCGAGAGTCTCTGACTTATAACTACATTCCTTAGTTAGCTAGCTTCACAGGAACCATAGGAAAGGCCAGACTGGATTAGACCAATGGTCCATCTAGTCCACTATCCTATCTTCAATAGTGGCTAATATCTCATGCTTCAGAGGAGGGTGTAAAACATGCATAATGGATGATTATGCAATGACATATATATGGGGGAAGCGTCTCACTAAGCACTTACTGCCAGGGCTTAGTCCATGTTCTGAGACTTTAAGAGAAAGCTAGTTCCAGCCTTAATTATGAATAGGCTACTGTCTCACTAGAATGCTACTTTGTCCTTCAATAGGGGAATGTCAAAGCACTTTTAAGACATTAACTAAATTACATAAATATCTCTGGAGGGATATATGGATCTTCTATAGCACAGAAATAGAATGGCCTTATTGCCATTTCTCCATCCCAGAATTCAAAGCAATGCAAACAAAAATCACAAGTATCAGTTACCAAAAGCAGAGCTGAGCCACAAACCAAATACCAGATCTCAATGCCCCCAAAGTTTGGATCCCGATGTGAAGGTTGCATCAGGGCTTTCTCTCATTAAAATAAATTGGGGGAGAGGCTAGGAAAGAATGGCATTTTACTGGGAGGCAACATGAGCTTGTGAAATGAACGTACACCTGGAAATCAGGTAGTCCTGAATTTCCAGTCCTGGCTCTGACACGGATTTGCTGTGCGGACTTGGGAAGTCACTTCACTGCTTTACCAGAATTATCGCATCTTTAAAGGGGGGGCAATAGCACCAGTTAATCTTCTTCAGAGGTGTGTTTGAGGATTAGCTAATCAGTGTTTATATAGTGCTTTGAACAAAGGTGAAGTAGATAGCAATGAATATCAGTTAGATGTTATGAAGTGTAGACCATTGATATAGGAAGCTAAAGACATCAGTGAAAAATCCATAGCTGGCAGGGCTAAGGACAATAAGAAGGAATTTTTTGAATCTATCAGGAAGCAAAGAAACCCTAACCATCGGATAGTCCCATTACTAGATAGAGGTGGTAAAACTGCTAAGAATGATGCAGAAAAGACAGAAATTTCAATACATGTTTCTATCTGGTATTTGGAAGAAGCAGGATGATATATGGTAAGGAGAAGATTATGTCAGAGATCACAGATTCCGTGACTTCCAGAGACCTCCATGACATTTTCTGCTTCAGCCCTCATGTGGCAGGGCCTGGAGTGCCGAGTTGCCAACCCTGCAGCGCCCAGCCGCTTGTGGGCAGTGGGAATCCTGGAGCTGTCAGCTGCAGCAGTGGCAGGTGATGGACGTCTATCCCTGTCAGTGCCCCAGTCAGCCTCATTTTGTCAGTTATTTTTAATAAAAGTCAGGGACAAGTCATGGTGTTCCGTGACTTTTTGTTTATTGCCCATGACTTGTCCCTGACTTTTACTAAAAGTAAAAGACAAAATCCTAACCTTATTCATATCACACATCAGGATGACGAACTATTTCCAGTCCATTAGTAACTAAGGAGAATGTTGAACAGCTTCTACCTGGGATAAACATTTTAAAATCAGGACGCCCACATATCTTGCATCCAAGAGTCATAAAAGAGTTGGCTGAGGAGATCTCTGGGCCACTGATGTTAATTTTTAATGAACCTTGGAATAAAAGGGAAATTCCAGAAGATTGAAGGAGTGCTAATAATATTCAAAGAAGGTAAACTGTATGATCTGGGCAATTACAGGCTGGTTAGCCTGACATCAGTCCTGGGCAAAATAATGGGAAAAGCTGATACAGGATTAAATAAATAAAAAAGTGAATGGGTAGGAATATAATTAATTCCAGTCAACCCAGTTGTAAGGAAAATTAGTCTTGTCAACCTAACTTTACATTTTTGTCCAGTCTCTAAATTAGGAGTCACCAAGCATTGCTAGTCTCCAGCCATGTCATGGTCCCAGGACTGACTTTTCTGCTTTCCAAGCCTGCTCTGATCTGGCCACTCCCAGCACTCTCTTTAGGTGTGAAATTTCCTACTACGTTTGCCACCTACCTCTATCCTTATCACAAGCAGGGATAATCATAGCCATATCCTGGCTTTTAAAGCTGTTGCTGAGTTTGTGGATGAGGCGTATTGAGGGGCACAGACCTAAAAGCCCACAAAAGCAATGGAAAGGCTTTTTGAATCCAGTGGGCTTTGGATCAGGCCCTAGGAGCTGTGGTCAGAAGCATTCTGCCTGCAGAGTGCTAAGACAGACAGAATCCCTCACTTAGGAGCTGCTTTTACAATGTGTGTTACCATCTTTGGGCTGCAGGACATGGCAGGAGGTTGGTGAGGCAAGGCTGTGTGTTAAGTAGCCTTGTGGCCCGTTCTAGGATTCCCACCTGCCTTGCTGTACTCAGTAGCACAAGCACTAGCTTTCTGGCCACCCTTCTGTGTATGCTGGGAAGGGCTCCATGCATCCTCTCATCACCCTGTATAGGATGAGCCAGAATCTGGCCTCAGTTTTTACACTGTGTGTGAAAACTTGAACATGAGTACAGTACTAAGAATTGCTGGCTTACCCTTTGGCTAGCAGTGATCTAAACCACATGCAACATAGTCTTAGACATGTTACTGCAGGAAGATAAATATAGCCTGACTTACGAACCGTTAGCCTTTAAAGATACAAATATAGCATGCAGACTTACAAAGTCAATGAATATATTAGTGCTTCCATGGAGATATTAATCCCAGTCGCCTCAATATGAAAACCACTCACAACTTAAACCCGATTCATTTCAGCAACACAGGTTTAAAAGAAAGCCTGGGCTACGCTGTTCTCTTCAGGTATGTCTACACGGCTGCTGTGACTGGGAGCAAGCCCTCCAGTCAGGTAGACAGACTCAGGCTAGTGGGATAAAAAGAGCAGGTGGCGGTTGTGGCTCTGGCTCAAGCTGCAATGTAGTTGTGGCTATTTTTAGTTTGCTAGCTCCAGCCTCGCTAGTGCTAGTCTGTCTGCCGGGCCTGGGAGGCTTGTGGCAGTGTAGAGACCCCTTTTGTTAAGAGATGGCGCACACACTTCCCCTCCCGTATCTCTCTCTCTCCCACACACAATTTTACCACCTCATATTTAACATGAGCTACAACATTATAAAACGTTAAAAGGTCAGAGTTGCAGAGTAAAGTTTTCAAAAGCACCTCAGTGACTTACGCTCCCAAATCTGATGGGGATGGAGAGTTGGGGTCAATGGGACTTAAGCTTCTAAATCATGTAGGCGCTTTTGCAATGGTTACCCACAGAGCCAGCTGGAAATGAAGCCTATTAACACCGACCAGTTATGCAAGGTAGTCTACCTGCTCTTTAACGCTAGCTGAACAGAGCGTGGCATTGCTAGAGTCTGCATCTGCTTTAATCACGTTCATTCCCTTCACTAAGTAATTCTCTTCTCCCACGCGACAGAACAACTGTGGGTTTTGGCAAGGATGAATTCACAGCAACATTTTCTTTTCAGCGCTGCCCTGGAGTGCACTTTTTAGCTTTGCCATCTAATCTAGTGTCAAGGATCAGGGTACGTATCCAGTCCTTGCCCCCTCCCACTGCCATATAAGCTTTGATTCCCCAGTTAAGGGGGAAAAAAAACTCTCTAGCTGTAACTTTTCAGTCAGGATTTTGTGATCCCAAAGGTTGAATGTGAATTTAACTTCTAAGTCACGGCAGCCAACAGTAGAGATGAACGTAAAAATAACTCCAGGCCAATGAGTCGACGCCCGGACACGTCCCCTTGTGGCCGGGTGTGGTGCAGCGTCTGTCTTCATCTGGTGCCCGCTGACAATGTTTGCACCCGCCCGGCGCTGCCTCTTGGCAGGACATGAGCCTCTAGCAGGGTGACACCTGGTCTCACCCCTTTAGGGGTAAACGGACCCGCCTGTGTGGGTCATGCAGCAGCTTCACACCAGGTCCACAGCCCCACCAAACTTGAGTCCTTTCCAGCCCTTCTCTCCAGCGCTGCCATGCCCCCTTTGTCACTAGGTTGGCAGGGCAACCCAAGCCCTCCCTCTCTGGGTTCCGGAAACTTCCTCCCTGTGCCTCTCCCTACCACAACCTGCCCCTCCTGGCCGCACTCCTTCACAGCTCCCCAAAAGGAAAGACCCTGGAGTTCCAGGGAATAAAGCACACGTAAAAGTCCCCTGCTGGGCCTGCCTACCCCTGCCTCGTGTGTGGTTGTCATCTGGCCTCAGCCAGACCTTCCCTCAGTCAGTCCCACGATAGGCTGGGCCCCCAGCTGGCTGCCTTGTGTTAGCCCCTTGAAAAGAGGCCCTCCCCTCTCCCCAGCCAGCCCCCTGGCTCAGCCTTTTAACCCCTCCCTCCAGGCTTGGCACCTCATGCAGCTGGAGGGGGACAGAGCTAATTGAGCCCACAGGGTGTCAATAACCCTCGCACACCCCGTACCGCATTTGTACGTGCGGTCACATCTGGTTATGTTAACAGTTATTTAAGATCAAGAGGTCATTAAAAAATGCTTGACAGTCCAATCCTGTGACGTGCTGAGTCACTCCATATCACCCTCAGTTCCCCTCGAAATCACTGGCAGGGGTGTCAAAGTGATCTGGCCACAAGGGCAATTTCAGACAAAATTGTTCACATGGCGGGCCACACTGTAAAAAATGTATATTAAAGGGGCAGCACAATGGCACAGCAGGTAGAGCTCTCGCCTCACAGCTCAAGCATCTAGAATTCAAACCCTGATCCTGGCTCTGTCTGTGTGATGTTCTCCCCATCACAATTGCTTACTCACTTTCCATACCCACTTAACACTATTTTATTACTGATTATAAAATGAAAAAAATTAAGTATTTTACTTTCAATTGAAATATCTACTAATATAAAACAGATTTCAGAGTACAAATGCATTACTGCGTTTCAACTAAAATTAAGTTTTACTGGGTGAAAATGCAAATTAAATATGTTCCTTTTATGACTTTTGCCCAGAAACCTGTCACTTCTTCTCTCTCACTAATGGTTTATCTGGTTTTAAGTCCCTAGCAGTGGCCACCCGCAACACTACAGCCAGATGTTCATCTGTAATCCTTGATCTGTGTTTTAATTTGGTTAGTTTCATTGTAGAAAAGAGCTGTTCACAAAATATAAATACTTCAAAATAAACTCAGGATTTTTCCAAAAAGATATGCCAATTTGGGGAAATCTTTGAATGAAACATATTGATAGAAATCTTGCTGTGGCTTTTGACTGAATTTATTCTTAAAATGTTGTTTGCACTGAAACTCAATTATCTCCATTTGAAGATCTGGCAGAGCTATTGTTACATCAAAGGTAAAGGAGTTTGCTAACAAATTAAACCTGTTTCGATGAGACAGTCTTGCAATAGGCAATCAAATTCTTTGATCAGGTTTGATCATTTTTCACTGTAGAGCTTATCGTCATTTCCAGAAGTATCTTTGTATAAGTCTTGAATCTCTCTGCATGTACTGAAGTGAACGAAATTTCCATTTGACACCTGTTGCTGCCACAAATTGGGCTTGGCTTTGAAAGCTCTCACCTCTTCATCTATTCACGTCATGATCTTCTTAGGCCCTTGGAGCTTCTTGTTTAAAATATTAATTTGCTCCGTGAGGTCAACAAGAAATACAAGATCCAATAGCCATTGCAGATTACTCAGCTCCATAAGAGGATTTCCTCTTTCTGCCATAAAGTCCTGTATTGTTTGACGCAAATAAAAAAATTGCTTCAGCACGGGCCCATGGCATAGCCATTGTACATGAGTAAAATACTGCAAATCATTGTACTGCAATTCCAGCTCATTTGATAAGGCACGAAATTGTCAGTGTTGCAAAGACTGACTACGGATGAAATTCACACACTTAAAAACAATGGGCATGACATGTTCTAATTCTGCAACTTTTCCACACAATCGCTGCTGATGCAGAATGCAATGTAAGAAAATCAGAGATTCTGCATTTATTTCTTTAATTCTCGCCAACACTCTGCCAGCCAATCCATTGATTTTCCCAGTCATAGATTATGACCCATCTGTTGTAATGCCTGCTAGTTTCTCCCAAGGTAACTCTGCATTGTTCAAGGCTTCCTTAAGTTTAAAAAGTCCAGTACTATGGTTGTTGTCCATGCTTGACAAACTTCAAAGCTCTTCAACAACATTAAAGTCATTTGTTACCACTCTTACAAAAATTGCAAGACGCGCCATGTCCACAATATCTGGTGCTCTCATCGAAAACGACAGCCAATGCACAAAACTCCTTGGCTTTTTTTCTAAGATGCAGTTTAATATCATCTGCCATTTTTTCCATTATTCGCTTAGCAAAAGTGTTTTGAGACAAACTGATGTTAGAAAAAGTCTATTTTCTCAGGGCATACTACGTCAGCTGCTTTAAGCATGCATTTTTTTTTTTTAAAACAAATTCACCATCTGAAAATGGCTTGGTGGAACATGCAATTTCTTTGCAAATAATATAGCTGGCCTCCACAGTTCTTTAAATTTGTGTCCTCATTTTAAGAAAAACATTTCATTCAGACTCCATAGCTTCTTTTGTGTTTACAACTTTGTCAGTATGAACTTTACCAGTAAATTCAGAATATTTTACTTTGTACTGTGTCTCATGGTGTCGTATGTTATATTCTTTCATACAGCAACAGAAGTACTGCAAATTAGATGTATAGCCTTGCCATCATATTCAGTAAAAAAAACCACTCAGATGTCAGTGATTTTGGAATTTTCTATGGTCTTTGTGCACCTTTCATTTTGGAGGCATCTTGATGTATTTTCAGCAAAAGATATTAAATTTTCCAGAAAGTAAAATAAATGCTGTAAGTCTGCACTTTTATAGACGAGCTTCACCACACTAAAATAAAACTACGCCACTCCAGCAGTGGGGCAGGACCAGCCATGTTTTATAGACGAGCTTCACCACACTAAAATAAAATTGTGCACCACTCCAGCAGTGGGGCAGGGTGGTGCTGGGGTGGGCCAGCTCCAGGGGCTGAACATGCAGGCTATGATAATTAACCCCACGGGCCACATGTTTGACACCCTGCTGTACAGTCATCACAGGAAATTCATGGGAAATGAGGAAACTCAGCACTTCACAGGATTAATCCTTTATGTAGCCATTTCCCAGCAGTATAAAAAGAAACCTCTCACCTTCATTTGATCATGTTTCTACAATGCCCAGCATTACCCACTGGAAATTGGAAAACCACCTCAACTTGGCCTCAAATGTAGACGAGTAAAAACAAGGTTTTGCAATGCTTAAGTTCAATAGACAGGTTTCCATGCTTTTAAAAATAAAATATTCCAAAGAAAACTTGTTTTGTTTTCTGAACAAACATTTCCCTGCCCTGTGTACAACTGAGAACCCGATAACTAAATAGACAGCAGACAAAAGTTAAACTGACTTAGCTTGGACAAATAAAATCGGTTGATAGAAATGCAAGGAGCACAGTAAAACAGTGCTGTGTAAATAGACAGTAAAATTGGATAATTTAAGGTGATATTAGTAACTGATTAAATGTTCCATACAGTGTTTTTAATTAGATAGTGCCCCTTCAACTATTGCTCTATAGAATTCTCCTATTTAACATAATATGAAACACTATACTTCCTCCTAAGGATTCTCTCCCGGAGTGTAAATACTTCAGGAGAAGTTAGTCTTTTCTGGAGAACTAGGTTCTCTTTTCTCTGAGAACCAGAAAAACAGACCGTTCTGGTGTACAAACAAGGCTATAACTCATTAGAGGGGCCCCACTGTTGTCACATTTATGAAAAGCAGCAGATCCCAACTGGGATGCTAGCCATATATTCTGTTTAGACTGATCTGTCAATCTTTGTTATACGTAGTTGCTGACATATAGCAGTGGAAGAGTAGAGGAAAGGGAACTAATGGATTACTAGTGACCAAGAGTTGTTTAGTCTCAGTACAAGGTGCCGCTAACAGCATTTGTGACAAAAATGTCACAATATTACAGAAAATGTTGAGTTATAAATTATTTGCTTCTCCAATAATGGAGCATTCCTGACCGCCACAGCTCAGTGTTTGCTCTGTTGACCACTCTGTTAAGATAAGATAGCAGCTTCTAAGCCTAGGCATTCTTGACTCTAGCCCTCTTCCCCATACCAGGATTCCCACCACCATGACCTCCTTCCCATTTTAGACCATGGGAAAACCTCGAACACTTGTTTGGGCTTGGGATTCTCAGCGCGAAAACCCCTGCTGTAAGCTAGTGCTATTTCTAGGCACAAGAATGTAAGCTGAAACAGGCATCAGATAAATACTGACATGCAATGGGATGGCAACCTGGCCCCCCCAGCAGGATAGAAAGGATGGGGGGGGTATATACGGGGGGAGGAGAAGAGGGATAGCTCTCAGGATTCACCCGAAGCATATAAGAATTAAATATTTTCTCACCATCCTTGGACTACTAAGCTGCTGCTTATTACTTATTCACTCTCTCTCCTCACCTTTTAATGCCGTTCTGGTGATTTCCAGTTGTACTGTTCTCCTCGTTCAACCCTATTCTGTCTCATTTGTTCCTGCCTCCTCTCCTCCTGTTACTCCTCCCCCTGCAACGCCCCATCTGCTTCTTGTTATAATTGACAGCTGGAGAGAGATGGAGGGGGTGGGGAGCAGACACTTGACATGGTTTGGAGTCAGGGAGTTGGTAGGGGGTGCCAGAGTTGGTAGTTTGCCTCCAGCCACCCACCATCCCACCTTCAGATGGTGCTGCATAATCATCTGGGTCACCCCTGACCCCACACGGCATGTAGGTGAGCAAGACAAACCGTGGGTGGGGAGGCAGCCAGAGGTACCTTTGCTTGGTTTCCTGGCAGTTGCCGTTGTTGAACATATCCGTCTCTGCTAGGGCAGAGTACAAGCACTGGCCACATGCAGGCAGAGTAGGACACAGCCGCTCCCAGAGGACTGAATAAAGAAACAGGCATTTAGGCACTAACGCCCTTCCCCGATGATGTACTACTTCTACATGGGCCTCAGCCCTGTTTTAGGGCTTCCCCTCGGTTACGGGGTAGGGAAGACTGCTCCCAATAGCACTGGAGACAGTTCTAGAATTGTAGAAACGTAGGACTAGAAGGGCTTGGATAGGTCATCTATGCCAGTCCCCTGCACGGAGGCAGGACTAACTATTAGCCAGACCATCCCTGTCTAACCAGTTCTTAAAAATCTCCAATACTGGAGATTCCAAAACCTCCCTAGGCAATTAATTCTAGTACTTACAGTTAGGAAGCTTTTAACAACCTAAACCTCCCTTGCTGCAATTTAGTCCCACTGCTTTGTGCCCTGTCCGCAGTGGTTAAGAACTATTTATCACCCTCCTCTGTATAACAACTTTTACATACTTAAAGACTTATGCCCCCCCCTCAGACTGAACAAATCCAGTGTCTTTCTCTTTCCTCATAGGTCATGTTTTCTGGACTTTTATTAATTTTTGTTGTTCTCCTCTGAACAGTCTCTAATGTGCCCACATCCTTCCTGAAGTGTGGTGCCCATAACTGGACACAGTACTCCAGTTTAGGCCTTATCAACTCATATTTAGTTTGTGATCCACCATCACCCCCAGACCCTTTCCTACAGTACTGCTTCTTATGCAGTCATTTCCTATTTTGTATTTGTGCAATTGATTACTCCTTAAGTATACTGGTTTGCAGTGTTCTTATTGAATTTCATCCTATTTATATTAGACCATTTCTCCAGTTTGTCAAGATTGTGAATTCTAATCCTGTCCTCCAATGTGCTTGCAACCTCTTCCAGCTTGACAACTTATTATCCAAATCATTTATGAAGATATTGAACAGAACTGGACCCAGGACAGACCCCTGGGGGACCCCACTCAATATGCTCTGCCAGCTTGACTGTAAATCACCAATAATTACACTGACTATGGTCTTCAACTAGTTGGGCACCCTCCTTGTAGTTTATCTAGGCTATATTTCCCTAGGTTGAGAAGATCATGTGAGAGTATCAAAAGCCTTACCAAAGTTAAGATACATCACAGCTGCTCCTGCACCCCTACCCTCAGGCTTGTTACCCTGTCAAAGGAAGATATTACTCTGGTGTGACATGATTTGACAACAAATTCATATTGATGGTCACTTACCTTATTGTCTACGTGCTTACAACCCGATTGTTTGATTATTTGCGCCATTATCTTTCTGAAGTTAAGATAACTGGTCTATAATCCCCTGGCTTGTCTTTATTCCCCTTTTTATAGCTAGTTACTATATTTGCCCTTTTTCTGTCCTCTGGGATCTCACCCATCCTCCACAAGTTCTCAAAGATGGATCCCACTAATCATCAGGTATCTAGGCCCCAGGCAATTCCCAGCCTCAAACACCATTCTCAAAGCTAGATGACTGAAGAATGTTAGACTCATGACAAGTGTCTGGATTCTGTGCCATTGTCTCTAATGAGGTGTTGGGTAATAACAGGGTCTGTATATTTGATAGAATGGAACCATTTCTTGCACTCCAGGGCTACTTCAGTCCTTGACGTGGGTGCCAGGAGGTGGACAAGTGCAATCAACAGCAGCCAGTACAGATTGGAAACCAGTCTGTTGTGGGATGGGAGTTAATATAGGGACCACTTGTGCCACCCTGGCTTTCAGTGAGTAGTACCTCATTACATGAATAGCCCTATTGAAATCAGGGGGGCTGTACACATAGACGTGTACTATTCATTGCTAGCACAGGTGGCCTATGATCAGTAGTAATCCCCCTGAAACTAGTACTCGGAAAAACAGTCTTTGGGTGAGCTCAGACTAGCTTCAGTTCTGTGCACTGACCTCAGGCACTTCTCTAGCAGAACCATGTTGCAGGGGGTGGGGCCCAAGGCATGAGTTGCATTAATCACCACATGCATAAATTGGTTCTTGTGTGGTTTTTTCAGATAGCCCCAAAATCCAGGTTGCTTTGTGTGCCCCATCTCTATCTTTTACATACTGATTTGCGCTGACTGAGAATACACGCTTCTGGGCTGCTGGCCCTGTTGTGGGGACAGTCGGGCCCTGGGCAGCCTGCAGGCCTGTATCTTTCCTCCATCGGAGCCTGACCTTAGTCTCAAATTGGAAGCATATTGCTGCTGTGTAAACAGAGCTGTCAAGGTCACACATCTCCTGCAATGCTCCTGGATCCGACAGCTCTGGCCCACATGCCTGCATATTGGGAAAAATCTCATGCATAATGAGAGTGTCATTCCCAGAATACCCCGTGGGGCAGTGGAAGATGCATTGGGCTGAGAGCCATGAGAGCACAGGTTCCAATTACGTGTTTTGGTAAAATTCACAAGCCTTATCTCTGAGGAATGCCTCAGGCTACTCTATGGGCGTGTAGGCAACTAGCACACTCACCATTTTTACAAATAAGCTAACAGGCTAGGCTGCACAAGGTCATTTCAGGAACAGAACCCACCTGTAATGAGGGACAAGAGACTCATCACCTCAGAAACCTACACAAAGACTAAAAATTAGGCTGTGGGACAAATGTACTTGTTGAAAGGGTTTTATAGTGCTAAATGGTAGTTGGTGGGGAATTTGGATTTTGATTGAAATTTTATTATAATTAAAGGGAACAGTCCCTTTAGCAGGGACATTTGACAATACTCTGTTCGTGGGAGTCTCCCAGTACTGTGCAAGGTATGTCCTGCATTTGCTGAAGAACTGACGATGCTGCTTGGGTAAACTCTGAAACCACACAATTAAACCTCCCTCAAGAAAGCAAGCCCATTCCTGGAGGTGTGACAAATCCTGCCCAACTGAGAAGGGAGTATAAAAAAAAACTACAACTGTTCCTGCGTAATGGATGTCCAGTGACCCCTTACACTGCTGAGATTGTGGAATCTCAGGTCCAGTTCCCACACCAAGCTTGTTACCATGCTTTAAGCTGCCTGCCTGCCTCCAGGGAGCCAAGAATTGTAGCTGACCTAGAGGCAGGCTCCCCACTTCCCTAACAGCAGGTTAGAAGCGTGCTGGCAGTGAGTGTAAATGTGTAAGTAGCTTGTCCTGCCATTGCTGGAAAACAGGACTTCATTGGGCAGGGCTATCTAGCTGCTGCCTTGCACCAACAGTAAATCCACACAATTTAAATTGAAATACGGTCAAACGCAAATTAGCTCATTAATCTGCATAAAAACATCACATGGAACCTCACAGAGCACAGCCGCTTTGTGCAAACCAACTACAGACGGCTGCCAGCTCACTTCCTGTTGTCTCTACCTCCTGCCTGTAACCTGACTTGAATCACCAAGCAATACAAGGCAGTTGGAGGGGGCTGCTGCTCTTATGCTGCTGTCTCATAGGCACATTTTCCAGGCCAAAATATTGGCATCCCACTCCACAGTGCACTCGTCCATTCCACTGCAAACACATGATCTTCCAGCCCAGAGCCAGGCCTATCTGCCATGTGTATTTTCAATGCTTCTTTCCACTTGTGCCAGACTTTAGACGTGTGCTCTAGCCACCTACACAATTTGTGCCTGGCTATCATGGGCAACAGGGATTAGTTTACGGACACAAGACTGAAAATGAAAGTAATTGCCTCTAAGGGCATGTCTTCACTGTGGCTAAAA
Source organism: Mesoclemmys tuberculata (assembly GCA_007922155.1). NCBI lineage: Eukaryota > Metazoa > Chordata > Testudines > Chelidae > Mesoclemmys > Mesoclemmys tuberculata. The sequence goes on along the minus strand of ML675614.1, from coordinate 16,983,179 downwards.
TCCTGCGGCCAGCTGTCG
>ML675614.1:16833653-16983151 GCA_007922155.1 Mesoclemmys tuberculata | reverse complement strand
ACACATTTTCAAAACGGAACTTAGGATCTTAAGTCACTTTGGCACTTGAAATTTTTACTCCAAGGAATCAGGCCTAATTCTACATTCATTTTACAACTGGATTACGCAGCATGTGAAACCTGAAGAAATTAGTAGCTGTACTATCTATTTCAAAACGGACAGCAAAGCCCTTGGAAAAGACTCTAGTGAGTGAACAGTCAAGACAGCTACAACCAAAATTAGAGCAACCAGCTAGGTTTTGGTTCACAGGCACTGGAGTAGGGCCCTGTGTCAAGTCGTCTTCTCAAACACACAAGAATCCTGCTGTCAGAGAGCAGGACACATTTCAACATGTCGTCTGCTCACAAGAACAGGAGTAGCAAAAAACAACACACTCTTGGAGGTTGGAAGGACAGTGTGCAACCTACAGCAGGGCCCTGGATAGATTTAATATAAGGCTGCACAGAAAGACGGTTTGTTCTACTCGTGCTGCAGTTCACATCCTGAAATGTCTTCCGGAGACCAGAAGAATAGCGTGGATAAAAATGTGATCTTCTTGAAGCTATAAGCGCAACTAAGCTGCTGCCAGAATGTAACATTCAGGGCACCAAACAAAACTCATATACAATGAACTTCAATGCAAGTGTGACAGTTATTGTGAAGGCCCTCACCGGCAGCTTCTCCCCCAGAAACCTGCTGCTGTCTCAACACAAAGGCTATGCCTACGCTTATGGCAGTGTATAGATACTGCACACTGAGCTAGCACAGGTATAAATGGCAGCATAGATGCTGAGGCACTGCTTAGACAAGTAAAGACATACAAGAACTGTAGGGTACATCTCCTTCAAGGCTCTCTATACATCCAAGCAGCTATATTTAGCAGTGTAATGTCCCATGGCTGGAGCCTTCCCCAGCCGCTGGGAGCTGCAGGAGCCTTTCCCCACTGCCTCCCTGCCAGAGCCTTTCATTGTCATGTGTAGCTTCACACAAGGGTGGATGCAGCTTGTTTTTCACTGCAGCACATAGCTATATACATCCTATATGCTGCTGAAAGGGTAGGCACTGCAAAACGTGAACATGTCGCCCTCAACTCCCGTTAGAGGAGGGTTTGGAATGGATTTTGAAAAAGGTACCCATTGGATTTAAATTTAAATTAAAATTTAAATTTAATGGCAATCAAACATCTTTAAATTATTAATACTCCTGTGCACTCCGTTTTAATAGTTTCCTTTTCCGATTTTCATATCCTCACTGCCAGCACCAGAGTCAGAACTAGAGGGAACAATCAGCCTTATTGATTACATGGAAATTGAAAGTTTTGTTGGTTTTTGTTTTTTAATGTTAAAAGCTGGCTCTCTTGTAATTAGGCTTTATTTTAGTTTTTCCTTACATTGCTTCTTACCTAGCCAAAGTCAAGTATCCCCAGGGAGCAGCAATAGTCTGGATTCAGTCCATTCAGGAGAATGGAACCAAACCAGTTAGATACTGCCCTAGCCATCACCTTGCCTCATCACCTTGAGATTAGACTATGTTGACTGTGCACAACACGACCTACAATGGCTGCAAGTTAGATGTGGTGTTTGTCAAAACCAGTCCCTGAAATACGGTGGTGTTTAGACCAGGACTATCCAAGAGAGATCACCTTGCCTACCTAAGGCAATACTGAAGCAGCTCCAATTAGCACAGGCATCAGGGCTGTAAAATGCCTGGTTTAAAAAAAAAAAAAAAAAGAGCTACCAGAATGACCAGCCTCAAGAGAGATGCAAAAGGAGGTATGATATTTTACCTCTGCCTGGATTTCCACTTCGGAATCTGGGTGCAGTGTAAGGCAGAGCCATATCTCCCATGCGGTCTTCTTCTGAATAAAGCACCCACAGAGGGGCATCCATGGGGATGCCAAGGAGGGGAGATGGTGAGTAAGCATCACTCTTTCCCATCCTCGCCAAAATTTGGAGAGGAACCCCCCTCCACAGTGGGGGGAGGGAGGGGGGCACTCCAAGCCATGATCATGCCAACTCTCAAACCCTTTACTACTACCTGATGGTCATATCATCAGATTTCTGTGCTCTCAAGGCGAGCGAAACGAACATGCTTTAAGTGAAGGAGATACTGTTTTAAATGACTGTTCAGAAAATACCCTAACCTTTCCATCTCCATTTAACCTTTTTCATACGAGCAGAAACAAATCCAATAGAGCAATAGGCAACTCTGTAATTGCTATTTTTAAAAAGTGTTTACTCACATAGTTTGAATAAATTAATTTGAAAATAAAAATTAAGCTACAGTTTATATATAGTCTGAATATAAATGATTAGAACAACTACAATACAGGGATCCCTCGTTGCATTAATTTCATTACTTAATTCATGACAACCTGCAAAATGTCAAAAATCAATTATATTTCTCTGAAATGGGGTAACAACAGTTACTTATACATGACAGCTAATTGAACTTATAATACAGGTTTCCTTACAAATTTCCTGAGTGAACCAAACAATATATATCTATATCTTTTTAAAATGGAGAAAATTCTTGACAGTTGAAGTACATTATTCATGACTTCTAAACAACACAATTCAGTTTGTTTTTACCAAGAAAAGTTCAGAACAGCTTTGATAGGATAAATTAAAGTTATGCTACAGGGTACAGGAATTGGCTACTATCAGTTTATACAGTACATATTTCCAACCCAAAATAGGGAAACAAGTTTAAAAAGCTAGTTTAAAAACAAACAAAAAAAAGCTTACCTCAATCCTAAAAAGATCATTTGACATTTGTCACAAAGCATGGTAGATTAGCATCAAGCTCCATGTAATGCATTGGCCTTTTCTGGTAAGGGATTGGTGGAGGACAAAGAAAGGGGAGCATCCGGGGGAGAGAGGTATTGAAAGTGAGACTGAAAATTGACTAAATGAGCCATGGTGTGAGTAACCTTTATCCAAGCTTCCTCCACCTCGAGTGCCACAAATACAGCTAAATTTCAACTTGAGCTTTTCCTGAGCACAGACTGCCAATTGTGCCAAATCACATGATGGTTTTGGGATGTGAACATACATCCATTAGGTCCTATGCAGTAATTTCCTTTCAATTATCCCTAAATGTGTATTTGTATCCAGCTCTGTGGGGCTGAAAGGCAGGTGTATAAAGCCAATGTATCACCTACTCACCCTGCATATCAGTTTTCATGAAGTTTGAATACATTTTCTTTAAACTGAACATTCTGCTTTTAGTCTATCAGCTTTCTGGCTAATTCACAGCTTCTTTCCAACAGTGAAGAGCAGATGAGGTCCTGGTTGTTCATTTTTTTGTTATTTAAATAAAAAAACCTCAAACATTGATAATGGTAAATAAAAGATTAGAGTGAGAAAAATCCTTAACCTAGTTTCAAATTGCATATTCAAAGAATCAGGTAAATGTTTTCTTGTGACCAGTTCTTTTATTATAGGCCCACCCAATGGAGAGACATTTTTAAAAGTCCATCATAATTACCTTTTGTATGGTTAAAGCATATTTTTACATCAATGTAATTTGCATTAATTTTGTTTAAAAAGCATTTGGCTACTCTAAGAACTCAATAGCACTCTGGATTTAAAAAAGGTTCTTCTACAGTTCTCTTCTAGCTTTCCCCACCCAGAACTATTCTATGCATCCAGTCAATGGATTTAACACACTGCTACCATGCTGTTCCTCTATCAAAACGCCATAGGATAAATTTCAATAATAAAGATAAATAGAAAAAGTTAATGTACATGTTGCTCTATTTTACAATGTTTGCATCGAAGCTGTAAACTAATGTCTTTTGAACTGACCAGATTTACCCTCAGTTATACAAAAAAAAGCAACTTTTAAAACACCAGGGTATGTCATTCAAACCATTACATTGAAGGCATTGAATTTCACTAGGCGCAATTCCCTTCCCCTCCCCAAAAGTAGACACTAAACAAAGTCAGGAACTTTCCCCACACTCCTCATAATCTCTTGGTTTCCAGGCTTTTCGGTGTCTAGAAGGGATTCAGCTGCTGTAACAAAACAAAACCAATTCTTCATTTTAATGCAAACTGTCAAAGCCCAGAGAATATGAAATAGACAGTTTGTTTAAAATCAGAATCGCTTAGCTTATAAGGTTAATGAAGTCCTTGGTGACACTGTATTTTAGTCAAGAGGTCCTTGGAAAATAAGTCTGATGTAACCCTGTTCGCCAGAGAGCTGATGTGCGCAAAACGGACAGGCTGCATGAAAAGTGTGAGTACCATGAGGAAGAGGAATTTGGGACCAATATGCAGTTGTCTTTTCAGAGCACACATGTCCACATGGGCTGAATGCATGAGTTGGAGGTCCTGCATCTACATAAAATCCAGCTTCACATCCAAGCCATAGAGGCACATAGGGGCCAACAGAGCGGCACATGGGACATTCTCGATCCTTCCCATCCCTTTCCTCTTTGTTTCCCCAGTTGTGATAGCCATGTACATGGCCACAGTTCAGATACACCCATGGTTGCTTTTCATCTACAACATCTTTCCTTTTCATACTAGGAAATGCTAATGTGTTAAACCCTACAGGGCACTGAGGCCTGGCAGCATTTATTTCCTGTCTTAGCGCTTCCAAGTGCTTCACTGTAGGAGTGCGTGAAAGACCTTCTGCAGTACGCCACAGCAATGTTGCTCCACACAGATCGATTAATGAGCCATCTTGGAGTTGGTTAGTTTCATTCTCAACCTGGGGGGGCAGAATGCATAGATGTCACAAAGTTACTTGTATGGATTTGAAGAAAATACAATCGGTGTAGGTGTACAACCCTGCTAGAGAGTTCCGACCAAGAGTTTCAAGTGACTAGTGATTTTGGGTGCTTAAACAAAGATGCCTGAAAAGAGCTTGATATTTAGAGGGGCAGTGCTCAGAGCTATTTGAAAATCAGACACCATTAACTGTGTGTTGGCACCCAAAAGCACCCCTGTGCCTAATCACCACCAGCGCCTTCCTGACCATGGATTCAGCTAAGCCAACCGAAGGAAGTTTTAAGATAGTGGTAGTGTGTGCACACAGACATATGCGCACATGGAGCAAGCAGCGCACCAACCTTCCTAAAGAAATGCAGCCCAACTTAAAACAAAGGAAACATTGGATTAAAAAGATTTTTACTAAGGGAAAAAGTTGTATCAAGACAAGTCTGATTGTATGTCTCAGGAATTTTTCTAGTGCAGGGTTTACATTAAACTCAAACACCCAAAGAACTATGGGTAAAATGTTTTAAAAAAGAAACTCTTGAGGAAAGATGAAAGTAACAAAGGAGGGTTAGGAAATAGTTAAACTTTTTTAAAAGCCCACATCATGATGTAGCAAAGCTTCTGCTGCTCACAGGCCAACATGCTAGACTGAGCCACTACATTTTACACAGCAATGTAGATGTGCAATAAAACTAATAATTTAAGGCCAGATTCTGCCGGTCTTACTAAGGTTAAGTACCTTCTTATGTCATGAATCAAAATGAATGTGACTAAATATGAAGTAAGGCATTACAGTGCTTATGTGAATCAAGCATACCCTGGTCTTTATGTGTCCCAGGTTACAGCCTTAAACAGTGTATCCATATCAAAAAAGCAGCATAAAGTGATATTCACTACACTTACCATTTTGCCCCTCTGCTGAGCTGATCTGGTTTCACGGAGGCTGAACACATTCCCACACACTGATATCTCCCTCCACACCCCTGGTTTGGAGTCTTCAGTAAATCCATTGCGTGGATGCATAACAAGAACTCCATTCGTGGTTAACCCATCCATCTGTCCATCGGATGTCTTCCATTTGGCAGCTTTTTCCTATGAGGAATGACAGAGAGAGCTTCCATTTATCTGTAATTCTGAGGTATAAACTAGTTTAAATATAAGCCTGCATTGAGCTGGGAAGAGAAAGTGTCTCTTTACCCCAAGAAAGATGTTTTTTGATGAGTCAAATCCTGCAGCGTATATTCTTGCTGTAAAAGTAGGGTTCCGTTCACATATGATTCTGCAGGCAAACCTCGAAATAGTGCTCTGTACGGACTGTGTATCTGAATTACTCTGACTTCCAGGAACTGTATCTGTCACTACAAAGTCAATAGGGCTTTCTGTTGACCGGCCAATCTGAGGAGGAAAGAACACACGACTTAGAAGCTACAGTACAAAATATTTAAACCTAACGTTTTAAAATGGTCAAGAATAAACCACGACCTTTCAGAAACTATAGGCAATTTACCACTTGAGACCCTAGCCCCCTCGGAACTAGTAAGTTATTCCACCTCTAATTTGACTGCAGCATTGTTGTGGCCATGTTGGTCCCACCTTTGAGAGATTCAGTGGGTGAGGTAGTCTTATTGGACCAGCTTCTGTTGGTGGAGGCTACAAGATTTTGAGCTTCACAGAGCTCCACGTCAGATCTAGGAAAGGTAATAAGTGTTTAGGCTTAATGTAAGCTGGGACAGATTGTTAGGCATAATGGGTTCACACACACTGTAAGAGGCCACTTAAAATGAAGAAGGCAATTAAGTGTTGGCAGGAAATGGGGTACGTTACAAATTTTTGTAAGTGAGCATCTCTGAGTCCATGGTTTTTAGCATCTAGCAGAGTTATGAATTTAAATTCCCAAGCTTGCCTTTTGAAGATATGCAGGTTTCCTTTAGGATGAAGACTGAGGTCACATATGAAGTGATCACTTTGTGAAAAGTGTTCATCCACAGGTGATATGGTGTTTTTGTCTTAGTTTTCAGTGGCAATTCATTTGAGAGCATAGTGATTATCTCGTTTCATGCACAGAGTAGCTGTTGGGTCATTTGTTGAAGTGGATGAGGTACACTACAGGTTATGATAGGCATGTATAGGACCCATGAGTCTTAACTAGTGTATTGTGGGCAGTATTGATCATTGTAGCAGAGAAGATAGGTCTGTAGGTTTCTCATCTGTCATCGCTTTGAGTTGGTATGTCCTGATTGGTTGGGCACTTGCTACTGATGAGCCTGACAAGATTGGGTGGGTGGTTGAAGGCCAGAAGTGAGGTTTGGGAAAGATTTCTTTAAGAGTGGTCCTTATCAAATATGGGTTTTAACTGTTTGATGATATCTTGTATAGATTTTAATGTGAGGCTGTAGAGGACAACTAGGGGTATGTGGTCAGTGGGTTTTTTCCCCTTTCTACTGAAGCAGGTTTTCCCAGGGTATTTGGGCAGCCTTACATCCTCCTTGTTAAGTGAAGGTTTCATGTGCATTTAGATGTGCATCCCAGACTTTATTTGGAGCAAGTTCTGTGTATCTGAATGCCTGGCTGTAGACAGATGTCTTAATTTGTCTGGGGTGGTTGCTGGATCCATGAACGTAGGTGTGGTGGTCCATGGGCTTCTTGTATACAGTCATTCGGGATCCATTGTTGAAGCAGATCATGGTATCCAGGAAACTAAAGCTAGTGTGAGAGCGTGCTAGAAAGTTGATGGACAGGTGTCACTTCAGGTGTCTGACTTCCTATCAGTCAGAAACTTCCACAGAAGCACCAAGGGGCTGGTTTCACTTGTCTACCTAAGTAAAAGATCTTTGTCTTAGCAAGTTTCTCACCTATCTTCAGTTTCCAGACTTCACCCCATCCTTGATTGAAGGCCCCATCTTTCTCAGCTTGCAAGAGCTCTGGCCCCTCGTGTCTATCTAGTAATGGATACCAGAGATGGCTGGCTTCAGTCTTGCTTATATCTTCCAAAGTTCAATTACCTTATTTCAAGAGACAGGATGGCCTCAGTTTTTTTCCCCCCCTTTCTGTGTACTTGCATCTCCCTGTATATAAATGGGGCTTCCACTGTTTTGATTCCACCATGCTTAATTTGCATAGGAGACAGGTAAATAGTTATGACATTGTCTCCTAGCAGGGAGACATGTTACTCCCTTTGTTTGGGCACAGAGTGTAAAGCCTAATATCAATAAGTACCCATAATTCCTTATATAGTATTAATTCATAACTTTCAGAATGACACTGATGACCAGTGTGTTATTAAATTTCAAATGATATATTACATCACCTTTTAAATAAATATCATACCAGTAAATACCAGTGTGGGAGGTGTAGTGAGTATGTCAGACCTGACAAGGGTATGATACTTTAGTTCCGGTTCAGGGGAGTCTTAATAGGTTGATGATGCTGGGGTGTTGTGTAGCATCCATGTGGTGGGACCTGATATCTTGATTTCTCTGGAGCTGGTTCCACTTTTTGTTTCTGTGTTGGATGGCTGTCAGCTTTTTTTAGTTTATCATTTTGGGTTCCCTGAATGTTCTTCAGGTAGGCTTCCTGATTTTTTTCTTCCAGTGTGGGGGAGCATGTGATTTTTTTGTTTGAGATGGTCCCTTCTGGAGTATGTAAGGTGAGGGAGATGGTTCCTTGATGACCTCTAAAATTTGGCATATTCAGGACATTTAGGTTAGATAAGGAAAAACTTCCTAATTATAAAGATAGTTAAATACTGGAATATATCACCAAAGGAAGTTGTAGAATCCCTGTTGCAGGAAGTTTTAAAGAACAGGTTAGATAAACACCTGTCAGGGATGGTCTAAGTATTCTTGGCCCTGCCTCAACACAGGGGGATGGACTAGATGACCTCCTGAGGTCCATTCCAGCCCTACATTTCTATGATTCTGTGCTTCCGTTAGTTTCTCTTAGTCCTTTTGCTCTACCATAGGTATTTGTGATTGCACAGCAGTTTCCTCTATCCAGTACACGCAGCTCCTCCCTTCCAGGATCTTGCAGTGATGTCATGGCCATATTCTGCAACAGTAAAACCTCTTGCCAAGACTGAACTATCAAAAAAATAGTTCAACTTCAGCACAGGATTCAGTCAGTAGAGATCAGAAGGAACAACCCCTCATTTAAAAAAAATGAAACACAAAAACCACCAAAATCTCTCTTTTGAGAAGAGAAGGAAGAGATATGAAAGTATACTGTGGACCCAATTCTATTTGTGGAGCCTCTGTTGTAAATGCAGCCTCCACTGAAGGCAACGGAGCAACTTTGGGTTTACAATGGTGTATCAGAAGTGGGCCCTACAGTACAGAAATCACCCTTAAATATTATTGGACTTTCTTGAAAAAGTTTGTGCTCTTTTTTCATAATAGAAAATAGCTACTGGTCCAACCTGTCACACTTGCATTTCCTCTGCACCTACTAATGGCTGATTCTCAAAGCACTTTGTAAGCATGAATTTTCCTTCAAGCTCCCCTGTGAGAGTTATCCCTTACTCTCCATTTTATAGAAGGGGAACAGAGACAGAGAAATTAAGTGACTTGCCTGCAGCCACTAAGGATGTCTAGGGCAAAATCCACCTGCTCCTGGTGGATTAGTCACAAAACATTTCACTTTCAAACACTGAAAGAGTCAAGTGAGAGGGTGTCTTGTGCTATATTCTTATAATGGAAATAAATATATACTGCACATGCTTTACATACCTGAAACATATCAGTGTTGCTGTCGTGTGTGTATTCAACCACCACGGTCTGGGCCCGAGACAAAGTATATGATATGCTATGTTGGTCCTTGTTGCTTATTGCCTATAGAAAAGGAGAATATTTGAGCATCATAAAGGAAAACAAAAACTAATCAATGGACAAAGAGGAATGACCAGGTTAAACATAGAAGAGTTATTGTAGTTAGACTGACAAATCAATGCTTGTGTTATTTTGTAAGTTAAAAGATTATAAGAAAAAGGCACAAAAATTATGTGGCTTAGCTTTAGACAGACACTGATTTTAAACATGATCCATTCACACAGTACACCATTTGAGTCTTAATTCAATGTTCTAGGGTTAGCAATCTAGAGGTTTTGCATTTTAAAAAGGGATCACAAGGATGTCTTGGCAAAAACTGCAGCACTCAGATTTCCACCGATATCTGGTACCCAAAGAAAAATGAGTGGGGTATGGTCTGATTCAGCTCTGCTCCCAGAACACACAAAATCCATGAGAGATGAATTTGGCCCCCAAACTGGAAAATTCAAAATGTTTTACCACCACCAACCACCCACTTAGTTATTATTTCAAATTTCATTTGGCTTTGGAATAAAGAAGTGAGATTTATCCAAGATATGATCAAGAGTGCAGAGTAATTGAAAAAAGACACGCAAGACACTAACATCTAGGGCTCTGGGACAGACTGAAGCCACTCCGTATGGGGTAATGTACAGAGGTAAGTGTGGAAGGAGCCTCCTCTGTTTAATTCCTCCTCTCAATGGCTGCCAATAGATGCAGTGCCTGAACACTCCTGGCTACCGCTGCTGCAAGGGGTGGACCCTGAGCCTCCTCCTATGTGTCATCCAGTGGAGTTAGCCAACTATGGAAGAAAGTGCATGCTCTGCTCTGCTCTCGCTCCCCCCCCCCCCCCCCCCAACACAGGCCAGTGTCAGAAAGGCACTACAGAGCTGTACTTGTAGAGATAACAAATAAGCTATGAGGCTTGCAATAAACATTAAGGGCCGGGTTATGCCAGGGTGCTGTACAGGTGCATGGAGGGCAGGGGGTGAAGGCTCAAAGAACTTTCTTCATGCTATACCTGCCTCAAATCAGTCACTGCAACCTGGGAAGCACAATACTGCTCCCTCCTAGTGGCCCTGGTGAAGCAATCCACAATAGACCATGGCACGCTGCTTACATGCCTACTGCATATCTACAGAACCCTTGAAGGGGCTGTGCCTTCCGAGTCCCATCCCCTCCAGGATTTCCCCTGGGTGCTGCAGCTTGACACTACCCCCAAAGACGGGCTGGGTACAAACACTATGCTCAGGTCTAGGAACATAGGCTGCCTTCTGTTGTGCTTGATGACTGCACATAGGTGCTAACACACTAAAGGTGCTGTACTGCAGATTACATGATTACAGATTTCACACACTGAAAGAAAAAAAACAAGAACAAAAACAAAAAAGGCAGGATTGATCCAGAAACAGAACCAACTGGTTCCTTTAACGCACTGCAACAAGATATGTTGCTATGTGACAGACACATTAGTCATCCCTACTGTTAGACACATGTTGGCCTAGACACAAAAGCTGCAAAGAATGATTAAGCATGGCAAAGGCTAAAAATACAAAGGCACTGCTGGTAAAACCTCCTCATCCTGAACATTTGCAACAGCAAAGGAAAAAACAGTGAGTTGCACTTTAATAGCCCTTTTATTCACTGTGATATCATGCAATGATTAGTAAGCTACCTGGACAAAAAGCAGTAAGTGCAACTAGCAAAACAAAGGAAATGGAAATTTACACAATACAGGATGCAAAATATCTAGCAAAATAAATTAAACTTTCAGTTTGTCATCCAGGGCTGTGGGGTATTTGGAGTTTTCTGCAAGTCAAAAATGGCACAACAATGGTTAGTTGTTTATAACTGAACAAGTATGTCTTCACAGTCTGCTTGTGAATGAAGTACTTGTGAGCCCGGAGAACAGTGAACTCACAAAAGGAACTGAGCAGAAAAACTGAATTACAGCATCAGAGCCAAACCCCTCTTTTATATTCTCCCAAATTAAGCAAGCACTCTGCTATTTTCTAACGGCCAGATCTAAAGTTTTATGAACTGACACTCCCCATTGTCAGATCGTTTAGAGAAGCTAACAAAAATCAGATCCTCCATGTGACCCCATTGCCTTCAATGTGTTTAATCCTAGGTCTGACCCTGAATACTTCCTGCGAGACTGATGAACAGCCTCAGCTCCTAGAGGCTTCAGTGGAAGCTTGGCACCAGCAGCTCCCTGGAAATACTCCACATCTGGCAGGATTGGTTCCAATGGAAGTGTTCATGGAGCCCAGATAAAGTAAGGATTGTTCTTTCAACAATCCTGTTATCAGCTCCAGTCAGAACCACCTTTTATGTTTTACGCTTCATCCATGCCCCACTCTGTTTAAAATCTTCCCCTCTCCCCTTCTTAGGGAAGACTCTTAAATTTGATTTTGAACTGGCAACTCTGTGAAACTCTGCTCCTTTCACCCCTTATGCCATCTTGGGCTGACCTCCACCAGAAGCGGACTGAGCAGCAAGTGAACTTTCTGAGCACTCCAGTGAGGAAGTGTAGTGCACACAAATCCACATGAAGCACAGACCTATCCCTAAAGTTACACAGACTGTAAAAACAGGAAATCTGAAGTACGCCTTGGTAGGGGGTGCTGGAGAAAAACCAAATGGAAAGTGTTTTATGTGACCAGGTTAACTCCTAGACGTTAATAAACAAACACCCATTTGTGTGTGAGATGTGGTGAGGACTGACCACTGGAGTTGTTTGAGTTATATGGTTTCTTTTACACTAAGTGAAAGGCACCCAGAGCCTGCTATAGACACCTCCCATCCCTCTCCCACACAGGGCCTGATGCTTCCAACACCAATTTACATCAGTGTAATTACAATGACCTCAGAGTGACTCCTGATTGACACTGGAGTCAGAGAGCAGAATCTGGCCTACAACTAACAAGCTGTCAAGCTTACCTTTGCTGCTTGAGGAGTGCAGGCAATATGCACAGTGCTGGGTTTCACCCCATTTGCCTTGGGTCTTTTAAATAAAGCAAATCTACTTTTCCTTCTTCCTCGGTCTCCATTTGGCAGAGAGCCATTATACCTGGAAAAAAAAAAAAAGCCATTACACAAGAAATAATGGTTTTTAAATTCATTTGAACCAATTAGTAAAAGCTAGGGCTGTCAATCGCAGTTAACGCCTACAATTAACTGAAAACAAAATTAATGCGTTAAATCACATACCTCTGGGCAAGGAGGGATGCAACAGCGCTCCCACACCCTGCACTGGGATGGAGCCCCCGTGCTACTAACCCCTAGGTGGGTGGAACCCCAAACCCCCAGCTGGGCTGAAGCCTGGAGCCCCGTACTCCAAGCCCTGTAACCAGCAGGGCTGAAGCCCTGAGCCCCTGGGGCTGAGGCTGGAGAGAGTGGAGGGATATCAACTTTTTCAGGGGTGGGGGCAATTTTTAAGTTCCAATGGGGTCACCAGCACAAAAAGTTAGAGAACAGGGGCTGGGCAAGCTCAGCCTCTCCTGCCCTGCCACATACTGAGCCCCTGAGGTAAAATCCACCCTCCCTTGCAAAGAAGGGCTCACTCAGCTGAAGGAAGTTATGTAATAAAATAAATAATAATAATAATAATAATAATAATTCTTCATGGATAAGTTCAACTTTCATGATAAAAAGGTTGCACTCTAGTACGTGTATGAGGTGAATTGAAATACTATTTCTTTGGTTTATCTTTTACGGTGCAAATATTTGTAATAAAAATATAAAGTGAGCTCTGTACACTTTGTATTCTGTGTTGTAAAAAAATCAATATATTTGAAAGTCTAGAAAAACATCCAAAATATTTAAATAAATGGTATTCTATTGTTTAACAGTTCGATTAAAACTGCAATTAATTTTTTTAAATTGCTTGACAGCCCTACTAAAAATTGTGTTGTAGATCAAAAATCAAGTTTCACTGTGAACAGTCTTTGTGATAATTAAATATACCATAAAAAAAGCAGCTAGAAAGCTGCACAGGACTATTTAAGTCTGAGAATAGATGAATATGGTACATAGACCTATTCCTGGATATACAGAATTAAAGGGTGCAGTCAGAAAAACAGAGGGGAAACCATGTGCGTGCACTTAGGGCCCAATCCTGTTCATACCGACATCAAAGGGAGCAGGAGCAGATCCTAAACTGGTAAGTTGTGTAACATTTATGGTTACAAATAGCTTTATCTTTAATAATTTGCTTGTATAGCAAAAGCAGGACCCTGATGATTCACGCTTACTGCAAAAGGACTACTTTTTCATAGCCAACCTCCGATAAATAAACACCCCTTTCCTCTACTTAGGAGTTATTTAAACTAGGAAAAAATGTTTTTATAACATGTATTTAACATGTTTTAGCACCCTACTGCAGATGGGCAATTCCACCCCCCACAGCTCATATTGATTAGCTACAATTTGCCTAGTCTACACAGAGTCTAAACATGTTAGCTAGCATGTTTTTATAAAACCATGTTTACCCTAGTCTAGACAAGACTTTAAAAAGGATGATTTCCTCTTATGTTATCAAAGATCCTGTCTTGCAGCCATGGCCTGGGATCTCTGAAGAGGTCATTAGCGTGCTGGAGATTTAATGTCACATAGCTTGCCTGGCCTGGAAATCAAGAGAATGGAGTTGGAAATCAACCCCAGGTCTTCCACACAACAGTTCAAAACCTTATCAAAGTTGCATCTGACTGGCTCACTTTTCATTGCAGAGACACTTCAGTAAGCTAAAATTCAACTTCACTGCTATGCACTCATTTCTAAACAAGACACTTACCCTAATACAATCAGTTCACCATATTTTACTGGTGTTTTAGATGGATGATTTTCTTGATCAGGAGAAAACATGAGCTTAGTTAGTGACGTCTCAAATTCCAGTTTTCTGATCAAGAGCCTTGGCAGACTTTTTTCATTATTTCCTGTAAAATAATAAAGGAAAGAGAAATTAGTTATAGCCTGCAAATCAGCTATATGCAACACCTTAAGTGAGCCTGCCCATCCAGCATAACCATATACTGTTACACCTGGCTATGTTTTGGTCTGCCTGACCTGCTGAAGTACTGAAATAATTTCATACATACTGTTATGCCATGTTTTAGTTGGTCTTCAGTAACAGCTTCTGCCCCATACATAAAAGAGCATACATTCACTAATTCCAGGCAGGTTGCCTTCAAGTAACTCCTGGTATCACCAAAATATAGCTCATAAAGAGGCTAATTTAAGTGTGGTAATAGGATTTAACGTTGCCATGACAGAACAGATCTGCAATACAATTTTCATCTATCCCTCCTGATTATTTAACGTAAGTGGTATAGAACTGCACTTGGTGATATTTTGGGTAGCCCTTGAAAACAAGTGGTTGTCTAGTAAGAAGAATGGAATAAAGAATGTATTTAAAGAAATTAGCCTCTTTTCTGATAATTAATTGTTCATGAGCATTTAAGTTATCAAAATTTGTTTGTGATTCAAAATTATTTGCTGACTAATAATTCGTGGACTGTTGACTGTGAGCAGCCAGGTGCAAGTCTTTGATAATGAAGCTATAGTGAGAGTTTTGACTGGACACAGAGGCCACAAGGTATTGCTTCTGTCTCCAGACAAGAGCAGTTCAACTCTTAGAACTTGACTTCCCATGTGAATACTTGTGATTAGAGAATCCATGGTAAAAAACAGCTGAGATTTTAAATTACCTTAAATTGTGTCATTTCTGCAAAATTCCCTTCCAATAAACTTATTCACTAGACTAATTCTGGACAGAACATATAAGGATATGAATGTAGAGACAGTATCAGTTTGTTATTTGCAGAAAATGCCCAGAATTATTCCTCCACGTGTTAATGAGAATCCTCTCTAGTAGTACAGGTCTCATACTTCTAGGGAATGATTCTCATTGAGTTTTTCCTACCTGGTCAACTGTTCTATAGAAATATCTCAGCATCTCTCTATCTTTTGCCTGGCCTTAACAAGCTGACAATGTAGCTTGTTTAGTGGTGTCTCACAAAGAGGTTCCTGTAGTCTGTATTATTCACCAGGCAGCAGAGTCTAGCCCAAGAATCAAAAGCAACTATTCTGGATAGCAACCCTGCAAGGAATCCTGAAACATTTTTCACTCAGATGGGCTGATTACACATGTGGAAGAACTGATGCCAGCCATTTCCCCCGCCCTCTCCCCTTTTATGGGTTTTCTTTAGCCAGCACTAAACATTCCTCCCAGCACATCCAGATAGTAACACACTCACTATTGGTTTCCTTCATAAAAGGAATTACCGAACACTGATATTGTGCTCTGTATTTTCAAAGTTCTGGTCACTGACTAATCCACACAACACTCCTGAGAGCTGAGTAAGGCCACATCTACATTTGAAAAGAGTACCAGTAGAACTATGTCAGTTAGGAGTGTGAGATTTTTTTTTTAGTTATACTGGTTCAAGCCCTACAGTTATACAAATATAGAAGTATATTACATTGGTATACTGGTTCAAGCCCTACAGTTATACTTCTATAGTTGTATATTACATTCATACAGTTGTCCCCCCTTCCCTATACGGAATAAGCTGTTTATTCCTGTGGAATAAAGCAGTTAAAATAGTACAATCTACTAGTGTAGACAAGGTCTAAGTAAATAATATACTCATTACAGAAGTGGGGAAACAGACAGGTTAAGTGAGCACAGACAGTGAGCGACAGAAGGAGGATCTGAACTCAAGAGATCCTCATTCCAAACTCAATTCACTCAAGTATCATAGATTCATAGAAGATTAGGGTTCGAATGGACTTCAGGAGGTCATCTAGTCCAATCCCCTACTCAAAGCAGGACCAACCCCAACTAAATCATCCCAGCCAGCTAGCTCAGCAACTCACCCCTTGGACCTGTGTCTGTGCAAGTAACAACCCCTCTCATCTTCCCACCCCAACAAAACAATTTAGGGTTAATAATAAAATAAAATTCACCTGTATTGCTGTAGTGCACAGGAGCCTAGAATTTGTATAGGACTTCACATGTTTAAAGCTCCTTACAAACTCTAAATGAATCCTCGCATTCCTGAGATAGGGAACCGTTATCCCCATTTAACAGGTACGGAAACTCAGGTAGAATGGATTAAATACCCAAGGCAATTCAGCAAGTCAGCAGCAGAGCTGGGTCTAGAACCTAGGTATTCGGATTCAGTCTCATGTTCCAACCACTAGCCAACCATTTTTAAGTTAACCAAAGTGAGACCCTAAATCTTTCACTTGAAAAGATATTAAGGCAGGCAGAAGTTGTAAGTGACAATATTTAATCTGAAACACAGGGTGGAAATGACCTCAAGTAGAAGTAACATACATAGTAGCTACAAACCCAGCTAAATTAAAAGACTTGTTTGAACACATGCTCAGTAGCCATTTAGGGAGAGAGCCTGCAGTGTCTCTTGAAAAACACCATGCACCCTGAACAGAAGTCAGGTGTTTAGCATTTAGCAGGAAATGCTCAGCAACGCAGGATTGGGCCCTACTAAATAAAGCTCTGCATGCCCTTTATAGTTTACTGACAAATAATTAATGCCCTTGATATTAAGTTCAAGTAACTAATTCCACAAGTCTTTGTTATAGGTATTTGTCATAGGTTATGTTACAGGTAATGCTAACAGCTGGGACTGAGAGATTTTGTATTTATTTTGGAGGTGGGGAGTCAAATTTGAGTCACTCAATTTTTCCATCTATACAACTAATTTATAACCTTACCTTAAATGTTTTCAATCCCTTGATTTTTCCCTTCACACAGCCCAACACTGGGTCATGTCTAGTAACATACTGAAAGAGTCAATCCTCCATTATGGGAGACCAAAGAACTTAGGGCAAAACATTTCAAATTTAAGTGCTTATGTAATTTGTACCTGATTTTCAAAAGGTGCCAAAGACAAACAGCTCTCAGTTTCAAGAAGAGCTGCAGGTGCTCGGCACCTTTTGAAAATCAAGGCACTTATTTAGGAGCCCAACTTCAGGCACCTAGGTTTGAGACTATTGTGACTCCTTGAATTCCCCATTCTATCAAATCACAATCCAGAAAGAAAACTGCCTGCCAGTTTAATGATCAAAGTTAGTACAGGCAGGCATGTGGTGAGTGTTTAATTGTTATTACCGCAAAAGGTTAAAAGGAAGATTTCTTTTTAAAATAACTTACATGTTTAGGGTTCATTCCTGAAATCCTTACTCACTGAATTGCACTTACATTAACATCCCATCAACAGACCAGACTGTCCCCATTCCACCCATGGTGAACAGACTCCAGGAGGATAAAAGCCAACACCATGGAGACACTGTGCTTACATACCAGCTCTGGTCCCCAGTGGGATTGCCCTACTTCCTGACAGCATAGCTCTGCTAGAGACAAACTAGCAAGGACTCCTTGGGGCCATCTTCTCCTGTGATAGGGCTCAACAGCAAGATACAACCCAGACACTCAGAGCAACACCTTGTCACCAGCTCCTATGGTAGCCATAGCAACAATAATATAATAAATAGCATTTCCTATTTTGCTTTCTCTACTGTTTTTCCTTGCGAGGAGCATTGCTCAATATAAAATGGATTTACCTTCACATTGGTCTGGACAAAATCATGTTACAAGCAACCATTCATAGCCTTTAAAAGTCACAAATGGCACCCCTACATTTCTAGTCCTCTTTAATCACTAACCCATTTGTAAAATGCAGACTGATCTCTTCTGCAGACTTTCTTCTTCTGAAGTTCACTCCTCTCTTCGTGCTGTCACTTTTTCCTAAGCCATCACATGTCATTGTCAGCACTTCACATTTTTTCCCTCTGAAGTGTAAAAGGGATGTCATTAAAATCTTGACATTTGCTGCTCAGTCATTTAACTGCCATGGAATCTGCAGTACTGCCCACTGAGAATACTACTGGACTGCTAACTATAATGGGGGTGGTAAATAAAATTTGAATACCAAGATTTTCCAAATAAGCAAGGTACAGTACCATTTAAGAGGACTGAGCAGCATACTTAAAGCTGCCTCATGCTGACAGGATCAGAGGATGTGGGAAAGATAAGTTTTGGTTTTGCTGTACAGTGTGAAGAGGATTGGAATGTTCTCCCTTTGCTATTATTGTGTGTTCTATGGAAAGAACAGGAAAAATGCAGTTCCCAGCACCAATGTCAGGTTCTGACCCCATGATTTCCACTAGCTTTAATGGGAATTACACATGCACATTGAGAGTAAATAAACCTCTTTAAAGAATCACCTAAACAGACGGCGAAGCAACCTCTTTCTGGAGAAGAGCGCTACAGAAAAGAGACCAAAAAGACTCCTATCACTGATCAAAACAGTGGATCATGTTTCATACCAGTTCAGCCAAGACAGTCTCTTTTGATGCATCACTTCAGACTGCTAAAGAATTATCTTTTAACTTGGAAACCACAGTACAAAAATTTTGTTCACACCTAAATCTAGATCTCACGAGTCCATTTTTGTCATCAAGCTAAGAGGAATCTAAACCAAACTAATTTTGTGGGTATACAACCACATTAAGATTTATTTCCCTGGGGAAAAATTCAAGAATTACAAGTCAAATTATTGTGATCATGGGAACAATTGTTCCTCCATTGTCAGAGGAATGCAGTAACTTGCATGAATGTTTTTGAACTAAAATTCTCCAGTTTTTTATGCTAAAGTCAAGCTTATAAACTTTTGTCAATTGCACATGGATGGCCTGATTTTCTGACATGCTGAACAACCAACAACTCAAATCAAAGTAAAGGACCTACAAAACTCAGGCCCTCAGTGACAAATTCAGAGGCAGCATACATGTAAGTTACACATGAGTAAGTCTGTAAGTGGGTGTAACATGCTAAGAAAGCCAAAGGGGAGGCCTTCAGCTTTCTCCTGCACCTTCTCACTCCCTTTGTTAATTGCATTTCCTGTGATGCCATTCCCTTGGCATGTAAATTACACCCAATTCTTTTAAATGAAACTTACACCACCATTTATATCAGCTCTGAATTTGGCCCCACATTTGCAGTGAAACTTCGGTATGCGCTACACTGGAATTTCAGCCACACTAGTTTAAGACCCTATTGCCCCTCTAACACAATTTATACCAGTACAAATCATTTCTACAATGAGGGTTTGCACCAGTGGCTGAAATCCTATTGTAGATAAAGCCTGTCAAGTCTGTCTTTGTTTTTAATAAAATAATTTATAACTTTCTTACAAAAAAAGTCTTTTACCTTGACCTCTTGTGGACTCCTTGCCAAGAATTGCAAGAACCTTAATCATGTCTCAAAGTCTTCCAACGAAATTTCGAAGTCTTGCTGGAATTTCACAAATTGAAAAACACTGCACTCAATATAATGCCTAATGAATTCTCTCAGCTGTGGAGTAATGACCGTAGGGAAGTGGTGGAGGCCTATTTGCATCAATCATTTAGAACTGGACAAAGTACTAAGGATTTACTGTAGGAAACCCTCCTGACCTGGCAGGATAGACTCGATTTACCTTATAGGCCTTTTCTCTCTCAATTTCCTACATTTCTGTGATCAGTATAATATGCCTTTTTAATCTTTCATATCAAGACAAATAAGTCTTTGAAAGAATCAAGCAAGGTTAATGTAAGAGATTATACAAATACAATTCAGTAGTCTCCTTGAAGTTTCACATCTAAAAGCTCAATCCTCTCGGCACAATTGATAGTCAAGATCTTCAGCACAGGTAGCTGAACACTCAGCAGTTCTCTCACCACCTGGTTATCAGATCTCCTGCCCCTATAACCTTGTCAGTAATTTTTCATGTTGGGGAAACTTTCTTCAGCTTTACCATCTAGAACAGCTCAATACAGAACTGAAAGCCATCTTCTATTTTCTAAGCTTGTAAAGGTTCTTGTGGTGATCTAGCCTCTCAGATTCCCAACAACTAACCAGACTGGAGATAGAATGACTTGAAGCTTTCTTAGCTAACACCCTTCTCAAAGTCTTTTTGTTAGGATATGCACGCGTAGCACTGCAGGGATAGAACTCTCTAGGGCAGCCAGTCTAGGAGTTGAAGGATTTACGTGAAAGCTAAGAATTTTTAATGCAGTAGCACCTAAAGGCGGCAACTTGGTTCAACCCCATTGTGCTAGATACCATACAAACAACAGGCTACTTTAGAATTCTCTTCATGTCTCCCTCACCAATCGTGCTCCTTCCTCAGCTGCAGAACTTTGATCATGAACATAAAATTTCTACTCCAAAAACAAAAGCCTTGTTCATTTACAAGTTCAGAAGAGAAGATGACTTGACAGCTCAGAGTACTGGGAACAAGAAACATGTCCTTTCACCTCAAGATCACTGCTTCAGATACTGCCAAGGGGCCAAATCTTGCAAACCCCTGTGCATGTGAGTAGTTCTTTTAAACTCAGTGTGATTATTCACATAAGCAACTCATAAATAAGTATGTGCGAGGCTCACAGTGGCTGAAAACCATTGTTCTATGGCTGTTTGGTTATATACATGTAATGAGCTGATGATCTCAGTCAGCTCCTAAAGGACACCTGTTACTACCACAAAAAGATACAAATCACAAGGGACACTAACTTGCATCCTTACTGGCAGTCTCAGCAGAGAAACCTAACCGCTGAACTGTTATGGTGAATGGAGGATACTTTCACCCTTAGAACTGGTCTCTTCAGAATAGAGAAGAGCCACAAGGGTTGGGTAGCTTTCACTGCTGCTGTCCAGGGCATACATGTTTTGTGGAGAGACTGAGGACCTCAGGTCTTCAAAGCTGTCAAACTCAGACCCAATTATAAAAATGTCATTTTAAAATGCACTCTAAAAAAGACAAAGCAACTTTCCTAAGAATTTTCTTCCCCCCTTTAAAACTTCATCTCAATCATGGAAATATTTGTCTCTCGCTAGGACAGATAGATACTCTGATTTTTGTATGCAATGTTGTGGTAGCTGTATTGTCCCAGGGTATTAGAGAGAAGGAAGATGAGGTAATAGCTTTTATTAGACCAACTTCTCTTGGTGAGAGACAACTCCTGTTACTGTTCAGAAGTTAGTCTGATAAACTCTTACCTCACCCACTTTGTCCCCATGGATTTTTGGTTATAGCTGGGGGCATAAGGAAGGGGAGACCTTATTTCTGTTAGACATACATGCATTTAGGAGTACTTCAAACCACATAAGGGCTACCAAACTATATGTTGTGGGAGCAATACATATCTACCTAAGCAGCAAATTCTCATCAACATCAATGGAAACCTGGACCAACTTCACTGTCGATGTTTAGTCAGCCAAATTCTACTCTCAGTATAGTGATGTGATGCAACACGTTTTCATGCTTTGAAGGAGAACTCGTTGAAAGTTACCAAATTTGACAAAGCTATTTGAAAATTCAATTTTTCTGCAGAAAAAGAACCAAGTTCTGCGGTTTTTCTACACGCTGTATCTTGAGGTCTACTGACACCAGAGGGAGAACAGATTAGTGCACAGCAACTTGAGAAGTTAATCAAATAAAGTCTACTGAACTACTTACTCAAAACACAGCTTTCAAAAATGCAAACCAAACTGGTAGCATCTTAATGGTTAACATACTGGAGGGAGGGAAAAACGGTGAGTTCAATGAGCCCAAGCAGAGATTCATTAAATATTCTGCTGTGAGCTAAAAATACTAGAATAAAAGTCTCTTTGTAATAAGTTACCATCATTTTCTAAACACAGAGCTAGCATTATGGGCTGTTAGCAACTGTAGTTCATGCCAGACTACCATTTTCTAAAATGCTGCAATTAAAAAAACCCAAAACACAATATATTCATTGACCGAGGTTTCTTTTTTAAAAAATATGCTGATTCAGAAGCAAAAGCAGACTGTTTGAACTGATGTCGCTCAGCATTGCAATATTTTCCTCTTCATGTTCTGCCTACAAGCTCTAAATCTTTATTTCTATCCATGAAAAAGATGAAACAAAGCCCCACAGACCTTGCAATTGACAAGCACCAAAAATTCTGTACAATGTTAATTCTGTATCTGGAAACCATGCAACCCTTACATATCCCATTCCTCTCATTCATTTAGAACAGGTAAATCCATTAGGCTGTGTCTACACTACAGACTTTAAAGCAGCACAGCTGTACCGCTGCAGCTGTGCCATTGTAAGGTCTCTCGTGTAGCTGGTCTATGCCAACAGGAGACAGCTCTCTCACAGGCATAATTAGATCACCCCCCACCAACCAGCAGAGCTAGATCTGCAGGAGAGTGTCTCTTGGCAACACAGCGTTGTTCACACCAGTGCTTTTGTCAGGGAAACTTATATCGGTCAGGGGTGTGGGGGGAAAAAACAAACAAAAAAACGATACCCTGGCCAACAAAAGTGTAGTGTAGGCAAAGCCTTAGTTTAGGTATCCTAGTTCATTTATAAGCAGCAAACCCAGTTAAAGTGAAATCAAACTAGTGAATTATACACATACCTGTCTGATTCTGATCTGTCATATTGAGATAAATTACATTGAACACAATGGAGTTTCACTGGTGTAAAATAAGTGATGCCACAATTTTGCTCGAGTTAATATATTAAGTTTTGTAAACAAAATTAGTTGGTCCCAAAAACAAAGCCACTCTTATAATACAAAGAGAATTCCATGTTCAGTGATGTGGTTACATCACTAAAACCCCCACAATTAGGTTCCAATTTTGCAAATATACACGTGTGTAACTTTAAATTCATGGAAAGTTCGATTGACTTTAACATGACTAATCATGTGCACAAAGTCTGTAGGATCAGGACTCCAAACTTTCCCAGTAATTCTTACGAAGGAGTCAAATATGGTATTTCCTCTCACATCCTCATCCCTAATCACTGAAGTTGTAGACCTGCTTTCTGGATTTAAAAGCTGCTGCCCATATACATGGATTAAGATACCAATGTGCTTTTTTTCCTATGCTACCACTGGTGTTTTTCCAGCAGAGAGACACTTTTTAATGCTAAGTCTAGGTGAAAGAGGGAGAGAAAGTAAGCAGGAATGAGATGAAAAATTGAATTCCCTGCAGACTACCTTCTTTCCTGATTGATAAGGGAAAGTCTGTCAGTCCATTTGCTGGATCTGATGAGTGGGCTGGGGAGACATGAGGGTGTATGGGGAAGTTATTAACACACACACATGAAAGCACTGTATCATGCTTCTGAGATAGTCAGCATATATTTACTCTGGAAGGCAGAATGCAATCTATGATATCATGCATTCATTTAAAAAAATATGAATCCCAATTTTTGACAGACCAATCAATATCTGTTCATCTGATACTTTGCCTCATGAAGGTGATAACTTGTTTCATATCACAAACCTGATTTGCTTATCATTAGTAACAGTAACTTCATGAAAGTCAACAGAGTTACTCCTGATTGATGCTGTTGTCAGTGACAGACAAATCAGGCCCCTAGACTACAAAGTGCTTTTGGGGCATCAAATTATTATTATAAAGCACAATGCCCAACAGGGATGCTGTATAAATGATAGTGAATATTTAAGCTTCAATAAATTATTTTTTCCTTCATAACTTTTCGCAGACAGCTTATTAAACTGATATCACCACTGTATTTATTTAAGTAATTATGAGGCTCAAAGAGTACAAAACAAATACTATCTTCTAATGCATGCCTCTATTAGGACTATATTTTATTTTCAATGCTTTTCTCCTTTCCTCCAAATGAACATCCATTCATATATATACACCCTGAATTTTAGTTTTTGTGAGCTTTCTGGATTAAAAAAGTTATATTCCGCCTTATAATTGAGACAGATACCATTCTTAACTCACACCCCTTGGTATTGGGTAGTTAGGGAGTAAAGCTAAGGGCAATAAGTGTGAAGTAACATTGATAGCATGATTTTATCATTCTAAAGGAAGAATATTATTTTCCCTATAGAAATGTTGATTTGTTTCAGTACCTAAAATAGCTCCACAGTTTGGTGCATACTTTTTTTATCCTCGACTTAAAAAAAAAAAAGTCTTCCCTTCTTATAGTTAATCCCTTTTCTCAGAGTCTGTACTACATATTCCCTTCCGCCCACCAGCAACCAAAGAAGCTTAAATAATCCACTATATACACAGGGGGGGGATTTTGATTTTATTTTCAACATTTTAATATTAGTAACTTAAAATCACAAGGCCAAACTTCAGCAGTGGGTAGTGCCCTTCCTACACAGGACCATCAGCAAGATGTGCCAGCTTTTGTACCCTGAGACTTTTTACTACAATCATTTATTTACAGCAGCAAACCTAAAATATTCTTGGTAAAACACCTATCAGTAGGTTGTTAACCTTAAAAACATGGTATGAAAGGTCAAACCACAAACCCAAACCACATCTGTAAATACTTACAAAGATGAGTAACTTGACACACAAGAGTAAACTTATTGCCTTGGTCTTGATAAAAAAAAACTGACACTCACCCATTTAAACACTCTTAATTTCTGTAGAGTTGACAAATCTGTGCCATAGTCTCACAATTTGTTCCATTCATATAAATGCATCTGAAGATACATCAGTGTCTTTGGCTACATCTACATCACTAAGAGCTGGTCTACAATAAAAGTTTTTTTGACAAAAGTCAGCTTTTGTCAACAAAACAGGAGGCGGCCTACAGACTAAAATACTCCTCCCACTGATGCAATTCCCCTGCTACACCGACATAATAAAACCACCTTGAGAGTCTGATTTATGTCGGCTTAATTCGGGTGATGCAGTGTCAAAGTAGACGCTGTATACCAGGGGTCTCAAACTCGCGGCCCGCGGGCCAACTGCGGCCCGCGGGCTTGTGTTATCTGGCCCGCAGTCCGAATCCGGGCCGCAGGCTTGTGCTGTCAGTGTTTTCTGAGCGGAGCTCAGGCACGTTGTGGGACATCTTGCGTGAGCTGTTAAAAAGGAAATGGCCATGTTAAAAAGGCAATGGCCGCCGAATGTGACCCCACAGGGAGATTTAACGGCAGAGAGTGGAGTGTGCAAGTCCCTGCGAGAGCCTCTCTCCCCTACTGTGCCGCCGAATTTTACCCTGCGGGGCGATTTTTCGGCGGAGAGTAGAGCATGAAAGGTACAGTAGAGTAGTGTGTGTTATGCGTGGCCCCCCTGAACTCAACTTAATGTAAATGTGGCCCGCCATACCAATTGAGTTTGACACCCCTGCTGTATACCTTACATCGGCTGTGGGGCTGTCATTCTGGTCAAGTGGATGGCTGAAATTGACTAGAAAGCCCTCCTGAAAGCTGGTCTCTGCTTCTCACTGGGAGCTGGGCAAGACGACTGGGCACTTCTCCATTCACTCCCCACAGGGATCCAGGACTGCCATGTCAATTTCATGGCTCAGCAGAATTTAGACTGAAATCTTATGTTTATTTCATTTGGTAACTACTTTTAATCTCTTTACACTTGCCACTTATCACTTAAAATGTATTACTCATTAGTTGATACATTTGTCTGATGTTTTATCTTAACCAGTTTTTAAGTGCAGTGCTTAGGCAACTCTGCTCAACAACAAAAGCTGGTGCATGTTCCCTCCACTTTGAGGGAAGGGCAGACTGTACAATGAACTTCATTGGTCAGGCTTTTGACCAGGGCAAGATGGTACCGTCATGGGTTCCTGGGCTAGGGAGCCAGCTGAAGCCCTGCTATTGTTGGTTTGTGAGCAGCTGGAAAGTGTTCACTGAACCAAGATGGGTGTGGCCCTGGCCTGTGGATGGTTGTGTAAGTGCATTTCCTGTCACAAGTTTGTGGCTTGTCACAGCACCACAGTGTAAGAAGGAGCCCAAACTAGTCAGAGAGAGGAGGGCTCAGTGTATCCCAACTACTAGGCGGTACTCCAGGGGTTCTGCATACCAATCACACAGACTAGTTTTTAAAATATTTTGCACCTTGCTTATGAGATGTAGAAGTAAAAAAAAATATCATCTCTCTTCAAAAGATGGAAGAAAGATTGTTAAGCACATTGGGCCAGTTTCTGATCAGTCATGCGAGCATTACTCTGAATTTACACTACTGAGATCAGAATCTGATCAACTATGAACACTACACTCAGGGGGAAAAAAGTTACATAATAGTCCATGCAATATTTTAAAAATCCAGTATATTTCTCAGTTATGAAAAGTAACAGCTGATCCTCCTCTGAGGAAACCACGATGTCCTCCCACAGATAAGTGATGTAATTCAGACACACTGTGTGGGAAGCTGAGAACA
The DNA here is from genome assembly GCA_007922155.1 of Mesoclemmys tuberculata. NCBI lineage: Eukaryota > Metazoa > Chordata > Testudines > Chelidae > Mesoclemmys > Mesoclemmys tuberculata. The sequence continues at coordinate 16,956,424 of ML675614.1, read as the reverse complement.
TCATCTTTTAGCACAAGGTGGCTATTTTAAAGCTGCCACTGTGATACTGCCATCTAACCTCATTCATTAGGAAAAGTCTTAGTTAGTAACAAGGTGGTACATTTACATGCAATTTACCCCTCCTTTCCCATGCCCACCAAGTCAGGTTCAAGATAAACTGACGACACAAACTACAGAACCTCTGCACAAAGCCCACAAAAGTGATTAAGGAGATTTTCGGGCTGCCAAATACTGCAAACCTTATTCAGTTGAACTACTTGATTTAGGTCAATAGGACTACTCACAAGAGTAAAGCTTACTCATAAGTAACTTGTGACAGTAAAGAGCATGGTATCAGGTTCTCAACTTGCAGGTTTCTGCACCAGCTGATGGTTGCACTTGTCATGTAGTTCATACAATTTCAAGAAAAAAAAAAAGAGAAGCTCTCTCCTTTGCAGCAGTTACCCAACAGACTTAATATAAGTTGTGAAAGTGCTAAGCAAATATATTAACCTATATAAATGATTTTAACAAACAAAAAGCAGTAAATGACAACATACCCAGGTGCATATTTGTAAAGACAGTTCTCTTTCTTCATTAACATATCCTTACCCTATGCAAAAAGCAACCAGCAAAAAGCAGAGCTCTTTCACTTGCACAGACACCCATAGTTAGGGACTGATTCTCCAAGATAGAGACCTGGAAGAGTTTCATACTATACAAGATAGTGTCCTTTCTATCCTTTGAGTCCTCTGTGCTGAGACCGGAGAAAAGCAGTCCAGAAATTAAATCAGATCACCTCAAAAAATTCTTCAATTTTTATGTGCTTGACACAAGATTTAAACTTTTTTTTTTTTATAGTTTTAAAGGACAATTTATTAAAGTATTTGCATATTGTATGGAGATTGCTAATGTTTTTGTGACTGAGCACATTGGGGGAGGGGATCTAACACATGATTCACCCTTAGTTAAAATATATGGAGAAAGACAGATCTTCCCCCACCACAAAACCACATCTGAAAGCTTGTTCTGAAGATTTGGACCAGACAACTCTGATTTTTTTTTTACATGCTTTCTGACTCATTTAATTAATAACATGGCAACATATGAATAAGACTATTATTTAGACAACAGATGTTCTAATAGCAATAATGAATATGCATAGGCCCCTTAATATTAATTGAGAAGGTGTGGATATAATTAAGTTTGAACTGTTGATTAGACCAATACATGGTACAAAGAAGCTAAATATTTAACAGACTTTGGTTAGAGATTGCAGTTCGTAATTATTTGATTAGACAACAACTGATTAAGTCATTTTTCATTCCTAGGTTGTAGATCAAGATGCCCTAAAGTCATCTCAAGCTATTTGCAAACACAAGACATGCAGTGTATAACCTACACTTTGAAAGTCTCTCCTTATGAGGAGTGGCTAAGAAGCCTCCAAACACAGCACAGCCTATTATCTCAGATTTCCTCACACCACTTTGAACAAAAAACTTAGATAAAATTTGAATTATTCTCCAGCTATTCACAGAAGAAAACTCGCTTATTTGCCAATCTTATTGGTCTTAGTAGCTTTTTTATATTATATATATATACACATACACACACACACACACACAAATATAAATATAAACACAAGACAGAAACAGGATATTAAAATAGAAGAAACTACATCCACACACTTACCAGTACCTCTTTATTTTTCCTGTATTTCCACACAGTATACAAGGGGAGTGGTGGGGTATGACAAAAAGCCAGCCTTTTTTAATAAAAAGATGAAATCCAGAGTTCAAGAGAACCTTTCAAATCTCAGCAACTCTCAGACTGCCTCTGCTCTGTGCTCGTTTACTTAAGCACTCGGTAATGCATGCTGACTGAAACGGGGGCTGGCTCTGTGTTACGCAAGCTAAGAAAAACACTCCACTGCACGACACACTATTGGCAGAAATCAGAGCTCACACCTCACTCACCCCTCTACAAATTAATTGATGGCCTGAAAAGGAAGAAAAGGAAGTAGAGGATGTAGAATACAGTTTTCAACACAAGTCTGATCCCTAGCAATTCTTCGGGATTGGTGTCTCAGAGGGACTGTTCTATTTCTTGTCAGTCTTACATAACTGTACTGATGCAGACTATACTGTGAGGTTTCAGTTTTTAAATTAGCACTTATTAACCCAACTAGCTTTCCTCACCGCCCACATCAGAAACAAACAATTCCCTAATACAGTAGCTACTAAGACAGCAACGAAGGGAAACTCCTCAGGGTACATCTACACCAGAAACACTGCAGCTGAGCCACTTTAGTTTAGATGCTACAGTTATGGAAGGAGTTGTTTCACCTTTCAAAGCTGATCGCAAGGTAGACAGATTTCTTCTGTTGATTTAGCAGTGTCTACACTGGGCTTAAGTCATCTGAATTACATCATATAGGGTGTGAAACTTTTCACAGCCCTGAGCAACGTAGTTGGGTTGACCTAACTTCACAATGTAGACCAGCCCTTAGGTATTGCCAATCCTGTTTTAAATAAGATAACACTCTGACCTTTACTTGCTCTAAACACTCCTATAGATGTGTCTATCCACTTTCAGACATCAGACTTTACTTGGCCAGCTGCTTCTTACTGACTCATTCCATAGCACACACATTTGGAAAGAAGGACTCTGCACATATCAGGCCAGGTTCTAATCTCATCTCAAATCTCGTCTAGACTAGCATTATAGCAAAATTTACATCACTCAGGGTGTTAAATATCCCCCTGAGCAATGTAAGTTTTGCCAACATCAGCGCTTGTGTGGACAGCACTGTCGGCAGGAGATGCTCTCCCACCAACATAGCTGCCGCCTCTCATTTACGTGGTTTTATTGTCGGTGGGAAAGAGCTCTCCCATCGACACAAAACAGCTACACAAGCACTCTTGCAGTGGCACAGCTGTACTAATACAGCTCTGCCGCAGTACATATCAAATGTAGACTAGCCCCTACTCCAGTAAATCTGAAGCAACTGTTAAATCAAATGGCTTGATTCTTTACTGCCTTATATCTTGAGTGATTAACATCTGAGCAAAGTTAAGGGTAAAGTGGATGCAAGACACTGCCAACCAAATCAGAATGGTAGTGTCTACTATACAACTCACTTTCCAATTATTTTGCCCAAGTATAAATGACTGGACATGGTGCAAAGTTGAGGGGAGATCCAGACCCACTGATTTAGTACCAGGGTAACAGAAATCAGACTTTGGCCCAACATATCTTATCTGTTCGGGGAAAAAAGACTAACCTTATTTCTTGGTCACATAAATATAATCTTTCATTGACAGCTATACATCCTCCTTCCTCTAGCACAAGGAGACAGGGAAAAATCCAATCCTGTTTTCAACTGATCTCACAGGTTCCTCATTATCCTCAAAAACTTTATGTAATGTTTTTGTGTGATACGTTTAAAACCAAAAATAGTATCAGGACAGTCTCTAGTGTGGATGCAGCAATATGGAACAACAGTACCTTATAATGGCACAGCTTATGAATACCTTTATATTGGCGTAATTTTATGCACATTAGGGAGTTGTGCCGCTTTAACAATACCAGTTTCAAACTGATACAGTTAAAGCGGTACAAAACCTGTGTGTAGACCAATCCTCTGATTAATTTGGCATTTGTGAAAGCAAAGCCATTTGCAACACTAATTGGAGCCAAGCATAGCACAGTTCTGTTGTTCAACCCCACTTCCAACAGATAACACCAGCCCTCACTTTTCAGACCCCTGTCCTATTTATATTCTGAGCCTTTCCCTGAGCAAAGATGCTGCCAAATAGGCCAGAATCCGAATTGTTTGCAATGTGGACAATGGAGAATCTCTCTCCACAAAGTATCTCTGCCATTTTTGTGGAATGGATCCTAAACGCAGAAAGAGATTCTTACCTGGAGGCTGAATAATCCTGTCTGCTAGAGACCCTTGCTCTGACTCCATTAATTTGCCACCTGGCTCAGGCTAAATCAGTCTTTTTTGATTTGCTTATTTGGTTTGATTTGCTTTGCTTAATAAGTTTGCATGACAGGTTCAGAATAGGAGCTTTCATTTTATGAATAGCAAGATTCTAGCCAACATGGTTGTAGGAAAATCTTAAATATATGAACCAAGGGTAAACCAATATGGTGGTTATCTCCCCTTGCGAGTAGAAAGCCTGAAAACAATGGCCCCAAAAGATGTGAACCCTCTGCTCATTCCACCATTAATCTCATTGTGAGGTATTAACACTGAAGCCCAGTGACAACTATTTCACTGCTGATCATTTTAGCAGATGGACGGACAAGGAGTGGGAATGAAGCCCAGGGGCAGGAATTGGGAGTTGATGCAGAGAAGGAAATGCAGAAGGAAGAAAAAAAACAAATGATAGGGAAGAGAGAATGCAGGATGGAGAAGCAAATGAAACCAAGGTCAGAATTTCCACTGGTCCTGAAGGAGAACACATTCACATTAAGTGACACTGAGTGAGACAACAAGGTACAGAGAAAAATAATAGTAATGACTAAAAAGTTTATGGTGGGATTTTCTAAAATTTTCTGTGCACTTAGCCTGTTTGCACTGAATTTAATGGTAAATCTTCCACTGAAGCCAATGATTCTAGTCTTGCAGAGTTAAGCCAACACTCAGTCAGAACTTCTGAAAGTCCCACCTTTAGTTGCTACATAAAAGGCCTGCTCCACCCTTGCTCTTTGTGCACTCCTCCCAGTGACATTAGTGGAAATGCCTCTGTAGATCAAAGCTAAATGTTCGATCCTAAATTTATATTTCACCCACAGACTATAGGTAAAAATGGAGTACGGCCCGCTCCACTGAGTGAGTTTGATACTTCTGCCTTAGAAACATTCATGCCTATTTTGGTACCCTAAAAGAGCAGAGATGGTCTTACTGCTCATGGGGTAGGCACTCTTGAGACTCCCCTTACCAAAAAACTACAGAGTGACAGTATATTAACAGTATGAGCCAAACACCTCCACCACTCTCTCTCACACACTTTAGATACTAATGTATGAGCTACCAGTTCATTATGAGCCACTTGCCATACTTACTCATTCACCTTATTCAAATTGTTGTCCAAGTTTCTAGTATTTATATATTTAATATTCTACCATTCAAATATTTTCTAAGGCTGTTCTAACACTGAGTGCATGTGTACACTGAGTGGTATGCCTTCAGCAACGCCACCACAGAGCAATAAATATGGATTGCTTAACAGAGGTGGCCTTCTGATAATCAAAGCATTTGTCTCTCAAGGCAGAATGTTACTTAACAAGGACTGTCTCTAGTACACATCCACTGCGTCTACATAATACACAATTATTTAATAGTGAAGACTAAATTCTCTTACATACTGAAGTTACCAAGTTAACAGACCATCATTCCATAGCAACCAGTTGACTCCAAAAGATTACAAACACCACTGGTGTCTATGTTTTAAAGGTTCTCTCAATTATTTATCTTCTCCCTTTCTGTTAAGGTTAAAGAAGAGCCACTTTGCCTCTAATTCTGTAATCTCTTCTTTCCTTTATCTCTATTGCCCTATGGGCAACTCACTTATATGCCGTATGTATAGAAAAATGTTACTACTTCCTACCCTGATACTACTTTCTAATGTGATTCGGATAAGAGCTTTGCTGCATACAGGAATATACAGACCACCGAATTCCAGAGAGGACGTGTCAGCCACTTGTTCACCTATGCACAATGTCTACCCATATGCAAATAAGAAAAAAAATATAAAGAAGTTACCAAACAGTAGTAAGAATCTTAATGGAGGATTCTAATCCCTAAATTATATTTTATGGTTAGGACAAAAATCCAGTCATTTTCAGCTGAAAACTGAGGTTCAGTAATGTTGAGTTAGTTCCTCCTCCCCAATGCCTTTAATGCAGCCAAGCTTAAACAATGCAAATTTTTGAATATTTTCAAGCTTTCCTGAAGGAACAACCATTTGGAAAGAAAAATTAGCACAAAATTTAATGCTTGCACAGGATGCTAATCTGCTAGCATTAAACAATGGGAGCACAATCCAGTACAGAAACTTGATAAAGGATCTTAATTTCTTATACCAGTTACACAAAACTTTTCATGCACTTAAAACTAAATGTAGGGTTTCAAATGGGAATTGACAATCCAGATGTTGTTTTTCTTAATACTGTGAACTTTTTATTCAGGGATACCAAGTGATCAGCTTCTCAAACACACACTCTCACCCCCAATAGGATCTTATGCAGCCAGCAAAGATTCCTGGTACAATGTAGCCCTCCTGGCCACCAATGATGCTTGCTGAATAGACAGCTAATGCCCTTCTCTTGCTGCTCCTCCCCCTGTTCACTTTCAGCCAAAATCCAAGAGGTAGCTACCAAGAAAGGAGACCGCACTGGTCCCACTTAGGATCCCCCCTTCACCCATATACAGATCAGACAACCGCCCTTCTCCATCTCCAATTACAGTCAAAGCAAAAAAAAATATGTCTTCCACAAGTAAGTCAAGCCACTAATCCACTAAGGCACAACCCTAGACTTATCCTAGGAGTGCGTGGGACAGCTGATAAAAACACTCACCAACATTCCATCACCAACTATTTCAGGTTTCCCCTCAAAACCATCCCTGGAGACAAGATCTCTGGGTTTGTGTAGTTGGTAGGAAGGCTTCAGTCCACATGCTTTCCTGTTTTCAAAGGTTTGCTTACACCTCACTGAAGAGTATTCATTTAATCTACAGCGGAATAGTGCAATTGTCAAACGTGAATATTTTTTGCTGCACCAAAATGGTGTGTTTGTTTTTTAAAATAACTATGTTCTCAAAATCCATTTGTCTCACTGCTGTTCCTTCACTTGTCTTCATGGATGTGTGGGTGGGGACAGCAAGTCAGACAAAATGCTCAGTACAGAATGTTAAGATACAGGGACATTTTAGGCACCAGTACACTGATGTTCAGGTCCACTATATTAGAGCACTCTTTTCATAAGGAAACCAAATGAGGGCCAAATTCTGCTCCCATTAGCAATGTAAATATAAAGTACCTCCTCTGAAGTCAATAGAATTACAGAGCATAAATTCAAACTGAGAACAGAATTTGGTGCTTAATATTTTCAACAGGCATTTAACATACATTATTTCCAAAGAGAAAAATCCTGAAGTCCCTACTCAGCCCATTGAACTTACTGGGAGTTTTCTGAGTGAAAATGCCAAGATTTAGCCTAGATGCCAGTAAATTCTAAGAACTTGGCACTTGAGTTCAGTCGTTTTCATGAAAATGATTGATCATGTTGCAAATATAGCCTCAGTGAAGAACCTGATTCAAACAGGTTTGTCCAAATGCTTCTTCCACCTCATCCTGGCCCTCAGGATAAAAGGTGTTAGTGATCAAAGTCACTTTTTAAAACATCTGATACATGACACTTTACATAATCCAATATAGATTACAAACTATGTTACCCATAGACAGCTTTCAGGTGTGGGGCATAGAGAATAATTTAACTTAGAAGGATTCAATTTTTAATTTGTAAATGTTGGTCACCACCACCATACACACACACAAAACTAACAAAAATATTTCCATCTATAATAATCAAAATATAGACAGGCACAGAAACAAAAATACTGCTTGAGAATGGAGTTTTAATTAAAGGATATTTATTTAGTATACTTTGACATGTGATGTTGACAAATTGTGTTAATGGTCATAAACCTTTAACTTCTTTAATCTCAGTGTCTGTCATTAAAAATTATAGTCTGACCCTCCCACCATAATTTTGCTATGAATGTGAATGTTAAATAAAACTGAATAGCTGTGAATGTTTAAATAAAAATAGAAAAAATGCTTTAAAATAAAAATCCATATTATCTGTCAAAATTATAAAAATCTAATTCTTATCTTATTCTGCCAGGTCTAAGGATAGTTCACTAGGATATTGGCTCACTAGACATGATTTAAGTCCCAACATGGCTAAGTTCAGATATTCATTTGTATCACAAAGTTACCTCGAAGTCTTAACTCAAGTGAGGCCAAGGCATATTACAGGTTAGGACTGAAGTTTATCAGCAGAGATGTGTGGTGAAGTTTGTGCAGCACCTTCCAACATTGCATATGGCTCAGTGATGTTGAAACATTGGTAGCGCAAGGGATTGCTGCAACAAATTTCCTCTTTGGTGGTGATAGAACTGTGTCCTAGATAGGCTTTTTGCTCAAAGAGAGAAGGGGGACTGTCAATGACTAGGAAGTCTATACATGTCCCCACTACTACCTCCACCACACCCTTAAAGAAAAAAAATGCTCTCATAATCAAGGAGCAGGCACCTCCTAGCAAACATTCATGTCCAGCAAAAGTACCTTATTATACTACACTCCTAAAAACAGCACTGAGCATGAATTAATAGAACAGCCTGGTTTCCAAAGAAGGGCTGGGGTGTAGATCTTGTAGAATGGTTTGGGGAGAGGTTCTCCCCCGCCAGGAATTAATTAATTTCTTTTTAAGTCAGCCATTTATTGCAATCTGATCTACTCCAAGGGCAAGAAACAGGCTCTTTAGGAATAAATTTTGAGCCTCAGGGATAAGCCACCTCTGTCGGAGATAATTTAGCATCGTTGCTGGTTGAATGATATGTACATACTGTTTATAAACATTTGTTTTAATTTCAAACAGCTGTTCACTTTGAACACCTTAGTAGGTCAGACCAATGGTCCATCTAGACCAGTATCCAGTCTTCCTATTGTGGCTAATGCTAGGTGCTTCAGAGGGAATGAACAGAACAGAACAATTATCGAGTGATCCATCACACCATGCATTCCCATGCTCTGGTTGTCCTAGCCTCTGACTGCCAGAAGCTGGGATTGCATCCCTGACCATCTTGGCTAATAGCTATTGATGGGCCTATCCTTTTTTGAAGCCAGTTATAATTTTGGCCTTCACAACATCCTCTGGCAAAAAGTTCCACAGGCTGACTGTGCATTGGGTGAAGAAGTACTTCCTTGTGTTTGTTTTAAAACCTGCTGCTATTTTTAATTTCATTGGGTGATCCCTGGTTCTTGTATTATGTGAAGGAGTAAATAAGTTATAACACTTCCTTATTCACTTTCTCCACACCATTCATGATTTTATAGACGATCGTGTCCCCCTCAATCATCTCTTTTCCAAATTGACCAGTCTGTCTTTTTAATCTCTGGTCACATGGTTAAGGGTTTGGAGCAACTTCCATTTTTGTTGCTCTTCACTTTTTTTTTTTTTTGGATGGGGCAACCAGAACTGCATGCACACCTTGACTACTGCATGTGCCATGGATTTATACAGTGACTGATATTTACCATCTTATTATCTATCCCTTTCCTAATGGTTTTAACATTGTTAGCCTTTTTGACTTCTGCTGTACATTGATATTGTCAGCGACCTATCTACAATGACTCCAAGATCTCTGTTTTGAGTGGTAGGAGCTTATTTAGACCCCATCATTTTGTATGTATAGTTGGGATTATGTTTTTCAAAGGTGCATTATTTTGCATTTATCAGCACTTCATTTCATCTGCCATTTTGTTGGCCAGTCATCCAGCTTAATGAGATCCTTTTAGTTCTTCAAAGTCTGCTTTGGACTTAATTATCTTGAGTAATGTTGTATAGTGCAAATTTTGCCACTTCACTGTTTATCCTTTTTCCAGTCATTTATGAATATGTCAAATAGCACTGGTTCTAGTATAGATCCCTCGGAGACACCACTATTTACCTCTCTCTATTCTGAAAATTGACCTTTTATTCCAACCCTTTGTTTCCTGTCTTTTAACCAGTTACTGATCCATGAGAGGACCTTGCCTATTATCCCATGACTACTTTCTTTGCTGAAGAGCCTTTAATGAGGGACCTTGTCAATCGAAGTCCAAGTACACTATATCCACTGGATCATCCTTATTCACATGTCTGTGTACCCCTCAAAAGAATTCTAATAGATTTGTGAGGCGTATTTCCTGTACAAAAGCTGTGTTGCTCTTCCTCAACAAAACGTGTTCATCTAGGTGTCTGATAATTATGTTCTTTACTATAGTTTCAACCAATTTGACTGGTGCTGAAGTTACGTTTACTGGACTATAATTGCCAGGATCACCTCTGGAGACTTTTAAAAAAAGTTGATGGCTAGTACAGAAACGGATTTAAGTGATAGATTACAAACTACCATTAGCAGTTCTGCAATTCCATTTTTTTCTATTTTTCATATTCTACTATTTTTCATTTGCTCTTTGTTTTTTGCCTGTTTAAGACATGTCTGTCACCTATTTGAGGAGCAGGAAAATGCCATATAATTTAGCCCTAGTCTACAATTTAAAGTTAGGCTGGCATAGCTGAATTGACATAGCTATGGTGCTCAGGGCCACAAACTCCATGTAGATGCAGGTAGGTCAACAGAGAAGTGGAGTTCTTATTGCAATGGAAAAACCTCTGTTGGTGTGGAATGCATCTACATTATGACAGAATAGCTATGCTAACATAACTGTGCCACTGTAGCACCTCTAGTATAGACATGGTCTCAGATGACCAATCACACTACAGAAACAAGCAATTGTTGACATCCCAAGGCCAGAATTGTGTGTAAATTACCCAACAAACCCATTACTAGAAACCAACATCGGTTTATAAACTGACTGCAAACAGAACACAAAAAGCTGGAATTTGTCAGGTAAGTCATCTACTACAAATAATCTGATCAGCTCTCTTTAGCAGTAGGGGCAAGTTTCATGGTCAAGGAAGTCACTCCCTGAAATTTGGAGAGAGTTTTAATAAGGAGCCCCTGGGAGTCCTTGCCAGCACATCACTTTTCTAACTGCTGATGGGATTAACACTGGCAATTTAAAAAAAAAAATTCAACTAAAATGGAGAGAAGAAATCTCTGGCTTAGCAATATGGTCACAGTGGTGTCTTATTTCTGAAGCCATTCATTACTTTTGAATCAAGACACTTCTACCAGAAGCCCAGTAATATGGACTCAGATTACACATTCAATAGACAGAGTACAAATGGAACACTGCAGATCACAAAGACTGCATGTAGGGGAGAGAGGTGAGCACTGCATTAGTATTAGCATTTTGCCTCCAAAACAGGCTTTGAACCCTGACTTCAAGCCACAAATAAAAAAAATTTGGTAATTTCTTTGTAGCATGTAGCCGAGACTGATAGCTGCTGTTTGGCCCTAGAATCACACAGGACTTGGACAAAAGATGATAATTAAAAGGCATTGTCACACGTGCCTTGTTGATGTCTGCCTGCATTTCAGAGTGTGCCTATTATGCCAGGTATTATCTAGTTTAATTTTTTTGTTCTTCACTTTCATCACCACTGAACTGGTGATAAAAAGGACTGACCACACCACAGAACTAAAAGCAGCAGCTATATAAAAGTGCAGCACAGCACATTTAAACTACAGCATGGGGGGAAAAAATAGAAGACAATAAGAACCATTCCTACTGAGGCTTAGCCTACACAGTGCTTATACTGCTATAAACATTTTAGTTACCATAGGATTTTTTGTAAATGGCATAGTTATAGTGGTATAACAACTGTAATGATGATGTAATTATCCTGTTATAAAGTTCCCTTTTATTGGTGTAGTTTATTCCCCTTCCTGTATGGAGAATATGCCTTACTGATAAGCACGTATTCCAGTATAAGTATACTTACTGCTTGTGGTTAGACAAAGCCTTTGTTGCAAACAATCTGACAGACTATAATGGCAGACATATTTTCAGGAGGTTTGCAAATCCCTCCACCTCTCCTCAAAAATGGTTAGGGGAAAACGTTTTAAGTACTGTAACTCAATTAGAACATGATACATATTGCTCTGTACTTCCCAGTTCAAACAACTAATTTCCATTGAACAAAGAAGCAACAACCAGAGCAATTTTCAGGCATACTACGGACTCAGAAAACTCACTGTAGAGAATGGTTTAAAAAAGTGGCTCTTGAGAGCGGTTGTCTACGGCAGTGGTCCCCAACCTTTTTTGCACCAGGGACCGGCTTCAAGCAAGAGTCTTTTTCCATGGCCCGGCAGGGCGGGGTGGGGTTGGGGCAGGGGCGGGGCTTTGGTCATATGGGGGCGGGGTTATGGAGGGGGTTAGAGTTTAGTCACTGAGGCCAGCCCGCCGCCCCGCCCCGGCACGCCCTGCATAAATGTTCTCTGCCTGGAGCCAGGTCTACTGGGGCCAGCCTGCTGCCCCGCCCCACACAATGAGCTCTGAGCTGCTGCAGAGCAGAGCACACTGTCAGTGTTTAGTGCTGGTCTGCGGCGGCGCCGCGGACCAGCAAAAAACCGCCAACGGCCCGGTCCTGGTCCGCGGACCAGTGGTTGGGGACCCCTGGTCTAGGGAACAATGGTGGTCCACTGAGCTATTTCTGTTACAGTGGAAAAGGAACAGTCAGATCCTCAAACAGGCTGCTTCCTGATATTTGGAGCCCAGTCCAGGATTCCTGAGAATAACTTTACACAGCAGGGAAGTTAAGCATGTATGTGCTTGCAGGATGGGGCCTTAACAGGCCAAATGCTGATCTATCAATGGAGCAATTCCAGATTTACACTAGTCTGATCGAGCAGAGTCTCGCTCAATGTGAGTAAGAGCTGCAAATTTGAGTATTAAGACTAACCAGTGGCTCTCAACTTCTTCCATACTGGGAGCTGCCTCCCAAGAAAAACACTATCTAGCTAGCAACTCTCAGATTCAGCACTATGGAAAGGGAAGGGTGGTCATGATTCTGGACACTCTTTGCAACCCATGTTCTAATGAACTGTCTGTGAAATGAATCCCTCATTACAATTTTTTTTACAGTAAATAAAACAACGCTTTTTCTAAATAATACTAACTTATCTCTCTGGTAGTCACTCCCCAAAACTGGCACCTGCCCACATAATTTGTTTCATTTACCACATCTTAATACAAAAAAAGGACTGATTAAGAAAAAAGAAAAATTTAACATGACTATAGCTTCTTGTGGTGAAGGAACCAGGTGTATTATTTCCTAAACTGGACACAAATACTCTGATACAGGGCAAGTCTACGCTAGAAGTGCTACATCATCGCAGCTAGTCAAATGCAGCTGCGTGCTACAGCGTGACTGGTGAAGATGCTCTGTGACAATGAGAATGCACTCCTCCTGCTGACATAGTGCTGTGCACACCAGTGCTTAAGTCAGTGTAAATTATTCACACCCCCGAGCAACATAAATTATACCGAAGTAAGTGGTGATGTAGACTGGTCTCGGACTGCAAATGCAGCTACACAGACTACCTAAAGAATTATCAAAAGTTTCAAGTCAAAGTCCCCATTCATGCTGCAGCAGATAGAAATCAAGGATCACAAGTAAGGCCTCTTCGGGAACTGGAAGTAATATGGAATCCTTTTCCCACCAATAAAGCTCAGAATAATTTGAAACAGCTAATATGTTGCCAAGATAGCATGCTTCCATAGAACTCTAGTCTTTTGAAAGTTATTTCTAATCATAATGTGTTCCAAAGATGTTAATGCAACTGTGGCATACACTGAAGATGTTCCACAAAAGCAGTTTATTCACATCTTATAAAAGTTAGCTCAGACAGGAACGCTGCAGTGAAATCGCCTTCTTTTTGTGACTCTTTAAAGTATGCCAAACCCATTATTTAAATGGATAATATAAATAAAGCCTTTGTTAAAAAAGCAACCTACATCTTACTTTTGCTGGACTAGCCATGCAACCAATTGGAGAGGAAGGAGTGTTTCTTGGTGGAATAATGTAGTGCAGTGTTGGTTTTTTGGACTTAATGTTATGCAAAATAAGCCTGAGGTTTTTAGTCCATGTGACCAAAAGGTGATGGGTCTACATTTGTAGGGATACTGTCCAATAAATTCTCCAGTAAAAGCATATTGGAATAGAGAGAGGGAGTTGTGAGACATGTACTGCCTCACCCTCCCTGCAACCTCACTGGGCCAAACTTCTGCAGCTAGAATTGCAAGAAAGAGTGGATCACAGGGCATCATGGGTGTGTGCTCAACATCCCATGATGCAGTTCTTTCGGTCCCATCATTCGATGGGCTTCCAACTATGTTTTCTGCCATTTTTCAATGGCTCCTGTCTACTGTACTCCCGCCATCTCTGCCGGAAAGGATGGATCCCGCACTGCTCTCTACTGTTGTGGCCAGCATTATGACCGCAACACAGCTGATCAGGCAATATATCATGAACTCTGTATCTGAACAGAAACCCATAGTAACTGCCCTGCTGTGTGCCAGGTAAAGAAACACCAGATTATTTTTGGCATTCACAGAGCAGCTGCACCAGGTGGACCATCATGATTGGGCTCAAGAAACAAGCACTGAATGGTGGGATCAGATTGTTATGCAGATCTGGAACAACGAATAGTGGCTGCAGAACTTCCAGATGTACAGAGCCACCTTCCTGGAACTACGTGCGGAGCTCACTCCAGCACTGAAGTGCAAGGACACCAAAATGAGAGCTGTACTCAGTGGAGAAGTGCATGACAAATGTCATGTGGAAAGGGCCAAATTCTGCCCTAGATTTCTCTGGTTTTACATAAAAGTGTAATTGAAATCAGAATTTTGTTCACTGTGATCAGGTTAAATACTGTGGGCCAGATTCTGCTATCCTTACTTATGAGTAGGACTTTACTGATGTAAAGCCAGAGAAATCTAGGGCAGAATTTGGCCCTATCCCATTACCAAAATATGTCAGATGCTTTACAGAACATGTAAGGAGCTTCCCAAGGAGCTTAATTTGTGTCAGAGCAAAGGAATGATAGAGAGGAGGTAAGGGGCAAGGGAAAGCAAAGGATGTGGTCACAATAAAAGGATCACACTGAATTAAAGTTGTTGTGTTCCTGCCACGATGGTTGAACTAGAGTAATTTTCTCTTGCCCGTACGTCTCTTGTTGCTTCCCTCTTTGACTGACATAGGTTATGATTTGTGGACTTTTAATAAGAAGTGACTCTTTAGGCCTGATCTGAATAATGAGACAAGGGAGTCTGGTAGATCGGGGCCAAGTTTCAAGAGCAGGGTGAAGCCACTATATAACCTCAACTACCCCAGGGGAATTAAGGAGGTTGATCAGGCCTACGGCCTATTGTGATTTTAGTTCCCTTTTGAGAGGCTCTCAGATACCACAGCAAGTTGAGCAGTTATAAGTGAACAAATTGGACGGAGGGGATGCGAAAGCTGCCATCACCAGCAGTACATGGAGGCAAGAGGACTATGGGAATAAATGAAACCAGAGATGCAGATAACAGATGCACAGAACCTTGAAGGCAAGGGCAATTAATTAGCCTTGCTAATTAATTGAAGGCAAGGCTAATATTGCTGGCAAAGGAGATCCACTATATAGTCAACCAGCCAGTGTAGGAGGGCAGCAGAGGGTGTCAATCCTGTATAGCATAGCATGCCTCTTCTTTTCATGTTTTGGGCTTAATCAGCATTGGGGGTCTTCCACTAGCAGTTACACTGTATGCTTTATAGAAGCTGCTGTATTATACTAGCTTTTAAGTTTAAAGTAATACGTTTTAATGATACTTCCACCTGCTTCTCCATTTATATTTTTCCCACCCACCCTTCTTTCATACAGAACTATAATATTTGCCCAGCATTAAGTACGGTTAAAGATTGTGAGTAATAAGGCAATACAAATACATGTAGATCTAACACTTAAGTACTCGTATATAAACATGCCATCCCAACTAAAATCCTAGGAGGTAACTGAATGACTTGCTGCCAACAGAGTTCTAGGAATGCATCTAATCAGAGAACATTATTTCTAATATGTTCTTAGACTACAGGTAATGGACAAAACTGTTTATCTTGGATGAACACTATATATATCACATTAAACTAAGAACTTGAAGGAAGAGAAGATTAAAAGCATGGGTGCTAGCTGACGTTATAGCAATGCATGCTGCTAGTCTGTATGTGAATGCAAACTCACTGTGTCCAAGAACAATATGACTGGTAACTGCACTTCCACTTGGATTTAAAGAATGTAATCTAAGGCCCCCATCTGCTGTAGGAAAATGACCTGTTGCAGATGAAAACTGTCAACTAGGGGTCCCCTCTACTGCAGCGTTCAATTTAGTTATTAGTGTAGACAGGACAAAATTTTCAACGCCACGACAGCATGCGTAGTCATGTCCACCCACACCAGCAGCTATCAGTTAGTAACACTGGCAGGGCTAATTGGCAGAGAGGGATAGTGCTGGGGAGGGAAGCTGTTCAAAATTGTCAACAAGGAGCTATTTTATGTGTAGACGGGACATAAGATTTCACACAACTTAACACGGACTGACTGTCTACAGCTGAGCTATTCCAGTAAGTACACACCAGACTTTAAAAGAACAATTATTTTGTTACTTAGTTTGTCTTTTCCAACATGGTAAATGCTTTCCGTTCTATCAATATTCTACTACAGTGGTGTTCCATAAACTCAAATGCTGTTAAGCAAATTCTGTTATCCAGAATGCTTAAATTGACACAAACAAACAGTTTCAACCTACTAATGATTTACAGACTTCTGAAACTTAAAAACCCCACCTCCAAATGATTGTCAATCCTAATAATGCTGGGTAAGTAAGTCTACTCTACTCCAGTTTCCACAATAAATAGCATTTTTCAAAGAAGGTGAACAGTGGCACGTTAAAGTTTCACACATGTGAAAGTGCAACAGAACTATTACAATTAAAATATTGTCAGCAGATTCAATGGCCTAATGCTTTTCAATTAACAGGTCTGACAGAAGCTTGGCACACAGAGGAAACAGGACTGCATCAATGTGCTGGATAAGTGGGGTGGGAACAAATGGAAAGCATCCCTTCTTGTGTATAAGCAGTCCTTCTACATTATGCAAGCTGCAGTTGTGACAATTACAGTGTTACCACACACACTTAAGTAGATCTAGCATTACAGGAAGAACTGGTAGTGACCCTGTGGGCCTTGTCTAGAGAACTTTTGTTTCAACTTAACCATAATTAAATCAGTGCAACCTCTGTCTTTAGATAGGTCTTATATTTAGCTTGCCTAACGCTTTCCATTATAACAAAAAAAAAATTGTAGGGGAGAAGTTTTCCCACCGTTAGCAAGGGAATTATCCTCAGGTTAGAATTGGATTTTCTTTGTATCATGACATTCTGGTCAGTTTTGGTTGAGATAGGGATTCTTAACACTATTTCCCTTTCTCTTTTTGAGCAATCATAAATCTGGCATTTCCACCTTTCAAGTGCTGGACTTTGCAACCTAATAATGTTCTTTAAGTATTTTTGGTTTTGATCTTTTTAAAAAAAATGCATGCAGGGAACACAGAGTGGAAGGACACAGTACACAGCACCGAATTCTATGGCATTTGAGAAAAATTGTGAACATGCAATTATAATCTTGCTGTCAAGTATGCATACAAGGGGACAGAGTTAAGGCTGTGCATGTAATTTAACTCTAGTTTACTTTTACTTGCTTCATCGTGCAATGTTAATATTCTATTGCCAGTTTAATGAGTAATTAAAATAAAGAACTTCGCACTTAAAGACCCTGTGAGGATGCAGGGTAAAACTTGGTATGCATTTGAAGGGTTAATGTGTTAAAATTAAACTTAAAAACAAAACAGATGTTCAAATACTGCAGTAAACTAAAATCTTGAATTAAGTTTCTAGACCACAGGAGTGGAATCACAGTGATCTCTTAGAATCATAGAACCATAGAGTTAGAAAGGACTGCAAGTCATCTAGTCTAACCCTCCGCCAAAACGTAGAATTTGTTGTGTCTTGACTCTTAATCAAGATCTGCAGATTTGACTCATATCCTATCATCCTTTCCATATGCTAATTATTCTGTTCGGTTTTGCCATGCTCAGGAACCTGTGACTCAGGACAATTAGATGCTCTGACGGAGGTCTCAGTTTAGAAGATGGAAGGGAAAGAGGGAGGAGGCAAACAATCATTTTCAGCCTAATCAGGTCTGAAACCTTGCAGCAGCAATTCTCTTAAGAGGAACAAAATTTCTGGAAATATTTCTGGAAATTATTTGAAGGCCAATTGAAAACTGGCCTAAGAGCTGAATTTGTACACTAACGTTAGCAAAAGTTCCTTAGTAAAACTGCCTCATAGCTTAGAATATGGTACATTGTAAGAAGTCTTAGGGGCCAAACTGTAATCCTTTACTCATGCCAATACATTCCCATGCATTTCAATTGGAATAACTGGAGTTAATAAGACCTGTAGGATCCTCGGCTGCCACTGAACTGAGAAACTGAACTCCCTCCTGTTTAAAGGCTTACTGAAAGGAGATGCTGTGCACCCTCACTTTCCATTGGCATTAATAGGAGTTGAGGGCGCACAGCACCTCTAAGGAGCAGGCTCTAAATACATGAAAGTGGGTACTGTTGCACTGGAGGAGCAAGTAAAATGGGGTCAAGTTAGAGTCACTCCTCCCCTACACCAACCCAGACCTAGAAATGTGGAGGGGAGACTCATGCTCTTGGGGCACTCTGAGACATGTGACATCCCCACTTCTCCTAGCCACATGACCTCAGGAATGAAACTGCTAGGAAGAACTGGTCAGAGGTTACACCTGGCAGGAGCAGCTACAAAAACAAGGATCAGCAGTCACTGAGGATGACTGCGATCATAACATTTCATCCTTGGCACTGACTAGCTGTTTGTCCCCAACCCCTCCTGCCCTTTCCCTACTTTTGTCTGTCCATCTAGCTAATCTCCTCCTATCATAACCCATTCACTCCACTTGTATGTGCTATCCTTGTCTCCTACTTTGTGTGGAATATCTAGATTGCAAGGTCTTCGGGGCAGGGGCTCTTGTTATATATTTGTACGATGCATGAGTATACCAGCACAGGGCCCTGTTCTTGTTAGCTCCTAGGCACTACCATCATAAACAAAAATAATGAAAGGAAGTCAGACTAAGTGATCAGAAGGGTCCCTCAAGATTGTCAGAATGCAGGATAGCTGAGGGGCTTTTGTCTCCAGGACTATCCTTAGTCAGAGCACACATCACCATGAAAGACAGGAGTTAAAATAATTCACTGTGTTCATTTAACTTTACAAATTGAGAATTGGGTAATTTGGGGCCCAGTCCTACAGCTGTTATTCACAAGTAGTCTCATTGATTTCAATGGAGGAAGTTCCCTCAGTACGGGCTGACAGAACATTTCCAAAGTCCTCCAAGGAAAAGAAATTAAAAATGACAGTAGTTAGGAAGGAGGAGCTCTAAGAAAAATCAATGTTAGCTGCAGAGTCTGGAAATTAAAGGAGGTCTGTTTTTGATGCTTTCAATACATGCAGTACGTTAAATTTGGCATAAATCCAGTGGAACATGAAGTACTTGTGGACAATGTCTGCCAAGAGCTAGAAATATAGCACTTAGGCTTTGAAGAACAAATAGCACCTCTGACTGTTTCCATTCAATGCACTTTAAAGAAATTAAATCAAGGTGATCCTTCCAAGGGCATGACTGCATTAGAGCTAACTGGCATGTTTTATTAAATGCTGTAATGAATACATGCTGATTGGAAGGGAATCAATGCCTCCCATTTTATAATCCATTCCCATACTGACAAGTTATATACAACGTTAAACTTCACTATATTACAAATGCAATTCTTTCCTCCCAAATGTCAGGCATTATCTTCACTAGAAAAAATCTCTTGTTGACTTTCAGCAAATGCTACAATTACAGCAGTGGTTGATGATGTCCACACTGCTCTCCTTGGGTTGGTGGAATGCATCTTCACCAGGAGCACTTCCACCAACCTAAGGGGCAATGTGGGGAGCTGAGACCCAGTTCTCAGCTCCCTGCCAGGAGTCCACAGGCTCCTGAGCTCTGTGTGTGCTGCCCCATGCCCTCATCCAGCTAGCAGCCAGGAGCTGAAAACCAACTGCCCCAGACTTGCAGCAGCTAGGGCTTCTCCCCCTACTCCCAGCCAGAAGCAGGAAGCAGCCACCTCAGCTTTCTTGTCAATTTCACTAAATGACAGCCCTTCCACTGCTGTAAGGGGATGCAATGTCTACATTGATACTGCGTCACCCTAGATCTGCCGACAAAAGCCCTTGTCATCTAGGTGGTTTTATTTTGTTGAAAAAAAACAGGGTAGTTTTGTTAGCAGGAGGGTGGTTGCAGTGTGTACACCAGCACTGTTTTGTCAGAAAAAGCTGACTTGTGTAGACAAAACTCTCTAGTGTAGACAAGGCCTCAGACAGATACTTAACAGAAGCTCAGTGCCATCATTTGACCTGCCTCTTGTTCACAATTCCACTAACTCCACCAATTGTTCAGCATTGCATACAAAAAGAAAAACAGGGACAGCAAATGAGATAGTGGCAACATAAGACACTCACTTCAAGAGCTTTATCAGTTCATATATCAGGCTTCACACCTCTGTACCTCATTTTACATACCTCCGAGCAGTGCGCTG
This sequence comes from Mesoclemmys tuberculata, assembly GCA_007922155.1. Taxonomy (NCBI): domain Eukaryota; kingdom Metazoa; phylum Chordata; order Testudines; family Chelidae; genus Mesoclemmys; species Mesoclemmys tuberculata. The sequence goes on along the minus strand of ML675614.1, from coordinate 16,935,990 downwards.
AAGATTAGTTAGTAATTGAATACCAATTTGTATTTCTATAGCAGCTTCCATACATTACCCTGGGAGGTAGTTACCATCAGCTTTATTTTAATAAAGATAAGGAAACTGAGGCACAGTACAGTTGAGGCCTAGTCTACACTAGGAAATTCAGCCACAAGCATTATTGTTAAGATGATCTAACCCCCAGTGTAGACAGTGCTACAGAATAAATATTTCGTCTACCTACCACCGTGAATTACTTACACCGATGGGAGAATTCTCCCGTTGGCATAGTGTCTATGCCAAAGCACTAAACAGCAGCGCAGCAGTACTGCTAGAATGTTCTAAATGTAAGCAAGCCCTAAGTCACCACACAGCAGGGCACTAAGGTCATCTAGTCTCTCTGCACCACAGTTCCCCATCTGTAAAATGGAGATAAAAGCATTCTTCCATCAACCTTCCATCTGTAAAATGGAGATAAAAGAATTCTTCCATCAACCTAGCACTATCTACACTGGGGGCTAGGTTGGCTTAACTACATCACTCAGGAGTGTAGGTGGGTCAACCTGACTTTTTAACTTAAACCAGCCCTCAGATCGTGCCTGGCCAGTGTGGGAGAGGTGCAGTAAGGCAGGGTGCTTTTTGAACCATCACTTCTCCTTGCACAACCATGGCCCTTTAATACCACACTTATTATTCATATGGTTTCAAAACACTATACAAACATAAAAGGGCCACAATAAGTCTTGTTCTTATTCCCTTCTTGCTATGCTCTTCTCAACTATTTAATTAGTATCAGTGTCTGCTACTGTGGAGTCTTGTGAAGTGTATCAGGCATCTGCTATCTAAGGCACTGTGTCTGCTAGCTTGAGACCTGTTGGAAGATATGAAGTCTTTACTTCTCCCCACCACATATACACTTCTACTCTCCCCATTCCCAGCCTCTCTGGCTGTAAGAAAAGACAAGGGTTAAACTCCCCCTTCACCATCTTGGATCAGATTCCTATCTCTGCTGCTGTTCATAGAGACACTGCCAACTTAAATCAGCCCCTTTCCAAAAACCAGTGTAACTCACGATTTCAATAACTGAAAGATCAGAGACAGATATTATTTCTTTATTTTTACAGGACAGTTTCCCCTGTATAATCAGGGGTTTCCCTCTGCTGAATGTGTTGGTCTTTCAGAGCAGCAAGGGAAGATTTTAAATAGGAAAAAATACAATTATGAAACAACAAATATTGGCAGCAGGAGTCAAAGAGGTGCAAAAGGTAAAGCTATTTTTAAATACATTTACTGAAACTGACTAAATTATAGGAAACCCATGAAGACAGTTCTCCCCAGCAACAGTGTGCCATTTGTATGAATCTACTGTTTCACATCTGCTACTCAGAAAGCTGTGGGCAGAACCAGGGAAAGAAATGAGTGATCAGTTGTTTGTTTAGGATTTTAATGTAGATTCTAACACTTTATGTAACTTGTTCTACCAGCTCCAGAATACAAAGTGAACAGCCAATTACATATGATAGATAATGTGCTTACTTATACTAGCATGGGCAGAAACATTACACCAGACATGTCATTATTCAATAAGCACGAGCATTCTAATCGCTTGCTTGCTGAAGTTACTACTCGGGAAGGAAGGGAGGGAGGAAGGAAATGAATGAGGCTCCTATCTACATAGCTCAGATAAGCAAATTCTTCCTTTCTGTCAGCCTGTTTTATGGCAGCTCAAGAATTTTGATCTCCTGTTGGCCCATGCTGGAAGAATAGGTGAAAAGAATTAGTAATGGCAATTCATACTTATTTAAAATAAGGCCTGAAAGATCTTATCTTAGAAATATATGGAGTGCATTAAATTGTCTGCACCGTTTTTGCTGGAGGTCTCCTTGGAGGACCACAGAATATCTCCCAGCCATTAATTGAAGGGACATGGGTGAATCTTTAACAAATATATTTCCTCCCAGATGTATCAGCAGTGTGAGTTATAGGTCTTAAAAAGATATTTTAACTGGTTTGCCTACTATCCATTCCCCTCTCAATATGTCTAGTGACTAGACAGAGCTGTCATAATCTCACTAGGTCTCCAATAATCCAATTCTCTATCAAAAATTGAGTACATAAAACCTGTTATTTCTCATGTAAGAAACAAGTTGAAAATATCTTCTCTGGAAACAGAAAACCTCATACACCAAGACCTTCTTTATACTTTTTTTTGTTTTGGGCACTTCATAAGAGGGGGAAAGCAAAAGCACTATAATTTAGCTCAAGTTTACACTTGCTAGGCACATGTACAGTAGAACTTCCACTAGAGTTTGAGATTAAGATGGAAAATCAATCCATCCTTCCTCCAAACTCAAAACTCCCTCAATTACACATTGCTTATAGCAGAAGTTAGGGTAGGTATGCAAGGCTGTAGTTTAGGATTGAGCCCAGGTTATCTACACTAAGTCAATTACAGAAGAAGGAATGCCAAAATATATTCATTTTCTGAGACAGAAAGACTATCTTCAAATAGATATGCAACCAATAATTTTGGCCCAAGCAATCATCACATGGATTTGTGAAATTTGTATTTTTTTTCTTTTTGGTAGGGTTCTGAAAGTGGTATTTACCTTTCTAAGGTTGGGTCTACACTGACGGCAGCAAATTCGCCGCCGTCAGTTCGATGTTTCTGGACTGACTGAGCAATCTGTGTAGACCCACTCAGTCGATCCAGAAATCTACACAGAAAACCACCCTGGTGAGTGGCGTAGCGCTACGTTGAAGGGAATGCTGTTCCCTTCGACGCAGGACAGTGTGGACGGCACGTGAAGGAGACACAGCACAGTTGAAGGGAGATACACAGCTGATTTACATCACTTGCGTATCTCCCGTCGACTGCCGCCGAATCCCGAAGGTAAGTGTAGACCGGGCCTAAAAAAAAAAAAAAAAAAAATCACAGCTGAATTACAATGAGGGTTGTCTCAGTAACAGAGAAGCAGCAGCAGTGCTATTGGACTCTGGTTAAACACATGAAAATACAAGGCTTTTCTTACATAAGCAACAAATACTATAGACAAAAAAATCTCAAAGCTTTAGATAATTTAACAGTGTCTCCCTCAAGTCAGAAAAACGTGTCAAACCCTAGACTTCCAAAAAGGCATTTCATTTGAAAAATGAACAAGTTATACCTCACTTAAGATAGTAAGTAATGTCTATTACACTATACATACTGTACACTCCCACATTTAGCAATGCAAGTTTAAAGTCATCTTTGATTTCCACTGAAATACAACAGTGATTCAATCACAGCAACTTGAATTACTAGGTGCATTTTGTTTTCTACCACGTTTAAGTATTCTTTAGAGTATTTAAAGCAGTTCAGGGAAAAAGCAAACTAATGCCAAATGAAGGAGAAGAAAAAAGTTACAGTGGATGATGGGAAACAGCAGAACTGACATATTTTTAGAATTAGCAATTTATCCCAGGAGGTGCATAACAGAAGGAAAATAAGCTATAAATTATTTGAAAGGAAGTGAATTACTCTATAGTAAGCCACATTTGTGATGCATTTTAAAAAGATTCCTAACCATATTTAGTTTAGCTACATGAAGTGACAGTTCTGTTGTCAGACTTTCCCAGTTGAACCTCATGTTAAAACATTGTTAAAGCAATCCACATCCTTGTATAAATGGCATAGTGAAATGTCAAGACATCAGAAAAATAGGAAGGGTATCTTAAGGTAGCATTACAGATACAAAAGAGTAGCGATCAATTGCAAAGAGAACTTAAAAGTGCAATGACAGGAATAAAACCCAACGTCCTTCTTAAGAGTTCCTTAGAGGCCATTTCTTTTATAATTTAATACAGAATTATTTGTTTTGGAATGAAGAGGATCTAAGTGAAGCACTCAGATAAGTTTACAACTATATTGGCTACAAATCCCCATTTTAGCTGTTTAACACCAACAAACACAGTGATCAATAATTCAGGGTGGAGAAAACAGTCAGGAATGGTGCAAATTTACAGCCTTTAAGGGAGAGATGTGATCTAAAACACAAGATTTTGAGTTTCTGGTTCCTTAAATTCTAATCCTGGTTCTGGCACAAATTTAGTGAATGGCCTGAGGTAAAGCACTCAGGGTTGAACCCTGTCCCACACCCCCATTAAAATCAGTATGTGCTTTGCCATTAATGGACACAGTATAAGGCCTCTATTCTTTGTGCCTCAATTTCTACTCCCCTTCCTAATGTGCAAAATGGATGTATCTTTGCTGATGGGGAAAAGGAGGCTTTTTAATGTCTGTAAAGGATTTTGAAGATGAACAATATGATACATAATTGCAAAAGTATACTTGAAAGACAAATGGCTAAATATGTTTTGAGCCAGGGAGGTTATCATTTACAGTGGATTCCTTAAAAGGAACACATTTGATTAGGAAGGATTCTTACAGATGCATAGATTTTTAAGGCCAGAAGGGATCATTATGATCACCTAATCTCACCTGAAAGCCATACCTTTGGTTAAGATAGAGAATATCTTTTAAGAAAGACACTCAACTCTTGTTTAAAGACTTCCCTAGGTAAACCGCCCCAGTAGTCTATTACCTTGACTGTTAAGAATTTGCTCCTCAATTCTAGTCTGAATTTATCTAGCTTCAGCCACTCATTTTTATGCCTGGGTCTGCTAGGTGAAATAGCTCTCTATATCAGAAATATTCTCCTTGTGTCAGTACTAACAGACCATGATCAAGTTTTAACCCTCTCTTTGATCAGATGGATGTTTATATGATTAATGAATTACAGGCCTAAATATTAGTACTTGGACAGAACACAACATGGCTGATATTGCTGAACGGCCAGTATGCAGAAGAGACCATACCAAGAGCCTCATCAGCCTCTGTGGGATGCAGAGCTGAATTTTGCTGCAGCCTGCTCCACCAGAAAGTACAGGGGGAGCATTTGTGGTTCACTTCAGACAGCTGACCACATTCTAGATATTGGCACAGGATTAGAGATCCCAGGGGTGTGTGCGTGTATTAATTGTGCCCTTGGGAAGGAAAGCATATCACCTACTTCATCTTGAGCATGGGGTGCACCAGTCCAATGAGAGCAAGGACCTGATTTCGCTGTATGCTATTAGAGGTCAAAGAGAACATGCTGGGTTCTCAAGGAAATTCCTATTCTACCCAGAACCCTTACATCAAAGGTTTGGTAGGACTTTATGAAGCCAGCGACTTCTCAATACTCTCTTCCTCACAGGCCAGTCATTATATTCAGATTATCTGAGACAAATGAAGCAGAAGGGAAGATGGCTAGAATGCACGTGGCATATGTCTGTCTTCCAATGGGATCCATCACAGCATACAGAGCTTTTCAAAGTGATTTACTATACATTTAATTATTTTCAAATTATCTTTAACATGCCTCTTTACTGAATCTTCCACAGGTTCATTCAAGACTATTATTTTTCTATGCTGGAAATATATGATTTTACTGCATTTAAGTGGAAAAATGCAACAGGCCAAAATTCAGTTCTTTTATAATTACATTTGAAGTCTGTTAATGTTATTTTGGGCTTATAAAGGAATTTTCATTTCTTCAGGAGTTTCCCATAAAAAAAAACAAAGGACAGAATAAAAGCATAAAATATCATGATTTCTGAATGAATGCATCAGTACTAGCAGTATAACTAGAAACACTGTTTTAAAGTAGTTTGTGCTGATAAACTCGATCAGGTCCAGAGGACGAATGTTAGACAGGACTAGTGCACCACTAAATTTTGTTTTGTGGTAGGGTGAAAACATGCGTGTGGGGTGTATATTTGCCAATTCCTTGCTCCTCCCCCAACCATTTCAGAATCTAGTAACATCCAGGAGGAGGGTGGTGGCCACATAGAGGGGAAGAAAAAGGAACATATGGTCCAGTCCTACATGCTGCTGAGCACCCTCAACTTTGACTGGCTTCAATGCAAGTTGTGGGTGCTTGACATCTCACAGGATTTGGCCCTTAAGACAAATGCAAAACTCTTACCTTCTTCACCATTAATCTGTTTACCCAGATACACCAATTTCAGTGAAACTAATGGCCTCTGACTGCACTATGCAATATACACATGTATCTTGTGACAAGTAAATTGAAATGAAACAAACTAGATCAGATGGAAACATACTCACTTTTCCCCACTGAAACTGTTTCAGCAGTATTTAGCAGTGCTTGACCTATTTCCTACACCAGCTCTTCACTGTCATTTCCTTAGACAGTTTGTCAGCGCAGTTGTGAATTTAGAGGTTAAGGAATGAAAGTCTTGAAATAAACCAGCTGGGTTTCCTCTCTAAATACCATCTACAGTCAGAGAGCTTTTGTGACCTAAGCAGTAGGTTCTGAGTGCCCAAGTAGCCCCTTTATAGTACAAACAGCACAATCAATGTAGCATGGCTACCCCTCTGAAAAAGCACAATGTACTTCACAGTAGCTAATGTGCTACAAAAGGTTTAAGCCTTAAAGAAACTGCTGTATACTATTTTACTGTACTCTGAAATTAATGTTTGGAGGAGTTTGATTTTTGACCCTGCCCCTAAACAGAAAACTCAATGTCAATTCTCCATCCTATTTTTCAATCAATGAAGAGATCAGTACCTGCAAACGGCTTTAGGCCTGGTCTACACTACAGGGTTAGGTCAATGTACACTGCCTTGGGTCAACCTAGCTAAGGAAGTATCTTCACTGAAATTGGTGCCCGCTGACATAAGCGCCTCTCTATGCCAATAGAGAGGATGTCTACACTAGTGAGCTTACAGGAGCACAGCTGTACTGATGCAGCTGCACTACTGTACTATTGCTTGCGTAGCCGCTCTATGCCAACAGGAGAGAGCTCTCCTGTCGACATAATAAAACCACCTCAATGAGAGGCAGTAGCTATGTTGGCAGAAAAGCTTCTCCCACCAACATAGCACTGTGCACACTACCACTTACATTGGTGAAATTTATGTTGCTATGGGTTAGTTTTTTTTGTTTTGTTTTTTTTTTTTTACATACCTGAGTGACATAAGTGGTAGTGTAGACATGGCCTAAGTAACAGCACCTCCCCTAGAATTGTAGAGTCATGGTCAATGTAATTAGGTTGACAGTGTCAGTCTGGACACTGTGTTGAATACACTGACTGTTACTGACTTTCAGGAGCCGGCCCACAATGCCCCACATCCACAATACATCAATATAAGCACTCCTGGTGAGAGCACGCATCACTGACACAAGAAGCCAAGTGTGCATGCGTACAAGCGATTTAGTAATCTGCAGTGGCTGTATGCCGATGTAAGTTAGGTTGACATAATTTTGTAGTTTAGACATGACCTTAATTTTCAAACTAGCTTACTTGTATTCCACAATTTTTTAAAATAAGTTTTTTTCTTCTTTTGTAGAAAAAATATTAAAACTAGATTTACCACTCATGAAAGGGAAGTACAAATACCATTGGCCTGAAGCAGATGTTGTGCTCCCTTGTCCTACACAGCTCTATCACTGTACCTCAATCCTGCAATTAAACACCTCTATTTTCAGTTCTGGGCTTCTTGACGGGAGAAGCAAATAGCACTGATGTTGACCTGTACAACCGTTTCCTAATATACTGAAATCAGGATTATAAAAAGACTAAACAACTCATTTTAATTTAGAATTCCAGTAATCATTTTTGAACTCTGATGTCAAAAGTAAAATGCTAGTGCAACTCAGTTTCCAAAACCAGAATCTTCTGTATAATACAAGCCACACAACTTCCATGATTCCTAGACCACTGACCTGCTGCGCCTCTTAGACCCCCATACTTTAGCTGCATGAGGAAGATACCAAATCAAGTTATATCTGATTACCTTCATCCAATTAAGCACTTCTCATGAACAAGTTGGGCAATTTTACATGCCCAACCTGAGAGCCTTAAAGGGGTCTGATAGTCACTGAGTAATCAGCAATTTTTAAAAAAATCAGGCCTTTTTAAAAGACATTTTATGTTGGGCATCCAAAAACTGAGACAACCACAGTCACTTGTCACCTTTGAAAATCTTAGCCTACAAGAAAAATTATTTACAAATAAAAGATTACAAAAAACACATTTAATTTCTTAATATGAACCATGTTCTACTCATAAAAGTAAATAAACCATGAAACTTGCATAGGAAACTTTCATTGTAGGTTTCTCATAACATATCTATAGCATACAAAGTGCTAAAGATCCATCTCAACTGGACATTACAGCTTCTCTATCTTACAACATTTTATGTTCACAAAACAGGAAACAACTTTCTTCTCCTCCCCACCACCTTGCAAATACAAGATTGGGGAACAAATTCATCATTTCGCATTCGCAGAAGCAACCTTTGGAGTTCAGTCTATCACCAACTAAAATTACAAAATATTACAGCGTGATGGATTTTAAACTATCAGTGCTGTCACAACAAAAACAGATGCAAGGCCTTTAAGGTAATATGAAAAAACAAATTACTACCGTTAAATTACAGCACGAGCATCTACACGCAAGGGACTACATTTAGCAGAGATTAAGTAACTACTTACTGCAGGTTCTGAGTCACATTTACTTAAAAGAAAGCTGAAAATTTATAACAGGAAAATATTGGCTGCTGTTCCAGTTAAAAGATCCTAAGCAGAGACTGGGGAAAGGGGAAAAGAATAACATCGGGAAATATAGCTGTTCTTCCTCTCCTCTGCCTTCTTGTCCTTTATTTATAATAGTATCTCCTAGCTATTATTTTACCTCTGCTAATACACTGCTTACCCCTGTAAAAACTGGGGGGTTGTAGGTTACGCGATTGTGATTCTTCTAACAAAATAAAGTTGTGTCGGACCACAGACCCTTTGTAAACGAGCCATGAGATACAGGAGGACACAGACAAATAGAGCTCTACAGACACCCTCTAGTAGCTTTAAAAACAAAACGACGGCGCGTCCTTTCTCGATTATGTGGATTCTCCCCAAGTCAACCGTGGGGAGGAGGGAATAAAGACTTACAGCTTCACACACAGCCCCCGCCCCTTTGTTTTGGTGCCCCTCCGCCCCCACGCCACTAGCTGCGTTTCAACAGGGGTCGGCGCTGAAGGCAGAGGCCAGGAGACGCGGCTCGGGCTGGGCACGAGCAAGACGCGAAGTTTAACGCGACGCAAAGGAAGCCCGAAGCGCTCCCGGCAGCAGCGCGGGGACAAAGGGCCCAGCCCCGCACGCCCGGCGGAGGACGGGGCGCGCGGGGGGCGGCTAAACTCGGGTGCCCGGGGACCCCCCTGAGGAGAGGAGCCGAGAACGCGCCCCGGGCAGGCAGGGCGGCGGAGGCACGGCCCCGCGCCGAGGAGCGGAGCTCGCAGCCCGGGACGGCGGGGGGGGGGCGATTTATTACCCCCCCCGGGCCGGTAATCGCGGTACTCACCCAGCCCACACCAGCGGCCCCTGCCGTCGCGCTTCGTTGCGGCTCGAGCCCCGACGGACGGACGGCCCGCGGCTATAGGTCCAGCCCCCCCTATGGAAAGAGCCCGCGAGGGGGGCGCCGAGAAGTGCCGGGCGGGGGCGCGGAGCCCAGAGCGCCTCCCCTCAGGCGGCGGGCAGCGCTCGCTTTGTGGCCCGGACGCAGCGAGACCCGAGCCGACGCAGCCAACCGCCCAGCCTCGTCTCCAGCGCTCTCTGGGCCGGCGGACTCGGCGGCGGCCGGCTCCACACCCCAGGATAGGCGGGGCGCCGTGACCTCATCACCCCGCGCCAGCCCGAGGGGATGACGGGAGCGGTAGTTCCAGCTCCCTCCCCGCGAAGGCGCGTGGGAGGCGGGGCAGGGGGCGGGCTGGGTTCGTGCCAGCGCGCGCGCGCACAGGGCTGCCCCCACTGCCCAGCTGGGCTGCGCGTGCTCAGCGCCGCTGGCGGGCCGGCCTGGCGCGCCGGGTTGATTGTGCCCGAGGAGAGTTCCAGCCCCTGGGGGGGCGGGGGGGGTAAGTATTCATTCATTCATTCATTCATTCATAGCTGGGATAGCAACACTTACCTGCCTCAGAGCTTAGCAAACATATGAGCTTCGAGATGCTCAGACAAAAGACATATGAAAATGCAAAATGTTATGATTAGCTTTTATCGGTTCCTTCCCCCATCCAGTTAATCAGAGACACAATGTGCATCCCAAAGGCCCAGTGTGGCCTGCGAAGTCTTAAAATATATCTCATGACTCTCATCTCCCTATAGTTGTAGAATGAGAATAAAAAGCTGATCAACTCCAGATTTTTATTCCTGGCAAACACACACAACTAGCTTTTCCCTTTTTCCATCAAGGAAGATACAAGTAAATATAAGAACTGTGTGTATCTATAATTGATTTAAACGGATGCATATGTATATGAAAATCAGGCCTGATTCTTGGAATCCTGGAATGCTACTAACGGACCTTTCAGCATCACATGGTTTAGACACCCCACAGTGAAGCAATGAATGATATATTGGAAATAGAATGCAGGCAAGAAATTGACTCAGATCCAAAAGGCACCAGCTGTGACTCATTGACAACAGCTTCAGAGAGGTACATATTTAAACTTTGGGAGAGTGAAATTATTAAATAGTTTATGAGAATTCCCATGAGATACACCTGAGATGGTGGTATGGTATGACTGTAGTGGGAGATATTGATAAACACACACAGATATAGATATATATACACACATACATGTATAACATACATATCCCAGCTACTGATGCATGAATATCAATTATTATTAATTATGTATATTACAGTAGCACCCAGAGTTCCCAGTTGAGACCTCATCGTACTAGATGCTATACAAACACATAATGAGAGACAGTTCCCTGCTCTGAGAGTTTACAGTCTAAACAGACTAACCAGACAAAGGAAAGGGGAGGGGAAACAGATACAGAGAGAGATGAAGTGACTTGACCAAGATACGAGTTGCACTTGTAGAAAGTGAGTGTGAAAGGCCACCATTCTGATTTGGCAGTGTTTTACACTGATTTTGCCCAGGTGTAAGTAACCCTACACTAGTGTAAGGTAGGGGTGAATCAGCCCAACTAGAGGGAAATTAATTTTTAATATAATGTCTGAACATTTCAAAAGGCGCAGGAGCAGAACATTGCTGACAAATAGAGTTCTTAACTGGCCTGGCTGCTATTCTGTAGCTCACAGGAAAAGGCATATCATTATAGCATCACCCAGAGCCTGATATTGTACAAGGGCCTCATCCTGGTAGGTACCGAATACCCTCAACTCTCACTGCCTTGCAGGGGTACTTGGAATTTCCTAGGAGCGCTGTGACCTTTGGTTTATAATTCAGCAAAAACATTTTACACAGAGCTGACCTTTTTTGGAATTGAAAAAAATCATTTAATGTGAAGGTTTCTCTGTTATGCGGAGAACATCCCACTCCCCCAGACAAGCAGCCTGCGTGTGTTTGTTCTATATCAACCTTGAATTTGGCAGAAAATGAAACCAATATTTTATAGGTTAGATGTAATGTTCAAATATCATCTAACTTCCAGACTCCTTCCACTGAAGTCAATGGCAAAACACTCATTCACTTCAGTAGAAACAGAATCAGTCCCTTTCCCTTTGAAATATCTGGCCTTTACAGGGTCTGACTTAATGGACAAATGGTGCAACAACGGGGTGGCAAAACTGTGGGCTGAGACCAAGGGATCAGGGGAGCAGAGACGGAGCACAGCAATGATAGGAGCCAGTCAAAGTTTGTAGGCTGGATTTTCACACGTGCCCACCTGAGTGCTGAATTCACAGTTGACAAGTCTTGAATTTATAACACGGCTAGTTACATAGGTTGTTCTTTTTAAATGTGAAAGTGCTTCTGGAGGCCATTTTCTCTCCACTTGCTGACTCTATGGACTTGTCTGCACTGGAAACGGTCCAGCAGCACAGCTGCAGCAGAGCTTCAGTGTAGACACTGCTTGTGCTGACGGGAGGGGTTCTCCCGTCGGCATAAGTAATTCATCTCACTGAGAGGCAGTAGCTAGGTCGACAGAAAAATTCAAGCACTGTTTCACGAGGGGTTCGATTGGCGTGGCTCCATCTCTTAGGGGCATGGATTTTTCACACCCCTGAGAGTCATAGTTATGGCCAATGTAAGTTCCCATGGTAGACCAGCAGATACAATATAAACTCTCGAAATTCCGTATCATTCCTCAGAGGTTGTTTTTTTTTAAATAATAAGACATTTTTGCTAATATTTTACCACCGTTTTAAACCTTTTCTCACAAACTACTGCATCTTGACCTGGCTGACAACTCCACTGCTAGTGACTCAAGAACACAGGGAAGGCTTTGGCTATGTCTACACTACAGATGCTAGAGCGGCACAGCTACAGCACTGCGGCTGTGCCACTCTAGCACTATCATATCCACCTCTCATGAGCAGTATCTACATTGGAGGTTAGGTCAGTTTAACTACATTGCTCAAGGGAATTTTTCACACCTCTGTTAAGCGTAGACCTGGCCATTCATTCAAAAGCAGCGTTAGAAGACTTTTATCACTTTAATTCTTCAAATGTTTAATGGCTGGGGACATAGTCCCTTTTACAATCTCACAGCTCAATTTTCATGTTCATGAATGGTCATAGAGGGGCCTCCATTTCGGGGGGGGGGTGGGGGGGGCAAAAAATTGCCTTGAGAAAGCCGGGCCTTGATTACCTGAAGATGCTATCTAAGTCACTTTGAGATCGCTCTATATTATTATTGGTAGCAGTTGCTAGGTACCTCATTACAGCCACCGTGAGAAACCGTCTTGCTTACCATCTTACACAGACAAGATGAAGAAAGGCTGGGAGAGGAAGCGGAGGCACGGTGACTCAGCAGGTCAGTGGCGGACCTGAGAATATAACCCAGGCCTCCTGAGTCCTAGTGCAGTGTCCTAGTCACTAGACCTGCTATTGCTCTGTAAGCCAAAGTACCTGACTTGTGAGTATAGTCCGGAGTTTAGACATCTGAATGACATCAACTATACCTAGAATTATATGTCCTTGAAAATCTCTTGAGCAAAAATGGAGATCAGTGTCTGAAAAGCTGACCTTTAGACCTTGGAAAGGTGCATATGTGTTGAAGGAATGAGTGTAAGTATAGGGTTCAGGATATGTTGCTATTAAAGATCTCTGTGGGGCTGGTTGGGGAAGTTTCAAGTTTGCAGGAGACTTATTCTCTACATAGTATCAAGCTAAGGTTTATAATCACAACAGTTTTATATTAGAAACAAACCTGAATCAAAACTCCAGATTCAAATATCCTCAACTCCAGGAAAGTGCAAATATGGATTCAAACTTTTGGGCCTATCGCTGCATAAATTCATTTATGTACAGTGGTTAAAATGGGTTGAAACAGGAGGAGACGTTCTTACTGCACCAGCCAGGAAGGAGCGGGATGTACCAAGGAATTGAAGCTTCCCCAGGCCAAGGAAAGGAGGCGAGCTATGTGGGGAAGTATTGTTTTCCCATTCCCTCAGATTTTAACCCTTTTTTGTATTTTTCATCCCAAAGCAAACTGAACTGAACTGGTGCACACCATATAGGAATCACTTCTTCCACCAATTAAACAAACTACCTGCCAGACGAAATATGGCAACTGTGCCACAGCACAGAGCCACACTATACAGCAGTTTGGGAGAGAAGTGAAGGATGCTTTATCCATTCAAAACTTCAGGGGGAATTTAGGAAAGACGACTATCCTTATCCAAACTGCAATTTGGTTGGGATTAACACCTCTTTTTTGTGTAAAAAGTGCTTTAGGATCTATAATTTACTATAAATGGTTAAGACCTCTGGTTTACTCCCATCCCAAAGAGGGAGGATTCGAGCATGTTCCTACAGATAGAGAGGAGTAACTTGGATTACATGTGGTATACATATTTGGAGCCAGGAGAGAGGGTTGAGGTGTGAGCGTGGCTGACAGGCCCAGAATGATAGAGTAGGTGAAAAATCTTTAGATTTCAGCTGCTACACCCTGTTTTGTTGTATGCCTTTGGTTAGGTTAATGGAGAGACTGATTTCTGTGCATTATTTACATGGCAGAGCTTTCGTTTCCTCTTTCACTGATGTCACTGTGTACAAAATTGCATGGATAAATAAATAAAATGTGCACTAGAACCTTCCATAGAAAACTAGGGTGTGTTTCTTATGACCACATAAATAAACATACTTCCCTCATCTTTTCCTAAATGGTACTTTGTAGTGGAGTTGAGAGCCTTTTTTGTGAATCAAATCTACACACTGAACAGAGCAACCACCATGACAAACAAAAAGCATTTAAGACACAATGAACTGGAACTTGTAGCTTTGTATTTTCCCAACCATACTTTTTTTCATGAGTGAAACGAATAATGGTGAATATCATAACCATGGCAGGCTGCCAAATCCTGCCCAAATGTGTGTGTATATATTACATATATATATATAAAAACAGACATACATACAGAAAGCAGAGAGAGAGAGAGAGAGAGAGGTAAAATATCTCTGCCTTCGTACATCACAGCACTACTCTAACATTATTGCTGGAGATTATTATATCAGTTTTCATAGCTCTTTTGTCTGGACAAAATACACACTCGGAATAAATGACTAGAGTAGTATTTCACCTGAAGTACATTTCTTGTGATGGTGGAAAAAAAAGAACAGTTGACTTTGTTCTATATTTTTCCACAGCTTACGGGAAATCATGACCTGAATGTGGCCTCTGATCTTATCGTCTCTTTCTTATACGTATTTAAATTACATAAATAAATGTAAATGAGCCAGACTTTTTTCATATGTTGAAATCCATTGCCAAAATCTGAATTAAAAAAATAAAAGCCCTTGGAGCATTTGGTTGTATAATTAATTTCAAATAACATGTTTTATTTTGTGTGAAGGAAATTCCTGATGGAATAACTGAAGGGGAAACATTAAACAGTACACAGCACTTATTTATCTCCCAACTACATGTTTACCACTCTGTTTTATAGCACAAATGGATTCTGATCCATGAGCGGGATTCTTAGGTGCTACTGCAAATAACAATAAGAATTATAGTATGATATCTATGTAATATTATATTATAAATTATGATTTAATAAATGTGAATTAACTAACTGTGCATTTCCTACTGTATATGGATAAAAAAATGACTCATATGCGCTTTATTATGAGCCTTGTCTATGGTGAGCTTTTCCCTAAAAAATGTCCCATCTTTGCTAGTCCTGATGTAGTGGCAGCCAAGGGCTGATATTGACGTGGTGATGGCGGCCATATGTATTTTTACCAACATGTTCTGTAGAACTGACCAGGGAGATTAGATAACATTGGACCCAAGTCCATAGACATCAGTGGGATGCTTTGGTTTGAGCACTCTGGCTCTGATACAACAAGGGATTTAAACACATGCTTAATTTTATGCACTTGACTAGTCCCTTTAAAGTTAAGCATATCCTTAAATGCTTTGCTGGATTGACCCCATTTACTCAGCACTCTGCAGGATTGATCCCATAGTATTTAAAACACCTGTGGCCACTGGTGTCTTCTCTGTACTAGTACTTCTATTTTGCTACCACAGCTGGAGGACAAACATATGGGCACAGTCCTAATAATTGTGATCTTGAATTTACTCTGCATTAGATTTTTCATAGAGGAGCTGAGAGACCTGGAGATGATGTATTTCCATATCTTCCATAGTGCTCACTTCCTGTTTTTATGGGACCTGATCCAGTTCCCAATGAAGTTAGTGACAAAACTTCCAATAACTTCATGATGAACATGCCTCATTCTCTTGTCAGGGAGAGGCCTATGTGCACTTGATGAGGAACAAATGTGTGTGACTAACTGAATGAACGTGTGTGCATGACATCAGTTCATCAGCAGTGAGGCTGGGGAAGGAGATTGTTGCATTAAGTGCTGCCAGCAAGGCAGGAAAAAGTGGGCAATGACAATATTAAGCAGACAATGTCCTATTTTCTTTACATTGGGCTATGTGTTTCCCTCTGTGGTAAAAAGGTAAGGAAAGGAGTAGAAGTTGCAAAAATGTGCTGAATAAGCTAGTATGCATCATGGAAAAATAATGCTTGTGTTGTTATAATAACCATTTGTAATACTTAGCACTTATATAATATATTATATAATACTTATATATAATACTTATAATACTTAGAGTTCAAAGCACTGCACATACCTTAAATTATAAATCATCCTCCATATACCTCTGAAGTTGATACATGAACATACAGTATTATCATCCCCAGTATATGCAGGGGAAACTGAAGCACAGTGGAGTGAAAACTGTACACAAGGCAAATCAGGGGCAGACCCTTAGCAAGAATTAAGGAGATCCCAGATTTCAGTCCTGTACTCAGTGTACTAGACCATATAATAACTAATAGTGGGTGACAGAAATACCCATGGATGAGGTTTAAAGAAACCTGCTGATAGTGTGTTGGGAAAGATGTAATGTGTCGTGTCTACAGTCAGGGACAGAACTTTTCCTTGACCCTTGCAATCTGTGATGTTCACACACCATTGTCAAATGGCCTCTGCATACTTCGGTATTCACTGAATTAATATTGATGTCTGGCCACAGTGAGTGTGGATTTTGACTGCACATTGCCGCTCAGAGCATCACTAATTTGCTGTCACTTTTTGGTAGTAAAGGGTTGTGTTTTTACCATCATGGCACTTTGGCCTTTGCCAGACTCCTCCACATTTTATTCAGATCACATCCCTTTTGGGGGAGTTTTCTGATTTTCTGGGCAGGGGCCAATTTTAGTAGCCAGACCAAGCAAAAATCATCGTCTTGTGCACAGAATTTTGGGACAGGTTGTGTAGTAACTTCTGCTACATTTTCAGTCCACAAGCCGTGGAAACATATGGCTCACAGTTCTCTTCTGGCCCAATTCCCTATCAGCTAGTGAATAGTTAATGGTTAAGTTTTAGAGGCACCTTATCACCTCTGCTTTTCCTTTGCCTTTGTAGCACCCTAAAATAAATCCTTGCTTACTCATTAGTTTGATTCCATTTGTCCTGGCAACTTACTTATTCATTTTCTTAAGAATCAACCAACTTTACAGAACTTTTCTTGTTCTAGTAGGAACAGTTGCAGTTCCCTAATCCTTGAAAGGTTTTTCTACAAGGTTTAAAAAATACCTGAGGATATAGTCAAGTTTGGCAGCCCCAAAATGGGGTTTCTTTCATTTGTTTAAAATGGTCTCCCTCACCATGAAAAACATCTAACAACTTCCCCCTGAAAAAGAAGCTTGCAGTCCATGGTAAAACTCTCACTAAATTCAATGGAAGCTATCGCTAAAGTCCAGACTTCTTAACCAAGCTGTCATCCAACAAAAAAATCTGGGGGGCTGATTTTCTCTGTAATCATGGTGCATTTCACCTTATCCCTCCAGTCTGTTCTCTGTGGCTAGACAGCATGGTACCAAAATATAAAATAATCTTCCTTGTCCAGGAACAAAATAGACAAGACTCAGAACCAAAATAAAGTTGGTTCTGTTGGTCTAATTTGAGGCCTGCTCTCTTATATAGAATGCTATGTCTGCTGAGCCATTTCATTTGAGACCCATCTGCCTCTCTGCATTGGAACATACAGTTGTTACATGGGGAAATACTGCACTGAATTGTCTTTGATATTTAAATGAACAGTTTCTGTTTTCTGACAGCCACATGCTGTTCTGGCATTTGTGTCTAACAGGCTTTCTGAGTCATAGGCAACATAAAACGACACATGGAAGTCTCTATTGTTCCCAGCAAAGAACATATGTTTCTAAGATCTTTCTGCAGCTACAGAGGGTGAGTAAGAAGCGGTGAGGACTATTGTTCAGATATTATGTCTTTCTAAACTGCTTTACAGCCCAGACTCTGTGACCCAGCACACATTCTGAGTAGCAGGCCAGGCACTGGATGCCAGAGGGAACTGTAGGACCTGACTCATCTCAGGTAACTATATGTCTACACCGCAGTTAAAAACCCACGGCTGGCCTCCTGGGCCAGCTGACTCAGGCTAAGGGGCTATTTAATTGTAGTGCAGACTTTCGGGTTCAGGCTGGCACCCAGGCTCTAGGAACCTGCAAGGTGGGGGGCTGCGAGTTGCCAACTGCAGTGTAGATATATCCTTAGGATATGTCTACATGGGGATTAAAGCCCTGTGGCCCAGCCTCCACTGGCCTGGGCTCGCAGGGCTCAGGCTGCGGGACTAAAACTGGCTGTGTAGACAGACGTCTAGGCTCGGGCTGGAGCCTGAGCTTGGGACTCTGCGAAGTGGGAGGCACACAGTGATTTTTTTAGCCCCAGAGCCCAAGTCCTGAGTGCCCCAATCAGCTGATCTGGGCCTGCCACAGGTTTGTCATCCCTGTGTAGACATACCCTAAGAGGTTCCATAGCAATACACTGGAGGCTAATTCAGTTTAATGGCTGAAGTAACTCTGTATGGCTTCAACACATCCCCACTGCAGAGCCCAGATCATGTAGTCCCAACTTATTCCCTGATACAGCCCCTATTCACCCCGTGTAAAACTATACAGGTAATTCTTGAGGAACTGGACTCACATCACACAGGTAGAAGCTGGACCCTCCCACGGGTCCCTCAATCCAGCCTCCTCCCTGCCACATACCTCTTCCACTGCAAAAGTGACCCCTACAGCTCCAGAGGGGAGCACTGAGTTGCCTGCCTTATTTGATATTAATTGATTTTATATTTAAAACAGCCCAAATATAAACCCAACGTCACAGAAAACATTTTGTGAGGAGCCGAAACTTTGACACCAGATTTTCTGGCATAGTACACAACTGCTCCCATTACGGTGATGTTCTGCAGTTGATGCTTAACTGGTTAACCACCCCACTTCAACATGGTGATCTGTAATTAAATCATTAGTCATAGTGCAGATTCAAGAAAATGTTTTACTTTGCGAGTCAAAGATAAACTTTTTAGTAGCGGCCTTGTCATGCAGGTTAATATTTACTGTGCAACTGGCTGATGTAAGATTGTAGCTCTGCCACAAAAGGCTAGATAAGAAACACAGTAATTACAATAATCATCAGATATTTGGTTTAAAAGTATGATACTTCCTAACTCACTATGTCATAAATCAAAGAGTATTTTGTCCCTTAACAATTCAACTTCAGAACGAGAAATCATACCAAAGCAACGAGTCAATCTCATCTTTACCATACGGTACTTTTTAAGCAGACATGAATGTATTCTGCACCTGTGGCAGTGTTCATACACAGTGGGTAAGTGGATGTGTAATCATTGCAATCAATCCGTCTGGTCACAAATGAGGATTAAATTATGTTCTTCACAACTTGTTAGAAGTGTAATTTGCTGTAAATCAATAAGCAAACATTTGCCGAGATATGAAGTCAAAGTGCACTTTCTGATGGAGAATTGTAATGACAGAGAGCAATGCCAGTATATCCTGCTGTTGTGACATCAGTAGCATTTAGTTCCAGTTGTGCTGGCATTTGCATTAGAAACTGTTAGGTGAATAATACTTCATCCATTTCGATGTACATTAGTTAGAGATGTTCCAGAGGTTCTCCAGTAAGAGAGTTGGGCCTGGTCCTGAAGTCCTTATTCAAGCTCCCACGTACTTCACAGCACAATGGGACCCCCCTACATGCCATGGCACTGTTCATTTATTCTCTCTCTGTGAACTTCTTGGGTCCCCCTAACAATGGCTGAGCGTGAGGCCCTGTTTCCTCTCCAGAACGAAAATGCAGAAGTGAAAGATGGCTGCTATTTATGCATTTTGTATAGCACCCACCACCACAGTATGTAGTGTGGAGACCGGGCCTGTCATGTTTGCTGGCTGTGCCCTGCTCAGCATCGTCACAGCGCCTCCAATGCACTTTCAAGCAAAACAACAGATATGGAGAGGAATAGAACTTAGGTGCCCAAAGAGGCAGATTGGTGCTGTAGCAGAGTGTTACCCAAGAGCACGGCCCCTCATGGCAGGCCCACCACCCTCCCTCTTGCTTCTCCAAACTAACTTGTTCACAGCCCAGAGTGCTAACAACAACATACCCCTTCCTAGGTCCAATCTTAAACTCTCTACAAAGATGCAGTCTTCTGTGGCCCTTCAGGCCCAAACCCTCCCCCACCCCGATCAAGATATTCCACAGTCCTCCTTTCTGGGGCTGTGTAGCAGTTGAAGCCCGCTTTTCCAGCCCAGCAATAGCCACATTCCAGCCCTGCTTCACAGAGCCTCTCTCCTCCCCCTTTTCAGGAGACAGCTCTAGGCTTAACATCTGACCCCATTCACCAGCTTGTCTGCTGCTCCCCTAAGCACCTGTTCCTTAAAAGGACCATGTCATAGAATAGGGTTGGCTGGCCATTCCATCCTGTAACAGGTACCCACTGGGATTTTCACAAGCACCTACACACCTAATCCCCACAGAAATCAAACAGAGTTAGGAACCTAGGTGCTTGTGAAAATCCCACTAGTTGACTAAAAACCTTTAAACATCTGGCACTTAGGAGTCTAAGTCCTATTGGTTTTCCATAAAACTTAGGCTCCTAACTGCCTACATCACTTTTGCAAATGGGATGTAGGTGCTCTTGAAAACATCACCCACAATGTGTAAGTCAAATGCTAATCTTTTTCCTTGAAAAACACCAGGATTGGCCTTTGCTTGTAACTCACACACAGTTGCAAAGGGCAGTGAACGGGTTAACTTCGCAACACATCAGATCCTCTAGCTGGGATTCTCCTAATACTCGGCAATGTGATCAACCACTCACCCACAGGCCTACATTCTACCCTCCAGGACATGGGATAGATACTTCCCCAAGCTCTGTACATGGGAAGCATTGTGGCTCCTCTGTATTCTCTTCATTCTGCCCAGGCACGGTGGAAGCTCTGCTCTATGCTCAGGGCTTCATATCCATAAGAGAGCAAAGGTGGACGGGGCTGAGCTGCAAAGAAGAGTCAGAGGGCAACGCTTCCCACACCTTGCTGCCTTCAGCTTCAGGTGGATTTTTATTTGGAAATCTGCCTGGGACTTATAGGTTGAATTAAGCCTTTGCCTATACCTGGGATTTAGTCCTTGGTGGCCAGCACACAGTGCCTGTGTCATAGAAAGCCACAATTTGTACCAGCTGAGTTTACTCCAAGTATAGACAAGCCCCTGGGAATAATCGCTATCTGTGCAGATACTCAGGGGCTGCATTCTTCCACCTCAAAATAGGGTCCAAGCAGGGTTTAAGTGGTGATTAGGCTTTGTGCAGAAAGGTGAATTTCACCTGGAGTGCCTAGAATAATGGGTGTCAGTCGTCCCTTTGCAGAGTGCAGCATGTTTACACAGCTCATGGCAGTGAGCCTCCGAGATTGGGTCCACAGATGCAGGCTTGCAGAGCTCACGCTAAGAATAGCTGTGGAGATGTTGTGACTTGGGCTCTGAAGCCTGCGTGGGAGGAGGTGGGCTTCGGAGCTGCACATCAGCCTGTGCTGCAACTTAAAAGTGCTGCATCTACACAGCTATTTTTAGCACCGAAGCACAAGGCTGAGTCTCTCAACCCGGGGGCGGAGGCTGACTGCCACAGGCTCTGTAGACGTGTCTTCAAAGGCCTTTGTGTACATTTCATTGTCTTCTCAGCACTTGGGTATAGACCTAAAGTTTATTCAAGGGTCACACTTTCTTCCAAGGGACTGCATTTTATCCCTAACCATCTGTCTCATCACACGGTCAGCATGCCTCATGCCATATGTACGTTACACTCATTATAATATAAACAGTGATTCAGAATGGGGCCCATCACCTCACTGGCATGCACTGGGTGAGCTGCAGGCCATGACATGCCACAATTAGCCTCTCCAGCTAGAGCTTCTTTATCTGAGTCACCTGTGAGGTAATGCTTAGTGTAGATTCTATAGCACTCAGCCTCCAGGAGGGATAATCGACAGGTGAGCATCATATACAGAAATAGCAGAGGAATCCACTGATGAATATATCTTAGATATATCACAGAGCTCAAGAAAGGGAACGTTGATATTGTAAGTGTCCTAAGGGCAGGCCTGGGAACAGAACATGGCTTTGGAGACAGACCAACTGCCAGTATTGCCAAGTCATGATTTTATTGTGAGTCTTGCAATATTTGGTGTTTTCTAAAGCCCCAGCTCCTGGAGTCATGCAATTCCACAAGATTCAGCTTTTTTTTTTTTTAAGTAAGGTTCTAAGCCCTCAAAGGTGCAGAGAAAAGATTGAAAATGTGGACACTAAAGGTTCAAACACTGTCCCCCCACCAGAAACAAATAACCCCTTCTCTCCCTACTTATTATTTTTTAAACTCTGCTAATTTTTAAGCCAGTCTTAGGTTTTTTGGGGGCTGGTGGGGACTAACTCATGACTTTTTAATGTGTGGAGTTGGCTTTATTGCAGTCCCACACATCCTCCCTCCAAGAATGAGCCACAGGAGATGAGGACATGCTAACGATGTTTTCACTCAGCCCACAGCTCCACAGGCAGAGTGGAAAAGTGTGAGTTCAATAAGTCATCCTTAACATTAAATAAAAACCACATATTACTCCTCTGCATTACCATATCAGACTGCTGCATTATGTAATAATACTTAGCAGGTATAATCAAGTCACTTCATAAACATCAACTAATGAATCCTCACCATACCATATTAGGCATACACTCGGTAAGAATTACCCACCTTTCACAGATGGGGGAACCAAGACATAGGGAAGTGAAATGACTTAGCCCAGCACCACAAAATGAGTGAGTGCCAGAGCCCGGATAAGAATGTAAGAGATCCTGGATCCTGTTCAGACGATTAGGTATGCCTCTCTCATGAACTAATGCCAAGAGGCTGTGTATTATCTGTATTTTAAAATGTTATGAAAATTAATGAAGACATTTGTGCTGTGTACATAGTATGGATGATTTTTAATCTTCAAGTTACTCATCCTTCAGTTTTTGAAAACAGCAAAGAAGTGAGGCCATGATCTTCAGCTGATATAAATTGCAGTGGGTCCTTTGAGGAAGCTATGCCAATTTTCAGCTGAGAATCTGGTCCCTTGTTTATATAACGGAGCCCACACTGTGTAAAGCTAAAGTAACAAATATGCTTTTGAGTTCTGGAATCCCAAGGAAGCACATGAAATCAGACTTCTACATATTTTTGTTTGCATGTAATTTACAAGCAGCCAAAAGTATTTTTTCCCCCTTCATGTTTTGGAAAAAGCCTTGTATTGTCAGCCTGAGATGTCATATGCCAGAAGGCCTGTTATAATTATGATGTAAGCCACACGAGTTGGCTGAACAGTAATGTAGTACTCTTTTCCACTCAAAAAATATGATTAACATGGCATCCTCTTTGGCTGGCTGAATTTACAAAGCAGGAGGTGGTGCTAACTCAGTGAAAGTAGTTAAAGGCAAGGAGGCCAATAACAGATTTGTCAAAACAGAATTAGGTTATTTCAATCCTGGTAATCCTTGGAAACAGAATCATTGCATTTCTTTGGCTGGCAAGAAGAAATGGAATGGTTTTGGTTGATACTATGGCCTGTGGTAACCTCACAAGGATATCAGCAGCTGATCACACCACTTCCCATGACTATTCAGTGCTCATTTCACAGCTTTGCCAAGAGTTCAAAAATTTCTCCTATGACTCAGGAGATTTGCTTAACAATCGTGAGGTTTGTAAAGAATAAATGCTGGCTTTTTGGGGGGGGGTCTTCTGATTCTTGAGGTGTTAGGATTCACATTTCTAAGCTCTTCTCTGAACCACAGAGACTAGAAATGTACTTTTTTTTAAAAAAAATGCTGAGTCTTAATTACCATGTGACTGCAGAAAATGGGGCTTTAAAAGACCCAGCAAATAGTGCAAGATTAGTTCATCTGAGAAGTTTGGGATGGGAGCCTTCAGAGCTCTCCCTTCTTTTCCAGAGCAAAGAGAACAGGGTGGATAAGTGGGAGAGGAGGGAAAGCAGGCAAAGCACTCTTGTTTAAGTGGAGCAAAGAAGCTTAATCAGAAAGGTTTAGCTGTCTTACTGGAGAAAAAGACTTAGGGCTCTGTTCTATGGAATCCATGTCCGCATAAGAGTTTTTTCTCTTTTCAGCAAAAATGGGCTGTTTTGCCAAAAACATAAAATCAAGATTCACAAGAACTGTTTCCCTAATTCAAAGCTCAATGAAATAATTGACTTCCCTGGTTTTCAGACCAGGCTCTTAATGCATATTTGGTTGGGATAATCCTGATGGAATGTGCACAGCCAAAAGGAAAATAGGAATGACTTCAAGCACAGGACTGATCTTGCAGTTCTATGTGAAGAGCTCCCACTGACTTCAGGGACTGAGATTACACCATAATGGACAAATTCTACCCTCATTTGAACCTGTGCAGTCCCGCTTGGGGTTGAGTTCCATAGATTTTCACTGAGGTTCAATTATTCCTCATGAGTTGGGGCTTACACAAGGTGTGGGTGTTTTGATCGATTGACACAGGTGTAATTTAGGGCAGAATGGAAAGATTCCCATTGACTTCAGTAGGTTTTGGATCAGGCTCTAAATGAGGAGTTTGAGCCAATTTGCAAATGCAAGATTTAGGATTTAAGAAAACCAAGCAAACCTCCAGCTATGAATTAACCTGCTGTGTGATCTTGCACAAGTCATTTCCTGTCTCTCTGCCTTACTTTCCCCTTCTACCCTATGTCAATCTAGTAGACATACTAGTAGCAGGAAGTGATGACAAAGCTCAGAAATTGGTTCAGTCCTTTCTTTCAGGATGCTTTCAACGAGTGATGATGGGTAACTAAGTGCTCCTTTGGTTGTGGGATACCACAAGGCTTGATTCTCTAACCAATATTTTAACACCTATCTACATAAATCAATTTCAAGTCCAGAAGGGACCATTATGATCATCTAGTCTGACCTCCTGCCTAACATAGGTCATAGAGCGTCCCGAAAACAATCCCTAGAGTAGATCTTTTAGAAAGACATCCGATCTTGATTTAAAAATGTTCAGGGATGGAGAATCCACTATGACCCTTGGTAAGTTATTTCAATGGTTAATTATCCTCACTGTCAAAATGTATTTTCTAGTCTGTATATGTCTAGCTCCAACTTCTAGCCATTGGCTTTTGTTATACCTTTCTCTGCTAGACTGAAGAGCCCATTATTAAATATTTGTTTCCCCATATAAATACTTAGACACTATAATCAAGTCACCCCTTAACAGTCTCTTTGTTAAGATAAATAGATTGAGCTCGTTGAGTCTGTCAGTGTAAGGCATGTTTTCTAATCCCATAATCATTCCTGTGGTTCTTTTCTGAACCCCTTGAATTTATCAGCATTCTGCTTGAACTGTGGGCACCAGAACTGGACACAGTATTCCAGAAGTGGTTACACCAGTGCCAAATACAGAAGCAAAATACTCACGATTCCCTTGTTCATGCATCCCAGGATTGCATTAGCTCTTTTTGCCACAGCATCACATTGGGAGCTCATGTTAAGATGATTATCCATTATTACCCCCTCCTCCCTTGCCTCATATCTTTTTCATATTCCCTGCTTCCCGGGATAGAGTCCCCCACTCTGTATGTATGGCTTACATTCTTTGTTCCTAAATGTATTTACATTTAACCATATTAAAATGAATATAGTTTGCCTGCATCCAGCTTACAAAGCAATCCAGATAGCTCTGAATCAGTGACCAGTCCTCTTCATTATTCACCACTCCCCCAATTTGTGGGTCATCTGCAAACTTTCATCAGTGATGATTTTATGTTTTCTTCCAGGTCACTGATAAAAATAAAAATAGCATAGAATAGCCAACAATCAATTCCTGCAGGACTCCACTGGAAACACACCAGCTAAATGACAATTCCCCAGTTACAATTACATTTTGAGACCTATCAGTTACCCTGTCTTTAATTCATTTAATGACCATGTTAATTTTATATCGTGCTAATTTTTTAAGCATGAAACTCTTTGGGGGATGGATTGTGGGATGCTGGGGACTCAAATGCTAGCTGTACTCGGATAGCACCCAGCTCTAGCTCTCCTTTACTTCTAATGCAAGCGACGCCATCTCCCAGCTTGTCTGAGATCACCACTTGGATGAAGGACAGACAACTGGGTAAAATTAAGTGATATATGAACACAGGTATTGCCATACTAGACTAGATCCATGGGACAGCTAATCTAATGTCCTCTGCCTGCCAGGATAGTTGCCAACACCAGATGCTTCCAGAGGAGGTGAAAGGTGTAGCAAAATCTGCCTGTATTAAGTAGTCATCCTAATCCATAATATTTAGAAATGGAGAAAGGGGTGAATCCAAGAGCGAAGAGAGAGGGAGAAGTCAAAACTGAAGGAAAAGTGAAAAAAGTGTAGTCCCAACTGTGAAGACGGAGAAGAGAAATTAAATGCTCTCTCCTTGTCCCCCACGAGCTCTTTGTCAGACATTCAGATACTAGGGTGCAATATAAAAAACTAGCTAAATTAGGCTGACCTGCCCTTTCTGGCTCAACTATATGAGCTGAAACAGTCTTCAAGACTGGATGTCGAAAATACAGCCAATTTCCCAGGGTAGATGGGGCCTCGTTCATGGCATGTATTGTGAAGTGGCCTCATAGGGAATATCAGCATGAACAAACTGCTGAAGCAGACCTCCTATACAATGAAACTCAACTACTTCCTAGGCATTCCCACTGATGGAAGCTGTCACTTTGGTTGCTTAGTGGATTGAAGGAGTCTGAACTGACGTTCCCAAAAAAGTTGGGGGGGGGGATGGTGGCCATGCTTAATTTGTAATGAAAGAAGTGCTGGGGCTCGTGCAATTTTTTTTACATTCATAACTGAAGCAGCAAGCCCACAGGTGCAGGGGCTATGAACTGCCAAGACCAGGGGTGTTGGAGCTCAGCCCTGGCACAAATTAAGCACTGGGTGGCGGCCTGAACACAGGATTTTGGAGCCGGAACTCCTGAAATTTAATCCCAGCTCTGCCTCCCTCTGTTTCATGTGTAAAATGGAGAGAGAATACTTAGCTTCAAAGGGGTGTTGTGAGGACTAATTAGTTAATGTCTGTACTGTGCTTTGAAGATGATTGAATACAGCAATTGCTGAGCATTATGATGTTTCTCCTATTTCAAGTCTGTACTCAGGCACACACACAGATGACCACGTTCTAGCTGGTACACTGTGTCTCTTGCATGTTCAGCTGCCTGCATGCTATGTCCTGCCATACAAATGGTTGTACAGGAAAATAAAAAGTGATTAGAAATAAAGAGGCAGAACATACAAAATTGGGATCTTTCTAGATCAGTCCTAGAACCACTTTGACCGGCCAAATGACATCAAACATAGGCCCACGGTCTGACTTGGGATCTGGTCAGCGTAAGTTTTCCCTACCTAGCAACAGTTGTTATGCAATAATAATAATAATACTTGGCAGTTTTCAAAGCACTTGAGCAACATGAATCCTCACAACACCCCTGCGAAGTATGAAGCTAAGTATCTTCACCCTTATTTTATGGATTGGAAAAAAGCGAGATAAAGAAGTGACTTGTTCAAAGGCACAGCATCAGAATTAGGATTCAAAAGCCAAAGTTCCCAGTTCCTAATAGCACATTCAGGCCATTTTTTCCTTATCTTGCTATCATAAAGCATATAAGTGAAGCTTCTCTCACATTGTCCTATTGCAGGGACATAATAAAAAGCCCTTGGAGGCTGATTCAAAGCTCACTGAAAAGCTCCCATACATTTCTGATCAGGTCCCAGGAAAGCACTGATACATAGTCTCTTCTCTGATTTTTATCATGCATTAAAGAAGATAGAAAATGTGAACAAACTAACCCCCACTGAAACATGTATAGCTCCACTGCCAAGATTTCAGCGGAGTGGGGGGAATTCTATCAGGATAATAGTATAATTAGTAGAGCTTAGAAATCTTACTGTAGTCATCAGAGAAGGGGAGTGAGGGAAGAGAAACCTCACGCAGCATCTGAGGTTTTCTCTGCAGGAAATTCTTGTCGTTCACTGTTGCTGTTAAATGAGGTAGCGTGCTTACACATTTCACCTCATGGAAAACACATCGCCATGCCAGCAGAATCAGAAGAGAGGCAAATAACACCGCCTTGGAAGAGAGATTGCCAAAATATCTCAAAAGCAATGTTCGGAGAGCACCAGAGAAAAGAGCATTCACTCAAGAAAAACCAACCAACCAGTGAATCAGGACAGGCAGAGACTTTAAGGAAGTGGCCTGTTCCCAGTCCAGTCCAATGAAAACACCCCAGTTGTTCCCCAAGTCAGAGGGATTTTTCTGTTGGTCACTATGACAGTTCTCAAGATACCCAGGATTGCGAGTTACCATGTTACCTCCTGCCTCTCGTAAGTGGGAGCCTTGCCTGTGGTAGCTGGGTGTTAGCTCCCTACCTCTACCAGACTTTTAGCCACTCATGCACTCGCCTCTGGACTATGGCAGTCCTGCTTCACCTTGCAGGTTAACACTAGGTGCACCCCAGTTCCTGAGTCCCTTTGAAATGTTCCCCTGTGATATCCAGCCCGTGACACTCACAGAAATCAGTTCTTTTGTTCCCAAAGGAGCAGCATGCCCCAGTTTACTAGTTTTACCTTCAATCGCTGCTCCTGTATAACACACAGCACTTAAAATAAAAATAGGTTTATTTAAGAAAAAATAAAGCTTCTACTAGAAGCAAGAATGATGGAAACAAATGGTTATAATATAAAAACCAAACAAAAAAATCACAAACTAGGACCTACCGTTATTAATAGTTACCTTTCTTGTCTAATACAGTAGCTTTCCCATGCAAAGTTAACTCTGTTGCAGAGCTGGCTGGTTTCACAGGAACAAACTTTAATGAAAACACCCGCACTCCACAAGATGTTTCCTCAGTGAATGGAAACAGAGTGCTTCTCCCTTCTCTGTGTTAAAATGAAACCATCTTTTGTTTATGTTTATAGACAGGAAGATCCCCCTGTCTGTTACAGTGTTTCTTTATCATCTCCAAATGGTTTTGACGGTTTGCAGTTGACTCTCTTGGTTTTCTGTTGATAGCTGTGAGATGGAGCAAAGCTAGACAACTGGCCCTTGCTTTGCATCACCGGTTAACCAGAGGGGGGTGACAACTCCCTCCTGCTTGAAAGGGCCATTATCCCCTGGTGACTAACTTTTACTCTAAGACCATAAATTACACTTTCATTAATCATAGTATTCCTTAAATATTACCCATACATATATTTCACACTGATTTTGAATCTTGATAAGTTGAAGGTATCTACAGAAAGCTCGCTTGTTACCCCTTAGGCATAAATGCCCTTCAAGTCATGTGTTTGTTGTAATTAGTTTGTCAGGCCTGAAATGAGAGTTGTTTATAAAGAACAGGGGACCCTTTGCCACGGGACTGCTGTGTCACAACTATGTTGCCATTTCTCAGCCCTATTGATTATATTAAGCACTTCGATGCTGACATCTAACAAAGACCTTCATTAAATACTGTGACTTCTAGGCTTCAGAGATGTAACTGTCTTCTTTAAATAATCTGAGTAAACTCATTTAGGAGACTGTGCATCTGTGCTCCCTTCAAGCAAGATCTTCCAAAAAGACTGAAGCAGCAGATCCAAATCTGACAGAAACTGTGGTTACATTTAGCTTCAGAGTGGACTAGATCCCTTTCTGGATGCCATCCGGGACCAGTTGCCAAGTCTCCCCAAAGGCTGGAACAAAGGATTGCCATAAAGCATAAGAACACACCCTGTTCCCACCCTTACCTACCACAACAGCAGCAGCTGGGAGGAGGGTGTTACAGGAACATCTACTCCAGCTCTGCGCCATCAGAGGATCTGTCTGAGGTGATCCTTCCATGGCTGCCGGGCCCCCCCCCCACTTCAGCCACTCTAGAAAGGCTGCAAAGAAAAAAAAATGACTAGGCTATTCCTGCATGGATGTCTATCAACAGGGCCATTTAAGTGGCCACAGCCCAGCCCAGAGTCTGCTTACTGGTTGTTTGCCTATTTCCAATTAATTTAGGGACCTGATTTTTTTTAAAATGAGCTAAGATTCATTTTAACTCCAAGTACTTATTCAAGTCATGAGCTCCATGCACCCACATTACAACAAATAACTGAAGGACTGTACATTAGAAGTAATGGTCATGGAGTTACACTGGATGAAAGTGGCGTTAGAAGAATTAGGCCCATTGTCTGGTAGCCAATTAAGCTTTATTCTGGATAATAATTAACCTACCTCAGGCTATGGATTAGCCCTGAGAGGAACTACCAGCTGGTCCATTACCACCCAATGTACTCTCAGCAAACAAGGATTACGAAAAAATGCCCAGTAAGATCACAGACCCAAAGGGCAGGTCTACACTACTGCTTAAGTCCATCTAATGTACATCACTCAAGCGACTCAACTTGTGGCGACCTAAGCACTGTCCACACTGGCATTATGTCAGCAGGAGAACATCTCCCGCCAATATCACCTCCTGAAGAGGTGGAAGCAGAGTAATTATGCTGGCAGGAGAGCACTCTCCCATCAACCTACAGCATCTTCACCAGATGCGCAACGGTGGCGCAGCTGCACCACCGTAGCGCTTCTAGATAGTGAGATATTGTGATTCAGGGCTCCCCCCCCATTCATTATGGCTTATTTTATTGTTTACAAGCTACTATTCTCATTTTATTAGTTACCGTGTTGTGCAGAAAACACGGAAAGAAAGCTTTCAGTGATATTTGTCAAAGCAGAATACTGGGCTAACACTGCAAATAAAAGCAGAGGAAAGGAGAAGTAGGCAGATGCTGATTTGTAGTTTAAGTAAGTAAATAAGTAGTAAGTAATGTCTGTCAGTCTTATCTGGGAGCTCCCAATCATCATCCACAACAGGCTTGAAAGAACCTTGTACTGTGATTTCAACTTGACTAGTGAGCAATTTTCCCAAGTACTGGTTGTGATTGAAAACCTTTTCTTCACTCTGTTACTTTTATGAGTATATTGTTTTGTAAATGAATTTCCACAATAAATCCACTGTGCAGATTTTGCTAGCAGGGATCATTATATTATGTCACTGAAGGTTTAAAATATAGGCAGCAATGAATATGCTTTTTCCTTATTCCTGACCCCAAATGCATTTTACATAGTCAAAGTGGCAAATCTTTAGCCTAAATAGAGCTCGTTGAGATACTTTTTATGAATGTCTTGTGCATGTAGTCGCTTTTTGGAGCAACTGAATATTTGGTTAACAGATCCTCATTTTCTAAGACTGTATTTATTATTCTTCAAATATTTACCAAAGAGTTCATCTGAATTATGATCAGATTAAGCTTTGTTTGTGAATGGCACTTTGACCGTTTGATATCCATTATTCATGGTAAAATGGTTTCTTAAGTTCCACTGTGTCTTTTTTACTTTGTGATCAGATGACTGACTTTTTAAAAAAGGAAAGAATGAATAAAAATGAACCTCATGTATACATTTTCTGATTTAATTCTTCCTAGAATTCATACAATGTTGGGGATTTGCACACATTTTCCTGTGTCCCAAGCCGTTCTCTGAACGTGCATGAAAAATGTACAGTATGACTCAACTCAGAATTCAGTATAATCCATTGTTATGTGCTGTGTTGTAGTAGTCATGTTGGTCCCAGGATATTAGAAAGACAAGGTGGGTGAGATAATAGCTATTACTGGACCAACTTCTGTTGGTGAGAGACAAGCTTTCAAGCTTACACAGAGGTCTTCTTCAGGTCTAGAAAGATATTACCTTACTCAACTTGTCTCCACAACTCAATTCTTTTATTTGTAAAAGGTTCCCAAATGATTATTACTGCTTGGTCCTAACTAACCAGAAAATTGTTGTTCTTCACTTTTTCATTCAAAGTGCTTTCTCTCATATGCTTTTCCTATTGTGTGCATGCTGTATTGCCCCATTTGGCAGTGCGTGATTTATTTACTGTGTTATGCAAAACATTATCTTAGGAATGACTGTCCAATGCAATGGACTTTGTACAGTTGCCAAGAAAATGTTGTCACCGCAAAACCCTTCATTTAATCCCCTAAGTTTTTGTCTAAAAAAGGACCTCTTGGTAAGGACATATAACATTCCCAGCCCTTTATCTGTGTGAAACCACATTCATCCAGTTCCCTCTGCTTCAAAGGATGGGTTGGTTTTGGGAGCGTAAGACGGCTCATGGCTCCCAGGCAAATGCTGGTGACTTCATTGGGGGGTAGGTTGGGAACCTATTCTAGAAAATGGCTGTGTAACTTAATACAGTGGGACAAATTGAGTAGAAGCAAAGGGAGTGCCAGCCATACCAGCACACAGCACTGACTAATCCAATAACCTGCTTCTGAAAATTATCTGAGTGAGGCTTCAAAAGGTAGGAAAAAACTTTCCCAGCTCCCACATACACACACCTCCTACTCACAGTGCAACCAGCAAGTTATTTTGGGAACAGAAAACAGTCAACAGCTCTCCATTGAAAAGCCCCATGCCTCCCAGTTGGTTGCCAGCCCATCCACTCTACCTACCCCCTTGTCATTGCTTCTAAACACAAGCAGCAGCACCATCAGAGAAGTTCTTATCACAGCAAAAACAACTGGGACAAGTTATTGTTGACATCATCATCCGAATCTTAGTGGTAAATATCTGCCCACTTCAGGGGGATGATAAGGTATAGAAAGATGGTCTCCTTTGTCTCAACTCCTTCTGCCTTAGCCCAATCCCTCCAGATCCACAGACCCCAGAGAGCACAATTCCCACAAAGAGAGGCTTGCACAATCTCTGGAGCCAGAAATGACATGCTGCAGAGGCACTGACCGCCACACTTTCCCCCACTGCTTATCTGGTGGCTTTCCTGTTCCATTTTGCTCCTATTGTTCTATGTAGAAGAGGTCAGAGGAGGCAACAAGGCTCCCTGTAATTTAAGAGTTTTTATAACACACATGTAAACTTTAACAGCTATGCGCGCACACACACACATCACATCAGGCCTGACTCATTGTAGTCAATAGGTGCTTGGTCAGTGATAGCAGGATCAGATCCTTAGTAACAAAGCTTTAGCTTTATAGTCTCTTTGTTTCTGCCATCACATGTCAATAAAGCACTTTACTAACAACATTTCCAGTTAATTTGTTCCAAAAAATTAAAAGCAATTAAAAAAACCCACACATTAACTCCTCCCCTTTCCTTTCTCATATATATACATGCACCCCTCCCTCCAAAGAAAAAACATTCCAAATTGGAGCAAAAATCCCATGATTTTTACCTGTAGCTTGGCTCTAATCTGCAGCTGAGACCTGTGGTTGACAGTGTCACCAGCAGAGATCATACAGCAGTGTCACTTGAGGTGGGAACCAATGTGCCATAGCTGGCCTAGGAATAGTGAGACAAAGTAGTGGGGAGGGATGGAAGAAGAGTAGTTTTAAGCTAACGTATTGGAATCGCCTCTTGGCCTGGACTTTGGAGGCATTCAGCGTATACTGGGCCTGATTCTCCACTGCCTTGTGTAAGTCATTTACACCAGTGCAAAGTGGGTGTAAACCCACTACCGTTCTGACTGGTAGCATTTGACACCCAGACTTCGCATGGGTTGAAATGACTACACTGAATATTGGGCAGCAAAGACTTAGGCCTGTTATTTCTGAAGTCGTTGTATTTAATAAAAATATCCTTTCGCAGATGCCCTTTTAGGAAACTTGATGGAAGCCCACAGACTCCTGTTTCATGGAGGGTTGTCTGAATACAGAGACATATTTTGATGCAACAGAAGCTATTTTTAGTTTCCTTTTGGATATGTTTAGGAGCAAGCCCTTAACTGTTGCTATGCTGCTATGGAAACAGTATCCATGTATATTGACATGTTTACAATTGTTTTAAACATCAAACTTTCAAGGGCAAAGCCAAGCAGCTTATTTCCATTAAAGTCCCTGCACAGTGTTTTTGATTATGTTGTTTATTAATTTAGGACTTCTCCGCTTCATGTGGCCCTCTAGTTTAGAAAAAGCTTTGGTGATGTGTCTACATTCTAAGTGCTTTCATGGTTGTGTAAATGAGTGAGAGGCGCAGTTGAGAATCAAGCTTTGGAAATAAAAGCAGCCTGTAAACTTCACTCCACTCCCCCAACCTAAGATATTAAACAGATTTTATTGGACACCAGAGTGCTTGTTCAAGGCTAGGTTAGCAAATCACAGGCAGCGCTGGAGATGGAGACAGCTGACAGCCAGTTTGTCTCATCTTTCACTCCTGCTATAAACTCTTCATTGGAATGCCTACTTCAGAACTCTGCCCTTGGCACTAGTCATTGGCATCCACATTGTGCCTATTAGGGATAACCCAACAGCTCACCCTGCCTAACAATAATGGGTCTGATTTTCAAAATGGCGCACCTAAAGTTAAGCATCTTAATCCATATTTAGGCACCTACAGAAGTATGTAAGAGGAGTCAGTGCCCTACTTCTTCATAGCTGCCTGTCAAAGGAGCTGCTGACTCCTTTCCCTTTTCTGAACAGTGCAGGGCTGGGCAGGACAGAAAAGATAACTAGGAAGGCCCCAGTTAACTCATCCTCTGTCAAATGTAGTGTGAGATTCACACACCTGATCACAAGCATTTTTTTAAAAAAATCACCCCCTCCTACACAAATGAAAAACGAGAAACATTTTCAAAGAGTCAAGAGCAGGTAGCTGATGTATATGCTTGATTTTAATTATACCATAACGCAAACTTTCTGAATTCCACCCCCACCTCCAGCCTTAACAGAAACAAACCAAACCCAGAAATCTACCCTAAGATGAGACATGACAGGTGGAACGTCAGGGGGATGGGCTTCTTTTTGGGGAAGTGGTGGTGGTTGTGAGAAGGGTGCATCATGGAGAAGCACCATTAAAAGGAGGCGTTAGCTCACAAGGTAACTGTAGAGCTCATAATGCTGGCTCAGGGAAGCCTTTTGGGGAGATAGGTATCTCCAAGTGCTTCTGCATACAACGCACTAGATTATGCTAGGAAAGAAGTAGCCTTCTCTGCTACCTGGCACACCTGCTTAAGGGACAGCCATCCCTGTGGTCCTTGCACACCCGAGGCCAAATCCTGGTACTATTGAAGTCAATAGGTGTTCTGTCCCGGCCATCAGCTGGACTAGGACTTGCAAGGAATGGCAGCATCTAACTCCGAACGTATCACTATAGCTTCCCCTTCACAAAATGACCTGCCCTGTCCGAGTCCATCCGTTTTGTGGGAGTGGATATGCTCAGCATAGCGGAGTGAGGGAGAGGGGAGGAGTGACAGAACGGGCACTATGCCAATGCTAGATAAAAGTTGCAAAGAGGTGCTTGGCTGGAGAAAGCCGTTCTCCACATGGAGAAAGGGGTTTGGATCAGAGTGGTAATACCGTATTGTGGGAGATCTGCATTAATGCAAAAGGAACTCACTCAACCAGAAAATGGGATACAGATCTGTGGTATTCCTTAGGTCCTTTACTGCACATGGACTTCCCCCAGCCTGTGGGTCAGCATTCAGAGATCTCTGCATTTCTCAGACACTGCCTCACAGAACCTTTTTGGACTCGGCCCGCTATTTATGAACAAATGCCTGGAGTCCCACCTGCACCAAGATTACACTGCGCAGACAAGGAGTATGCATCCAGGGAAGCATGCGTGTGGGTGTAGAAGGGAAGCTGTGCTGCCACTCCCCTTTTCCTGGGGCAACTGAGGTCTGAAAAAGCCCCTGATGTAAAGTAACCTAAGGGTTACACTTAAGTTAT
This sequence comes from Mesoclemmys tuberculata, assembly GCA_007922155.1. Classification (NCBI taxonomy): domain Eukaryota; kingdom Metazoa; phylum Chordata; order Testudines; family Chelidae; genus Mesoclemmys; species Mesoclemmys tuberculata. The sequence continues at coordinate 16,900,294 of ML675614.1, read as the reverse complement.
GTCAGCTGCAGAAGTTCTACAGAGACCATCTCAAAGGACAAGGATCAGACGGAGTGTTGTGCACTCCACTCAGCCCCCAGCAATCCTCCCTCACATCCCCCATCTCCTAAATGGTGGGTGGAGCAAGTGTGGTACACAGCTGGCTAGCTATGTCTTGGCTGCCTCTGTAACGCAAAGGAGGTGTGGTCAAGGATTTGTCTTCAAGTCCGTATTCAAAGTTGCCCCAATTGAAATAAAGGTGTTTTAAAAACCCATTTCAATTAAACTGGTGCAAAACTCACCAGACAATTCAGTTTAAACCTGGATTTAAGAAATTAGTATAAACAACATAACCAGGGTTTAAGATGAATGAAGAGCAAAGCCAACTTTAAACTGAATTAAAGTAACCACACAGGTTTTGCGCTGATTAAATTGTTTTTTAGATTAAAAAAAAAAACCTTACAACTTTTAAATAGAGACAAAGTCATATTTGCTAGAGAGCAACATATCTGTATTTTGCCATGCAAATGTGTTTTCATTCAATTGTTTTTTATTCATAGTTCATCCTTGTCTTGCTATATTATTTATGTTTACTAGTTCGTGCAAAACTAAGTAAAAGTGAAACAACTAAATTAGGCTTAGACAGATTATATTTTTATCAGTAAATGTTGATTCTGCTGAACACAAACTGACAAACAATATTTCCATCTACAATAATCAAAATTTACAGATAGGCAAAATAGGAAAAATTCTGCTTGAAAACTTGGTTTGATTTAAGGATATTTACTTTGTATATTTTGACATGTGATGTTAACAGTGTGTTTTAACTGTTATAAAATTTAACTTTTTGAATCTCAACGCCTACACATTAAATAATTACTGTCTGAGATACCCCCGTTGTCTATCCCTCCTATAAATTGCACACAACTGTGAAAATCTAAATTGATAAAAAAGATTCTTAAAAATAAGCAGTGATTATATGTTGAAATTATAAAAAAAAACAAATCCAGTCCAGTTTATGAGTAATAGCAGATGTAAAAACTAAAGCTTAAAAAGAACACTAAGCAACATATTGGCATTAAAGGGACTTGTATATGGGCTACACCAGTAGTTAATTGTCAGTGCTATGGGCTGTCAGAGGAGTAACATCCTAGTTCCACTTCACAGTTTGTTTCCTGGCACTACAGGGACAGAGTCCTTAGGGAATGCAGGAGAATGTCATGCTGACAGCACATGAAGCTGACTGCAGCAGAGAGCAACCTAACTCAAGTCCACTCATACATACCTTGAGGGCCAAGAGCTCTAGGAATTTAATTTATCTTTAATGTATTTATCCTCACACCATGATTATGGGACAAGGAAGTGCTATTACCTCCATTTTATAGATGAGGAACTGAGGTACAGACAGACTAAGTGACTTGTCCAAATTCCAGTGGCATACTGAGGGAGGAAGAAGGGGTCCTCAGAGGAGGAGCAGCCCCCCTCCCCCCCACCGTCACAGGCGACCAGGGCCTGGCAACCGCACCAACCCCAGCTCAGGCCTGTGGATGGCTGAGGACTCCTGCTGCAGAGGGAGCAAGTGTCCTCTTGGCCCCTCTGCCCCCATGCTGGGTGCAATGAGGGAGCCGCAGGGACCAGAGCCCGTCACATCTCCCTGGCCCCACCGCCGGGAAGCCTAGAGGCATCTGCCTCTTTCACTCACACTCCATGCCACAGCCACCACTTCCCACAGTGGGGGGGAGGGGGGAGAAGTTGCGGGGGGGGGGAACGGCAGAGCAGAAGACAAGCATGCAGACTCCCCCCTCAACCCCCCGTGGAGCACTGCTGCGGCCAACTGGGGGCGGGGGGAGCGCAGATGCAATTATTGGACCCTGGGCACCAGAGCCCCATGGTACGCCACTGTCAAAACTCACACAGGAAGTCTGTGGTAGATGTGGGTCTTTGAAGTGCTAGGCTAACCCCATAACCCCTGGACCATCCTTTCTTAAGAAGATGCCTTATAGGTAGAGAGGAGAATGCACCTGCACTGAAAGTATTATATTTTGCCCTCTTAGTGCCACTTGCCAATAAGGACCTGATCTGTGCAGTTCCTTGGCACATTCAACAATCCCTCCTTCAAGGTGCCCAGAACTTATTAGGAGCTTCCCAGAATCTCACAGGATTAGGATCTTAGAGATGGAATTGGAGTGTATAAAATCGAGGGGCATTCAGACAAGAAAGCCTGATGCCCATCTTGGGTTGGATTCTGCTCTCACTTGCACCAATATAAATATGGAGAGATGTGATTTAATTCATTGAGTCTTTCCAGCTTTGTACTGTTGTAAATGAGGTCCGAATACATCCCCTCCTATCATAGTCCAAAAAGGGTCTAGCTGTGTGGTGAGGAAGCCAAATGGCACCTCAAGGGTCCATGGGTGGGAAGGCACTGCCCTGAGAGAGGTGACCCTTCCTGACAGGTCAATATAATATAGCCGTTGTCTTTCTCTAGTGCTCTTTAGAACCCATCACAAGTGTCCAGTTGAGAAGCATTTGGGTAAAAATGGGCTTTCCACAAAAAGTTCTCCTTTTCCCCAATACTTTTGTAAGGTCTAAGGCATTTTTTTTTTTGGCTAAGCTTAGGCCTTATTTTTGGGCTAAGCTGTAGCAGCCATGTTAGGAGAGACAACAGTCATAAGCTAAGTAGCACGTAGTCACATCTTCACATTCCAGAAATTACATCAAAATAACGTAATATCAGGCTGTTAAAAAGGTGCTATTGTCCTAATAGTACCTATCACCACCAGATAAAGAAACAGATCTTAAGATGCTTAAAGAAAACTTTGATGTGATTTCTTTCCAGACAGAATGCTAACTGTTGTGGTTATAAAATCTACACTTCTTGTTTTGTATTTGTGGTACCTACTTCTCTCTTTATCTGAATGATTTGTGTCTGGTTCTTTGATTGTTTCTGTCTGTTGCATAGCTAAGTGCACTATTTAAATCAGTTAAGGTGGTGGTATATGATTGGTTAAACTGTTTAATAATGGGGCTAGGATTGGTGTTTTGTAGTATTCTAGTTTTAAATGATTGGTGAAGGTATAGCTAAGCAGGACTCCCATTTTAACTATAGAAACGGAGGTCCAAAAGGAAGTTCTTTGGAACCTAACCACAGGACACAGCCCAAGAAGATCAGTGCTGCCAAACCTCAACACCCTGCTAATTGTATTTACAGAAGTTAAATCCCCACATGATCTAATGCTGATTGTCCAGGAGGAGAAGTTTGTCTGCCTTATTGGGAGTGGGGAGCACTGTATGCACGTAAATACTGATCTTTGCAAAAGAGCATTTATTGTATGTGTAAGTCACCATGAGTTCTCTCTTGAAGGTAGCCACTGTACAAATAAGCAGCAACTATAAAACGAAACCCATTGTCTAAATAAAGTGTTTATCTGCACTCAGACTTTGTGCCCCCAAATGTAAAATTGTCAGGGAAGGTTGTGGCTTTTAAAGGCACAGGCTCTTAGTGTGCAGAGGTGAACGCAGCACTGGCTCCACAGAAAGGCAAAACGTCTGCCGGGATGCTGGGCATGCAGAGGACTAGCTACAGTTGCCTTCTAATGTGAAGCTCCGGCCACACCCTCCAGTGCTAGCCTGGTTTATAAAATGTTTGAGATGGAGTGAAACCTTAGCCTCACTCTCACCATTCTTTGCATTCCAGTTCCACCTAGACGCCCCAGCTGAGATCAGGGACCCATTATGGTACGTGCTGTAGAAACAGCTAGTAAGGCAGTCCCTGCCCCAAAAGATCTTCATTCTGTCTTGCCTGTTCAGAGGGTATCATCCCTGGCTTACAGCAACAGAACTGAGGCAAGAAAGATTGAGTGACTTGCCCAAGGAGTCAGCACAGACAGAAACTAAGCCCCCATCTACTGATCAATTGCTTTGAACAAAAGGACATGCTTTCTGCTGAAGTTTTCTACCAGCGGTGGCCTACACACTCCCTCTTGTGCTCAGGGAGCTCACGGTAAGGGATTCTGGCTGCCTGCCCTCTTCAAGCAGGCTGCCTGGGCCCTTCCTTCCCCATGCAGAATGTGGCTCAGTCTAGTTCAAAGCAGAAACTTCTCAGGCCATGGTAACAAGTCCATTTAAGCTTCTTGTATTTTACTGGTGAGTTGCTAGAACAGTTACTTTACCTGAAGCCAGAGTGGTGGAGACTATCTTTTTAATTTCTCTGGGCATTTGAAGGGATATTTGTTTCTTCTCCAACCCCAGACACACAGTACAGTAAATTCCCTAGAAATTGTGGCAGCTGATCTCACCTTAGTAGGGAGGATTTGAGACTTTTTGCCAGCAAGTCCATTATAATCTGTGAAAAAACCTGCCAACTGCCAAGATTCCCTGTTCTAGTACAGCTGAGGAATACTGACTGTGCATCTCCCTTCCCTTTTTGGTAGGACTGTCAGACATTTCCTCTAGTTTTATTGGGAGGAGAATGAGGGTGTATGACTGAGGAAACATGAATGTAAACACTTCATGGGGTGAGGTGCGTTTTATTTTGCATTCATTCAAAGCATGCACATATTTGTTTTTATGACGACTTACTTCCCCCATAGTATAAAATACAAAGCAGAGTTTTAGAGCGACAAGGATCTCTATGCCAGCGACTGCCTGAACCCATCAGCGATCCACTGAAATCAGTGAGGGAGGCTCCATGCAGGCATAGAAATTCAGCCACACAGAGAAAATACCCCACGTTCATTTACAACTTTAATCCCTGTAGAAGCATGAAATTAAAACACTAAACAAGTTATAAGATCTGATTCTGCTCTTACTTTCACTAGTGAGTCAGGAGTTACTCCACTAACCTCTGAAAGTTTCATTCCTATACTGAATGAACCTCAGGATGGCAGATAAAGACAGTCTGATAATAGTGGCATGAGCAGGAGCTGGCTTGGAAATACTTTAGGCCTAGGTCATCATTAATAAAATCTGAATGTAATGGTCCTTCTAATGGCAGCAACCAGTGCAGTTCAGCATGGATGTCACTGATTCCCATTCCTTTATACAAAGGAGCAAGTGCATAAATGCTTTTTGCAACTGTTGTAGTTTTAGAATCAGCTTGAAGGGAAGAGAAGGAAGGAATTACAATAATCTAGACAGGAATTAAACTAGTCACTATCCTTTTAAAGAGCGCTAATAATGAGCAACATTCTGCAAAAGTACAGAAAGATCAGAGAGACATTAGGATCCAACCCTGTAAACCCTTACATGTGCACTCCTCCACAAGTAACTGAAGTTAAAGAACACTGACTGTCTAAGACAGCGAAAAGACTGATGGATGGCTCCATCCATAGAGCTGTCTTCATTCCAAGCACCAAAAAAGGGATCCCATTGGAGGGAGCTTGTGCACATAATTTGTTTACAACAAACTACAAAAATGGACAAGCAAGACCTAGTCCCTAGGACTGCATGGCATTCAAAGACTATTACCTTTTTTATGTGTTGCACCGAAGAGTCCTAAAAGCCACTGAAAATCAATCCCAATAGTTTAGAGCTGACAGACAAAATTTCAAGTTGATTTTGAGTGTCATGAAAATTTCCACACACCCCTCCACCACCAAAGGTGCATCCTTCTTAAACTGGAGATGTACTCACCCTTAAGGCTTTGAAACATTTTTACAAGAGCTTTGGCAACAAAGGTGCATGTCAAAAGCTGATAAAACAAACCATCTGAAGATTATTGAAACAGATTAGATTGCAGCTTCTCAAACCCATTGGGCCAGGAAGCAGCCAGACCCATCCAGTTGAGAATCGGGGGAGTCTCAGATGGCAGATCCAGCTCTTCTGCCATCTTCTTCACCTGATACTGGAGTGCGGGGGTGGGGGGAAGAATGTTAAGATTGTATTCTGGCTATCCCCAGCTGGCATTCTGTCCCTGGGAAACCATTGCCAGCTGGCATAGGTTAGAACAGTCTCTGCCAGAGTGTAGATCCACCCTTAGAATCACAGATTTAAGTGCACCCCCCCCATTTCCAGCTATTGTGCCAAGAGGAAACAGCTTGGCAGAGATTCTGACCATTGTATTTCTCATGAGCTTTTATATGACAGCCCCCTAGCCCTAAACACCAAGAGAACTCTTTGCATGCACCAAATAGCTGGTTTATCAGGCTCATCTCTGCTTTCATGATAAAGCAGCCTGAACGTAATTATCTTCCCCACCGTACCATAATGCAGGAGAATATGCACCAAGTGCGTCAGACAGCAAATAGATAGAGATTCTACAGGACTCTTGTTTTTGCTACATACAGACTAACACCCCTGTGGAACTCTTTAAGAGTTAGACAGCATATAGGTAGAGATTAACTCTTAAAAAGTTCCACAGGGGTGTTAGTCTGTATGTAGCAAAAACAAGAGTCCTGTAGAATCTCTATCTATTTGCTGTCTGACGCACTTGGTGCATATTCTCCTGCATTATGGTACGGTGGGGAAGATGATTGCTTTCATGACAAAACAGCCTGAATGTAGAGATGTGCCTGATAAACCAGCTATTGATTGGTGCATACAAACCAATCTCTTTGTGTTTAGGGCTACACGGTTGTCATAAAGGCTCATGAGAAATACAATGGTCAGATTCTCTGCCAAGCTGTTTCCTCTTGGCACTGTAGCCAGAGATGGGTGGGCACTTAAACCTCAGTGATTCTAAGGGTAGATCTACACTCTGGCAGAGACTGCTCTAATTTAATTAGTCTAAAATTTGTTAGTCTTTAAAGTGCTACAGGACTCTTGTAGAGGTGATTTAAAAAACAAAACAAACCCAAGCCAGTGACACTCTTCAAGCTGCTAAAGGTTGAAGCAAAAACTCTTCCTCTCAGTGCAGCACTGACTGGTAGCCAGGAGAGAAAGTGGACTGTCCTCACATTGCAACGCTCCATTTTTGTAAGGCCCCAGGCACACAAGCAATTGTGCAACTATTCCGGTCAGACCTGCAAAGGCAACTTCTAAGTAGCTAACACTTTGGTCTCTTTAGAAAGAGGTTGATAATGATGGCTAGAACGTTCACAAATCTTTGGGCCCGATTCTCATTCGTCCCAAGGCTACTTAGGAGAACCAGCCTCTAGGTTTTGCTTTGCCGGTGTCTCAGTCTTGATCCAACACACGCCTGCTAATCTAATACCGACTCTCCCCTGGAAGACGGCATGGTGACTTTGTATGGTGGGCAGGTCCACTATGGCATAGAAAGAGGTCACAGACGTGATTCGCTTGTCGATTAACTGGATTTAGGCCAGGCCTTGATTTTCAGAGGTGCTGAGAAGTCAAGCGGTGGTAAAAGGGTGCTCAGCATTTCTGAAAGCCAGGCCACTAGGACTTTAACATTTTGTGCTGCAGGAATGTCTCTCCCCTCTTTTACTTTCTGGGTAACCCAGCACTTGGCCAGATACTCAGATCCCTCTGTGATCAGCATAGATGAAGCTACCCACCCTGAACTAAGCCTCTGGTTTAAAAGTCAGAAGACCTGCATTCCATTCCTGGCTGCATTACAGAGCTGCAGCTCACTTTGGGAAAGTCCCTTTGCCTCACTTTCCCAGTCTATATAATAGGGTGGAAGCTAGTGCACTCACCACACACAGTGCCTTCTTGGTCAGAGGACAGCACCGCAAAGAGTCTTCATCTCCAGTGCCACCTGTTGGCCATCTTGCCTCTGACCATGGCTCAGTCCTCAAACCAACTCACATGAAGTTCAGTACCCTTCCAGGGCTGCAAGGTCCCACTGAAAGGTCACAAAACATCCCAAAACAAGAGAGCCTTCAACTCCCTCCCACAGGCTAATCCTCAGTCTGTCATTTGGGGTTAGTTTTCAGCCACACCCTAGGTTTGATATTCCTTACAGTGGGCTTCCTCAGGGGCTGGCGGGGGAAATCCAGCCCGTACTCTACTCTGGGTTACAGCCCAGGTATCCTGTATTAAGTAGCTAGGTCATTTCAAACTTACTGCTGTTTCCCTGGATTGGTGCCACCAAGCCCCCGGTGCTGCTTCCCCCCCTGTTTATGCTTAACACAACTTCCCCCTTTGGTTCCCAGGTCCCTGCCTAGAACCTTCCAGCATCTCATCTCTGCTGAACTAACCATTCTTCTACCCCCACCAGGCACCACTGAAGGCCTTCACCAATCCTATCTCATGGCATCCCCCTGTAGTCTAACCCTATTCCCCATAGATGCTCCTATCTGGCTTCTTCCCTGCTTTTGCCTTATCTGAGGGCTTCCCCTCCTTGAGCCAAGCCTGTAGTCTCTGGGAGTTTTTCCACAGACAATTCCTGCTTCCTTATGAGGCCCAGGTGCCTAAAGAGCCTTACCTGCTCCACCCCCTCTGCCCAACAGGCAGTCAGTCAATCCAAAGAGTACTAATTGGCCCCAACCCCCTTGTCTAACAGGTGATGGGAGTAAGCCCTATCACATGGGGATAACAATACCACCCCTCCCATGTAAAGTACTTGGAGATCTATGAAAAGTGCTATGCAAGAGCTAAATATCATATGACTATGTCCTTTTAATGCATTTTTTATTCTGCATTTCTAATTAGTCTGTCTGAATATATATTCCACACTCATTATGCTTCTCTCACTGCTTGTGGAAAGATTTTACTTTGGATAAAAGAACCTTGATAACATTTGTTCCTTATTACTCAGGTGATGGTGGTTTATATGATCAGCTGCTCTGACTTCAGTTTTCAATGTTTCGTGATGCTGCCAGAACCTGTCGTTGTCAAAAAAGCAACGTATTGGTGGTTTTAAATAAAGAAAATATAATCTTTTCACATACCTTTGCAATAAGCAAAGAGAAGAGAAGCTGGAAGAGAAGCAGTCCAATTTTTACACATATGCAAACAAGAAATAAGCCAAAGGGAGCCTGCTGACAATATTTCATTAACTGCTAGCTTTGTGCAAATGAGAAAGGAATGTGCTTCCTTTCATAAACATTGAGATCAGAGGGACCAACAGCACATGTCTCAGGAAACATATAGACTACATTGAATTATATTCTGTATTATTTCTATTGAGTTGTATATGTGAACAAAATGAGAAAAGAAGGAAATCATTCTGGATGGACTCTGAGCAGAAAAGCTTCTACCATGTTACTCTTATCTTCCCCGGGCCACTTGGAACATGAGAGCAATTATGGTTGTGCAGAAAAGACATTTACCATTGAGATAAATTATAAAAAAATGCTTGGGGGCAAAAGGATTCCTTTACATAATAAGCCAGTGGGGTATACTTCTGTTAGCTACATTCACTAACAACAGAACTCTAGAACCAATTAACAGGGTAAGGCAAAGTCATAAAACAGCGATGCACAAGACCCTTCTCATATTGTGGTCATGACTTCCCATGAAATTTGGAAGTTAACTTTGCAAGCAGAGCTGCTATCATTCCAGTTCTTTCATCGGTCAAAGCACAATCAGACAGGATATTAATGATGTCCCCAGAGGCAACAATTCTGTGAGAAGAAATAATGAGAGAAGATTTTCTAAATGTCAAGGCTTCTAGCCATGAAAACTTTACACAAAGAGAACATGCTGTGACACACCTGCAGACCAAGGTGTTCTGTATTTCTTTGAGCTAATGGAGTCCATATCAAGTGTTAGCTGATCACAAGGCTTTTCACCATCCTTGCTTGCAGCTGAAACTACTGGGCCAAAGGAGCCACTACAGCCCATCACCGATTCAAGAATTTTAAGGCCAGACAGGGCCACTGGGACTAGCTAAACTGACCTCTGGCATAACACAGGGCAGAGACTTTCACCCAGTAATTCCTGTCTCAAGCCCATAACATCTGGGTAGCTTTTAGAAAGATATCCAGTCCTTAGCTGAAGACTCCAAGTGAGGAAGAATCCACCACACCTCTCCCCATGGTTAATTACCTTCATGGCTAGACTGAAGAAGTCTCTAGACTCAGATATATTCTGCTTTTGTAGGTACTTCCAGACAGTGATCACACCACCCATTATGCTTCACTTCAATAAGCAAGACAGACTGAGCTCTCCTTAATACAGCTGCAAAATACCATTTAACACCCCCCATCCCATCCCCCCCCAAGCAATTTGACTTATGTGCAAAAAGGCATCTGAAGCCACATGCTTCTACACAATCATGCATTCCATTGAGTTTAATGGGAAGGAAGAGAATCTCAGAGCTCTTACCATCCTTCTATCTTACCCATATGTATAATGGAGAGGGGTGGTCTTGAATTTCTTTGGTGGTAATGGAATTTCCAAAGGACCAAGGAAATGGCCAAGGGGAAACTGGCTTCTTTTAACATAGAGAAGATTTGCTGCTGTCAAAAAGTCTTTTGGTTGGTTTTCCACTTCACACATGATCTGGACCGATGGCTCGGATGTTTAACAGTGGATGAACAAACCAAACCAGTCATCTCTGGGTCACTGATGTGTGTTCAGTGGGAGTTCTGGGTTCCCAAGGAATGCAGGACTGGGTTCAATATTTAAGTTCATGTTGTTTCAATATGGTCAAATATCTAATTTTTACAATTGGTAAAATTAGCACCCAGCCTGAGACCTCCTGGGACAAATGTACCAAGCCCAGTGACACTGGAAACCCACACAAATATTCACATATCTAGTGCACAGGGAGAATCCCACATTTTGAGACACAAATAGGGTCATTGCTCCTGGAAACAGGTGTTTAGAAGATCAGTGAACACACTTGTTCATATAAACATAGGATTTTGCATGGCTCTCCCAGGCCCTGATTCAGGAACACACTTAAATATTTGCTTGGGATTTAATGAAGCTGCAAAATACCATTTAAAAAACTTAAATGCTTAAATGTGCTTAAATCCCATTGATTGTATGTATTCCATTGACTTCCATGTGCTTTTTCTGAATTGAGGTCCCAGTGCATAGACTCTTATAATGTACCCCCATACAGTTTACTATTGCAACTAAACCAAATTTCTGTGAATGGGTATGTGTTACATTCCTGAAAATAGGTGTTCTCAGTGACAACATTGGCACAAACTTTTCTAACAGCATGTACCCTACAAAGGACTTAAAAATACCTTTAAAATGTGTAAAGGAGGTTTTGCTTCATCCTCTTACTACAAACAGCATCATGTAAGATTATATTGCAAGCAACTGCCCCGACAGATACTGCATTATTTATCAGAACAGGCTACTGATCTTAAACAGGAAAGAAAACAAAACAAGGAAGATAAAAAGTAATGTTACTTTACTGTCAGAATAAAAGGACACAAGAAACAGGGAGCAAACAATACCTCTAGAGAATTTATGCCTGCAGGAAAGTCATAAGTTATAACTTGTTTTAAACACTTCCCTACTTTTTGATGCGAGGGGGGAACCTTAGGCATACTGTGCTATTTAACGTTTTATTTGTGAGTTAGAAATGTACATAACCTAAATTTCTTAACTCCAGATCTACACAATCACTTGGAACCAGGAGCTCTGACAGCTCCTTTTTTGGTAGAACGGAGGAAGGGGGGAGGAGGAAGCCACTGGTTCCCTGCTTCCTTCCTTTCTTCGGATCCATAAGGGCTGGATGCTGAGGGCTTTGGCTAGATTCTCAAGCATTTTCACTTGCTTCTTGTGCACTATATAACTCATTCATTTATTAGAACCAGACACAGTCAGAAACATTCCCTTCAAAATTCCAGTGATGGGCAAATGTCATAAGTTTTGGAGATTCATTCTGGATGAACAACAGAAAGCTTTACAACCTTCCTCAGATCCGACTGAAAGAAATTTGTTGCCCTGGCAATAGTATGGTATAGTGAATAGAGAAAGGGCTGAGAATCGAGAGACCTAGGTTGTGATAATATAACTCCGCTGCTGACATGCTGTTTGACTCTGAGCAAGATGCTTACCTGTTTTGTTCCTCTGTTCCTCCATCAGGAAAATAGAAATAATATCTAAGACCCTGTCCAGCAAAGCATTTAAGCACATGCTTCACTTTAAGCACGTGAGCAGTCCCACTGAAGACTACCCACATACTTAGAGATAAGCACATTGCTGGATTGGGGTCCAACTTTGTAAAGTACTTTGATGAAAGGTGCTATGTAAGTGAAAGCTATAATGCGTATTAGGTTTTTAGAAATTATTTAAAAATATTTATATGTGAAAACTCTGACATAATTGTGGTGTAAATACTTAGACAAATAGAAAACTAACTATAGGTTGTTATATTTCTGTTTCACAGAGAGACTATCTTTTGTGTGATTACAGATGTGATATAAAGTCAATGCATGATATCCAGTGAAACACAAGTATTTAGATCAAATGCTCTTCCAGCAGAGTGGGTCATCTCCCATGCTTAAAGCTCCGCCATCTTCTGCAAACTCCTTGAACCCAAGCAGTTCAGTTGATGGAGTTTCTAGAACAGGCCTGAAATATGTAAGTTGTAGATTCCATCAATTCCTGACAGAATTCTGAGAACTTCAGAGTTTCGTGGTGAATAGCACCTGCACTTCACGCAGATTTGCATCCCCCACTACTGAATAAAGCAAATTTGGAGTTTCTAGATCAAACTATTGTTGTAAATATTGCTGTACATACATGACCGAAAAAACTTCAGAAAGTGAAAAATAATAGTCCTGTATCTCAAAAGTGCCTCACACTATTGACCTCAAACTTCCCCAGAAAATTTTTCTCTGGTTAAAGAACATACAAGCAACATTTCAGCTGTTTAGAGACACATAAGCAAAATTTCAGCTGGAAAGGAGGCTTTTAAAGCAAATTTGGGAAATGGGATTTTAAAATCAAGTTTATAAGAAAAAGTGAATTACCACCTTAACTAGGGATTTGCCACTTCTAATGTCAGTGATTCATTAGATGGTTTTATTCAGTCTTAGTCAAACCTAAACCAATGGTCCAGCATTGCGTGTAAGGGGCACTATGCAGTTAGAGATACCTGATTTGCATGAGACACTGAAGTAAGTTTTTGACCACCTGTCATCATTAAGGATCTCATAGCACTTCTTACAAAGTAAGGGTGTTTGTCCTAGCCAAATTCCAGCCTGAGTAATTACATTCTGGCTGTCTACGTTTCCCCTGGAATTTCAGTTGGATATCCTGGGTGAAATCCTGACCCCACTGAAGTCAATGGGAGTTTTGCCACTGACTTGAATGGGACCAAGATTTCTGCCCATATTGCCATGCTGTATTGTTGTATTTCATTTAAGTATCAGTAAGATGCCAATCACCATAGCATTTAGGGCTTGATCAACTTCCTTTGAAGCCAGTGGAAAGATTTTTGCTGACTTCAGTGGAAGCTGGGTTGAGTCTTAGACGCCACTTCAGTATTCGGTTCTCGTTCTCAACTGTTCATTTTTGTTGCTGTGCACTGATAAAACAGCTGCCGCATTCCACCCCACACGTGGTTGGCATTCAGTGGTATGTGTGAAGGAACTGCTATCTCTACAATTTAGAAAGCCTTTGGAGATCTTTCTGGATGAAAGGTATTATGCAATTGTAAGATTTTACATTATTCTTAGATATTTTCTCACTTATTATGACTAAAACTTATTTAACTAGGCATATATTGTTTCCGAGAATTTTCTCTTTTTTTCCTATTGCGCAGCAGATGTTGTTGCTACACTGTTGTTTGTGTTGCTATGGGATTTGTGTGTGTGTGTCTGTGTGAGAATTCAATTGGTTAGAACTCTTATATTGTGCTATACTCATACCAGCAACTACAGGGATGTTACTAGGGTGAATCATATAATAATTTCATTTGATTGGTGGATTTTAAAAATAGGCCACCAGGTGGAGTTAATTATGTTCAGGTAAATAAAGGGGGGATGGCAGAGGGAAGAGGACAGAAAAATAAATCCAGGCACTTCATGCCATACAGTTGTAATTTTATTTTTGCAAGACAGCAGCTGTACAGATATTTGAAGAAGACTGCAATTTTAAAATAACGTGCAAAATACAGTCACTTGGCATGGGTATGTCTAAAATACATGATAGTGAACAATGTGATATTTCATAACTCAGTAATGTCAGAGTTGTGATTTACAATGGGAAAAACTTTATGGACTGACAAAAGCAACCAACAGTGGATTAGGAGCAAAGGATTGTTTCATTGTTAAATCACAAGCCTGGGAGATAGGAGATCTGGAGTGTGTTCTCAGTTCTGACACAGGGTATGCCTACCCTGCAGAGTGAAGTCAATTTACTTTCAATCGCCTTTCACCCGCCAAATTGTAGAAGTCACAGGAGCGTGATCACACCACGCTCCTTGCGTCGGGCTTTTGCGTCCCCACTTGCCACGCTTGGGTTGACATTCAAAGCAGTACACCGTGGGTAGCTATCCCACAGTGCAGCTAGCTGCAGAGGCTTTTAGGAAGCTTGTGGTTCACCCATGATGCCCTGTGTTTCCTACCCCTCCCTTCTTGCCCCAAACAAACTGCAAACGCTTTTTTGCACCGTTTTTCTGTGCCGTTGCTGAAGAGGAATGGAGGCTGCTCAGCTCTACACTATTATTGTGAGCATCACAAATACCTCACGGCTTATCCTGCAGTATTTCCAAAGGCAAGACAGGAGCCACAGAATGGAAAATAGCAATGTTACGGAGGACGCCCTGCTATAAGCCATAGAGCAAATAACTCCCATTTGCTACAGGCTGTCACGCATCATCTTCAGTCTGTGGAGTGCCAGTTCTTGTCCCAGGACACAAGCACAGCTTGGTGAGATCACATCATTATGAAGGTGTGGGGTGGTGAGCAGCGGCTGCAGAACTTTTGTATGTGAAAGGCCACTTTCTTTGAACTTTGCGCGGAGCTGTCCCCAGCCCTGAAGTGCGTGATTCAAGCTTCTAGTGCTCTCCTTTTCGGCTCCATGTAACCTTACTCCTTCCTGCTCATCCACTCTTGCAATTTATCAAGTCATTCCCTCATCCCTTCTACTCTGCCAATGAAGCCAACCTGGAACACCCTTTTGTCCATTTATCCCAGAAGCATCTTCTTTTCCTCTTCCCTTATGCATGAGCCAGTCTCCCTGGATTAGTCTTGAAGCACCAGCCTCTTCCTTCAAATCTCTCCTTAACACCAACTTCTGCCATGATGCCTGTAGGAAAATGCCAGCTGATAATGACTTAGAAGGGACCTCCTGGGGTTTGCCTGGGTATGTATAATAAATGTCTTGAACTATCATGCTGTCCACATACCTAGACCATGTAACATATGCTTTTCACTTTTAGCCTCATTCTTTCTCCTCCCTATTGTTTGTGGCAACCACTCATCACATCTTGTCTTACGTTCAGTTTTAAGCTCTGTGGGGAGGGTTTTGTGGCATCCAACTTTTTTGTTCACCACCCACTGGCACCCTGATCCTGACTGAGGCCTCTGGCTGGTCTCACGATATAATAAAATAATCATAACGAAAGAGAATTACCCAAGGGGCAGGCTGGTCTAGTGGACAGGCCATAGGCCAGGGAGTCAGGAACCCTGGGCTCTATTCACAGCTCTGTCCCTGTCTCATGTTGTGACTTTGGGAAAGCCTCTGCACTTCTGTGTATATTAGCTGGGGATAATACCTAGCTCTTCTGTGGAGTGCTCTGAGATCTCCGAGTGACGCGCTAAATATTATCATCAGAGGCTATATCCTGGTGTTTAGTCACTGCCCTGCGTGGAAACAATGGGTTGCATGGTCCCAGGAAGACCTCATGGGGTAATTATGCCTGGCCCTCTCTGCTTTGTGGGCTGAAGTTCAGCGATCGGGCAATGCCATGGCCCCAGGTCCTCCCTACCCACTTTGGGATGTTGGGTGCTCTCGGAGGAGCATGAAAAGAGAAGTCTGCTCCCACCTGAGGGCAGGGATTGCAATTGTCCCTGGTCCTTGTGCTGGGTGTACATTGAGGGAGGGGCTGCGTGCTCTCATCTGAGCAAGTGCCATTCACAATCTGACTCTGTGTGTCAGACTTGTGCTGTCTGTATCTCTCAGTTTTGGCCCATATGTCTGTTGGAGTGTAGCCAATAAATGGAGATAGCTATGATTTCTAACATGGTAGGTGCAAGTCTGTGACATGTAGAAAGAAATACCTGCCTACACTATGTATTCCCACCTTTCTTAAAGCTTGTTGTGGAAAAATTTCATAAGCACTACTTGGGTTTGGCTGGCATTTTTCTTTCCTCCATGGTCAGAAATTTATTCTCTTAATTTCTGCCCATCACTTTAACTTTCAGACAGTGCTTGGTAAAAGCAGGGGTTCTCTGTACTTGATCTCACTGCAGAGGGTTTTATATTTAGGGCTTGTGTTAGCTTTTCACATTCTTTGTCTCCTTTAGCACGGGCTGAGTGCAGAAGGCAATGTGTGAAAGAGTCATGCAGGCAGGCAATTCAGAGCCAGCACCACCACTGGCAGTACCTTTTCTTACATGTGGGAGGTGATTCTCTAGACCAGCAACACCTCATGTGGGTGCGCTGAAGTTGTGATTGTCCCGAAAAAATCCTGTGTGCCTCAAAAAAGACTTTGTCACTTAGAGCCAGACTTCCTGGGGGAAAACGGGCAAACAGTCTGGGGAACAATGAGAAGTGGCCTGAACCTAAGGTGACCAGATGTCCCAATTTTATAGGGATAGTCCCGATATTCAGGGCTTTGTCTTGTATAGAAGTCTTTTACCCCCACCCCTTGACCCGATTTTGCACACTTGCTGTCTGGTCACCTTACCTGAACCTCAGCTTAGATCAGAAACTAAACTGAACCCAAGACATTTTAGATTTGGGGGAGGAGTGTGCTCAAAAGAGAGACCTTCCATTGCTTTCTAACCCAATATAGACTGAATTCCATCTCAGCAGGGCTGGCTATTTTCAAATCTCATGAATCTGAGATTTTCAGAGAGAGAGGGAGTGACGTATATTGTATTTGGGGGCACCCTGAACAAGGGACACCCAGGAGCAGATGAGGTTTGACTAAAGCAACTAGAGTTCAAAAGAGTAAGTGCCAGACCCGAGACCCCACCCCAACCTCTGCTGGATTATCACCAAAGGTAGGGAGCTTGCAAGGACTGTGGAGAAGGAGATGGGGGTCAAGAAAGGTTTGAGCCTAGAAACAGGATGTTGGGAACTGGTCTGTAGAGGATCACTCAAGGAGCTATTAGGCAGTGGGAAGAGAGAACCATAAGTTAAGGACAAGGAGAAAGTTCTTGGTGAGTTGGAAAGAAAGAGAAGGGGAAAAAGCAGGATATAGTGAGGGGAGAGGAAGTAGGGGAAAGAAAGGACCTCAGAAAATTTGGGTAAGAGTTAGGATGGGAGAGGAGGGGAAAGGAACTCAGCACATGAATCTTTTGAAGTCACAGAAAACTTGTACCTAATGAATTGGGATGGAAATAAGACATTCCAACCTCCCCCTAAACAGGTGTTGCCATGTCCCCCCATCACTCACTCAGAATCCAGATCCCATCCTATCACTCCTAATATATAGCCACCCGCACAACCCAACTAATATTTACACCTCATCTCCAAGGTCTCAACAAGACACGAACGCTAACTAGTCCCCACAACACTCCTGTGTGGTAAGTAAGTGCTATTATCGCCACATCACAAGTAAGGAAATCAAGGCAGAGTGACTAAACAGCTTGTCTAAAGCCACAAAGATCAGCCTCAGGCTGGATTAGAACTCAAGGGTTCTTGGTGTCCAGTCTGGTGCTTGGACAATTCCTCTCTCCCTCAAGTAGCACTAAGAATACAGACACTTTCATCCAAGGACCAGAGACCATTTAAAAACAATCAAACAAACCTTAAACCACCTCTGTGAGGCAGGTACACAGACGTCCCAAGGTATTTCCCTGCTCTAACTACTACAGCATACTCCCTACTTGTGCCAAAAAAATGGACTGAGGGGTGACATTCTAGTTACCATAGTTATGAGTTATCAACCTGCTACACAAAACAGAAGAATTAAGTTGCTGAGAAGTTCTCTGTAAAAAGAGAAATTGGTAAAGAGGTATCATTCTGTCACTTAGGCAGCAGAGAACCAGAGAGCCTGTTGCATCCCCTACTTAAGTGAATATCAACTTTCTGTCCTCAATTTCCCTTTCTCCTGTGTTCTACTTGTGCCACAGCAGAGTCTGCACTTCTGATGTAAAGATGCCCACGCATATTCAAAGAGTTCTTTTTATAAGATTGCATTATAGAGTTATCTCTGCATCTATTAAGGACTAGACAAGTCTGTTGCCTTAACACTTGGAAAACAACTCTTTAAGCTCCAATAAACCAAATCATGAAAACTCTATTTTAAATTCTTAAAGCAACCTGTAAAAAGCAAACTGGATTCTGAAATCAAATAGCAAAAAATTAACCAGAGTCAGATCCTAAAATGTTCTATTGAATCTAATGTTACAGATATTTTTTTAAATATCCTTCCCACCCTCAACACTATATATTTGAGTCCTCAGGACTCAAACTCACAAACAAATGGCTAAATGGAGGCAGGGTTATCAATTATTAGAACTGGAAGCTGGCAGTAAGGGGATGTAATGTACAGGAATCCATAATTTCATAGAGTCTAAGGCCTGAAGGGGCAATTGTGCTCATTTAGTCTGACCTCCTGTGTAACACAGGCCACAGAACTTCCCCAACATAATTCCCAGACCATATCTTTGGAAAACATCCAGTCTTGATTTAAAAATTATCACTGCTGGACTATCCACTACAACCTTTGGCAAATTCTTCCAATGATTAATTACATCATTAAAAATTTACAGTTTATTTCCAGCATGAACTTGTCTAGCTTAAATTGACAGCCATTAGATTGTGTTATACCTTTTCTACTAGATTTGAAAAGCCTATGGTTAAATAGTTGTTCTGCATGTAGGTATGCTTGCCTGCAATCAAGTCACCCCCTTAACCTTCTCTTTGTTAAGATAAAGACATTGAGCTCATTGAGTCTATCACTTTAAGGCATGTTTTCTAAACACTTAATCTTTCTTGGAACTCTTCTCTGAACACTTTCCAATTTACCAACATCCTTCCTGAACCGTAGACACCAGAGCTGGACACGGTATTTCAGCAGCAGTCACACCAGCACCCAAGCATGCTGGAATAATTTTTATAGTGGGGGTGCTGAGCGTCCCTGAACCAAACTGTAAACCCTGTATATAATGGAAACCACTTCAAGCCATGGGGTACAGTACTTGCACCTCTAGTTCAAGAACCTATGCCAGCATCATATACAGAGTAAAATAACCTCTCTGCCACTCAAGACTCTCCTGTGTCTCCATCCCAGGATTGCATTAACTCTTTTGGCCACATCTGGGAGCTCACGTTCAGCTGATTATCCACCAAATCTCCAAATCTTTTTCAGAGACATTGCTTCCCCTGTCAGTACGGTCCACAGTCTTTGTTCTCAGATGTATGCATTTACATTCAGCCATGTTAAAAGGCATATTGTTTGCTTGCAACCAGTTTACCAAGTGATGCAGATCGCTGACCTTTCCTCGTCATAATTTACCACTCCCAATTTTGATGTTATCTGCAACCTTGATCAGTGATGATTTTATGTTTCTTCCAGGTTGTTGCTAAAGATGTTAAATAGCGTAGGGCCAAGAAGCACTCGCTATTGTACCCCACTGGAAACAGAGCTGCTTGATGACGATTCCCCGTTAACAGTTACATTTTGAGATCTATCAGTTGAGTAAATAGCTTTTGAGCTCTCTAAAGGCCCTCATTAGGTATGTCTACACTGCACACTAAGCTGTCTGTCTGTGGGACCCAGCCTTGTGGACTCATTGTTCCAAGCCCGTGCTTGAGCATCACACTACATTGTAAATCTGGGTTTACAATTGCTGGAGCCAGTCTCATATCTGTGCTAAAATATCCGTACTGCGCTACACAAATTTTCTGACTTAGGTGTGCAGCGTCAGCTGCATCCATACTGCAGATTGACAGGGCGTGGACCTGAGTCTCAATGGGACTTGGGCTCTGATGCCCCTGCCCTTAGCATGGTCCTAGGACCAGACTCCTGAGTTCTTGCTGACCCAGGTCAGACCAATTTGTGTGTGGATGGAAGTGGAGCTGAGCCCGGGCTTAGTGTGCAGTGTAGACATATGCACTGGCTTCCGTGTTTTGGAAGCCATCAGAACCCTGCTCGAGCAGCAGTGTGTGTATATATAGCTAGGCCTGGCATGCTATATGTGTTCAGTAAATGCAGTTATTTGGACCCAAAGATGCGTTTGTGGTTCCTTTTTATTCCATAAGCCACAACAGGAGACCTAAGTTCTATTTCCAGCTCTGTCCTAACTCACTCTGCGGTGCTGAGTCAACTAGACCCTGATTTGACAAAGATGCTGACCACATACATTGTTCATTGACTTTAATTGGAGTTGTGAGTGCTCAGCTCTGAAAAGCAGGCCCTTTGGCTCTCTGACCCTAAGTTTTCAGTTACATGCTTTTTTAAAGTAACTATTCTTTTACTAATCAGTTATACATACATTTACTAATGGCTAAAGAATTAGTTCTGTCATTCCACTATAATGAAATATATAACAATCAAACTATCTGCTCTTGTGAGGGATTAAACAGACAATATTTTTTGCCCTGAACATATAGACTTCTCTAACTCTATAACATCTGCATCCAACAAAATGTAAACTGAACATTTCTGACACTTAAAATTGCACTGTAGAAAGCCTTTGGAGATCAAAGGTTTTTGAAGATCCTTGAAGTTATGCTTGAAATAAACAACTATTTTTTTTAAAAAATCCTGATCAATGGTAGCTGATAGACTGTTTAGACTATCTTAATCTGAGGTGGAGGATGTAAAAAAACAAGGTTCTTCTTAATTCTTTCACAAATGGTTCTTGAGCAGCCTCTATTCAGCATTAGGATGGGAACATGACAGTGACCAAGGACAGCACTGATGCTGTCTGCTGCTTCCTGTCCCAGAAAAATGAGACAGCGCTGAAATAGTTATAAAAATATACTACTTTGTGTGTTTGTGATTTACTTCCTTCAGTTCTCCTGGCCACTCCATCTCACTAAAGTCATTAAGCTCAGTTTCTTTCAATAGCTCATCCTCAGAATGTAGATTGGAAGCTCTTCAGGGCAGGGACTGTCACTTACTATAGATCTATACAGCACCTAGCCCAGTGGGGCTGCAACTTGCTTGGCCTCTAGGCACTACTACAACGTAAATGTTAAATTACACATAAAAATGTAAAAAAACATCATTAAGGTTGTAAAGTCAAGCACTCAAAAGTTAGGAAATGCCAAAAGTAAGGTTGGCCTCTTTTTTATGTATGCATTATGATACAGTCTTTAATCACATGAGCATATACTATTTTTCCACCAAACCCCTGTTGCAGACTCTGCCATGGAAAATTTCAGCCCAAATGGTTTAAATCTGGCAAAGTTATAAGCAATTGAAAATAGCATCTTGTAATGAGAAGCACCAGACAACTTTAACCGGGGTAGCACTAAGAATTCTGCCTATAATAATGAAAATAAAAGCAAATGGAGGACATTTTCAAGGGACTTCTGGTCTGTACATGTACATACACCTCTGTGTATGTACCAAACCCTCCTGCAGAATCTGTGCTAAAGTGAGCAAAGGGCACGATTTGCACACTTAAATATGGGTGTTGACCTGCACACAACATGGAGATGGTTTGAAAATGCATGAAAACAAACAGTTGTGCAAATGATGCTCTCTTTTCCGCACTGGGGTAGAGTAGATGTTCAGCAGCTATTAAACCAGCCAGAATAATGGAGTAATTACAGATGGTGCTTTGCATCCCTGCCACCTTCACACTAGATGCTGTCAGTGGTTTTAATTCAGAGGCTGCTAGGGATTGTTAATGAGGCCTGGGAGGCACTGCCTCCCTACAAAGACAGAGCATACAAGCCCTTCAGTACTCTAAATCACTTACAGCAGGAGGCTATGACTGGCAGACAAACCTATCAGTGGGTTTCCTGCATGGTAATACCGAGCACTAATAGGTCACCAGCTCAGCTGAAATTCATTTATTAGCATGGTTTCTTTCCTGGGTCACAAACTAGCGTTGAGGTTAAAATCGTATCAACCCAACAGCAAAAAAAAAAGCCGTGGTTACTGGATGTTGTTTCCAGTGTTGTTGTAGCCATGTTGGTCCCAAAATATGAGAGAGACAAAGTGGGTGAAGTAGTATCTTTTGCTGGACCAACCTCGATTGGTGAAAGGGACAAATTTTCAAGCTTCACAGAGCTCTTTTTCAGGTCTTGTCCCCTCCACCAACAGAAGTTGGTCCAATAAAAGATATTACCTCACCCACCTGGTCTCTCTACTGGTTATTAAACGGCCACTGAAGTGGCTTCATTGATTTAACTGTAGGTTTCATTAATCTTTTGTAATTTTGGCACCTCTTGTTATCCATTTGTTATTGTTATTAGAGTATGTTTCATAGTGAAGAAGGGTTAGAATCTAGCCCGCGTTTCCCAGTGTTTTCATAACCTGTTCTAAAATGCGAGCTTTGCCTTTTCATATAGAGTTTTCCATTGAGGGAAGAATCCATTAGAGTAATTATGTGATACTTTATAAACCTCCATCTGCAAAGTCAAATAGTTAAGTGAGTGACATCTCTTAATACAACACATAATTACAATACCTATTTTTAAAATCATACATCTGGTGATACAGGAGGGATGGATCTTTAGAAAATGGTCCTGAAGCTGGGAATAGTATTATTTCCTTCATTCTAGGTAAGGACAGACACAGTGATTTAGAAGCCATAAGAACCAAAAGGCCATAAGAGTAGTAAAAACCAGTACCACTGTGGCCAAGACTATTTTACCTGAACCATTAAGGTTCTGAAATGTTCCATTTTGGCCTTTCCTAGGTTGGTTTGCAATAGCACAACGCTGGCTGCTCTGGGGTACCTGAAATCTATCAACCAATGCAGCTTCATACCTCATTTTCAGCTGCAATTATTTTTGTTCTAAATATTTTGAACATTTTTTAGAAGGCTGTTTGTTTCCCTCTAGTGCTTCTCTTTCATCACTATTTTCTTTGGCCTGATGTACACACAACTTTTGTACTGGTATAGTTATTTCATTTAGGGGTGTGGTTTTTAACCAAAATATTTACACTGGTACAACTCCAGTGTGGATGTCATTATACTGGTATCAGCACTTTTATGTCAGTGTCACTGGTCCACACTACACAGAGCATGCTGCTTTAATCATACTGGTATAGTTAAAATGGTACAACTTTTGCAGAAGGCAAGACCTTAGACATTGTTCCTCCCATGAGTCTGTTTTTCCTTTGGAGTTTCTTATTGATTTTCTTTACCTCCCCTCTCCCCCCGCCTCGTTTTTCCTTTCCAGTCCCGCCCTATCCCCTTCTCCTTTTAATGTTTTCATTTTAGTTCTAAATGAGAGATTAAGTAGATCAAAACCCTGGATTCATTCCTCCTGGGAATCAGGACCGTGATCCATTCCATGTTTCACCTCTGACCTGTATCACGGGCCAAACTGAAACCGAAGAGCCAAAAAACCTCTCAATCTGGCTCTAGCCATCACAGATGATCTCATTCTCACTCTGAATTCTGTTGCTTGGCTGATATATGCAGTATCTCTCTTCTAGGCTGAGAGAACAACATCAAATGTTTGTGTGGGACTCTGATGAGCAAATGTGATTTTTGGTGGCACTGAGGTGGTTGGTTCAAGCAACGAGATAGCCTAATGGGGCAGAAACAGGATGTGCCCATAGTGAGGTGGTGTGGCCTCCCGCCAAGTCAAAGGGAGGAGCCACCATCCCTACCTAAGTGGGAAGAGCTAGGCCAACCTTGCCCGTTCCACTGAAAATCGTTGGGTGGGACGGGAAGTATAAAAGGCAGGGCCTTCAGCTCAGTAGGGGCTGGGACAGTGAGGGAGATCGATGCATCTGGCTTGTTCCAGGCTGCTGCCTTTGCTGACATGCCCAGAGGAGTCCGTGCCTGCAGGGGAACTGCCGGGACTGCCGCTGGCCACTTACCCCAG
Organism: Mesoclemmys tuberculata; assembly: GCA_007922155.1. NCBI lineage: Eukaryota > Metazoa > Chordata > Testudines > Chelidae > Mesoclemmys > Mesoclemmys tuberculata. The sequence continues at coordinate 16,876,360 of ML675614.1, read as the reverse complement.
GGTAACCAAGGACGCTCCGTGGACCCAGGCCACTGCTTTCGCTGATGTGCCCAGAGATGCCCTGCCTGCTGGGGAGTCTACACTGGCTATCTACCCCAGGGTAACCGAGGCTGCTCTGTGGCCCCAAGTATAACCCGGAGGGTGGGTAGGAAGTAGCCCAGGGGTGACCGACTGTAATTTGGCTGTGTTGGGGCCTGCGCCCCGGTCAGCGTGTTACGGTGGGATTCCCCACTGGCTCAGTGATAAGCACTTCCCTGGTGTTAGGCCCTGGGTGGGACGTGGTGGAGTCAGGTGAGCCTGTGTCCCCCAACACCCTGCCCCCCACCCTGGGGGGAGCAACCCCCTACCTAGACTGCAGAGGTGCTCAAACCCCCTCCCTGCCTGAGAGCCTGGGGCTACAGACTGCTAGCCTGCCCTGCCCTGCCCTGCCCGCCTGAGGGCCAGTCGCTCTCGACCGAGCCCCCTGCCCTGCCTGAGGGCTAGGGCCCCACTCCCTTAACTGCCAGCTGGCTCACCCGTCAGTAGGCAGTGACTGAGGGAGGCGGTGTGGCCTCCCGCCATCCCAGAAGGGGGGGAGTGACAGATACCCCTTACAGTCCCCAACGGGGAGGTGGAAAAAAGAAGCAGGTGACTTCGGGCTAAAATGATCACAGTGCACTGCGGTCCAGAGTGTGGAAAGGTGACCAGACAGATCACTTCTGCAGTGAATGGCACACCGGGGGACAGCAGTGGTTCAGTTACTTCAGAACTGGCCATGGGCACAGTGTGGCTTTGCTGCCACCGTGCAACCATGAGGTGAAGATTCCTTCCCTCCCAGCCCCAGCTTCTGAGGAATGTCCCCATGCCAAACCTGGGCTTGGCATGTGGGGCAGGATCTTGTCCTGAGGCCCTGACCCTCCACTCTTTATTATTATAGTGTGAGTTTTGCTGGAACACATCACATAAGCCTCCAACTACTTGGGCCCTTATCTGAACCAAACCTGAATTCCTGACTTTTGAGTTTGCCTTTCACTAATTCTTAGCAGTCCTAGCAGCCACAGAACCCACTGTCCCTGCACCTATCAGGATTTAGCCCTACATCAGTGCAGAACCTGGCTGCTGCCATGGATACACACGTGTTTTCATTGTGGCTAGTGGAGGAAGAACATGGAGGCTGGTCTGGTTATTTCAAAATGGGGAAGGGGGCGGATAGTGGGGCCTGAAAGCTAGATAGGGAACTGCTTTTCTTAGTGGCCTTGGTGTCTCTGAGGCATCTGCTCTATGAAACAGAGATGATTTGGTATGGGTCAGTAATTCATATGTCACATAAAGTAGGTGTAATGATATGAGGGAATGATGGAATGAGGAGGGGAACATATCCTCTGGCTCTTTAAGTGCCCCAAAGTGATTTGGTTTCACTGTTACCCACTTTCATTAAGACAATCGCCCAAAAGGAGCAGAAGATGCAAATGTGGGTTGAAAATGTTTTTCTAATTCTCTCCTTAAAAATATCTTGGTCTAGGGGCCTTAGACTGTGGCAACTGGGAAAATTCTTACACACCAACCAAAAGCCAGAAAACCACCTCAGCAAACAAGGTGTCTGTTGCTTTTCCTCTCTTGGGTTCTCAGCAGAAAGGCCTGAAAAAAATGGAGTCCTCTGTTGGAAGGCACCCGCTAGGGCAGCTGTGGTTCTGGTTGGCAGCCACAAGACTCCTCAGGGTCACACAGGAGAAACAAATGCAAGAGATATGGAAAATATAATTCGCTCAGAATATATTATTAGTCATTGTTAAAGTTATTTGTTACTCAAGAATAACAAAATCTAGAGAAGACCATGTGATGCTGTCTGATTGAAAATGATCATTTGTAGCATCATTGTTGCTACCACTGTTCCTCAGTTGCAACAAATCTTATAGGAAGTGTATTATGTGAGGTGTCAATGAAAAAGTTACAGTCTATCAAGTATGATTATCCTGGTTAAATCCATGTATCATCTCTGTGTCTGAAGTTATGAATATTGGCTATGTATCTGTATCTCAAATGTGTTTGTTCCTGGGGTAACACCCACAAGGTAGTTTACATCCAGTCTCCCAGCCCATTGTGAATGGACTATTCAAGCTTGATGGGTCATTAAGAAGAATCAGCTGTCCAGATAGCTCTTCCTGTGGAAGCATCAGCAAGAATATATAAATGGCTGCCCCTACGAGTCATCAAAGCATGTAAGGACATATGATATGTTCATGTGACCCTGGACTCCATCTTGGGTCAATGTAACTTTCCACAAACAGAGGCTGTGAGCTGTGTTTGAGACAGCAAAATGCCAGGCACATGGCAGAGGATATAAAAGATCCCTGAAACATCTCTATCTTGCCTCTTTTCTACCCAGATTCTCTGTACTGTGGATTTACAACTAAAAGGAGCATTTTGAACTTCCAATCTTCTGGAAGTTACCAGGGAGAATTTACAAGCCAGCAGTTTATTCCATCATTGCTACAAACCCGAGATAAGGACTGTGCAAGTATTTGTATGCATACGATCTATTAATCCATTTTCATTTTCTTCTTTTATTTTACTATTAAACCTTTAGATTTTAGTTACTAAAGGGTTGGCATCTGTGTGAATATTGGGTAAAATCTGAGTTATATATTGATCTGGCTGAGTGTCTGATCTCATGGGATCAGAAGGTCCCTATACCTGACTAAACTGGTTTTCAGTAACAACTCATCTTGAAGTCCAGTGTCTGGGTGGTGAGATGAGGGCTGGATGCATAAGGAGACTGCATTTTGGACTCCTTGTTAACCAGTGTGGTGAGACAGAAGTTCACATTTGTTATTGGCTTGCTATAATCAAATGATGGAATAACCACCAGTTTGGGGTGAGTGTGCCCCGTTTCTCAGCAGTGTGTCATGAATTTGGCATTCTCAGCTATGACTCACTGAGGCATGATGACAGACCAGCAGCCAGAAAAGGCAGTTTGGAACGTTCTGCAGTAGTAGGCTGGTTTAATAGCATGGCTTTGCTTTAGCATAGTTGTGAAACAGTCTGTGTAGGGTTATAAATATTCAGTTCTGCTATGATTTCTACACATAAAGAGAAACTGTGTACTTTCAGCCTGGCTTTCTAGTAAGACAACAACAAAACAAGAAAGAACAAAAGTAGGATCTCCATGACAGAGCATGCAGTATTTGCATCTCCTCTGTAACAGACAGTGTCTCTGGCAGCTGCCACAGTAGCAGTGAGGGAGACATCTCTTCATTTAAAGGTACAAAATCCTAGAAAAGAAGTAATTGCAGATATAAGATCGATGCAAGAAGAAATATCCAAGAACAATTAGCTGCCCACAGCGCTGTGGGTGTCCCCTTCTGCAGCCCTGCTAGCCTAGAGGGTTAGTTTCAGATGGTGTTGAAGTGAATGCTGGGATGTGAAAACACGATCAGACTCACAATTTGAGAAACCAAAGTGCTAATATCCTAATGGGCTTAGTCACTTCTAAACACTTATGCATCATCTGTGCTGTGAGTTTATGAGTGAATCATGCGAGGGGCGCTTTAGAAATTATAAAGAAAACAGCAGGGCATAGAACAAAGCTCGGGTTTGCTGGTTCAATGAAGTTGGCACCTAGTAGAAGCCAGTGGTACTTAATAATTGCATTATATTTTAAATGATACAATATAATGATGCAGCAGCAAGACTGGTGACTGTTGGTGTAAAAGGTCAATAAATGCTCACTCCTGTACCTCCTCAGCATGAATAATGGCTCTGTCATTTGTGTTAGAGTCCAGAATTTAATAGGCAAGGGAGTGCTGCTCTTCTTGCTTTCCAGCCCACAGAAAACAGGCCTGTGTCAGAAGGATGTGACCCCCAGCTGAGTGTTGCTTACTTCAGCTCCCAAAGACCCAGCCACAGGTAGACTCCTTTGAGGCACAATAGAGCTAAATTAGCCAGCAAGACCCCCCAGTTTATGTGGGGGAGCTGCACTGACTTGTGCTGAGAACTGGAAATGAGAAGACAATGTTCACTGCTTACAAAATCATTTGGTAAGCTACAGTCTTAAGCCTCATATAGGGGGCTTCAGAGGCAGGGCAGCCACATGAGCCGGCACACAGACCATGTTAGGCTTGGCTGTGCCAGCACAGCACAGGCTTTCATAGAGTGCTGTGAATGGGCTAGGCTGGGAGCTGCTCAGATCTGTTTACACAGCGGGCATTGCAGCTGATGCAGTTGGCATGCGGGAGACTGTAAATGTCTGACTAGAATGCACAGCACCAATCCCGTATCTAAAGCATGCCCCAGGCTATAGGCCACGTAAAGGACATGGCTCATTTTCCAGCCCAAACTGCACATTCGAATCATGTCGTAAGTGAGTCTCTGACTTGGTTGCAATTGTAGAATAGAGAAGGCACCTTCAGTCACCAACCACTGAAATACAGCTACTGCTGAAAATGAGTAGCTACCTAGCCAGGCTCGGCAACACTACAGAATGGCTTATGGAAGGAAGGGAGGAGTGTTCTGATGGGGTAGAAAACACGGATGGAAAAGTAGATAGGGACTCAGTTTGGCATTTGGCCAAAGCAGTGGGATTACAACACCTTTACTGTTTTCTATTGCTGTGGAGTAAAATAATACAACTGAGTGGAAAAGCTTTCCTCAAATAGTTGTTTGCTTTTTAAAAGCATGCACATGCTTCGCTGTGCTCATGGCCTTTGCGCGTTCATGGTCCTTTCTGCAAACTTCCGAGTGAGAGGGTTTTGCTGGGAGGAATGTTTGGGGGAAATGAATTATAAAGACACATCCATGAGCAATTGATAACATCAAATTTAACCTTGTGACTTATTTGACCAGTCTCAGCAAAACAACCAGCTTGATTTTAGAATGTCAGCAACTGACCCAGAAAGCAGGTGTACCATACATCCAGATTTTCCTGGACATGACCTCCTTTTTGGTAGTCCGCTCGCTGCCTGAGTGGATTTTTGAAATAAGAGTCAGTCTAGGGTTTTTGCAGAGCAGAGGTTGCAGCTTAGAAAGAGCCTGATTGGTCCGCTTCCCAGTTGGGCCTTCATCTACATCTGCAGTTGATTGGTCCATTCTCCTACAGAACTAGTTCCCAGCCCTGGGAGAGGAACCTGCTAGGAGGTGTTGACTGACAGCTGGCACTGTGTCCTGGGCTTGCATCAGCTGCCCTGCCACCATGACAGGGAGCAACCCTGTCCCCTACACCTCCAGTGAGTACCCCTGCTGCAAGTACCCCCCCAGTGCAGCCCCCCTTCAAAGCCCCCAACTGTACCTCACAGCTCCCCTCTCTTCTCCAACTCCCCCTCTCCTAGTGTCCTCTTTCGGGGACCTGAAATATGGTAACCTTAAAGTAAAAAGATAGTTGAGCACTGAGGAAATGTGAGCAGCTGCAATCTGTTTGAAGCTCTCCAAGCAGAAGATAGCTAAAATCCTCCAGCTCTTTATTGGGGGTTATTTGTTCAGCTCTAAATGTTGATGATTTCAGATTTCTTTTTCGGCTTAATTTATTTTATTCTTTTAAAATGCCTTAAAGTGCCTTTGGGAAATGCCTTAATCCCTACTGCTTTAGGATGGCATATGTCACTCTTCCGAAAAAGGCAGCTTCCACTGTCCTAATGCCTGAGAACCTGAGTGTATTCCAGCATCCAGGTTCTCCACTTCGTATTTCTTCAGCAGAGCGAAGTGCAGCAGTTGCAGCTGAAGCTCAGAATGATGGTTTGCACGTCATCAGTCATCCTGAAGCTGGTAACCAGATAGTCTTGTATCTTTGAGAGGTTATGTACCGTGAGTAAATACATTTGGGAAAAAACATTCTGTACAACTGCTCACATTCTGTGTGTACTGGGCAGGATGGTTGAAACTATAAACAAAATAGAAACAAGGGCACAAGGCTATTAGAGGAAGGCGGAGAATTAGCATGAAGCCAGGCAGAGTGTTGCATGCTTGGAATGTAGGGTGCGGTGCATCATGTGTTGTACTTTACTGACCCTTTTGGCCAACTTCAAAACAACACCAGTTGGCCCATCCCAACCTAGAGCTTTTAAGAAGAGGCAAAATTAAAGGGCTGATTAGAATCCCCTGCCCTGCAAGAACAGAACACTCCAAGTTAAGACAGGAATCTGTTTTCCTCCATAAATACTTGAGTGTTCAATACAAGGAATATCTCAGCATTTGATTATGTTTTAAGATTCTTTAGGTGTCCCGTTCCCACCCCCCAGGGATATCTCTGGATAGCCCTCACAGTCTCCATGTCCCACTCTTCTTGGGCTTTTTGGAGGATCCCACTGTCATGACTCTAAGGTCATGGAGCTCTGCCCTTTTTAAAAATAGTTGAGGGTGAGAGAAGTGATGGAAGTTCATTATCTGCATTCTAGCCTGTGAAGATGCAGTGTGCAGTTATACTTTAACCAAGGCTGAGCGTAGTTAATACTTGATATGTACTAGATCTGGCAGCTGCCTCGGGACATACTAGTACATGAGTTAGTAGAGGTGATCCAGCTCTGACTTCTTTCATCCTATGCAACATGTGCTGTTCCCCTGTATGATCAAAACACGTACCGTAAAATCATGAGTCAGAGCTGAGACTGACCTAAACTTCTCACAGTAAGGGACTAAATCTGGAAATAAGGTTAGCCTGCCAAAAAGGACAGGACAAGTGGCGAATGCTGAGAGTGCAGCCAGGAGCAGTAGCAGTTATTTATTTGTATTATCATTGCGCCTAGGATCCCCAGTCATGGACCAGAACCCCCTTGTTCTAGGCGCTGTACACACACAGAACAAAACGATACATTATGAGCCTTTTGAGGCAGACACTAAGTAGAGAAAACAGGGACCTGAGGCTTGAAACATCTATGAGATTTGAAGTCACAGGGTCAACACTCTTCACTCCAAGTTCGACTTGTGTTTTCCTGGCTGCTGGGGAAGGTTAGGTTGATGGGATGTGGATATAATGGGTTTAGATTTTGGATTGTTTCTACTCAGTGCAGTCAATTACTCTTCTATCCTACGGGTTTTCTCAGGTGGAATTGCATGAAGCTCCGTCTTCACCCGTTTTATTCTGGGTGTATATGGGACACTAGATGGGTAAAAAGGATAGCCTACGTTATTTTTTCAGTGTATTGATGACACCCCGCTCACCATTGCTATTCCATCCAACCCACCCAGCTCTCTGACTTGTTTTTTTTACCGTGATGGGGACATAGATGAGGGCTTGATAAACAATCTGGATGAGAGGTTAATAGAAATTAAGGGAGTGTCAAAAGGTATTGTAGTGTAATTAGGCCAATTCACTTGTGTGTTTGTTTAGTTCAAAGGCAATGTTAATGGTATTGTCTTCATTTATCTATATCCTGTTGGTTGCTATCACATTATATTATGTATATCTCTGTAACAAGTTGTCCTAGATCAAAAGTTTGTGTTAGTATTAAGGTGAGAATGTACTTGATGTATAAACTTCATGAAAACTAATGAAGGATTGTTGTTTGTTATTACATTACCTGTTAGCTTGTATATATCCCTGTAACTAAATTACCAATCAAAGGCAACTGGAGTCTTGGAAATGTAAATAAAGAGGAGTGCTAACTTCAAGGCAAGGGCCATTGTGTTTGACAATGGAAACTTACTGGTCCAGGTAGGTGAAGACATTGTTCAGATTGTTTTCTGTGAGTATAAACTATAAATACTGATGCAAAGGAACAATCCTTATCTCTGACTGTTTGGACTTTTACAGGGAAGATACCAAATGCAAAGTGGAGATCCCGCAAAACATCCGGGTTCCCTGAAAAGACTTTTGGGAAACTAGCAGTGTTACATCAACTGGTATAATTTTTTAGTTACAAACTTTGACTCACCTGTTATTATGTTTTACCTGCTTTAACCTCTCAGTAACTTTCATTCTTTTTTTCTTAGCTAATAAATCTTTAATTAGTTTGCTAGAGAACTGGCTGCCAGTGTTGTTTTTGGTGTGAGATGCAAAGTACCAATTGATGTGGGGTAAGTGACTGATCCTTTGGGATTGGGAGTAACCTGATGTGGTGTGATTTTTTTGGTTTATGTGACCACTATCACTAAATCCAGTTTATCTGGGTGAGAGGATAGGCTGGAGTGACTAAAGACACTGTCTGTGACTCCATGTTATGACCGATATAGTGATCCAGGCACTCACATTTGATACTGGCTTGGTGAAATCTAATTATAGAATATACTACCAGATTGGGGTGTCTGCCCTGTTTTCTGACAGTCTGACCTGAGATTGGCACTCACAATTGTGAGCCACTGTAGACATCATGACATCAGTTTAGATCTATAAAACGCTGTATAGGTTGGGAATATCTTACCAGAGAGGTGGATCTTCCTCAGTTTAAAACACGAGGGAGATTCTGGCAAAGTGGTTTATCTCCACAAGGATGTCTGAGCTCTGGAATTCACTCCCCCCATCCCACCCCCAACTCCCAGTTTGAAATAGCTCAGGTCTGTTGACTTCCAGTCTGGTCCCAGACTTTTAGAGAGAGAGGAATTTGCTGAGGAATGGGATGTCTGTGCTGAGAAACAGATTTGTGCCTGGAGTGAGTTTTTTTCCCTTTTAGGAAGGTTGTTGACTTTACAGTTTTTGGTACTAGCGTGACTGCACTTTGAATATAGGGCAGAGCAGGCTAGGACCTAGTCCTAATAGCTCTCCAGCTATCCATAAAATCTTCCAGGGGAAGACTTATAAACAGCGGGGAAAACTATTCAGGAGTTTTTGTATACATCATAAACCAGCAACATTGTTTTTCCTTTCTGGTCATCTTTAACACAGTACTGTAAGTTCTAAGAGCACAAGAATGAATCTTGCAACATGCATCAACTGGTGGTGACAAGAGCATCTAACAGGGGTGAAAGCACTGTCAGCCGGAGGCAAACATTCAGCAGTAAGGGCAAGCTGCTATTGGCAGCAATTCTCAGCAAAACAGCAATGACGCCTTTGAGAAAATGGAAGCAATAGAGGAAGAAATCACTGATTTAAAGTGCCCCACCGCAGCTAGCTCAGAGGGCTGAGAGAAGATGACAGGCGCTGCTTATGTTACAGGAAGCCGTCCCGCAACATGTTTAGTCAATGCCCTGTCTGACACTGGCCCGCAGGCAGGATTTCTGGAGACAGAACAATGATTTGACTGGCAGGCTTTTGGGGGAAGGAAGAGACTGGGACAAGGCAGAACTTAGAAGAGAAGCTGTTAGAATCAGAGCCAGTAACATCACGTAGGACGAGAGAAGGGGAAATAAACAACCAGAGAAGAGGGCGTGGGGCGAAGGGACCTGACTGAGGAGACAGAGGAGCTAAGGGTCTTTTCTTCCCAACTCCTTCATCCTCTTCAAACCTTTTTAAATGAAAAAGCTGCATTTCCACCTTGCAGAACTGGCTCAGTTTGGCACCTCACTGACCCTGCACCGCCCTCACTGCTACTAAAAAGTGCTGCTCTTGGAGAGGTCGGGTCAGGGCTCCAGCTACAGCCATTCCCGGAGGATTTTTTCACTCTGGCTTTATCTACACAGAGGTGAGACAACAAACAAGTGGTGCAGAAGGCATCATCTTCATTGGTGCCACTGACTGCAGCACAAAGGGAGAGAAATAAAAAGAAGCAAGGACTGGGAGGAGTGAAGCGGGGCGGGGTGTGTGTGTGGGGAATCTTCACAGATAATTTCTGCAACTCCAACAGCCTGACAAATGCATCTTCAAAGGAAAGTGAAGAAGGGAGTCTGTCTTTAACAGACAGGAGGGACCTCTTTCCTTTTCTTGCTGGAGGTCTCTATTAGCATATTTTAGTCTCTAAGAGGAATGTCACAAAGAAAATAAGAGTACATCACACTGTTCTGTGGTTTTCAACTTGGAGTCAGCTGCGCTCCCAGCCACTTTGTCTCTTACTGTATATTCCACTGTTTGAGAGGTAAATCAGTGCAGAAAAATCTACAGCGTGCTTGGTAGAGAACCGGAGGCCAAGATCACAAAGGCCGTGAGGAAACTGTCAAGCTGCCATCCAGCCTGATGGAAATCAGATGTCACATTGTAAATTCACAGGTCTGGATGAAGAGTAAAGGGATAAGAGTGGGGGGAGAATCAGCATCCAGGCAGTCCGCAAAGACAACAATGCTGAAAGTCTTGAGCCTGACACTGTTAATAGTCAAGGGACACAGGAGATGTATATTGGTCTCAGGACCTTACTTAAGCAATACCTTCACTGAAGCCAGGGGAAGAGTTTTCATTCAGTATTTCCTCATGGAAATAGGTGAAGCTATCAGGGTTTGGGCTGGGGTGGAGACTGGTGGTGGTGGAGGGGGCAGACACGTAGGGGCATTGTTTCCCCCAAAAAAATTTATACATTGATTTTTTTTCAGCAGTTTACAATTCAAATTAAAAAAAAAAAACATTTTCTACCCAACCACCATTCTAACCACCACTCCTAATGGGATGGACCTGTCTAAAACTGAGAAAAGCTAAAATGGACATTCAGAAGTTTTTTTTGTGAAAGTGACGGTTGAACTGTTAGTGGCTGATTCGCTGCAGGATTTTACAACACCTCCAGGCTGGACCTGCCATTGCCTATATTGGCTACATCTTATCATCGCAAGGGCAGCAAGAGGATCTAGAAGCTTTGGATGCAGGTGTACGGGTTCTCTCAGCACAGATACGACTGAAGATGATGTGAGAAGCGTAACTGTTCCTCAGAGAGAAAAAAGCAATGGGTCTAATCAACCACATCTGCCTGGTTTTCCAAAGTGAATGTTTAGGAAACACAACCATTTTTTTTCAGTTTCCCATTACCACAAATTTCCTTGGGTTGAATATTCTGTTCAACAAGATGGTGCATTCTGCTTTCCCTGCCATAAGTTCCACTCTAAAACTGGCTGTGTGGACAATTCATTTATCAAAAAAACGTGAGGAATTGGAAGAAAATCTCTGAAAAACTGTCTAAACAGGCTGTTTCCCAGGGTCATGTGAAATGTATAGAAAAATGGCAATGCTTTGAAGAAGAAACTGGATCGGTAATAGTGACGCTTTTGGCAAATCAGAAAAGTACTGTTGAGAGAACCTGGGATTACCCTACTAAAAGGTTTGTGATACTGTCAAGTTACTTTCAAAACTTTGTTTACCATTTCGAGGGCACAGTGAGGGAAAGAAATCTAAATTGAAAGGGAACTTCCATGAATTTTGCAATTTCTTTTCAAAGTATGATGAAACTTTCAAGAAAATGCAGGCAAGTTATTTTAATTACACAAGCCCTGAATTTCAAAACAAAGTGCTGCAGATTTGGTTTGCAAAGAAACTGTACAGACAGTGAAAAGGACTGGGGTTTTTTTATATAATTGCAGATGAGGCCAGGTCATTTAAAACAGAGCAGTTTGTAACAGATATGCAGAAAACCTAGAGATTAAAGAAAGGTTCCTGTTCTTCATCAATTGTTCATCTTCCCTAAATGCAAATGGCATTTATACTGCCATAGAGACAGCTTTGGAGACAAGTGGCTTGCAAAATATGCCGACAGTTGCTCAGTCCTATGATGGTGCGTCTGTGATGTTAGGACATGTAGCTGGGGTTCACCAGCAAATGAAAAAAGACCATCCATTTGCAACGCATATACATTGTATTACACAGAAACACAGCCTTCTCCTTGTGAAGAGCTGTAAAGTAAGTCAAGTACTGTGGGCTCTCTAAATGTACTTGAGAAGTTGTGGAGCTGACCAGTCGTCAGATGTTTTTCAACATGCAGACAGTTTTGGGCCTTATGCATCAAGAGATCATGCAGCCCAATGATACGTGTTGGGCATGTAAGTGGAGAAGTGCGTTTGCTGTAAAAACGCAATGTACTGCCATCATGCAGTATCTAAAAGATCTGAATGAACAAGGGAAAAAATGGGCTGTGGAAGCAAACGGCCTTTATTATCACATGCCTGGAATTTCATTCATTACATGCTTGATCATCTTTCAACATATTATGAAAGCCATAATATGTCAAGGCATCGATACCACGCTTGCAAAAACTTCCTCCATCATAGAGAAAAGGAAAGTGTACCTTGAAAAACACAGAAGTGAAGAAGTCTGGAATGAAATGTGGAAAATTAGATAATTTTGTCTAGACTATGACATTGCAGTGCCAGATGAAGACACGCTTCGCTCGCCAAAAAAAAAAGAGCAGTAAAAGCCTCAGCAACTCTTAAGGACTTCATTGTCCCAATGACTTTGGGTCACAGAGAGCGTGTAGAAGAGGCAACAAATGCATGTGAAGTGCCCAAGACTGTAACTGGACCTGAACAAAGAACAGATGGCATCAGCAGTTGTACCTTTCTCACAGGCACCCGGTATGTAAGGCCAGGGAAGGCTAAGCCTTCCCTGACAGCCAGGCTGGCCTCACCCACACTCCGCCCCCTCCTGCACCTTGCATGGACTTGGCGGCGGCCGCCACAGGTGACCTTAGCTAGCCTGGCACTGGCTCTCCGCTGAAGCAGCACGGACCAGCAGCCACTCAAGCAGTGGGGCCGGGCCATGCACTGGCCAGCCTGGAAGCGGGGTAGGCTGGCACTGTGGCACGTCATGCGCTTGTGGTACTCCGGGTGGCTGGGGGCGAACCGGCCAGTGTGGGGCCAGGGTAGGTCAATGGGCCAGCTGGCCACAGGCCAGTCTAAGGGTGAGGGAGGCCAGTGCTCGGGTGGGCTAGCACTGGGGTGTGACACGGGCTGGTGGCACTCTGGGGGCTGGGGCAGACTGCCCAGCCTGGGAGCAGAAGGGGGCCAGTACTCGGGCAGGGTGGCATGGTGTGGGCTGGCAGCGCTGAAGCGACTGGGAGCGCTTGGGCCAGCGGCGCTCCAGCACCTGGGGTGGACCGGCCAGGGCCAGCCCTGTGGCACGGCGTGGGTGGGAGGTCTCTGGGGGCTGCAGGCCCTGGGGCTGGCATCTGGAAGGTGGACTGGCCACCCTGGGGCTGGGAAGGGCCGTCAGACCAGCCAGCCACAAGGTAGCCTGGGGGCAGGGGTTGAGGGGATGCTCGGGCTGGCTGGCGGGGGGGCGGGCTGGCAGTGCTCCGGCGGCTGAAGAGCTTGGGCCGGCAGCGCTCTGGAGGGCTTGGGCGGATCAGCCTCGGGACAGGCTGGTGCTGTGGCATTGCGCAGGCCAGGGGCACTCTGGGGGCTGGAGTGGACCAGCCAGGGCCAGCGTGAGGACTGGCTGGTGCTGTGGCGTGGCGCGGGCCAGGGGCACTCTGGGGGCTGCGGCAGAGCAGCTGAACAGCTGCTGGGGTGGGTTGGGGCACAGCAGTGCTCAGATGTGGGCTCCGGGGGCATTTGGGCCTCCCGCCACTAGTGCTGGGGCACTCCAGCACTGGGGGGGGCACCCAGCTGGTCTGGCTGGTGCCCAGGTGGCCACCTGCAGCCTGGCCCGGGGCAGAGCTGTGACAGAAGAGGGGGTGGAAGGGGCGTGGCTTCTGGCAGAAGGGGCAGGGCTGGGGGGCTAGCCTCCCCAAACAGGCGGTTCATGAGGCACCCATGATCTTTCTGATTTGGATGCCATAATTGCAGAGTTAAAGAGACAATTCTCATAAGAATCAATGGAAATTGCTGAAGCGTGTCATTCAGTGTCAAGGTGTGACAAAAATGGCACTCCTCCACTCTTGCATAAATACGCAGAGCCATTCAACATAAATCCTCACCTTGTAGCTGGATAAATTTTTACAAGAACAGAATCTCCTGTTACCCTTCAAACACTTCAAGAAGAAACGTCTCAGATTATGTACCTAAACTGTTACAGACTAGCTAGGTCTCACATTGCCAGTTGGGATGGCCACATGCGAGTGAAGCTTTTCTGCAATGAGACAGATTAGAAACTGGTTGCATTCAACCATGGGAGAAGAAAGATTTTCTTCATTGGTTCGTCGTCACACAGAAGATGATTTAACTGATTCCAGAGAACATTGTGGATGGTTTCACTAACCGAAGGGAAAGACAATTGAGTGTATATTAGGGCAAATACAGTATTTCTATATTAAGACAATGTGCATGTAGCTCTAAAATCAAGGAGACATGATTCATAGTTACATCAAAGTGCTTGATTCTCTTTATTCAGAATTTAATTTTATGCTAATGTTGATTTTTAAGTGGTAGCTGGTAAATGTGTCAAATAATTAAGTTAAAACAAAAAATTAAGGGTGATTAAATAACAAACATAAACTGTATTTGTGATTTCAAGTACATTGTAATTTAAGTACCACTAAAAATCGGTAAATAGAAAATAGAGCTATACCTATTATTGATAGTATTAAGCCCCCTGCAACCCCAAATATAGAAGTCAAACTAGGCCTATGGTTTGGGCATTTAAAAAAACCCTGTATTTAACTCTCTTTAAATGTCAGAGAGAAGGAGCTGGAGATCAGTGGAGAATAAAAGTTCAGTATTTTCAATTCTTGTACCACACTAAATACTGTACCTATAGCTGCCATGCAACAAGGATCTAGAAGCACAGCAAGGGTTAGTTTCATCTAACACTGAACAAGGAATTCTATTAGATTAAGGAATCAGTATTATCTCTAAAATTCATTCTCTCTCTCTCTTATCGTTGAACTTCTGATTAGAATCTTTCTTAGATCCCTCCCTCCCCCTGCCTAGCTTTCCAGTGAATCACACAGGGAGATCTGGCATATGGTACAACACATTTGTTAAACAAAGCTGCTGAGGTATGTCTAATGCTACATGCACTGGGCCTAATTCTGGTCTCACATCAGGTCTCACATTACATCTTACTTGCCATTCCACTGACATACAGGAGTTAGTTACCTCTGATTTACACTGAGATTTCTCAGATCCGAGATCTGTAAAATCTACTGTACCTCCTAGCATTTCTCAAGACAGAACCTGACCCATGGCTTCTCCTAAATGTTCTGCACTTCTGAAAGTACTGCTGTTAGAGTATAAGTATACAATTTAAGTTTGTATAAATATTTAGGCCTGTGTATCTGCCTGAGATGGTAATCTGGGCCTGCTTTTGGGGCATGTGTGCCTGCCTGAAAGCTAAAGTATCTGAGAAACACATGTAAGCAAAGAACAAAGACATAGTCTAATTCCTGTGACATACGACAAAGACAAAGTGTCATTCCTTTTGCCTATTTGCAATTAGATGGGTTTTAATTTATTACTGTGGAAAAGATAAGACGTAGTTAAAATGTTTCAAAGCATAGTGAAGGTGTGATATATGAATGCACAAAAAAGGGAAAGGTTCGACTCGTTTTCAAGACAGATGCCAAAGCAAACCCATGCAACCGGCGGGGAAAGCAAGGGAGGTGAAGGGAGGTGTTAAAAAGAAACAAATACAGGGCCATAAACTGACCATGGGCAAGATGTGACCCCGCTCCCTGCCCCTCCCATGGGGTATAAAAAGGGGTGTACTAAAGCCCCCAGACCCAGACCCCCCAAAACAGAACATGACCACATATTGGAAGGGGTGGTGCCGGGGGGCGGGAGGTGGGTGCTACAGGTATAATTAAGGCTGCCAAGAAGAGGGAGGAGGTTTTGTCAGCATATGGAAGCATGCTCAGAGATAGAGGGAGTTCTATGGGCATACAGAACTACGGCTGGGGGGAAGGGAACTCTATCAGCATATAGAGAAATAAGCCCAGCTGGTGTGAAGGGCTTGGAGGTACGGTTATGGTTTTAAGCTTATCAGTGTAAGCCCCCAATAAACCCATTGTGGAGTGCCTTCAGATTGGACCCTGGACTGTTGCTTTCCAGTGAACAGTGTCCAGGAACTGAGTGGGGACTGGGCGGGGAACCCCTAACAATTGCTACACCCTAAACAGGTAGCTGAGGGATGCTGACGGTAGAGGAGAGGAAAGAAGCCTACATTAAAGGACAAGAGCCAGCAGGAAAGAGAAAACATCCTGTGGCCTGGTCCGTTTTCTGGATCACAATGTGTCCTTCTCTGCATGAACGCTAGTTAGCCACATGCCTGGTTCTAGGACAAAAAAGAGAGAGAAAAGGGCTAAAGCTTAAAGGCCCAAATGGGAGGAAAAGCTTGTTAAGGGGCTGTAGGAATGGCAGTGGGAGGGATGAGAGAGAGAGGGAAATGACAGGAAGGGGCCCTCCAGAAATGTGGGATTGTGAAAAAGACTTGTCTCCTTTAAGAATGAATTATACTTTTCCCTTACAACATAGAACTAGATTATGGAACTCACAGGAAGATGTTGAGGCCAAGAATGTAACAAGATTAAAAAAGAGAATGGGTATTTATATGAAGAAGCCTATCCAGACTCCTCATAATTAATTATAACAGTTTTGGAATGGATATTAAATCTCATGCTTCAGGGTTTATGCCACCTCTAACTATTAGAGATTAAGTGGAGACAATTGGGGGGGGGGCGGAGGGTGGCAGATTATCCCACATCTGCCTCCTGAAGGGCTCTTACAACTTCCTCTGAAGTATCTGGCACTGTCCAGTGCCAGTGATGGGATACTGGCCTAGATGGACCTCAGGTCTGATTCAGTCTGGCAATTCCTATGTCCCTAAGAGGGTACAGAAAGAAAACAAGGAAATGACTGTGTGTCTCAAATCCCTTTTAATGGCAACCATTGCACTGCACACGGATGAGGGAAAGCTAGAACCCTTTGCAAAGGGAGTTCAGAAAAGAAGAGATTGCACTACTTTGATCCAGCCATGTGCCTAAAGCTAAGCACAAAAGTTACTCCCACTGACGTCAACGGGACAACACATGTTTAAGGTTAAGCTGGAGCTCAAGTGCTTTGCTGTATGAGGCCAGTGTGCTCCACACCTTGCAGGATTAAGCTCTGATATTCCCAGCACATCCAGTTCTTGGAATGATCACTGCTATTTCCTTGTCAAGAGAGACAGGAAGGCTAGCGAGAGGCTTGACTCATCACATTTGGAACTTCCCTCAGGCTTAAAGGGTCCATGGATCAGAGATTTTGGTTTGTCCGCCTCTATGTAGGGCCCAATGGTGGAGTCAGTTGGAGTTGAGGTTGCTCAGCACCTCACAGAACTGGGCCCAGGAAGACAAATGTGTCTGAGGCAGAAAGAATCTATCCTGTTTACTGTGACTGGGGAGAGACGCGATACAAAACTCAAGTGTGCATCTTACTAGGACAAGGGCGAAATGGAAGATGAACATCTTTGGGTACTGCACACAGAGTGTCAAAGCTCCCCCAGTGCTTCAAGGGGGCCAGCGTTTCACCCATCTTGTCTGCTCAGCATGGTGTGTATTTTTCCTGTTCGTGGACGTGAAGATCTCATCACCTTCAGGGGCGCATGCAGCTTTTTTTGCTTTGTCTCTGGCAGTACACGAAAAGGTAGGTGGTGTTTTGAGTCAGGCTCAAAGGTTTGGCTCTCTCTCCCATTGACTCAGTCTGGCTTGGAGTGATTTATTACTCAGTGGGCTGGCATCAGTTGTAGGTGCGTAGCTGATTGGTTTAAACTGTTGCTAGCCTAGTGAAGGAGAACTGAGCTCTAGCACGTGGGAAGTGGGTGGGAGGGTTGCTCACAGGAGGCAGATGTTGCATTGGAGAGACAGCGAACTGAAGCTTCTGTAATACTGTGAGCTCCCAATGCCTCTTGGCTGTACTGATTCTGTCTCATCTCTAGGACTGATGTGTATAAGGAAAAAATCTTCAAAGGGTGCCAGGAACTAGCTTTGTATGTTTCTCCTGCAAGCCGTGCACAGCAACATTTTAGTGACAAGGATATGCAGTTCCTCTGACAGGAAAGGAGGGAAGATTGTGAAAGAAGTCACCAAAACAGCAGCTATTTGTAGTTCTACATGGCCTAAGAAAGGTGAAAATAGTCATGGAAAGATGGCTGTGTCTCAGTGGTCAGCTCCTGACAGCCAGCATTCGCCTAGTCCCAATATGCAGAGGAGCCACCACCAGGCTTATACTGCGTTTAAATCGCACTTCAAAATGTTGGGGCCCATTCCTGCAATCAATCTATGCAGGTAGATCCCAGCACTTCTGTAGGCCCCCGGTGGCTTCACTGGGGCTCTCTGCAAGAGCAGGGGTTTGCCTGTGCAGCTCCAATTGCATAGGCTCTGCTGGCTCTCTGCCAGTAGTGTGGGGTGGGAGAGTGCAGTGCAGTGTCCTCAGTGCAGTGTGTCCCACGTACTTCTTACCACTGTGGCTGGTTTCCTTTTCTAATAAAAAATGTTCATTGTACCACTCAGAAATTCAGGGGTTGTGGTTGTTATTGTTATGGCAGGCACCAACAGGTGGCGCTGTTACACGTGGTCATCCTAGTTATTTTTCTTGGCATCTGAGCAAGTTTTGACTGTTAGGGAGACAGGCTGCGGCATAGTTACTTTCTGAGTTGTGCAAAGCTTTGTGAAGAGGCAGCTTTGGGGGAGAGGGAGTGATGTAAGCTGCAAGAGGGTCTGCTGCCTGCCTGGGGCTCTGATTAGAGTCAATTCGCAACGTGGAACTGGAGCCTGGTGTTGGGCTGAGATTCCTGAAGACGGGATTGCCCTGCGTGCTGTTTAACAATCCCATTTAAAGACTGCAATCTGTGTGTAAATAAGACAGACTCTCCCCAGATTCTGTCACTGATTTCTCCTCCACTGGGAAGCTACCCTGCAAAGCCTTAGACATCTGCTGCCGCATGGCAGAAGGTGAAACAGGGATCTAAATGGGAGACAGATGTCAGAAGAAGGGACAACAATATCAGTGGCTAGTGCCAGGGGTTCTGCAAGCTTTTCCGTATGGTGCTGCCAACGTACCTCACTAGTAACCTGCCCATCTGTTTTCATGCCAGGCCTCTCTTGAGCAACTTTTGGTTAAGTGAGTGATTTGGGGTCCCAATCCCAAATTCATGAATTCTCCTTCATTCTTAGCACTTGAAAATCAGATATACATGGTGCAGCATATCTGTTTGTCCTGCTTTCTCCTTTCTTCCCCCAGGTAAACATCCATTACTTTTTTCATGGCAACTCAAAATATCTTCCTACTCTCTCTGCACTGGCTGGGAGTCGAGGGGGATGGGATGGAGGGTGGTATCAGGAGCCAGGCTTTGCACAGACCCAGTGTTATTGGAGCTCTGCAAATTATAGCATTAGTTTTTGCAGTAAGAAGCCCAATCATGGACTAGCGCCCCTTTGTGCTAGGTGCTGTACAAAAAGAACAAAAAGACTGCCCCTGCCCTGAAGAGCTCACAGTCCAAGTAAAAGACAGGAAATCAGAGGTGATAGAAAGCAAGCAAGCAAGCAAGCATGCACAAGGAAACCTTCAGACAATATTGGTCAGCACGATAAGCAGTTTTTCACGCTGGTATGTGTAGTCTCATTGTTTCCTTGTGCTCCCACCATGTGTGTGCTGTATGCACCTTGGTCCATAGCCTTACACTGTGAGCCTTTTCGGAGAGGGACTGTTTCTTTGATCTGTCTATATGGTGCCTAGCACAATGGGGCCCTGGCCTCTAAGTTTTATCATAATACATGTAATAATAATTTCCCCTGACAATCAAATAAACAAAGAACAACTGAACACTGGAAGTAGACAGTTGCATTAGGACAGAATTAGATACTAAACTTGCTCAGGTTGGAGCCATATTTAAGTGTGAGCATTGATATGCACAATGTGCTCAAACCGTACTGTAAAAGGATTGACAAATGGGAGTAGGTACAAGCATCCACTAACCTGCCTTGTTTCATTGAGCAGGCAGGACAGACCTTTTTAACAATGACTAACATACAAACTAAGTCCTTGCTTGAAGTGGATTTGCAGCAGTGGCCGTTATCAGGTGTCAGTGCTCAAGAGTGTGATATATACTTTGGCATTTTCCACCCAGCACTAATTATTAGGAACGAATCCAAACAAATCTGACAGTCAAGGTTAATTGTGTGATGACCAATCTAATAGATTAACAAAATAAAAACAGATGGCACTAGATTATTTTATTATTGCAATGCAGCCACTTCTCGACTGCAGAAACCTAACACGAATTTGCCCAGATTCTGTGCACTTTTGGTCCCATGCCACTTAGTGTCTTACCAAAGAATTGCAATTTATCCTCATGCCTTTTGGACAATTCCTTCCTTTTTTAATTTCAAGCATTTCCCTGGTTCTGTCTTGCACAGATTGTACTGTACTTAACCACAGACACAAGGAGGTATCGTTTCAATAGTTTACCATCCTTTTGCTTATGTTTCCTAGGCATTGGGCAAGAGGAGGGAGAAGTCTGACTGAATTCATATGTGAAACACACCAGGTAGGTAAGGTTATATTTTTATTCTGGTGATAGAAGGGAAAAGTTTTTGAGCTTCACAGAGCTCTTCCTCAATAGCTTGTCCCTTCCATCAAATGAAGCTGGTCCAATAAAAGATATTACCTCCCCCCACCTTGTCTCTCTGATATCCTAGGACCAACATGTCTACAACAACACTGTATTCATGTATAGCAGTTTTACAGCTCAAGCTAACAGGATTCTAATTCTAATTCTAATTCTTTTTACTGCAGAGAATTCTTTTTTGGGTGTTGGCTGGTGAGTCTTGCCCACATGCTCGGGGTTTAGCTGAGGTCTTCAAATCTCACTTTTGAGGATTTCAATAACTCAGTCATGGGTTCGGGGTTGTTATAAATGTGTATGGGTAGGGTTTTGTGGCCTGCCTTGTGCAGGAGGTCAGACTAGATGATCATATTGGTCCCTTCTGACCTATGAGTCTATGAGTCTAATGACAGAACCCTTAGAATCATAGAATATTAGAGTTTGACGGGACCTCAGGAGGTCATCTAGTCCAACCCCTGCTCAAAGCTGGACTATCCTCAGCTAAATCATCCCAGTGAGGGTTTTGTCAAGCCTCAGCTTAAAAACCTCTAAAGAGGGAGATGCCACCACCTCCCTAGGTAACCCATTCCTATGCTTCATCACCCTCCTAGTGAAAAACTTTTTCCTAATGTCCAACCTAGACCTCCCCACTGCAACTTGAGACCGTTGTTCCTTGTTCTGTCATCTACCTTGCTGCCTCCTGAGTGCAAGGATGGTCCCTCTCCCATCAGCTTACAACAAAGGGACAGAATTCAGTACAAAGCATTCTTCTGAGACTCACACGTTCTTTTATTATAAAGCAAAGAGGCAAGCCGCTCTAATTGTCTGTATCAGTTATTTCTGAATGGTTGTATCAGTTACTTCTGATGAATGACTAAGCAGTTAGAAAGGGGCACAGTCTAGGGGTCTGAAAAAATGGAACTGGCAGCCAAAAATGCCAGAGATTTAATCCTGGTTCTGATACTGTGTCTGCTTCACTGGCCCATTAAACCCGCTCTGGCTATGCAAAGCAGGCTCAAAACTGGCTTAACTATCTACCCGGGGATTCTCCGGGGAAGGGGGATCCCTATGTTGCATAGGGTTCCCCTGCTGGCACCTACATAAAGGGTGTGATTGGGGAAGGGGGGCATGGCTGGAGAGCTATCATGTCTGCCTGGTAGCTGGTCACAGGGTGATCAGGAAGCAAGTATGAAAAATCGGACACTTTCTTTTGGGGGAAGGGAGGCGGTAATAGTTGCTTGTATAAGTCAAAGTCCCTAATACTGGGAAGAGCCCGATAATATCGAGATACCTGGTCACCCTACCTGAGTGTCATATGCCTACTCTACCGTGCACCAGGAAGCACCGACTGCCCCAAGATGGCAGAGTTATTAGAATAGTTTAATGCCATCCTCCTCTAAACTTGCACTGAGCATGGTTCAGCTAGTCCACTGAATATGGGCCATTAACTTTCTTTGGCCTTGGGCATATTCCAAGTCCACCGGCTTCAGGTTCTCCTATGTAAAATGGAGACAGGCTGGTAAGGAAGTAGCGCTACCTTCCTCATCGGGGGAAATAGAAAGATTAGCTAGTTAGTGAAGAGCTTTGAAGGCACACTTGCTATGTATAATTTCTCTTTAGAGCAGATTTTTGCAATAGATCTAGCAAGTGATAGAATTTTAATGTTCACAGAAGATCCGGTTTTATCTACATATTAGCTAAGGACCATTAATAACTTGGGCAGATGATAATGCAGAGCTCAAAAAGAACTAAACAACATGTTTTGATTAGAGATTTATGCTATCAGCCAAATGTGCAGTTGGTCTATTGCGAACACAGACAGTGCTGGCAAGAATAGAGTCTCCAAGGCTAACTGTTCCTCTCTCTTCGCTCTCATTGGTCAAGGGTTTTCTGGTCTTGGTTTAATGTGCTTTTCATTCCGCAGTTCACCTGCTCATTGATGGCAGAACTGGTTGTTTCCACAGAGAAACACAGACCTTTACCCCTCTATGGTATCATCGTGTTTTCATTCTTTCCTACCACAGAACTTCCTTGGCTGGCTGAAGAGAAACTCTCAGCCCACGCACCTCTCAGCTCTTTCTCCCTAAGCTACCAAGATAATGTCTTAGTACATGACCAGCATCTCATGTACTGATAATTTGGCAGAATATCTCAGGCCAGCCAGAAAAGGCTGAATATAGCTATGACAGTTTCTCCTCACAGTCTCCTAAATACATTCACTTACAGGCTTGCATAGGCACAAGAACTGCTAACTATCCAGTATGCAGAACCAGAAACCCAGCCACAATAAAAGGGGTAACCACTGTAGAATCCCACTAGGTGTCTTACTTAGAGAGGAGAGGGAGGGTGCAACAACAACGAGTCAGAGAGGTGAGTTGAGGAGGGACTGGGGGAAGGAAAAAATGAAACAGAGGAGGAGGGAATAGGGAAAGGTACACCAGAGAATGGGAGTGAAAAGAACAATACTGCTGTGAAGGAAGGGAAGAGGAGAATGGTCCACCGTCACTGGAATGAGTGGAAGAGACAACATAGGCTATGTCTACACTATGAGGTAGGGCCAGGATTCCTCTGCTCATCATGCTCATCAAGCTCATCATGCTCATCAAGCCAGCACAAGTATAATTAGTAGTGTATCCACAGCAGCACAGATAACAGCGTCTGAGGCTATGTGCCTACTGGTTTCAGATGACTTTGTATTCTTCATGGCTCAATGTTGTTAAATAGTTCAGTCTCTACTGTTGCAAAAAGGTTGGGATGGACAAACATTTAAAAGAAATATTTCTATGTAATCCTATGAGACTTTTCCTGCTGTAATTGTCCAGGCAGGTGGGGAAAAAATGGTTATAACCTCAGCCTGGCTTTGTATGTTGATAGGAAAAGCAGCCAAACAAGAATGGGATAAATGGTGACTGATAGGACTGATTAAAATGTTTGAAAAGTTACTGATTAGTTGTTATTTACTTTATTTTGGTCAGTTTCAGCTTTCTTGAAAAGAGACAGTGACACGATCCCAACATAAGACCAAATGTTGGCCTTGGTTGCACATACATGGCTCCCATCCAAAGGCAATATCTGTTCATAGCTTGGGCAAAAAATGGGCCAGCTCCCCCACTTCATTCTGTCGCCTCCACCTCCCCCCCAATTCTGATGCATCTCACCCTTAGTCTGGGTCTACACTGACGGCGGCAAATTCGCCGCCATCAGATCATTGCTCTGGATCGACTGAGCGGTCTGTGTAGATGCGCTCAGTCGATCCAGGAAGCAACGCAGGAAAACCACCCCAGTAAGTGGCGTAGCGCTGGGTCGAAGGGAGCACAGTTCCCTTCGACGCAGCGCAGTGTGGACAGCGTGCAGAGGAAATGCTGCAAAGTCGACAGGAGATACACAAGTGATTTGCGTCACTTGCATATCTCCCATCGACTGCCGCCAAATCGCCAAGGTAAGTGTAGACAGGGCCTTAGACTGCAAATCCCTGCTATTGCAGTACTGGGACTCTGCTTGGATGCGTCCACACTAAACAAAGCAAACATGGCAGGGGCATTGATTGCATTAAATGGTTTGTTGTTTCGGTTGGTTGTTTCAGTTGATTAACGCCGCCACGTAGGAGCACTGTGGCTTACAGAAACTTGGTGCATTCACATACAGTGTTTGTATCGGTGCCCTCAGACTCTTCAAAGAGTTATCCCATAGTGTCTGGCTGTGTTGCTGAGAGAAGGGGTGAGATCCAAATGTGAAGTACTGCATAGTGGCTTGGAACGAAGAGCTGGGCTGAACCAGCATACCGCAAGCTTGTGGCTCTCTGTCCATATCACAGAGAAACCACTAAGCCCAGTTCAGCAAAAGATGCCTTCCTGGCTTGCCACCAACCAGTGTCTGTAGCGTCCCTTATAGTCAAGAGGAGGCAGGACATGGCTGAAATGAGGTATAGAGAGCTGACTCTCCAGTGCAACTAAACTAAGGCTTTGTCACCACTAGCACTTTTGTCAGTGAAACTTTTGCCATTCAGGGGAGTGAAAAAAAACCACTCTCTCCTGCCGACACAGCCGCCACTCGCTGGGGTGGTGAGAGATCTCTCTCCTGCCGGCATAGAGCAGCTACACGGAAGACCTTCCAGTGGTGCAGCTGCCATGATATCGCTGTGCTACTGTGGGGTCTGTAGCGTAGACATAGCCTAAATCACTGTAGGTGTCTCCCCCTAATCCTCTAGCTTACACAGTTTGTATTGCCAGTCACTACTACATGGGGTGTCCCCATTTCCCAGACTGCACTTCAGTTATGGACAGGCCTGCTGCCTACACAACACAACCACGAGTGCATGGCTGCAAGGTGCTGCAGAGGCAGTGCACGCTCATGACGTCCCAACCAAGAACTAGTCTTAGTGCCCTTGCACCAACAGGACATTGCGCACAGGAGTTTGGTGCGACGGAGAAGTGCCGGCTGAGGTCTAGACGGACTGTGACAATGCCTGTTCAGTTGTGAGCTAAAACAGATTGTTCTCTGGGCCTGCAGAAGCAAGACTTATGAACCCACGGCACCACCTAGAGTAGCTAGCAAGTATTATTCTTTGAGTTCTGTTCAGGATTTCTGTTGTCTGAAGACAGAGCCAGACAGGTAGCAGGAGATGAACCCACAAAGTGATCATTTCTGAGGGCCAGTACCAATGAAGGGAAAACAAACCAGCTCTGCTCGCTGGTCAGAGTACAACAGATGCACCAGTTAGTGGGCACAGATTGTCAAAGGTTTTTAGGTGTCCAACTCCCATGGGATTTCCCTCTACTAAATAGTGAAGATGACTGAGGACTTAGACTGTATGAATCACCCCAGAAGAAAGCTTTACACAGAACCTTATGTCCACATGGAACAAAGGGCACCACATAACAACCGAGAACAGTCAGTTTTGCACTACTGTGTATCTGTGCCTCTTTTCTCCCTGGATAGTGGCATCTAAACCCCTCTTCAGGATGACAAAGCATAAGAATATGCTTCACCGGCGGTATGGCTTTTTTTCCCCCAAGGGATCAGAAAAAGTGTCCATGTTGAGTAAATGCACCTCAGCTATAATGGGATATGGTTGCCGCCTGAAGTGATAACACGTAATGGATCACAATTTATCATCGGGGAAACAAGCTTCCATTTAAAAATATTAAAGGACATGAAATCCAGGCAATCAGCTTCTGATTATGCTACATCCAAGAGGTCAGCATGGCTTCTGGTGCAGACGGTCGAGCAGATTGTGAGGAGAGCACAGATGGGCTGGGTAGGTTATGTACTCACACAGCTCTCTTTCGCACATCACGACTGGCGAAGGTGCCTGGAAAACTGAGCTGCGCCTGCAGTGAAGCTGGGACATTCCTGTCTCCGCTGTGGCTCTGAAACAAACCTACAGAACCGGCTCTACTTCCCCTGCCTCTGCCTCTGCTCACATCCTCAGCTGCCAAGAACACAGTGACAAGATGGCCAGGCAGGAGATCCATATCCATGTGCCAGTACAGGGACAGAGTGGGCGGGGGGCATCTTGCCACCTGTAGGCCCAGCACAGAGTAGGCCAGCCCTCAGGACAGCTGTCAATTGTGCCCCTGCTTCCGTGGTTCCTATGGGGCTTTGCAGAGGCACAGAACTGCCCCCGTCATGCCTATATTCGAGGGGGCAGCTCCAGTCAGGCCAATGGGGTCAGGTGGGGGTGGGGCAAATTCCACACCTGCCCAAGGTTTGCAATTTGGGGGGCAATCCCCCCCCAAATTACATCCATGCCCCTTACATCTCCTCCTCCTCTGGTCTGTCCCCTGTTCCCCAGGTTGCTGTATGCCTGCTACCCTTGTGGGAGAGGGAGCGGGTGAGACATGACTTCGCTTCAGCTGCCTTTGACAGCCTAGCTGGCATGAAGGGGCCACAGTGCAGCGTTAACTCCAAGGGCTGATTGTGTGAGTTGCCCTAGCCTTGTAGGAAAGGGCACCGCAGGGCTACACAAGCTGGGGGGGGCACTGGGCCAAGTGACACCCCGCTCCCTGCATAGCTGGTGTGCAGAGGGGCCTCTGAGGTAACTCCAAGGCAGTGTGGCTGGAGCAGGGAGCACAAAGGTTCAAGTTCTGCCAGTCCTTAGGGGGGGAGACTTACTTCCCGTCACCCCACCTAAAGCCAGGTCCAGTCCAGCCCTTCATGAGTGACCCACCAGCAGCACCACCAGGCAAAGAGCACATCACAGGCTCTGACTGCCTCCCCCAGCAGGAGCACCGCTAAGCACGTGACCCACTGGTGACACAGAGGCTCCAACAATTGACTCCGGCAAACGAGAGCAGGGCAAGGCAGTGATGACTGGGTGGGTGTGGTTTAATATCCGTGCATGTGCATTATAAGCATTGTAGGGAATCTCCATCAACCGACGATATGGCAGCTCCCTGGGAATTCTGTAGATGGGTTTTCTAGCAAAGATTAGGCAGGAAAACCAGTGGCAGAGTGAGACCCTTTTGGAGTATGGTCACCTGTGGCCATGCAAGTTCACCCCCTTTTGGACAGAGGGTACAAGCACAGGAATTCTGACTTCCTTCTGGGTAGCTGCACAAACCATGTATGTGGCAGCACAGTCTGAAGTTGGCCTGCCACTGACCTGCTGGGTTACCTTGGGAAGTTGCCTCAGCTCTCTCACTGATTTCTCCTCCCGCCCGTGGCCTGTCTTGTCTATTTAGAGCAGTGGTCCCTGGACTGTGGGGCACTCCCTCTAGACAGGTGTGGAGGAACGTTCAGGGGGCGCAGCAGGACCCAGGCCAGCCCGCCGGTTCCTGGGGGTGTGGACTGGGTATGGGAGGGGCACAGACCAGAAAAGTTTGGGGACCACTGATTTAGAGCGTAACCTCTTTGGGTCAGGGACTGCCACTCAGTGTGTGTGTATACAGCACACTCTTGGCTCGGTCCTCTAGCTGCTACCAGAAGGTAAATAATAAAAATCAAGCACATGGAAAGGGGAAGCTTTAGAGATCTGTCCCTAAGTGGATAACCCTGGCTCCTACCATATGCAGTGTACAGAGAGAGAGAACGAATCTAAGGATTTATCTATACACACAAAAAAAGGTGTGTTCTTAACATGGGCTAAGCCAGCAATGAAGACGTGGCCACTTCAGCTTCTAATTTCTTCCCTATAGGCTTGAATGTGAGCTGCTATCCCCTGTAAAAAGCAGAGAGTTACCATGGCCTCATTGCTATTTTAACCTGAGTTAAGAAAACATTTTCCTCCCATCCCTGGGTAGACACATGCTATGATTTAAAGGGGGAAGAGTGAAACTATATAGGTAATCCAACTCCTTTACCATCTGGTACCATCTGAACCATCAGGTTCAGGACTATTTAGAAAGGCTAGACATGCACAAGTCCATGGGGCCGGATGTGATGCGTCCAAGGGTGCTGACGGAGTTGATTGATGTGATTGCAGAGCCATTGGCTATGATCTTTGAAAGCTCTTGGCAATTGGGGAGGTCCCAGATGATTGGAAAAAGACAAATATAGTGCCCACCTTCAAAAAAAGGGAAGCAGGAGGATCTGGGGAACTACAGACCAGTCAACCTCACCTCAGTCCCTGGAAAAATCATGGAGTCGGTCCTCAAGGAATCCATTTTGAGGCACTTGGAAGAGAGGAAGGTGATCAGGAACATGCATTCACTAAGGGCAAGTCATGTCTGGTCAACGTGATTGCCTTCTATGATGAGATGACTGGCTTTGTGGATGTGGGAAAAGTGATGGACATGATATACTGTGACTTTAGCAAAACTTTTGATATGATCTCCCACAGTAGTCTTATCAGCAAGTTAAAGAAGTATGGGTTGGATGAATGGACTATAAGATGGATAGAAAGTTGGCTAGATCATCGGGCTCAATGGGTAGTGATCAACAACTTGAAGTCCAGTTGGCAGCCGGTAACAAGCGAAGTGCCCCACGGGTCGGTGCTGGGGCTGGTTTTGTTCAACATCTTCATTAATCATCTGGAGGATGGGGTGGATTGCACCCTCAGTAAGTTTGCAGATGATACTAAGCTGGGGAGAGTAATAGTGGGGAGGGCAGGGAGATACACTGGAGGGCAGGGATAGGATACAGAGAGATTTAGCTAAATTAGAGAATTGGGCCAAAAGAAATCTGATGAGGTTCAGCAAGGACAAGTACAGAGTCCTACACTTAGGTCGGAAGAATCCCATGCACTGCTCCAGGCTGGGGACTGACTGGCCAGGCAGCAGTTCTGCAGAAAAGGATCTGGGGGTTACAGTGGACAAGAAGTTGGATATGAGCCAACAGTGTGCCCTTATTACCAAGAAGGCTAACAGCACATTGGGCTGCGTTAGTAGGAGCATTGCCGGCAGATCGCGGGAAGTGATTATTCCCCTCTATTTGGCACTGGTGAGGCTTCATTTGGAGTACTATGTCGTTTTGGGTCCCCCACTATAGAAAGGATGTGGACAAATTGGAAAGAGTCCAGCGGACGGCAACAAAAATGGTTAGGGGGCTGGAGCACATGATGTATGAGGAGAGGCTGAGAAAACTAGGCTTGTTTAGTCTGCAGAAGAGAAGAATAAGGGGGGGAATTTAACTACCTGAAAGGCGGATCCAGGGAGGATGGAGCTAGGCTGTTTTCAGAAGTAGTAGATGACAGAACTAGCAGCAATGGTCTCAAGTTGCAGTGGAGGAGGTCTAGGTTGGTTATTAGGAAGAATCTTTTTCACTAGGAGAGTGGTGAAGCACTGAAATGGGTTACCTAGGGAGGTGGTAGAATCTCCATCCTTAGAGGTTTTTACGGTGCAGCTTGACAAGGCCCTGGCTGGGATGGTTTAGGTGGCATTTGTCCTGCTTTGAACAGGGGCTTTCACTAGATGACCTCCTGAGGTCCTGATTCTATGATGCTAAGCTCTACGGCACAGAGTAAAGGCATCCTTTGTAACATAAATAGGGAGTTATTTCTAGGAGAGCACAGGAAACCCTTTAATGAAATGTAAAATGGAATGATTGATTGTAAAAAGCATTTCTGCCATGTCAAGGTAATTGTGCCAGGGAAAATTTGACGATAACATGCTCACAATTATTTACATCCGGGTGTGGGTTCCCTTCCCTGAATAAATCAATTACATGGATACTCATTAAAAACACACAAAGCAAACAGAATGCTTTTTGTTGCTACTATTGCCAGCACTCATCCTTTATTGGAAAGAAGAGAGACAGTAATGACTTCCCAAATAAGCAGTCGGCACTGTTGCAATTCACAAGTGGCAGAGTGCCATATGCTGCTTCTGTCACAGTGATTTGAGGAACTAGCAGCCACATATAGGAAGTGAAAAAACCAAAACATACAGCAATATAAGAGTGTTTCTGTTTGACTTCAAGAACTCATCACCAAGTGCATTCATGGTTATATGTGAGAAAAGCAGCTAATATCTTATTTGTGAGGATGGCTCTAATCCCCACCAAGTTTGCAAATGCTAGCAGGGGCCATTTCATTTCCACCTTAGTGGGCACAGGAATGAGAAAGTTACAGTATATTCCCAGCCTAGACACACACACAGTAATTTGAGAGTATAACTCCCACTAGAGTTATTAGGACATGACCCTGCAGTTGGAGCACATTGCTCTGTTAATATAGTCTGATGTCAGTGGATGAGAAGACAACACCCATTTACAGAGACTAGGGTTGTCCATCATTCCAGTTTTTAAGCCTCCTTTTGTAAGGTGAGAGATAGCGTCACTTTCATGGGGAACAGTTCATTTTTATGTGCTAGGCCAAAGTGAGGGCCTGAGAGTTACACCAGGGGTGCAGCTGGCCCATTCTTTTGGATCATAAAGACACATCCATTTCTAATCGACAAGACAGGCTTGTTTGACACACCCAAGAGTTGGCAGATGATGTCTGTTTGATGAGGGATAGGTTGAAGGTTAAATCAAGTGATTGGATATAAAATGCATGTTTTGTATTGGTACGAAACACCCTTTTATAGCACCTGTGGTCTCTGCACACATTTGCAGCTGGCACATGGTGCATGAGATCTTAGTTGATGACATTTAAAAGTTGACATTTAAAAGGTTTTCATTTCACTTCAATTGTACATTAAATGGGGTCTCAGAAAAAACCTCATTATTCAACCCCTTTGCTATCAACACATGATGAAAAAATACCTTTCCATAAAACCACCCCTGATAATGCCCATGGTTTACACCTTAAGGAAAGAGATCTTGTTTAATCCTCAGGACATACACTTTGAATAAACTATTAATCTTAACTAAGACCATGCTCCCAGTATGTCATATAACTGGGATCTTTCCTTCTTCCTCATATAGACAAGCACAAGCCAGGCTTCCTTATAGGCTTGAACTCAAACTGTTAACTGAGTTAAAGGAGACCCAATCCTGTAAGTGTAAGTGGAGAAATGGGCCTGCTATTGTGGGGAACTTTCCTGGCTCACGCACTACCCTGGTGGAGTTTGCTAGCAAAAGGATCTGAGTCCTTGCTGCCACGCTCTTTACCCAGAGGTCTGCCTGACCTCAAGGGGCTCCCCTTCCACTCTCCTGTGTGGTGGGGTCCCTGTAACCCCAACAAGGCTAGGCCTAGGATTCCTGGGGCTCAGCCCCCCAATCTTGGCATGGTCCCTTAGGGCAGGGGATTAGGGTGTCCCCACTCCAGGGTACTAACTCTGCACTGGGCACTTCCCTGACCCACTAATGATTGCATACAGTTTAAAGCAACACCATTTATTAAACAAACAGCAATCAAAGATCAAATAAAAATAAGAAAAGAGGAGAAAGGTTAAAGGAAAACACCCCAACGCCGCCCTCTGGGCACAGAGACACCACACCAGCGTCTCTGGGGCGTGAGGGACGCTCACAGTCTGTGTCTCACACGTGGCTGGCCCCTGCCCAGGCCCTGGCTGCGCTGCAGGGATGCAGGGAGTCAGAAACTTGCTCTGGCAGTGGCCACACGCCCCCAGGCTCCAGGGGACGGGGCCCTTCGCCCCAGCGTCAGCCCCCCGTCAGGGTCACAATCCCCCCTCTGAGTCTGGCCTGCGAGGCCTCTGGGCTGGTGGCGTCTCCCTGCGCCGGACCCTGGGTCCCCCTCGCTCTCCCCAGCTGCTCACCGCACCTGGCTCCAGACGGTCCCAGCCCCAGCTCCTGCTCCGCTCTGCTCAGAGCAGCTGGGCTCGGCTGGGCTCGGCTTAGCTGGACTCCGGCTCTGCTGCTGTGGGCTGGCTCAGGTCAGCTCAGCAGCCTTTGCCTCTTCTCTGGCCTCCCAGCCGCCGGCTGCTTTGTCCTTAGCTCGGCCCTGTTCTGGCCCAGGCCCAGGCAAACAGCTCCCTTGCCCTCCTGGCTCCCTCGCTGGCCTGCCTGCCTTGTCAATCAGGTTGACCTGAATTGGCCTCTCTCCACTGACCCTGGGGGCTGTCTGTTTCAGGGTCCTGCTTCCTCAAGAGATGGCCAACCCAAAAGACCCACTAAGTTTCAGTAAGGGGCTAACGGACCCCTTACATAAGCATGCGTGCATGTGAATAGCCTATTCAGTTTAATGACATTACCCCTGTGTCTAAAAGTACTATGGCTGTGTGAAGAATCAGACCTAAAATAGCACTGGTCCTCACTTCTGCTGCATGTCACTGCCCCTAACAATACGATCCATTAATATTGGATAGAATTAATAGTTTATCATCAGATCTTCATTTTACTGCTCATTCCAGCATCACCCAGTCTTTCAAATGAACCTGTTGCACCGATCCTCTAATAATTTTGCCACAAAATCCAACATGACAGATTATTTCACTATTAATAACTTCATTTGATCATACATGGTTTAAGCACAGATACTGCCTAAAGAACTCTCCATTTGCTATTTCTTTTAAGTTAAAATAACTGCAGGGGGCAAGTAAAGAAAATGCCTCCACCTAATTCCACTCCCATTTCCTTTGGCTTAATTCTGCTTTTAGCAGCATTAATATTACAGGAGCACTTCGCGGCCATAATGTGCCAGGCACTGAAGAGACAGCACCTGCCCCAAAAAGCCATAGAGGCAGCAGCCAGGGAGGAATGAAACTCGCCTAAGATCACACAGCTGGTCAGTAGCAGAGATGGGAATAGAACCTATACCTCCTGACACCTGGTGTACAGCCCTTGTCACTAAACCATGCTGTCTCTCCAAATGCTGCACCATAAGGAGGGCTTTCCTTTTTTCAGACTAAGGCCCAAATACATCTATATGGTGAACATAACACCACCAGCAAATTGCCTCACTAAGCCCTTTCATGACGTGTACAACAACTGAGCACATTGCTGTCACCAGAAGAATCAGCTGGAGCCACAGGGAAAGAAAGAAAGTCATGAAACACGTCACATTTCAAACCAGAAATGACACTAAGGAGATCACTAACCGACAGACTAGATCCAACTATCCAGTGCTGCAGGAGAGAAAGAGAAGAAACACCCTGTTCCCCACCCTATCCCCAGTCTGACAGTTTTCTTACCTTGACTGCTACGTCACTTCCCACGTCCTATCAGTAACTCTTCTCTTTCATATCAGCTCTCTTGTTTCTCTGCACACACATAGCAGACAGATGAGAAACATACCCAGAACATATCCTGCACCAGTGCAACATCATATCCTTCTATGGTCACTGGAATCACCGTAACTCACGGAATATGTTGTAGCAAAACTCACTCACAACTATGTCTGCATTTTACACTCCACTAGGTGACACTATAGCCCACAGATTATAATAGGAAAACTACTTTGCCAGTGAAAGCACTTTAATCCAGTGTTGCATTTATATTCTCAGTAGCCTTTGGACTTCAGTGAACCCTCCTTTGTCTGAATACAATGGGGCTTATGTAACTTATGTTGGGAAAGAGGGTTCAGAGGGAGTTTTCCACGTAAGTGATTCAAATTAGGGGACACAGGCCATATTAAATGGGAGTGTTCTGTGAGGTTCTACTCTATTTCAGGCCCCCCAACATTAAAATACACCAGGAAAAAAATATCACAACTAAGACATCAGAACAACCTGGAGAGATACAGCGCAAGCAGCATCCCATGGCCAGAGGCACAGAGTAATCTACAGCCTACCTGCCTGGAGTGACAGTTAGATCCTGCTTCGCCCTGGGCTTTCCCTGCACAGCACAGGCATGGGCCCCAGTCCTATGAGGTGTCACCTGCCTTTAACGCTCTGCAGGATTAGAACGAACTAGATCTGCCTTCTAACTGGTACCGATCCTATGTGTCTAGCACCCTAGATACAGTCACTTCTGTGCTGCTTTTAAAACTGCAGTGACGCATTTTGGATCCCTCATTCGGCAGGGGGGCACCGATTAGGTAGATGGAGGGTTTGTTACCAGAACTAAAGGAAATATATTTGACAAGGAACCTCCCCCCACTCCTAGCATAATTTTAATGTGGTTTGTTTTCACGCGAACTCACTGCTTGTAAGATCGTCCATTTGTGAGCAGTGGTGCCTGGAGCCCGCTAGCCTCAGAACAGGTACAGCAGATGCAGCAGCTGCCAAACTAGCAGGGGAATGAACCGCAGCAAGTTCCCCTCAGACTCATTTCGTGCTCAGATGTGAATCCAAGGCTTGTGTGAAGCATCTGTGTCTGCAGTTTTGGGCTGCAAGTCCTGGGGGAACAGGGTTTCTTGCCAGATTACCAGTTTTCTACTCCTGACTGCAAATACCATGAGAGCAGCCTTCCCTTCCAGCACCAGTGTATTCAGGCATTGGCTCAGCTGGAAACCACAGTGCAGTACAAAGCCAGAGCCAAACACACACAAAAGTTACCTGCTGCAGACTTGCTGTGCATTTGGTTCTGAGAAGCGGAGAGGCAGGTGTGAGAAGACTGTTCTTTTACCCACGCTACAAGCTTCCCTATTCCAACCATTAAAGGGGCATCGGACCTGGCAGCGTGGTACCACTGACAGTGAGGGGATAACGCATTCTCCTTCTCCAGTCAGTTCCAGGTCTTGTTCTTTAAACTGCTACCGGTGATGCTAGTCAGTGCTCATTATAATGATGGTGTATGTTGTATCCCAAAAACCTGTCTTGAAGCCGCCATCAAGCCCAGTTCCTATTGTATTGTAAACCGGTCTGAAAGACCCCAGAACTGCCAGAGGTTCAGCTCTGTTTCAAGCTGAGTTACAAACACACCTGAGTTACAAATTCTACAGTTCTGCCTTTGATGAAGCTTACCACTTAGCCTGCTTCCAAGAAGCTCCTGGGCCTTTTAATCACTGTTTCCAAAGAACGACCCTTTGCTTTAGGAAGAAGAAAGTGTAGCCTAAGCTTGAGATGCTCTATAAATATTTTTTGAATTTCCCATTTGTTGCTTGATGTCCTCTTTGATAAGAGCCACATTTTTGTGGCTGGAGTCTCTTTGATATCAGATACTACTAGAGAACTGTTGGCTAAATGAAGGATATTGGCTACATACAAACTGCTCTGAGCAGT
Organism: Mesoclemmys tuberculata; assembly: GCA_007922155.1. Classification (NCBI taxonomy): domain Eukaryota; kingdom Metazoa; phylum Chordata; order Testudines; family Chelidae; genus Mesoclemmys; species Mesoclemmys tuberculata. Next base: position 16,841,647 of record ML675614.1, on the reverse strand, counting down.
TAAAAGAAGTGAGGATTATTCGGGGTTGTTGCTGGTTTTTATTAAAATCTTCTCAATATATATGGGTTTCATTTGCTCATTTCCTCTTTGTCATGTTGCCAGCTCTTGCTAATTTCTTATCAGTCTTGTGATAGTTGGTGTTCTAAAAGCCCCAGCTGCTGGAGTCAGGTGATAACCCGGAAGCTGAGAAGCTTGTGTATGTTGCTAAAGAGGTATGCTTCTAATCCTCATGGCTATGGAGAAAAGCACGAAAACACAATTCAGCTCAACAACCAGCAGGCAAATAAAAAAGACTCCAACTTTATTATGTTTTAAAATATCATGATTTGAAGGCCTGAACAATTGGCAGCTGGCAAAACTCATGTGTGCACATCAAATCAGACTGCAGATCCCCAGGCAACATACAGTACTCTCATTAAACATACAGACATAACATATATAATCTAAAATGAACAGTGTGTCAGCAGTACTAAAAAGAATCCTGACCACTTTACCCAGCCCATCTAGGAAAGGGAGTAAACTGAGAGGCTTTGCAAAGGACAGAAACTGACTCTTCTCCTATGGGTTTTATTCCAATGTAATGTTCTTAACTTTGCTGGAATTAGACCTGATTTACACCAACAGAACTAAGGGAAGACTCAGGCCCATGCTTGGAGCACATTAAGCAGGAAATCTCTTAGGGCCTTGGAGAAGCCTGTACATTAGAGATGGGCCTAAACTGCAGATTTCAGAACGGGAGCTGAATTTCAAACCCTTCAAAGTCTGTGGAATTTGGGGTGTTTTCAGATCTAGTGTTTGGATTCAACCCATCGGTAGCAGTCAGCCACAAAATATTGCGGAGAATTCAGATTGCAAACAAGTACCAAAGCAGAGAACAGCGTGGTGCCTTAGAGCAGTGGTTCCCAACCTTACTGAATGAAAACCCCACTAGCTAACACACGCACCTCACCACCCTACCGGCCATAAACACATATAACTCCTATAAACACAAACACGAAATTACATAATAAATAAATAATAATTCATTACTGTTACCCGAGTAAGAAGCGAAACCTTCCCTGGCATAGCCAAAACCACACACCCCATGTGGCCCCACCTCTTCCAATCCCTCATGGACTTACGGTAATGAAGGCAGGCTCTGGTGGGCTGGCCAGGGTTGCTCCAGGCCCCCACTGGCATGGAGCTGCTCATCTCTAGCCAGGTGTCTGGCTGGTATGGGGCCGGGGGGAAAGGGAGGTTGTTTCTCTGCTCCAGCCAGCATGGAGTTTGAGTGGGCTGCTCCTCCGCTCCAGCCAGCACAGACCTCAAGGCTGCTGCATCCAGCACGGAGCTCAGGGAGCTAAATGACTTCAATATTACTGAAGCCTCATGGACCCCCTCAAGGGGACCCCCCCAGTTGGGAACCACTGAGCTAGACCAATTATAGGGATAGGACTGTAACATCAAGGGTACAATCCAACTTTATTTGTAAAGAATGTCAGTGAAAACCGTATATTCTAACCAGTACATTAATATGACCTAGTAACACTGGTGGTCCTGAGAGAACCTGCTGCCGGGCTCTTACGTAGTGATTTGCACCTATGCACAGTGGGTGAAGGGAGCCACTAAACCAGAAAGGGAATGCTCACACTCCCTTTGCGCTGGTGTAAATGACTACACAAAGTGGAAGACGAGAGAGAATCGGAGCTACAATGATGGCACTGAGCCACTACTGGATAACACGAGGCCTGGGCTCCATTTCTCGCTATGAAGCACCTCTCTGATAGACAAAGAAAACAGGAAACTTGATTTTCCCCATCCAAAATATGAAAAGTTCCTTTGCAGAGCTTTCCAACTTCTTCCATGGACTCCACTTGAGCTGAGTGATGTGGGCACACCTGTCCAGAATCCTGCTAGGCATCATATATGCTAATTAATTTTCCTAAGGCTTTTGCCTTTTGAAAGCTTTATTAGGTCAGAAGGATTGTATGTATGTGTGAAGCGATGAGTAATAGGGAAACCTACTTGAAACTGTCTGTAGTTGTTTGGGAAGGGAACCAAAATAGCTCCACAAAGAGTAAGCTGACTCATTTGTCTTGCTAAAGGCCGGTTAGCTCCTCATTTGATGAGTATCTGTCAGGTCTACATGAATAAATTAAAATCTGGTTTCCATTCCTGGTCCCCAACCAACCCATTTTAACTCCTCCAAAACTTCTTATGCCATAGACTGCATAGGTTTCCTTGTGGTCAGTTGCATCTTAGCAAGGTTCTACCACCATATGATGGCCTCTACTTTTTCATTCAGAGAAGCTCACTTTGCTGGCCCCAGTTTGCGCCTGGGTATATGAGCCACAGTGCCAGGGGAAGATAATCTGTTGGCCCCCAAAAGAAAAACACTTTCATATTCCTCTCAGAGGCATCTGAATGATCATTAACCTGCAGAGACAAAGTGGGTGAGGTAATATCATCTAATGGACAAACTTCTGTTGCTGAGAGACAAACTTTTGAGCTTACACAAAGTTCTTCTTCAGATCTGCTAAAATATCCCAGGCACCCCTCTGTCATAATGAAAGCGGGTCCCCAACATTTTGATTGACAAGTATTAAGGGCCATTGAAGAACATTAATGTGTGGAGATGAGGTATGCAAAGAAACTATTGCATAGGCAGGAATATCCATTGTCTTCTTTTACTTTTTGCAATGCTCACAGAGTCTTTTGCACAGAGGATAAGGGACAATTAATTTGTCACAGGCATAACACTTGTAAGAACACATCTGAAAATAGATAAAAATATTACATCAGCATATAAAGCTAATCCAAACATTCCCCTAAAATTAGTATCTACAGAAATCTATGACTTTGGGAAAGCTGCTGGATTCCAATTAAGTTATGGCAGATCTGAAATGCTAGCTATAAGTAGCCATTCAGAAGCCATTGTTCCAAAAAACATTTGGGTTCAAATGGACAAGAAGTTCTGTAAGATACTTGGCAATTCAAATTTCCAAACAGAAGAGCTCTATGATTTAAATGTCAAACCACTAACACAGCAAATGTAAAAAAAAATGTGGAGTGGTAGAGGAAATGCAGTTTTGTGGTTAGAAAGAATTGTCACAGTCAAAAAATTAGTATTTTCCTAGGACATCTTTCTTGTTTTGAAATCTCTCTGTGATCATGCCAGAAAAACCCTAGCAGGAATACAGAGGCCATTGTTAGAATTTATATAGGATAAGAAGAAACCAAAAGTGAGTGCAGATACTTTGTACAGACCCATTGAGCAGGGTAGACCAGCTGTTCCAAATATTCTATGGTACTATCAAGCCAGCCAGCTCAAAGCAGTAGTGGATTGGAGGTGCTCTAATTCAGCCAATCAGTGGGTCTTTATTGAACAAGACAACTGTGGCAGTGTAAATATTGCTAGGCTACCACGAATTAACTGGGGAAAAAAAAAATCACACCCTCCAGAAATTTACACACATCCTTTTTAGGCAAGGCTACTCTATGGGATTGGAATACAAATGATGGAGTCTCCCACTTCAGTTAGATGAATGAGCAAGTCACTTATTCTGGTTCCTGAAAGATGAGACCTAAGACCAATTTTGGACTTGCAGCCCATCTGCATGGCCACAAATGAAGACAATTATAGATGAATGTGAGCTGCTTTAGCTTCACACATCTCTCCTTTATTGCAGCAATCCATGATAGAACTAGAGAGAAACTCTTTTCCCCCTCAATGATATCCACCTCAAATAATCCAGATTTTAACCCACATAGTAAACTAGAGAGTTTTAAAGATTTGGTGAACCATTGAATACATACGGTTGGCCAGCTATTCAGTAAAGAGACTTTTCTAACTTATTTAGAGATAAAAACTAACTTTAACTGGCCCACTATCTCATGGTACCAGTATTTTCAAGTTAGGCATTATATTTCCTAACTTTGCAGGAAAGTTGTTTTATACAGAGAGCTAACTTCAATAGAAGTAATGGCATCTAGTTAATTAAGAAAAAAATAACTAGTTTATATCAATCTTTGCAGACAGCTTTCCCAATAAAAAAAAGTGTTCATAGTGGAAAAAGTTCATAGTGGAAAAAGGATCTGGACAGACAAATTATTCTAGAGAAATGAATTGTGATCTGGAAAAGAGGACCAGAAACCTTAGTCTGTAGCACAATGAAAGCAAGTTTAAGATACTGTTTCAAAAGCACCTCACACGAGTCAGGTTAAAAAAAAAAACATTCAATCTCTGTAAGTGGGGAAATTGTGGTGAAAGGTGAAAAGTTGAAAGAATCCACTATTTTAGGGTGCCCATTTTGAGATGCCTATAGTCTGATTTTTCAGAGCACTTGGCATTAATATATGTTTAGGCTCTTTATATGTTTACAACATAGCTCCCAGTGACTTCAGTTGCAGCTGTGAGTATTCAGAACTTCTGCAGGTCAGACCCTATGGTCTCACATCAGGTACCCAGGAAATGCGGAACACACAATTAGTGGCGACTTTTGAAAAATTTGGTTTAAGTGACTTGCCCAGCATCACCCTGGAACTCTGTGTCAGAGAATCCAGTTTTCCAGGGCAACATTCAATAACCTTAACTATGAGACTATTCTTTCTCCTCCTGCCCTCCCTCCCTCATTCCCCACACACCTTTCAAATTCTGCAGCAGATGAAGCAGGGGTCTTACACAAAAGCATCTTATTCATTACACAGCTCCAATTCATTCTCAAAGCACAGTCCCTCGTGGGCACGAAGTAAGGCAGGGGTTCTGTTGAAAAAAATAATGTGTGACTAAAGAATATCATAACGTTGATACACAAGGGGGGTGAATTAAGGTTGTACAGGCAACCTTAACGCTGGCATTTCCTAACTTTTGAGTTTTTGACTTGACAACTTTACTAGTATTCTTTTAACATTGTGAAATAAGTCCTACTTAATAAAAAAGCAAATTGAAAAAAACCCCAGAAATTCCATCAGGTGGCATCATATTGACATTGAAAGGGTTTATCAGCAGGGTGGGAACTTTTAGATCCACCACACAGACCTCTGCCACATCAGCTAACTGATAACAGGAGTAGGCTGTCATTCTCCGTGTGGTCCAACACAGGAGAGGGATGAGAATTCTGAGGCTGGCTAAGGGAGGAGAATGGAACTGGGGTGTGGAGCCAGGGCTGGGGGAGATACAAGACTGGCAGAGGGACAGCATGGAAGGGAGGTGGCAGAGGGGGTCAAGCGTGGAAGGAAATGGGCAGAAGAGGCTGTGCCCAGTAAAGTGCACGCCTCTCTGGAGCCTGGAGCAGAACCCAAGCTTCCTGAATCTCACCATTCCTCTGCTGTTAGCAGATAACTGACATCCACTTTCAGAATCTCAGCCCAGACCCAGTCTGCCCCAGTTCCCCCACCTGTTGCTGTCCTCCTCCACTCTGCAAGCTCCTCATCTGATCTCTCTCCTGACCATCCCGATCTTCCGTGGCCACCCCTTCCCCACACTCATGTTCCCCATTGGTTCCTAGTCCCATTGTCCCCCTCACTTCCAGTTCCTTGTTAGCTCTGTTTTACCTTCCCTCCTTTGCCACTGGTTCTCAGTCCCAGACTCCTTTCCCACCCAGTCCCAGTCTCCCCCCACCCCAACTCCCAGTTTTCCTCATCACCTCCAGTCCCAAGGAGATCACTGAGAACATGAGCCTCCATCGTCTCACATCAAGCTATAATGTAACAAATATTCCATAAGTAGAACCTAAGCGACCCCCCAGATCAGGACGTTTGGACTGGGTCCAGCTATAAACTTCACTTCTGATTACTACTTCACCATGATGGGCCAGACCCAAATGCCCCTGGACTTTGCTAAAGGTCAGACACAAACTTTGCAGCTTGGGTCCATCTCTCCGTATTACGTTCACTTACTTGTCTACATGCAGGACTTAGATCTTACTTTCATATGCATTTTGGGGAATACATCCAAGCTAGGGTGTACAATTCTGCTGTAGGAGATCAGCTGGCAATTAAAACTGTGCATGATTTGAGAAAGATAGCTACTGACCACAAAGAAGTACCGGTGTAATTGGGAGAGATGACCAATTTAATTTGAGTCCATAATCTTGGTCCATGGGCAGTCACCACCACCGCAATGCAGTGCCACAGACTCCGGTGGCAGCAAGAGGAGAGAGACAGATCACTGTGGAGAAGAGAGCTCTGGAGAGTGACATAGGGAATTGTTTCCATGGTAGCCCATCTGACGGCAGACAGCATTTCCCTAGAACAGTGGGAAGGGGGCAGCTCTATGGCAAAGCTTGAGTGAGGAGAGGAAAAGCGGAGCCTGTCCATTTGTGTCCATTCGGAGAGAAGAGGAAATTGAGAAGCAGAATTGGAGACAGGAGAGAAGGAGGCAGAAGTAAGACTAAAAAAAACTACCCCCTAAAACAAGGAAGGAGGAGGAAAAAAAAAAAAGAACGATTCCAGAGTCTGTTGTTATGGGGAGGAAGAGCTTATGGTGCCTAATTCTCCCCTCACTTTCACCTGTGCAACGCCATCAACGTCACTGGAGTTATTTCTGATTCGCAGCCCGGTGAGATCAGACCCCAGCCTCCCTGCACTCCTGGGGGGCAGCTGCATTTTTGTGGTAGGTGAAGCGATTGTTGGGTGCAGACGTGTTTGTCGATCACTGCTGTTTGAGTTCCCTAAGTGCCTTTGTTGTACATCACGCAGAGACCAGGGCAACCCAGGTGAGTCAGGACACAGAGGCCGTCAAAGGCTTCTCTCACCGACTAGGGCTGCATGGAGATTTCAGCTTTACAGTCAGATAATTCGTTCCAAGTCCTTCAAACTGAGGCCTCCATGGTCCTGCTCTATCCAGCCCTACAGGGAAACAGACCCTTTGCAGAGCTCAGGCCCAGCTCAAGACCAGGAAGTCAAAGAGCTCAACCTGTTCAGGTAAAAGGGCAATATTACGGCTTTTAAACCACAGCCCATGGTCATGCTGCAGCATTACATCTCCTCAGCTGTGGGGCTACTAGAGGCTGGTCGTCAGGGCTGTCCTAACTTGCCCTCTGGCTGCCATAGTTCTTATGGGCCTTGTGCGCCGAGGAATCACCAGGGTAAAAGGAAACTCTAAGTGCTCCTCAGCCAACACCACCCCACCTGAATCCAGACTGCCCATTCTTAGGGCTTCAAATCCTAGATACACGCCTCTTTGGTTTCCTGAGAGATGGCATTCAAGAATCTCACTGCCCTCCTCCTTGCCAGGGCCAAGGAGCATTTTTTCTTCTTGGTATCTCTGCTCGCCAGCTCCTCTTCCTCCCCTTTGTTGGCCATTCCCAGGGCAACGACCAGAGCCTAGCCCTGCCTCCGTAGTTCACGTGGGCTTCTCTGGAGGACATGAAAGCAGGTGGGAGGGTGGAGAGCGCACTTCCCGTTCCACTTCTGGAATGATTGATCTCAAATCCACATGCCATTTATGTATATTCGAAGCTCTCAGTGGTGATGTGAAAATGCAGGCCACAAAATGCAGCCAGTCCCTCTGCACGGGCTGCGCAAAGGAAAGCAGAGTGCAAAGCAGCTCCAGGGGATAGCCGCACTGTTAACCGGGCAGAGCTCCAGGTGGCTGTTCGTGCCTGGTGTCCCTCTGTTTTGTGACGAGTGTCTGTTACGTAGTTGGGACCAAACTCTGTGCTGACTTGCACCCCATCCACGCCCACACTCCTCACAGCAGTTTGTCCCTCAGGGGGGTGAGTCACACGGCTGCCTTCTGAATCCTGCTTGCCCACTCCTCCTATGCTTACACAGCTCTCTGCAGCCTTCCCGCCTCCCTGATCACTCCTCCACCAGCTCCGTGACAGCATGTTACCCCCTGGGCCCATCAGAGGGGTGTGTGTGTGTGCTTCCCCCCACTCAACCTGCCTGACAGTGCCCCCAAGACATCAGGCAACTCCTTCAGGTTAAGCAGCAGGACCCCACCCCACCCTGCTCTTTGGGGAGCCTGTCTCCGGCCCTGTCAGCAATTTGGTTACATACACTCCCTGCCT
>ML675614.1:16767626-16828653 GCA_007922155.1 Mesoclemmys tuberculata | reverse complement strand
TGACAGAGGGGCAGCATACTCTGTCGGCATCCCCCATTACACACTCTGTGCTACCGCATCTCTTGCGATGCTAGCACGCAACGCCTCAGTGCAGAGGATTCCCAACGAACCACCCTCTATACAGTTGTCTGCTCAGTCTCCACCTTCAGCTTTTTCCTGGATCCCCCCCCAAAACTTAACATGTCCCACAACAAGCGTCTCATCTTTCATCCTATCCTCACACCTCCCAGCCTCTCCGCTCACGCTTTCTGCCTCCCTGACATCCCCACTGTCACTGCACTCGCAAATCCACTCTCTGTCCCTACTGCTCAAACCTTTGTCCTGCCCAGGTCATCTGTCAGCTCTGACTACCCACCCCTCCCCGCAGTCCCTCTGGACTCTCCCCTCCCAGTCTATCCAAAAGCAGCTTTCCTTTTTTGTCATTCTTGCATCATCCACTCACTCTTCAACAATGTCAAATGCAAAATTTCCTGCTTTTCACCTTCAAAGCTTTGCACAATCTTTCAGCCTCCTGATACTTGCCTGACCCACCCTCTTTCCAGTAGTGGGAGTGAGAGAACCCACCCAGTGCCATTTTTAAAGCTCCCTGGATGAGGCTTGTTAATACCCCTCTTTGGCTGCCTTGAGAGCCAGTTGCAAGTTCCGTTTGTTTCAGCTGACCCATTCCATGCAGTTATTTCCCCCTCCCTTTATCTTTAGTTCTGCTCCATCTTGCCTTCATTCTTTGTGCCACCCCAGAGGGGTCACTCACCAGCCAGTACACACTTTATAGTCCATCCCCCACTTCCATCCTCCCTCTTCCAGGGTAACAAAGTGGCAGACATCTAGTGACCCTATGCCCAGGCCATCAACCCCACCCTGAGCGCAAGAATGCTAAGCCTCCTTTTTGTGTCAAGGGTTTTTACCTGCCCTTCCTTGGAGGCCAGTAGGGGAACCCAGACCCTGCCTCTCCTCTAGGCTCCTGCCCAGAGACCAGTGGCATAGTTACGGGTGGGCCATGGCCCACCCCTTCAAAAGCAGGCCCACCCAGTCAAATTTTAAGAAATTCATCCCATGTTCTTATCAGCCTGTTTCACTTGTGCCCACCCATGTCAACTACAGGCCCCGCCAAAAAATCAGTTCTGGCTCGGCCTCTGCCAGAAACCCTGTATGAAGCAGCTAGCAGCAGCTTCCATAGCCTCACTGTTGGCTCCTATAGCCACATCACAATGACAGAGTCCCCTCAGCTTCCCTAATAGCATGCAGCTCTCTCCAGAGTGGATCTTCTCCAGCCATCAAGGCCATCTCTCCCTGACCTCCTTTTGCTGGGAACAACTACAACTACTCCTCCTCCCCCCTACCCTCTCTTCTCTTTAAAAGGCTTCTTTTTCTAGGGGCAGCTTTTTATCTCAGCTGTTGCTCATCAGCTACTTAGTCACATCTGAGGAAGTAACTGTGCCACCCATTAACCCATTCATGGCTGCTACTGCATGCGGTTTGTACACCCCATCACACACCATATTTAGGAATGGCTCCTCCTTAGCAATAGAGTGATTCTCCTGAGGGTTTACCTTTGCTGCAGGTGTTTGGCTCTTCTTTGAGTCTTATCATTCCCTGTATTTAATTTTCAACAGGATGGGGCTTCAATGCTTTGCAATAGATACCCTATAAATGGATGAAATGTGTGGGTTTTTTTTTTTAAAAATCAGTCAAATCCTCGGAACCTTTGCTTTCTGTTGTGCCAGGCCTCACAGCACACATGGCATGAACGCCATCTTCTGAGAGGATAATATGGCAGCTGTGAGTACCAACTCACTGCATCCAAAGTGAAGGACCCGTGTGTGGGGGCAGGGAGTGGGAGTGGAAGGAAATGATCCAAGGATATTCTTGTCCAAAGAAATGTGGAATTTCTTGACCTACTTCAGCAGCGTGGGCAGTGCTTGAATACTTGGACTGGGTTCGCCTTGTGACTTTCAGTGGTGAGTTATTTTGGGATCTCTCACCAGTTCCCACCACCTTTCCCTTTATGTCTCTGCTGTGTTTCTCACACACAAACACACAGCCGTACTAAATAGCCCTTCTGAAAACCACTCATGCTGTCCCATCCCTTGAAGATCAGAAATGGTGTGGCAGCGGATCTTTAGGTACGGTAGATTGTGCACAGCGACAGTTTGCAGCTGGTGGGGAAAATAAATACCCGACAAAAAATTGTTCAGGCTCTGTATCTCTTTGTTGTTGGGTTAAGTGAAGGAACAGGGCAAGTGGCTGGAGCTCAAACAAACCAAAAGGTGACGGTCATATAAACATGCCTATCTATCCAAGATGTTCCTAGAATCTGTTGGGAGTCACCATGTCAACATCAGCCTAAGAGCCCAGTATAATCAGTTTCTGGTGCACCTATTACATATGTGCTTGAACTTCAATCTTTCCACTCCCATCCATTTCACAGTTCTCCCAGACAAAGCCATCCTTACTGTTATGCTGCCTCTCGGAACAGTGTGCTAACCAAAATCGCTTTCATTTGTCTTAAAATGGAAATAACTATGGCCTTGGGGACTGAGTGCTGTGTAGACAGACATAAATAATGTAGGAGAAACTGCATAGCATAACCACTACATGTAGCCAATCCAGCAGGAGGTACGCAAAATATGGTGCTCCACCATTGTGGCCAGCAGCCTGTAATCTCCTCTCAGAGCCTCTGATTTCAAAGCCCCCCCCCCAATTGCTACTTTATTTGTTTCTGAGCCAACAGTTAGCCTCGTTTATGCAAGTCACCCTGGCTCGGCCCTTTAACTGAAGGGATGAGAGGTAGGCTCCCAGTGCAGTTCTCAGGTGCTCTCATAGGACCTAAGGGAAGAGGATGCAGAGAAGCACCTCCCCAGAGGATGCTCCTAGGTGGAATGTGCCTCAGGGAGCACAATTCCTGTATGAGCCCCTGGCACACCGGGGTATGCACGCTACTGCCCTGCCATTTAGAACTGTTCCGTTTGCCCACCGCTCTGCAGCTGGCAAGTTCTGCTGTGGCCCCGTTCCCTTCAGGGTACATTGCATGCACTAAGGGAGCACTAGCTTTGCTCCCACCAAGGGAAGGTGCTTTTGATTGACCCTGGCTCTTTGATAAGACAGAATAGTACCTATACAATGTAGCCATCACTTCCAATGCACTGTTGGCCCCATTCACCTTGTACACCACCCAGAGGGAGCTTCATTCCTTCACAGTGAATAAAGGGTTACATTTCTAGAAAAGTCCCATGGAAGGTTGCCTATAGAAGAACGCCTCAGAAAGGAGAGAAAAAAAAAAACTATTCAGAACTCTAAGGGTCTGAGACAAAGACTCTATACATTCCAGTGGGTTTGGATCAGACCTTTTTATCATCCTATTTTTTGGCTCCAATCTGCTCCCACTGGAAGTTATGCCTTTGACTCCATTGGGAGCAGGGTCAGACCCTGACCTTTAGTTTATTTAAAGCATTTTTCCCACCCCCCATGTGTTCAACTGCTTCATGAGTCACGCTGCTCCCATAGCGCGTTGCAGAAATGCCTTTAACAGGACACATTGAGTTAGTTGCCTGAGAAACAAGTGTCCCTGCTGCTGAAATACACATCTTACTTTAAAAGCCATCCACTGGAAAGACAATGGGCCAACTCCACTGTGACAGGGTCACTCACAGGAGTGGTGCCTCCTGCTGGCTGCCTCAGGATTAGCTCTCTCAGCACTGCACGCGCTTTCCTGCTGGTGCCTCCCCCATCATTTCTGCCTACAGACCAGCCTCAGTCTAAGTCCTGCAGTGTCCTCAACATAACTCAACCCTTCAGCCATGCCACTAGCCATTCTTCCCCCCTTCAAGGGTGGGGAAGTATCTCCTGGTTCTGCAGTTCACAGCCCCTTCCCCAGTGGTGAGTGCATAGGACCCAGGCCTGCCCACTACTCCAGGTCCCAGCCCAGGGATCCTGTAGACAGCAGCTTCCTGCTGCCTCTCCTTAACTTCTCCATCAGCACTACTTAAATTCCCTGGACCACTTCCCCACCCTCTTCTCAGGGCTTGCAGCCCACAAGTCCCAGCAGCCAGACAGGAGCTCTTGTTAGCTCCCCTGGTCCCTACTAGCAACTGTTCTGTCCAAAATTCTACCCTATTGTAGGTCACAAGAAATCTAGTCCTTTTTCTTTGATCTCCCTACAATAACTGACCCTGCTCTGCCTTGCAGCTCCCTTTTATGTGAGCCCACTGGGCCCTGATTGGTTGCTCCATGCAGCCTCTTTCCAGTTGGCTACCCTCTGTGCAGCAGCCCCAAGCTGCTTTTAACCCCTTTTTTGCTGCTGAGAGGTGAACACCCCATCACATATATCCTGAATATAACAAGATTCTATGCACTGTACAGCAAATGACTTCTTTTAATAATAGTAACAATAATAAGAATCATTTGCACTTTTATCCAATGACCTCAAAGGGTTTTACAAAGGCAGAGGAACATTATTACTCCGGTTTTACAGCTGGTGAAAACTGAGGCACAGGGAGGCTGAATGATTTGCTCCATGTCACACAAGCCAGCAACAGAGCTGAGATAAGCAATTTAGGTGTCCTGGCTCTTAGTCCCATGCTCTCACTGCTAGGCTAATTTGGAAAGCCAAAGCTTGGAGTAAAGCTATGGAATACCATGAAAATTGTCAAGGTATCACTAGAGAATACTCATTTGTACTTCTTGTTGACTATAGCAATGGAACTGGGTTATGATACTCCTCTTGGACAGAGGTTCTGGAATAAAGACTTTTCCACTTCATGGTCCTGCTTGAGCTTTGCATAATATTTTGACCTTATTTCTCTTCAACAGTCAAGATTCCTTCACACTAAGTTTTAATACAGTTTCATTAACACCAATGGTAGCATCAATCCAGGAATGAATTAGATCAGTGGTTCCCAATCTGTGGCCCATGGGTCAAAAGTGGCCCACCAGGGCTTTCAAAGTAGCTCGCGGCTCCCTTCCTGGTGGCTGCAGAAGCGAGCCACTGCCTAAGCACCCAGGCAGAGCATATTTATGCGAGGCTAAAAGACCAGTGCAGGCTCCTTGCTGCAGCCAATGGGATGGGAAATCAATGCTCCCCTCGTGCCATCCACACCGTCATTTTCCTGTCATGAACATGTATTTCCCTACTAGGGGTCTAGTGCCTGAATATTATAGGGATGGGCACCTTAAAAACAGGTAGACTATTAAGTGGTGCAGATTTAATCTGTAAATGAATTGGATTTCTCTTGCAAAGGGCTTTACTACCTCTTTTTGTATGACTTTCAAGCTAGGACTTATTCAGAAAGCCATGCAGTGGGAGAAGAAGGGAAACTGTCTCCCCGACTGCATCCAATGAACCCCAGTGAGTATGCCTCATTCTGCTTGATTGCTGATGGCCCTGGGACTTCTGCTACATGCCATCTTCACAAAACTCAGTTTCAGATTCCCCTGGAAACCCTGGCACTGCCTCAGCCTGTCACTCAGATAGGAATTTGGCACTTGTCTCCCGCCATTGATAGCTTTGACATTGACCTTTTCACATACAGAGCAAACTCAGATACTTTGACTCTTCTATTTTGAAGACAAGAGCTGAATTTATCAAGGAACTGCATTTTGCTGCCTGTGAAACTCAGTGATAAAGGATTGAGAAAGGGTCTGGGGAGCAGGAAATGACCTACTCGTCTATCGGGGGCAGAGAGGAGGGCAGAACCTGACAGCAAACCAAAATGAGCTGATTCTTTGCAAACCTTCGAAGAGAGAGCCGGCAGGATCTCACATGAACCCAGCCCACTCCTAACTCTGGATCAACCAGTGTCTCAGTGCAGTCCCTGTGAAAGCCACTTCATTTTCCTGTCACCTCCTTAGAGGACCACCCATGTGATGAGCAGCTGTAATGCTGGCCCCAGGCACAATGTTAGCCCCAGGCCCGGTATAAGGGATACTGAGGCATCTTTAGAGTACAGTGTTAGGGTGACAATAGAAGGATATCAGGGAAGATCCACCCCTGGGCTAGCCCAGGCACTACCTCAGGGATGGAACAGAGATGGCCAGCACCTCCGCGGTTCTAGGGCAGCCAATGTCCGTTCTGCCTCCGGCACAGGCTAGAACCACTTTGAGGGGGACCCTTCTTCAGTGGGCCCTAGGGACCTTTACAGAGGCACAGAACTGCAGACCCCCTGGCATGGACAGAATGTCCCCCACACAAGGGGCTGGGCAGAGGCAGTGCAGATCTAGCTCTGCACCTTATGTGGAGGCCCTGAGATGCAGGTATCCCCCAGCAGGAGACACATCTGCCCTGCAGCCTCTTTGGAGCAGCCAATCCAGCTGCCCTCAGTTTCTTCTCTCTCTCCGCACTGCCTTTTCTCTGCACCAAGGCAGTGACCCAAAGGCAAGCGTGAGAAGCGAGCAGCACGGTGCAGGGCAGCAGCAGGAAGGATTTGCACCCACGCAGAATGACCCACCTCTGCTTTACGGGCAAACCAAGAAGTGGGGTGAGCCCGCACACAGCATGTGCCTGCGGCTATGGGGCTGTTGCCTGATCCTCCCCACGTGCATGGGTTTAACAGCGGTGTAAGTGCCTTGACTTCACTGGCACCTCCCCTCATCCACACCGGGGTGTGTGAAAGGCCCAATGTGCTCGCTTCCTTAGGCACTGATGCAGGGTCTGAACTCAGCACGGCTCCTCTCTGAGCATTTGGCTCATCTCCTCCTTTCCTGACCCTACTGTGAAGGGCACCCATGCAACAGGAAGGAGGTAAGTGGGAAAGATGAACACCCTTGCCCCTGAATGAATAAACCATGGAGGTTCACTAACTACTGGCACAGTTTTATTTACAGGCTGTGCTCCCACCACCACAGCTTGTCTTTTAGCAGAGCAGAACTACTTCCAATCCCTAGTCCCCTCATGGGTGTCCTGCCTCTCAGTCCTTTATGCAGCCCCAGGTTAATTGGGTTGGCAGCTGTCTCTGATTCTCTAATTAGGTGCTGTTTTTCTCCAGCCAGCTCCCATTTACCTCTCTAAATAGAAGCTGGCACGACAGAGGGCTGACTTAGCAGTTCTTGCTCAGCTTCCTGTCGCATGCTTTTTTTGTGTGTGTGCACTTTTCTTTCTTTTGCTCAGAAATCTATGGTGTGTAGTGAGCTTTTGTTTTACTCTTCTCCACTACTAACTCTGTTATACCTTTATGATTCCTTCCTGTGGCTGTTTTCTTTTTTCCCCATCTACTTTGAAATCTTTTGTACCTAATCTGCAGCAGCTAGAAACCATTGCTTGAAATAAAACAACACATTATAAACACTTGGATATCCCTCAAACCCAAGAAACTAGATGCATCTTCCACAGGGAACTCTGTATCCTAAACATGCGTCCTCATGTTTTTGAATGAAGTTCTTTAGGTTCCTTTTGAATTAACACCTGTGAACTCCTGTTTCAAAGGCCTATTTCTCCAAACTCAGACCTAGTTCAATTAGGCATTGTTCCAGATCAGATTTGCCTTCTATAAACGATTATATTTAATGTTGCTCTGTGTCAAAGAGAACGCAAGAAGCAGTTAGTTTCTCATGCATATTACAATAGCCATAGCTAACACATTCATTATGACTCTCCAGAACAACTAATGCAAAATGGATGGATGTTTGCTATATTATCTTCCCTTGGTCCAGTTATCGCAGACACTACCAGGTGTAGCTAAAGGATGAGGAGACCCAGCTTCAGTACTTATTATGGGCACCATTACCATAGCATCTGACCATTTCCAAGTCTTTAATATATTTATCCTCACACATCTCTGTAAGGTAGGGCAGTGCTATTTCCTCCATTTCACAGATGGGAAACTGAGGCAGCAAGAGGCTATGAGACTTACCCAATATCACACACAAAGTCCCTGGCAGAGCATGGAATTGAACCTGGGTCACCTAAGTCACAGAACAGAGCTCCAACTACTAGCTCAATGGTTCCCAACCTGGGGTGCAGAACCCTCTTTGGGGGGGCACCGAAGATTACAGGGGGTCCATGAGGCTTCAGTAATAGTGAGGTCAGTTAGCCCCCCGAGTCCCACGCCAGCTGGGCACAGCAGTCTCATCCTCTGTGCCAGCTGGTGGGGAGGAGCAGCAGAGTAGCCCTGAACTGGTGGGGGCCTGGAGCAACCCTGGCCAACCCATCAGCGTCCATGGCGTCCATTACCCTCAGTCCATGAGGGACGGGAAGAGGAGGGCCCACGTGTGGTTCGCGGTGGTGGCTGCGCCGGTGAAGGTTTAGTTTCTTTTTCAGATAAGAGTAATTTATTATTATTTATGTATCTTCGTGTTATTATTATCATTATATGTGTTTATAGGGGCTATATGTGTCTATGGCCGGGTTGGGGGGTGGAGGGGTGTGTGTTTTACCTAGTGCTAACTAGTGGGGCTTTCACTCAAAAGGGTTGGGAACTGCTGCCCTAGACCATCCTTCCTCTCTGTTGCTTTATTAAACTGTAGCCCTGCGATAAAATCTGAGCTGTACTTGGGCCGAGCAAAACTATATCTTTATGGGACCCCTGCCTGTGGTTAATATTTTGAAAGGTGTGCAAGAGTCTTAGCCATGACAGTGAAGCAGCAGCAGCTGACAGCGTGGCAGGTCCTGGGCTGTGCTTCATGTCTAGGCCTCCAAGAAGGAGTTAGTGAGGGAAAGGAAATGGCAGCATTTGGGTGGTGTGAGACAAAAGGCAGCAGATGGGACCAGACTGAGACAAGAGGCAATAGACGGGGTTCTTTTCCTGAGCCCTGGGGATGTCAGGTCTGGTCTCATTGCTGTCATTGTGAATCACGTTATTACTCTTCCCTCCTTCAGAGTTTTTAGTGTGGTCAAGCAGCCTGTTTGGGTGACGCTGTGTTTGCACAAAGTCGTCATTTAGCTGCTGAATTAATCCTTCGAAGGATGCTCAGGCATTCCCAGAAACACAAAGCCCTCTTTTGCTGCACATCAGAATGGGTGCCCCCTCTAGGAGGCAGTGCCCCACTGAAGGTGGGAGGTTGGCGTGTCACTAGAAGGGAGTCAGGACGCACTGTTCACCTGGGAGATTGGGGATCCGTGTTTGCATTATGCCCTCAGATACTTGCCTGATTCGCGATGGGCACATGGCCACAGAGGGGCTGGTGAGGCGGTTGTCCCCTGACCCTCCAGCACTGAGAAAGCTGCCGTGGGCCAGGTTATCACAGCAATGGGGTGCTCATTGCAGGCACTTGGACAAACATTTTCAAAAGCGCGTATGTGACTTAAAAGCCTAAGTCTCGTTTTCTGCCCTCTGTAGCCACAGGGGCTCTAGGAACTGCTGCACTAGCATCATAATAGCAGCTAGTAAAGCCCCAACCTAGGGGCCAATTCACCGCTTCCTTCCACCTGATTTGGATCCACCAGATCCAAACGGTAACATTTCACACCCATTTTGCACTGGTGGAAGCAGCAACATTAACTCAGCCCCCCCCCGGGGAATGCCAACATGTTTGTACTTAGCTCTAAATACAAGAAATGACCCTGTTTCCACTGCTGCGCTTTGCATTCAGGTGCACTGTCTACACTCCCTGCCCCTCTACTGGAGTGCTGCTTGGTCCTCCACTGTTGGCAGACACTCCTGGGAGATCAAGTGCTGCTAGAGAAGGTGGCTGGGCTGTTCCATCTTGGGAGATCAGTATGTGCCAGGCCTCCCCGGCCCCACAGCTGCAGCCCCATTGAAATCATCTCCCAGCTCTAAGGAAATATTGCTCTGATGGGAGCTGCACATAATCGTCCCCTCTGGGAACAAATGGAGTGGTGCTAAATAAATCCAGTTATGTTAATTGGGCTTCAATTTGGGCATGAAAGTATTCTGAACGTCTCATGGCAGCTCGTCTCGCAGCTCACAAAGCAGGAGTAAATCAGTCCCTTCAGTCTCCCCGCTAGGTGGAGTTGCACCTTTGGAACATGGGCTATCCCTTGCCAAATGAAAGGAAAGAACCAGCATTTGATGTATGGCTGAGCCAACTAAAGAGCTGTCCCATCTGTTATCTGCATACATGGAAATCTGAACCGTGTGATAGTTTCACGCCACTTGTGCTGCAGCTCATATAACCAACATGCTTTCGTTAACGGTGACCTGTAAAGGGGAGAAAGCACTGGGCTTGTGCACTCTTTGGATACTTCCTGATGAAAAGGGAGAGCAGGAAATGTTTATATACAAAAACAAATCTGTTTGCTTTTACAGTAGGGATTTAAATCTCAGCTACTAGCATGGAAGACTGTAAAGTCATTGGGCGGCACCAGCCTGCGCTTTTAAAGATAACAGGTTAGAGGTGTGGTTCCTAACCCACGGCCTGGGGTCTTTCAAAGTGGCCCACTATTTCCCTCCCACCGGCTGCAGAAAGGAGCCGCTGCCTAAGGACCCAGATGGAGCGTGTTGCCGCAGGGCTACAAGACCGGTGCAGGCTCCTGGCTGTATCCAAGGGGACGGGAGATCAGCACTTCCCTTCCCCTGACTGTAACAGGGAGCACGGCAAAGGGCTCTGCCTGGGTCCCTAGGTGCTGGAGTCCCTGCTGGAGCCAAAGGGAGGGGAGCACTGATCTCCCGTTCCCCTGGCTGCAGAAGGGAGCCACTGCCGAGGGACCCAGGTGGAATGCACGGGACTACAGGACAAGTGCCGTTTCCCTGCTGCAGCGAGGGGTATGGGAGATTAGCGAGGACTCCTTTTGTCTGGCTACAGTGGGGGGAGGGATGGGGGTGCTGTCAGAGACTGGTGGCCCTTAAGAGTTGTAAAAACGATATCGATATCCTTGAGCCAAAAAGGTCGGGAACCACTGGGTTAGAGTGTCACATTTACAGCTGGCCTGAATGGCCCAGGAAGCAGATTGTGAGTTGGTTGAACCTGCTTCCCTGCTCACACTGCAATCAAGGACACGCAGAGCCCGGGAATAAGGACCGAGGAGAATCTAGCCCAGTGTTACACATTCTATTTATCTGGCTGCACAGGAGTCAGATCTCCACTAGAAAGAGCTTGCTCCAGCCACATCTTCGCCTAAGCCTATTTTAAGGCGATCCTCCTGCCTATAAATTAAACCCACTGTGACATTCCCCAGGGTACAATCTGGACTGTTGAACAGCAGGGTCCCCTGAGCTCTCTCATCCTCACGGACTTTTCAAAAGCAGTGACCTACTCCTCGATGTGGTCAGTCTCTGTATGCAGGGCAGAGCTGGTCCCCATTGCAGATCCTCGGCGTGAGGGGAGACGTTGGTGGCATGGGGAATCTATTTCTGTTTTTCTATCAGTTCCAGTTGGTGTTCCCTCCCTTTCTCCTTTTCCTCAGCCTCTTTGGCTTTCAGTTCCACGGTTTCCTCACGTAGCTACACGGCTCACTTGCGGGCGGCTTCTTCCAAGGCAGTTGCTGCTTCTTTTTGCTGCTGGCTGCCAACCGCCCACCTAGCAGTCCTCTCTTTCTCTCTCCGCTCCAGTTCTTTTTCTTTTACTTTCAGCTCCACTTCCCATTTCTGACATTGGCCTTCCTCCCTTTTTTCTACTGCCTTCAATTTGGCCAGCACTAACTTTGCTTCATTATCGCTCATATTTCTGCTTTCTGTTTCTATTACCCCTTCCCAAAATAAGCAAACAGAAAAACAAACAAACACCAGTCACTTTTTCTTGACTGTTTCTGGCCACCACACATGAATTTTCACTTAAAACCATTACACCAGTGTTTAAAGTGTAATTCTCACTTAGAACAACAAGCTGTGTATGTAACCCTGCTCCTTTCTGCTCCACGGTGACATTTACCAGGGTACAATCTGGACTGTTGAACAGTGGTGTCCCCTGAACTGTCTAGTCTGGGATGCCTTTTACGCTGCTTTGCTGCCAGAACAGCCACACCTGTGTATAAAGTCACTCCCAGCTATGTTACATGAATGCTCTCCTAGCCATTCATGAATTACATACAGGGCAACACCCACATATTCTTCAGTCCCAGCCATGTTCCCCAGAAATGTGCATCTTGCAGTGCTCAGTACCCTCCCAGGGAATGTAAACACATACTAAATCCATCATTCCACCAATGGGTAATGCTTATGCACCAGCTTTGTCTTCTTTACTCCAAACAGACATTGGTTCAGATAAAACAATAAGATAATTTTATTAACTACAGCAAGATAGATTTTAAGTAGTGACAAGTGTAGATGCATGTAAATCCAACTTAGTTACAAAAGAAATAAAAAGTTAAAACCGCAAGCTAATTCCTGAACTTTACTAACGCTAAAAGTCTTAAAGCAAAGATCTGTCTCACGATAAGCTGTAGTGAAATTTCACAGGCTGCTTCTCCTTCAGGCTTTGGACCCACTCCCTCCATTTTGTTCAGCTCTTTGAGAGTCATTATTGTCATGAGTAGGAAGATGGAAGGAGACGAGATGTGATGTGAAGGTCACTGTCTCTTATTTTTATATCCTCCACCTTTCTTTGAGGATTAACCGCCACCAGATTGTAGACAAACAATCCCCTGTGTATGTGAAATTCAAACCGTATCTGGGATGAAATCTAAATTTCTTGTTTGCACTCCCCCCCTTCCCTCCTCACAGGTGAATGGATAGATAAGTAGGTAATGGTCCCTTAACACCTTGCTGGCATGCTAATGTGCCTTTGTCTTTGAGAAACTGGGGTTTGTGAGCATTACCCAAAACTACAGCATATTTCAGTAACAATCATATAGCAAAATGTCATTATTTTACATCCAGTGATGTTACACACATTTCAACAGGATAATAATATTCAGCAGATTATGAGTTTTCAAATGATACCTCCCAAGGCATAGTTTGTACAAAACGTATTATAACCTTATAAAAGTGGTGAACATGGAGGGGGTACAGGGTGTCACACCCACACAAGCAAACAAAACAGCTCTTGGTGCCAAAACATTACAGATTCTATGGCAACTGGAGAATTAGTGCAATTATATCACCCCCACACTACCAGGCACTCACAATATGGTACAGAAGGGCAAATTTGGAATTATTTTAGAATTAACACACACACACCCCAGCTAGTCACCATGAATCCAAGGCTCAGAGACACTCTCTAAAATTCACCCAACATAGCTTTTCTCTCCCTAAAACTGTCATGATTTAAAGTCCATTATCTTGGTTCCTTTCTGGCAGGAAGCAAATATTGGTCCCACAGGGTAGCTGGGACTCTCCCCTTCCTACTGATGTAAAGCTCACATTTCTAGCCTGGCAAGGGCACATTAACTTCTGCCCCATTTTCATTCATATTTTCCTCTTTTTGTCACAGGGCCTTGAAATTCCAGCCAGGTCCTATCAAGTGACTTCAGAGAAGTGTAGTTGCCACCCTCTCCCCGCTTTTGGCAGTCTCAGTGTCAAGGCTAAGGAACCAAGGGACTGAGGGTCTGAACTCCTCCTTCACCCCAGAGGCAGTCCCTCCGGGTCAAGGTTGAGTGACACCTTGGCTGAGCAGCATGGGGAAGTTGCAGTCTGTGTTGTACCCAGACCTTAGCTGCTACTGCTGCCTGTCTAATGCCGTCCAGTTAAATTCACTCCCACTTTAAAATAAAAGAATGAATTTTAGCCTTTACTATCCTCCAGATCAGTTAAACTTCAGTCAGTCAGGACAGTTTTTGTGTGTTGAGGTTAACACGTATTCCATTGCTCTGCTCTCTGACCTGTTGCATGCTGTCCTATTGATACCCTTTTACCCATAATCCTCCTTCATTCTCTTATCTACCAGTTTGGCCTTTGATATTTCAGACTTACAATAAATAGTTTTCTTGTACAAAAGAAAAACCAAGGTCCCCATCCTGGAAACATTTCTCCGATTGTGAGCTCTGTGGAGCAGAGACCAGCTCTGTCTTCGGTGTTTGTACAGCATCTACCACAATGTGCTCCTGGTCCATGACTGGGGTGGTAGGTGCTACTGCAATACAAGCCAGAAAAAACAACATCCTATGCACATGAAGTCAATGGGACTCCTTATCAGTATCAAGTTATTCATATGCCTGTGGCCCTAATTCAGTAACACGGTGGTACCCAGCACCCACAGAGAGCTTGTAGTGTGGTGGCAGTTGCCCACCCCTCTGGTCCGAGGGAGCTCACACCGCATCACTACGTCACCTAGATCACAGTCTGCTGGTAGGAGAATTAGCCAGTCACATGTTGAGGTGTGGACCCTTTTGGTGGGGCCGAACACTAAGCAATCCTAAGGGACTTCTCCAGCCCTGAGGCAGGGTGGAACTAGCAAGGAGCCCTGGGGCTCTAGCCCTCAGGCAGAGGCAGAGTTAGCAAGTACAGACTGTTTGGCCACAGGTGGGAAGATTGTCACCCCAGTGTGGGGTGACAGGGGGGGGGTAGGGAACCCAGGCCCACCATACTCCATTGGGTCCCGTCCCTGGGCCCTAACAGTGGTGGAGCCCTCAGCCACTGGGTCAGTGGGGATCCCATCAAAACACACTGACATAATCACCCACTGCAAGAACCAGATGAAAATCTGGTTTCCCTGGGCTACTTCCTACCACAATCTGGGGGAGATTCCATCATCCAGGGGTCATCTGCCTCACTGGGGTTTTTGGCCACCGGCAGCTCCTTCCCGGATTTAGTTTCCTCTGGGATCACGGCATCACACAGCTCAGAGGCACAGCCGGAGGCCTGCAGTGAGTAAGACATGTCGGTCTCCTCTCCTGGCTCTGTGTCAACTGAGATGGAGGCCCCGCCTTTTATACTTCCTGTCCTGCCTCCCAACTTCTGGTTTGAGGGGTGGACCTGACCTGAATCCACCCCCTCTGGCTCAGGGGGAGGCCACAACACCTCACTACAGAGCTCCATTGACTTCAGGTGGACTCCATACAGGTACAGGGTTCATCCGTGCAGGGCTCATTGGAGGACCAGTGCCTTAGTGTTTACAGGGTCAGGGAATAAACATTTAATAGCAGATGCCTGTATAAATGGTTTATTAGCTGAAAATATACATGTCCTGTAATTAGTTGCTTTATTATTTTAAAAAATGTGAAGGAATGGAAACAAGAAGGGCCTCACAAAGATTTCATCCATTGTTCTATATAAACACCACCACAATATATTCTAGTAGGCCTCATCTTTGCATCAGCACTATAGGATACACTGCATTTTACATCAGCTGTCTAAGGAACTCAGACTGATTTATAAACATTAATGACATAAATGTGTGAGGGATTATCATAGATGGGGAAACTAAGGCAAAATTTGGCCACACTCATGCTGGGAAGCCATGGAAGAGCTTGAACCAGAATCCAGATCTCCTGCTATACATTCATGTGCTGTAAGCATTAGTCAGCTTTAAAAGTAATTTGAGTTAAATAATAATTGTGACAACCCAAACACATTTGAGGCAGAATGCAGATAAAATGGACACTGCATAAATAAAAATACAGCGCTACCGCAGCTTTGTTCTTGCCATGTTGGAGAGAGCTAGAAAGTGGAGCAGTGGCCTGATTTTTAGCGGTTCTGAGCACCCACTGATTTCAATGGGATTTGCAGTGGCTCAGCACTGACAAAAACGAGAGCCATTGGTTTGTGCATTTCAGTCACCATAGAGGGGTTGCTTATGTACAGCCGTATTTTTAACAGGAAAAGATTAAGTCGCGGTGCAAAAGTGTGCATACACCTGCATGTGCAAGTCCACCAACTGTGTGTCACAAGCCCGCCTCAGACTGGACATACCTGTGTGCTACTGTCCATTTATCCAGAAGGTGCGTTAGGCTGTTTGTCAGAGGGATCTATTCATCTACTCCTCTGGTATAAACTTTAAACACCAGTGGTCAAATTCAAGGTGCTAGGGAAAGTGTAATTGCTCAGAGTGGAAGGAGAGAGAAAAAGAGACCAACTCTGAGTGCTTCTACCAAGTCATTGTAACATTCTTACTACCCTCTTTGTCTTGTCTGGTTCACATTTTGGAGGAGATTTTCCAAGACACCAAGGGAGTGGATATTGGGAGAGAGAGTCAGTAGGTCTTGGATGCCTCATTCCCATTCACGCCTTTGAAAATTTCCCCCTGCAGGTCTTCACTTTGGAAATATCCTTCAAAGTGTCGTGGCTGGAGAATCTGAGAGGTCTACAGGCCTTTTACAATGTCTCCATATGACTATGGACAGCCGAACAGCAAAGGTAACACAAGCCACCACCAGCAATACAACTGTAAAAGAAACAAAACGCCCTTTATCATGTATGTGAGAGCAGATAACTGATGTCTGTTTCTTCCCGTCATGTATGCCAGTTTCATGAATGAAATAAGATAAAAATACTTGTTTGCTGGTATAGTTGTGCCGACACTGGGACTTCTGCCAGCACAACTATATAGGTTAGGGGATGGTTTCTTCACACGCCTACCCGTCATAGTTATGCTGGCAAAACGTTTAGATCAAGCTATAGTTTATGCTGGTTCCCAAAACTGGTAGAAGCTCTACAGGTGTAAGCACATTTATACCACTATAATGGCATCTAAAGCAGGACTTTTACCAACATGGGGGGAAAATACCCTTAACTGACATAACTCCACCCTTAATTGACATAACTCCACCAGGAAAGCTTTTTAAATATAGACCAAGTCTGAGTGAAACAGGGCTCTGAGGCAATCAAAAGCAATCCTCCCCCAGGCCACGGAGTAGCAGCAGAGCTGCATTCCAGCTGTTGCTACTACAGCCTCCTCCATGGCCAATGAGAGCTATCTCCACCACAATCAGCCCTGCCCTGCTCCCCCCACCCCCAAACCCACCTCAACAGCAGAGCGGAGAGAGCTCCTGTGGTGCACAGGGAGTGCAGATGTCCTGGGTGGACTCTCCAAGTCCTATCCCACTTGCACCATGGGAACGGACCGGTTTAGCTTCACTCAGAGTTCTGTGAAGAGGTGGAGGGTGGGAGAGGGGTGGAATCCGCCCCAATATCAAATGAACTGGAGTGACTTTCAGGGTTTGATTTCAACCTCAAGCCCAGCAGGCCCCAGGGGAATCATTGCACAATTAAAGGGTGGTACCCAGCTCTGCCCTCACGTTACAAAAATAAAGACGTCTCAGAAATCCCTAGCTGGTTTTTAGAGGTTCACTTTAGCGGAAGGGACCTTCACCATGCACACAAATGTGCTGGAGAAATGACAGGCTGGAAACATTCAGGAAAGATTGGTGGCCTCGTCTAGATAAAATGAGCTCGAACATTACAAAGACTTACCAGTAAAGACACTGTTGCCAGTTGGAGAAGAAGGAGAGTAGTTCTTCCACATGATGCCAGTCAGTGCTACAATGACCACTGGGTAGACAGAGAGGGTATATTGCACATACTTGTCAAGCACGAAGTTTTCCAGAGAAAACCTGAGAGGAAATAAAGGTGGGGAAAAAATGAACATTCGGTCAATGGATTTTTTTTTTCCATCTAGACAACTTCTTTAGTTGGGAACAAGCATGGAGTTTGCCAAGGCTGGCTTAGACTATCTCCGTCACTTCTCAGTGCCTGAGACGAGCTATAGTATGGAAAGTGTCAAAAAAGGTGGGGTTCCATGGACATTGATATTAACAAATAATAAAATTCATTTTTGTCAAGGTTTTTTCATGGAAAGTTTCTATTATTTGGTGAAAATTCCAATCTTGAAAAATTTTGCCTGCAAACCATTTTGTTTATGAAATGCTGTTGTGGTGCCTCCTGGGCGTTGTAGTTTGAGTGACTCAAGCTCTCATTCTCCTCTCTAGGCTGGGCACCTGCTCAAGCTACTTCACCTATGAGACACTGCAACAGCATTTCCAAATACAAATATCTAGCCCAAACCCTGAAATATTTCCGTTTATTGGTGTTTGGCTTTTTTTTTTTGACAAAATGACACCTCTGTGGAAAGCAGACACGTTTTGCAAAAAAACTTTGTTTAATTGAAAACTCAATTTTCTCTTGAAAAACAGTTCTGACGGTAAATTTGCCACTCGCCCCACTCCCGTACCTTGACCAGAATTACCATTCTCCATTTGTGTTCAGTCACTGAAGAAGCTGATAAGGCCCCTTCTCCTACTCTTCTCCAGCCAAATACCCAACCATAGCAGCTGAGAGTGACCCCGATGCTACCCACTAAGAATCAAGCTGTGAGCAGGATCCAGATGACCAGAGCTTTTTTAGGGACGAATGGGAGCCTGTCCGTGTCACCTACCATATTACCAGTTCAAAGGTAAGGATGCACAGAGAGGTGGTAGTCGCAATCTTATTAGCCACATTCCCATTGAAGACCAGCACCACGGCAAAATTCAGCAGAGTGGCAATTGTGGTCCACGTTGCATACAATGCAATCCCGTTTTGCACCTGTCATGTAGAATAACGATAAGCTGAGTGATGAGGAGAAATAAACACGCTCTATACCGCCACACCTACAACCCCTCCATGCCCCAGGGGTGGTTAAACTGGCACAGGTATGCTGCACTGGGGTAGGGGCAGGATGCAGAAAGTCCATTCAGGAGGTACACCCCCTAGCGTCCCACCGGCTCCATCAGCACTGTTGCAGAGAGGGGTTTATGGCAAGAAGTAAGGCTGGTGGATCCACATCTATGCAGATCCTCAGCCATACCCCTCCAGGGAGGGGATATAATGCCCAGTGGCCAAGGCAGGCTAGGGTGCAGTCCACAGCCATAGTCAAGCATGCACGGTGGCCGGGTAGCCAGTAGGTCAGTCGGTATCAGAGATAGTCCACGGCAATGGTCAGAGTTCACCCAGGGATCAGGAAGATCTAGTGCAAGGGGCCAGATCAGTGGATTGCTGGGGGCGAGGCAGTAAGGCAGGGGTCAGACCAGGCAGCAGGGCAAGGCAGGCTAGGCAGCAGGCAGTTCCTCTCCCTATTGGACCTTTATATAGTCCAAGCACCCAGGGCAAGTGCTGCCTGTCCATCTAGTCAGGCCAGGCTGTGGGCATGGCTGCTGTGGGGCTGTAGGCCTTTTGCACTAAGGATGCTGCCTAAGGACCTGGTGGAGCTGGGTTCAATACCGGGCCCTAACAGAGGAATGCCCCAGTTATAACCCTGAAGTTGCAGGATCGGTTGTATAGCGGCTGCACTATCTCTCCACAGCCCGGCTTGATGGAGTCCATCCCTTATTGATAGGCACAGTTGTCCACCCTCACCCTTCATTGCACCTGGGTTGTTAAATCCAGGCTTGTTCCATGGAGTGCAATCTGGGCCATAAACAGCAATACATAATTCCAATTGAACCTTCCCTCGACACTGAGCCAAAGACATCCATCTCACTGACAGTTGGTGTGATGCCTATCGTTCCAAACGCTGGCATCCAGCCTGTCTGAATTCAGAGTGGACTCACTGTCTGTGTCTGTACACGGACCCTGATTCCTGGAACCTGCCTATAACAAGTTGTGAGGAGCCAGGCTGGGGAGGGAACGCATAACTGGGGTGGGTCAGGACTGTATCTGCAGTGAGTCTCAATTCCCTCCCTGATCTCAGACATGCATTCCCACTTTTCCACTGCATGTTCCTGGTTAGGAATCAAGCGATCAGAGGAGTGGGTCAGAGAGCACATTTCAGTCAGGGGCGGGCTTTCAGTAGACCAGACAGATAGGGGATGTAGGGTTTCTTTATCAAGGAGGGTGATGAGGGGAGGTAGCAAGTTTGAAGCTTTCTGTTGTGGGGAGGTTGAGGGAAGGAGGCTCACATGTGGCTGAAGATACTCAGCTCTATTTCCTCTGTGCAATGTACTTAGCACAAACAGCCAATATTCTAAAGGTTAGAGGGTAAATCGCTTTCAGCCAGAGCATGGAACAAAAGTAAAAGACAGAAGAAACCCTTAGAAATGTGTAGGGTTTTCCCCACTTTATGCACTTTTAGTAATGATCTAATGGATTAAGGACCATTTTCGGGCAATTTGGACTGTCAGTCTATGTGCAAAGATGAGAGGCCTTATCTTCCTCTTATTGACCCCCCTGCTGTCAACAAACGGGGAACTGAGATACAAGGGAAGCCCAAAGATATGTGTCAGGGGAGTGAGTTAATGCTGGGGTAGGAATCAGAACGACTGCCATTCCTGACACTGTGTGTCTGAACTTTGCCACCTTTAACACTGCATGAACATGGATTTGTAGCTTTTCTATAAATAATGACACTCAAATATAGCATACAAGAATTCGGATGAGCCACAGCTCTGCTTTGTGACACTTCAGGAACCAAGTGGCATTGATACTCAAGGATCGATGTGAAATGAAGAGAGCAACATAACTGGTAAAAGTGAGGACTGCCAGGAAAACCAAGGCTAGAATGAGATACCTAGGGGGAAAAACATGAGATACAGTATTTTAGCTTAATTGAATCACATATTAGCTCAATTGATGTCTCACCTCATAGGCTTACTCTTGGACTCATAATGAACAAAGGGTTTTCTAACCCTTAATAGAGCTAATCATTATATGTAGGCCTTACTTAATCTATAGTAGTTTTACTTTGTTATATAATTCATACAGCTCGTATTTAGCAATTGCATTTCTCTGATAGTCAATTACTATACTACTGCAGGACTGTGCCCTTGAAGTGGCAAAGATCATATAAACAATTGCAAAGTCACAAGATTAACTGGGTTAAGGAAGAGTGAGCCATAAAATGACTGAGCCTAGCTTCCAGCTTATATTGAAAATATGCAGAATGGCAAATTGGAAGAGATTTTAGATTTAGAAGTCACAGATCCAACTCATGGGCCAAAAGCAAACACTACACAAAACCAACACGATATAAAGTTGTCTTTTGCCTAGTCCAACTGTATTAAGACACAAGGCCTGATTCCCTGGCTTCAGCAGTTTTACAGCTATGTGACTCTGTTTACTTCACTGGGGTTACACAGAAGTGAAATGGTGTAACAGCAGTGAAAAAGGCCGAAGGAGAAGATTGCAAAAGTCCTCTCTCACACAGTTCACTTACTCTCGGTCCCACAGAAATAGCCATCCAACATTAATGGCGTTGTTCAGGATCCACACCAGATAGAAGGACATTGGCAGTAAATCTGGCTCTGTGTAGACCCATCCAAGTTCATTCCTGCCAATGAAAAGCAGGCATTTGGAGAAAGCAGTACTGTTAGGAACATCAAGAATTGCAGGTCTGATTCTCCCTCACTTACAGTAGATTGGCACTGATGTGAAGGGAGTCATTTCTGTTTTACGGTGGTGTCAGTGAGATCTGGCCCTGTGACTTTACAAACCATACTTTCCATTTAATTCATTCATAATATACCATGATATGTCACTGTGTGCTATGCGCAGCAACCACACCTAGATTATGCAATATACAGTAGCATTTGTGGCTATTCTGATGGCTGACCTCAGTGTCCTAGACTCATTTAGCACCCAGGCCAACTATGTCCTTGGCCTCTCCACTGAGACTGACAAAAATCTGTGTGTATGTGGATGTCAGTAAAGGCAACATTTTGCAAGCTACATACCCACCTAGCTAGGGCTCAGAACCCCACAGATGCCATCACTTTGTTATCAGGAACAGTTTTTGCTCCTAACACGATCTGAAACTGCAGAGCTGGGAGATTCATTCCCATGTACACTATCATCAGCATATGGACAATGTGCACAGCCGTTTAATGGTGTCATCACCAGCCAGGTGGTGAGCTGGTAACCTGCTGTCGAAATTTACACTATGGTCCTACTATACCACTCTGTCAGCTTGAAGGGTCCACGGGGGGAATGAGAATCAGGCCCATTAAGTTTCGTTACATGGTTTCCCCCCAGATCTTCTAGTCTGTTTAGCCTGTGTATTGCTTGCCC
Source organism: Mesoclemmys tuberculata (assembly GCA_007922155.1). Lineage (NCBI taxonomy): Eukaryota > Metazoa > Chordata > Testudines > Chelidae > Mesoclemmys > Mesoclemmys tuberculata. The sequence continues at coordinate 16,806,910 of ML675614.1, read as the reverse complement.
AGTCAAAGACTTCCCTGTGGGCCAGCTAGTGTATGTGGTAAAATCAGATTTCAGTGTCCACACTCTTATACTTTAAGCATCATGGAGATGACACTGTGCCCTTCTGCACCACTTCCTACAACAGTATTAGGCCACTACCATCAATGGATTTGCTCCTGATTTACACCACCATGACAATCAGGCTCTATGTATTCTGGTGAAGAGGCATCACAAAGTATCATTTCCCAGCACTCCATTTGAGTAATTTAGTGGTTAAAAACAGTAGTGCCTGTCTCTGAACATGGTAATCTTGCTGCCCCCTTGGTGGGAAAGGCAGCGGTACTTAAATAGCTGTGTACCACAGAGATGATTAGGGGCAAGGGATCATCACAGATGGACCCCCCAGCTTCATTCCAATCCCACCTGTACACTCACTCCTTGCACAATGCCCACAAGCTTCAAGTCAATTGTAGTACTGAGATACAAACTATCCTCGCATTTGCCTCCTCTGGACTGCCCAGTGTTTCCTGTATCTCCATCTTACCTAGGTTGCAAGCATTTTGGAGCCAGTCCTGTCTGTATCTTATGCCTTGCACAGTGCCAGGCACAAACAAATAATAAATAGTCACTTGGGACCAGAAGACAAAAGGAAAGAGACTGACAAGGATCCTCAACTCAGTGTCAATTCAATGACAGTGATTTGTGAGAGCAACTCCTGCATTCAAATTCTATGGAGAAAGAATACCTTCTGCAGATTCCTGACAGCGCGTAACCCAGCCAAGCAAACTGCCAGGCATAGATGACATTCCAGATGAGGAAGGTCCAGCCGGCTGGTGTGAAGTCGGTGCTATACTTGGCTGAGATGTTTCCAACAGTATTTAGAAATACACCTGGATCAATGAAGGTAATTGCAGGAAAACATGTTACTGCACACAGGTAATGGGAAGAGACAGCAGTTCTTCACGCCCTCGCTCAGGCTTACTTGCTGCATCAGCACAAATCTGTGAGAGCTGATCGGACTCGGGTCAAAATGATTCCTGCGTGGTAATGGATTTGTCTTTGCAAAATAATGGAATGTGGAACTGTCATAGTTTATGAAAAACAGGTGTGACTAGGGCAAGTTATACAGAGAGAACGGAATTACAGTTAAACAGAACCAGAAAAGCCAGTTATGCTTGCAACCCAAATCTGCGAGTGAGCTGCGATATGCAGAGCTGACAAACTCAATCTGTTGGAGTTGGGAAGTGGAAGTGCTGATCTTTATAAACAACCGGCAGCAGCAACCGAAGACGCTTGCCTTTCTTGCTGCCAAGCCCCTGGGTGCCAGGTGCCGTATAGCCTTCACTCGGGTGAGGAGGAGGGAGGCTGGTACAAGGACGCTTCCCTTGTGCACTGCTCACATAGAGCCTGATCCAAAGCCCACAGAAGTCAATGGAAACTTTCCTGCTGACTTCATCACATTTTGGATCAGAAAGCCCAGGCAGACGTGCAGCCTGTTGCAGTGTGTGGAAATCAGGGGCTGTTCCCTCCCTGCTCCTCTGGGGAGCTCATGGCATCCCAAAAGGGACAAGGAGGAGGCAGGATGGGCCACCACCCAGCTACACGCCAGTCAGCGTAGTTGGCTGGCTGGCTGAGGTAGGCGCCAACTCCACAGGTGCTCTGGGGCTCAAGCACCCACCGAAAATAGGGAGTGCTCAGCACAAAGAGCCACAGCATGGGCGATGGGTATAAGAGGCGTGGGGAGGCTTAGCCTCCCTAAACAGGGCAAGAAGTGCTGGATGCGGCACACCTCCCTTTGGAAGTGTTCTGGGTGCTGGCCACTGCCTTCAGAGTTCTGCCACTTGAAGCTCCCGAGAAGCAGGGGGCCACCAGTTCCTGGTATGTGGCCCTGCCTGTCCTCCATCCATGCTGCCCTGAGGCCCCACTCCTACTTGACCTCTTCCCCCTCCAAGTCCCCGCCCTTACCTTTCCCCACGGCCCCCCCCACAACCTGCCTTTTGCTCCTCTCTGCCCCCTCTCTCCTCCATCGCTCGCCCTTAAGGCAGGAGGAAGCAGAAAGGAGAAGAGGGGGCGCCTCTCTTACTATGGGCTGTGCTCCAATGGGGGGAGAGACTGGGTAAAACAGTGACGGGGTAAGAGGGCAAAGCATTAATCATCTGACCAATAAGCCTATAGAATGTGAACGCCAACAGAACGCTCCAGAACATGAGCCGTGATGTTTTTTGGGAACGAGAAGCACCTAGTACAATCAGAAACCTCTGCGAGTGTTACCTTTGAGTGTTCCTGAACCAGCTCCAGCATTAAGCACCACCATGGTTGTGTAAGTGCCCAGTGCCAAAAGCATCACAAAAATCTTCAGTTTGTTGTGTGTAAACATCTGCAAGACAGGAAAGGAAAATCAGAACAGGTGAAGGAAGCGAAGTAGGCTTTGATCCCCTCATTCTTAGATCGCCTGGGCCACCTTCAGCAGTTACGTGGTTGGTGTAACATATACGCCTGGTATACGAGGGTCCAAAAATGGGTTATGTGTGATTGTAGATGGCAAAGCAAGTAGCTGGAACTCGCAGCAATTCCATGGGTGTGCAAAACTTATCTCATTTTGTTATTCCGTGGGAGCGGGAAGGGTACGCATAAGTACTCCCATTTCATTGGTGGGTCTACTCACATGAGTGAAGGACTGGACACCTATGAATGGAGAAATAGAGCAGGAGGTGTGGCAAGGGCAGCACATTCAGCAGACTAAAGAATTCAAATGGGACGTCAGAGTGTGGTCGGAGCAACTTGTCTCCTCAACAGCATGGACCCATTTACTCAGAGGAATAAAGGAGGAAAGACATTATAGATTAGAAATGCCCGTGGACAGATTTTGGAAGTTTTTATGGACCAAACAACTAGCAAACGTCTTTGAATCTGTCTTCTTTCACAATCACAATTGCATTTATGCTGGATCAGGCAAACCTGTCATTTTCCCTCACTTTTTTCTAGGTTTTTACACTAATTCAGTCTTCTACTCTGGCTTCACAATTGTTGCTGTTTTGTTTGTTTTCCTTTAGTGTAGCTTTTTTGTGTTCATCTCTCCAATCCTACAAAGTAATCTTTTACTTTCACCATGGTATTACCTCTCAATCTATTGGCTGGAAATAAGATTTAAAGGGCTTTAACAGCGCCTGGGTATTTTATAGATTTTAGAACTTATCCATCAATTTTTTTTAAAGAGGCATTCGAAAATATAACTGAGGTTTTCTCAAATAATATCTTTTAGGCAAGTATTTTAACATCTAGGAAAAAATGTTATGGCATCTATCAAAGTAAACTTTGGGCATACGATTTTTTATTCCATTAGTGCTAGAGTTTGCTGCATCAAATAAACGCTAACACTGCGGTTCCTTCTATATTGGACAGAAATAATAAGTGAACGGTTCTGGGTTGATAAGAGTTAAACTAATGAATTCCAGGTCACACATGAATGGATAATTTTATAGTTCTGTGCTTTGTTCCTGGATTTAACTACACCCAAATGCACAGTAGGGAAGTAGAAGGGGAAACTCTTTGTTCAGTCCAAGTGAGTTTTTTCTTACGTGTTTCTTTTGGATTGTTTTATTATCAATTTATTTTAATTAAAATCCTAGATTCCAAATGTAGGGGCGATCATTTAAATAAAAGACTAAAATTCTGATTTGGATTATACCAGCATAAATCTGGACTAATTCCATTGACTTTAGTGGAGATATTCTGGATTTACAATGGCATAACCGAGAACAAAATCCAGCACAAGCTCTCTTTACTAGCTACTACTACTTCTGAAAGAGGTCTTTGATTAGAGAGCACTGAGAAAATAAGTACTTGCTTGTGGAGACCTGGGAGGGAAATAATTTATGCTTTAATGATATTTTCATAAGCCACCTTTCTCCTACTGCCTCTTTTCCATTCATTGTTGAAAATAAAGGTTTTCATTATTTTCCTAGCTGCAATTACAGGTCATGCTGTTTAGAAGATTTAAAAATATTACTCACAGTGTTCCTCCCAGGGCTGATTTTTGCAATGTCTGTCAGCTGTGGTTCAGCTACTTTCCAAGCTGTAGTCTCACTCTGCCTCCTGGAATTGTGCCTTCAGGTTTATGTACAGAAGAATTTATACAACTTTAGAAGATCAACACCATGTCCTTCTTAGAAAGCTAGTGATTATTGAATGGGTTCTTTCTTTTGCACATTGTTTGTTGTAGCCTCTGATTGGCTGAAGCATCTTGAAAGCAAAGCTTATACAACAGAAATGTGGTTATTTAACTCAGTCCTGTTATAACACCCAAAGTCCTGCTGCCTGTCTCGAAACTAAATAACTAGCAAAGCGCCAATTTGTAGACTCCCTCTTCTTTCACATTTTGCTGTCCCTTTGATATATGAATCTAACACTCTATAATTCAGCAGAAAACAAACACTAACACACTACTGTATCTAAAAAGGATGATACTGTGCATCAGGCAGCCCCATATGTTAGGTAACATGCAGGAATTACTCCAAAACAGCATGGATTTCAACACCATTTTAAAAACAGCTTCTTCTTTTTTTATTTAACCAGAAAATCTGACTTTTAATGAGCACATTCATCTTCTCCTCTGTCACCCCTGCATTTCTGTTGCTGGAAAAGTATTGGATGGAACATAGTGTTCCTGCTAGAAAAAGAGATGGTTTGCCAGATCCCTCCCATCTTCAAGCAAGAACCGAGAGTTGGTTTGTTTTTTTTTAATGGATTTTTTATTAGTCAAAAAGAATACAACTAGGGCATTTAAATAGCCTTCCTGACTGACTCCCTGATGGCTCAATGGCTCAATTTTTCAGCACAGCTGATGGGAAGGAGTGGTGCTAAGTACAGCTGGTTGAGAATTTTCAAACGAAACTTTTTTTTTATCAGAAAATGTCCATTTGTTCAAACCGAAACTTTCATGAGAACCAAAACCAGTCACCTTCGATGCATCGCCCAATTCAAATACGTTTCTGAAAAAGCCAAAAGCTTAGAAATTGTCAAAATGTCTCATTTTGACATTTTACAAACAAAAAGTTTCATCGTTCCATTTGAAACAATTTTTCATTTTGAAATTTTAATGACTTTAGACTAAAAAAACAAGTTTAAAAAGATGTAAAAGGTGAAAAATCTAAATGAAACATTTCAAAATTACCCAACTAAAACATTTGCACTGACCCAAACTGATTTTTTTTTCCAGATTCTTGATTTGTGAATATTTTTCCAGATTTTGACTTTTCACTCTGTTTCGAAAGGGGGGAGGCATTGAAATCGTGAAATCTCTCATGGCACAGGAAAACTGTTTACCACCCATATCTAACGCCAAGCCTCCCCGCCCCAGAGGGAGCATCCGCGATGTAATGCTGCCCACACCTACCAGTTGGGAAGAGCCTGCACACCTGCTACTGCACCCCATATAGGAAGCAACTTATTACACCCTGTTGGGCCATGTGAGGGGGCAGAGACATGGCTTGTCTTCTATCTACTCCCTGCCTCTCTTTGGCGTTTCTTGTGTGCTGAGCAGAGAAGTCCCTCTGAGAGGAGAGACTGGATTCAGCTTAATGCTTGCACAAGCCGGGGCAGAATTCCTTGCGCTCTCCCCCATACTGTCCATCCACCCAATTAAGAGCCAGTCAGATCTGGCCCTGATGAAATACTATAGACCTTTCTCATACTGAGTCAGGGTAGCAGAGGCCGGCCCTATATGATTCAAAGAACACCCATGGAGCTCAGCAAATCTACTGGAGACAAAAGGCATTGAGAAAATGGCGCTCTGGGAACAATGCAGTGAAACAACTGGATTTTTGCGAGACTGAAAACAGTTAAAATGAGAAAACAATCAGACAATCCTAACACGTGGCATTGGGAAAGCTCTTGACGTCTTCAACCCTCGCACACAGATATTTGCATGTGCAGGACGTATCCGTGAAGAAGAGCTGGCATCCTGCAGGTCATTTGCTTATAATCTCTGTGGATCTTAGATCCTCTCGGTAATATGAAACTAGCCAGATCCAGGAAAATCCACTGATTATTGATGGCTAGGTTCTGCTCGCCCCTTATGCATCAGGGAAGGGGGGCACTTACACATCAGCCTGTCTAAGTGCCAGGCAGAATGGCAGTCCCCGTTCTTCAGAGAGAACAGGCGAGGCTCCATCCCTGGTGCCCCAGGGTGCCCACGGTTCTCTAAAGGAAACAGGCAGAAGGCCGAAGGACATGCCTACAGCCTCCCCACACACTGGCCAGCAGAGTTAGCTGGCAGAGAGGGCAGGCAGTAAGCTACGCCCACAAAGGGTGTAGTAGCAGGTATGTAGGCTGAGGAGTCTCAAGCGGAGGTTGAGCTCTGTACTGGTTCATCCTAGTATGGTGTCATCTTACCCTTAACAACAGGAACTAGAGACTATAAAGGCTTTGCCGACACCTAGCGTGCCAAGAACACTGGCTAAAATGCACCATCAGAGCTGTGGCATGATACAACATTCCACGGTGACACCGGGGTGACTCTGGAACATCAAAGGAGCGCAGTGCAGCAGCACAGAAGCTGGAGTGCAAGGTAAGACGTACACCCGGATTCCCATACACAGTAGGATCAACAGTACCAACTTGCCAGGCTCTGCGTGCCAAGCTAGCCTGATCACCCACTACAGTGAAATGAATCCCTTGGTGCCAGGAGTATGATTCTTCCGACCTGAATTCAGTGTTGCACATGCAAGCAATATCCAGGAGTTCGATTTACAGTATACAGCACAGGGGCCGAACTGGAGAGCTTTTTAGCTAGAGATCACCTGTGAAAGAGTTTGCTCTGGGGACTGATTTCACCCTTCCCCAATATAAAATATGTTCAGTCGCCACTGTACATAATGTGCTAAAAATATACTTCTTGGAGAGGGATTTTGTTCTCAGTGACTTTACAGAAGCCACTAATGCTAGCAACAACAGCTCACTACAGACAGCATCAACAGTGAGTGTAAGTGGGATTCTTCCCCTCCAAGAAGGAGGCAAGAGTAGTCTCTTTGATTATATGTTTGTGTGTATATATATATATATATGTCTGATTATAGATCTGAAGCACTGTATAATTTAAAACAATGGTTAAACACACCTGGTCCCAATCAGCCAGCCATCAACTGCTCCAGCCAAACCAAATGGACAAAGAAAAAGAATAAAAAAGGACAACGTGCTGAAAAAGGAAGAGAGAGATGAACTGATGCAAAAAGCTGGTCCATTCACCAAGTCTTGCATGCAGACACCAGGGGAAGGGACTCTGGCAGATATACTACGGAAGGGGTACCATGGACTGGATCTCTGAGCCCAGCAGACAGTGTCCCTGCTTTGCCCCAGTTTGAACCTCAGGACAACTTGACCAATCACAATGGCCCTGAAGGGCTTTATGGAGAGGCAGTTACTTAGGTACCAAAGGATTTGATCACTGAGGGTTCTAAGCAAAGTCTGGAACTAAATTCATTTGTGACCTACTTGATACACCAATTGGGTGATCTTGAGCAAGTCACTTCCCCTTTCTCTGCCTCGGTTTTTCCAACTATAAAATGGAGCTAATAATACTGACGTGCTTTTGTAAAGTGCTTTGAGGTCTACTGATGAAAAAAGCTGTATTCCTATTACCAGTGCAAATCATAGAGGGCTGGGACTGATGACCGTCTCCTTCCAAAGGTTGCCAGCCCTCCAGGGTTGTCATGGAGTCTCCAGGGATTAATGATTAATCTTTAATTAAAGATTATGTCATGTGATGAAACCTCCAGGAATACATCCAACCAAAACTGGCAACCCTACAGGGAGGGAGCAGAAGGGTAGCTGTTCTCTGCAACTGGGGAAGCTTCCAGGTGAAAATCAAGTATAAACCCCAAGTAGGAGTGAAGGACAATGAAGCAATGAGCACATGAATGACAGGGGCGAGGTCTGCACTGGGATGCAAAAGACAGACTATCCAGAGGGCTCTGAGATCACCGTAGCCATGGTGGCCGGGAGGTTCTAACCCGCTTCACGAGTGGCAGTCTGACCCTCTGAATGGGGGGGGACACAATGGGATGCAACCCCAAGTCCCTCAAAGTACTTCCCGCAACCTGTCCTCATTCGCTCCCTCGCATGGAAAGACACAGCTGGACTAACACAAGCCAAAACGACTGCCGAGCGACACCAAGCAGCCCCACAATGGTTGCATGAGATGGGATTTTAAAATGCTAAGCAGCTAGAGCAGTGGAGGCGTGTTAGATCAATGGGAATGAATGAATGAATCCTTAGGGCAATAAACATCCCCTCGCCGGCTTTGCAAGACCAGGAACTTAGTTTGTAACATCTTCGGGGCATGGACCGTATCTCAGTAGCAGTTACCACGTCTTAATGATCATGTATTTATTCATCATCGTCATTATTACAATGGCAGCGCCCAAGGCAAACTCAGGGCCCTCTGGTGCGAAGCACTGTGCATGCACTGAGGGTATAGCTACACCGCAATGGGGAGGACCCATTGCGAAACTTGTAGGTATACCCCACCTAGCTCCCAGTGTAGCCATAGCAGCATAGGCTAGCTACCTGCGTACAGTCCTGCCCAGGTACTCGTGCCGGTAGCTAGTCCATCCTGCTGCCTAGGCCACTGCAGCGACACGGCAAGTTTGAGTGAGCTAGTGTTGGTGTGCCTACATGTGCTGTCCTGATTGCCATGTAGACAGGCCCATACTGAGAAGCATTCTTCTTTCAAAGAGCTCACAATCTAAACAGACAAAGGCCAGGACCCAGCGTCCCAGAGAGGTGAAATGATTTGCCTGAGGTCTCATTGCAGGTCATTGGAAGAGCCAGGTCTCCCAACTCCAGTCTGTGCTGCCTTTACCAGTATCTATCCATAAGGAGCCCTACCACATTGTCTGTGCTGTCATAAACCCCACTTTTTAGTAGTAATAACCCCATCCGTACCACCTTGGGCTGGATTTGACCTGGCAAGTGAGAGAAAGTCTCTATAGTCCATTATCAAGCTCCTGAGCCATCTAGTCTCCCAGTCCTATGTACTTCTCCAAATAAAAAATGAGCAAGTCCCCATAATATTGCCACATTTGGGACAGTAGAGAATAACATCCTAATGCACAAAAACTTCCAATTTAAAAATTTCATCCACATGCTTTAAATCAAGACATACTTACAGCAGCACCAAAAAGTCATTGACCTCACTGGAAATCATTTTCAGTACAAGTTTGGAAATGCTGAGAACTCCACATACTAATCCTCTAACAACGGATCAACATCTTAATCCCACGCTGGGTTAATCTGGGTGCCTTCAGTGCCATGGATTAACATCTTTGTATTGCCGCATGGGAGGGGATTTGAGTTGGTGCACTAGCAAGGGCAGCAAACACATAGTCAAGAGTATCTGGGTTATAGAACCAGCTTGTCTGGTTTTGAAGGCAGGAACATCTGCTTTTTATTGTTGGAGGCAGGGATCTGTCCACCTTTCGGCAGCTGGGACTCGTGGAATAAAGCTTTTTGGGGAAAAGACTAATAAATGTATGAGATGGCAGTGCTCAGTTTAACTCAACGGAATTTGAAGCAGTTGCCTTGCTAAAACTAATTGGCTGAGCCCTATCAAATCTTTTGCTTGAGTTCTGGATTAAGGATGCTGATCTGAAATGTCTAAATAAGTCAAAATTCTTCCATTCCTTGTCTCTCTCTCTCCCTGTAAAAACAACAGTGCTTTGCCAACCACTTGGCTGGACTTCATGAGAGACAAACAACCAAAACCAGGTTTCACATACATTCTCATTTACTGCCTGGCTGTTGGTAAATTAGTCCAGTTCCAGCCAATGAGGGAGAACTTGTATGATGCCTGGCCTATCAGTGACAGCAGCACTGAGGAACATGAGTACAGCTGCTGGCTTTTGGATAGTGTAGACATGCAGTAAATAGAAATGTGTTTTGCATTCTTACAAAAACGACATAAAAACCTCTGTATTAAAAGAAAATAAAGGTTGCGAAGTCAAGCGCTCAAAAGTCAGAAGTACCAGAATTAAGGTTGCCCACGTAACCTTAATTCAGCCACCTTATGCGTATGTATTATGATACAGTCTTTATCTGCACACTATTTTCTCCACCACACCCCTGCCTCACTCAGTGCAAAGAATGGACAGTGCTCACTAAAGAGGTGGTGATTTAGTGTTTCTTTTAATCCTCATCATTCAGAGTGTGGCCCCGGATCCACTTAATATACACCACCCAAACCCAGTCTGAATACAGAATTATTAATTCCCTCATGGGTTTTCTATGGCTTTCATCATTATAGTATCCGAGTGCTTCACAGGTATTCATTTATTTTCACAAAACCCCTGTTAGGTGAGGATATTATCCCCATTTTACAGATGGGGAACTGAGGCGCAGAGAGCTTAAACTACCAATTGTCCACTCGTTTTGGGTACCCAACTTGAGATGCCTTGGGCCTGATTTTTCAGGATATTAGCGTTTGTACAGCACTTTGTCTGTTCAGAGTGCAGCTCCCAATGATGTTCTTTGAAGCTGTCAGGGCTCAGCATTCCTGCAAATCAGGCGCTAGGTATCTCAAACTGGCAATCCAGAAAATGAGAAACAAGCAGTGGCCATCTGTGAACATTTTGTGCCTTTCTCACAAGGGGGCAGAATACAGTTTGCATGGACAACCCTAATTCCGGCGTCTCCTTTGCACCGTTAATGTTTTTTTAATATAGGTTTGGTGGGAAGGGAGGGGTTTACATGTATGTGCCTACATTTAAAAGACCCTGAAAAAATAGCAATTCCATCATGTTGAAGAATACTGCGTCCAGATGGGTCATCAGTAGGGTTAGAACCTTTAGTTCCACAGCACAAACCTCTACTACTTGATCTACTGGTAGCAGCAATAGATTGTTATCCTCTGTGTGGATCGACTAATAGAAGGGGATGAGTCACATTTTGCCAGTGGGTTTCACAGCTCTTTACTGTCAGTAGAGGAATGATAAGACTGAGGAATCCTGGCTTCAGTTCCAATTCTGGAACACAGTGTGCTCTAGTGGTTACGGATCCTTTTGCCTCATTGCCCCTTGTTGGCCCCCCTTCTGCCTGTTCCCCAGCATGGCTCCCCCAGTCTTCTGTCCCACCCCTCTGTGCTTCTACCCCCTTGTTCCATCCTACTGCCCCCACACTCTGCAGTCCCTGTCCCCTTCTGCTTAGTTCAGATGGGCTCTGCAGAGACTGAAGTTGCCAGCTTCTAACACATGTGCGTGCGTGAACTGTGATTTTTCACAGTCTTATAACCTGGTAAAACTTTTGAACAGATTTTAACAGAGACAGCAAAAGGCACATCCCTGGTACCATGGCGACCCCCTACCAAAATTCCAACTCTTGCACCAAAGAGCACTAGAGCTTCTCAATGAAATGGTTGTAAGAATACTTTAACAAGGACAAAACAGCATATTTTCCCCAACCTTGTTCTCAGAAGTAATTGAATCATTTGTGCTGTAACTTTCCAGAAAAATACAGCCTGAGGCAGATACACAGCATGGGAAATTTCAGCACGAATGGTTAAAGTTTGGCTATCTGATACACAAGTGAAGGTAGGATTTGATCGTGAGAACTGTCAGGCAATCCTAACTAGAGGCTGCCCTGGCAACGATGCCTATAATTTTTCCAGCCATCTGTATATATATTTCTCCACACACACACATTGTAATTTCCTACATTTTTAAAAGTGACTGGTGATTTTATGTCCCTTCATTTCTGAATACCCAACCTGAGACACTTTAAAGGGGTCTGGTTTTCTGGGAAAGTGCCAAGCAGCCTCTCATGAACTCTAAGCCCCTTTGAGATGTCTCAAACTTGAGACGACTAATCACCCTCGAACAGTGCATCTACAAAAGGCTTTAGGCCTTCTTTTCAGAATGCAAAGCGCCTGCTCTTTCAGCTGAAGCAAGTGGTGGAGTCATTGCACAGCACCTCAGACAATCCGATGTAAGTATTGCTACAAAGGCCGGTGACTATAACCCACAGCAGCAATAAATGATATCTACACACGTTTATAAAGAGAACTGATTAGCGGGAACTGATCGGGCTGTGTGCGAGAGAGTTTGTGTGGAATGGCACAATCGAGGATTCAGAGAAGAGCAAGGCGGAGAGGACTGGAACAGAATCCTAAACCCACAGAGTTAGAAGGAACCACGAGGGTCATCTAGTCTAACCCTCTGCCAAGATGCAGGATTTGTTGTATCTAAACCATCTAGGACAGATGGCTACCCAGCCTCCTTTTGAAAACCTCCAGCGAAGGCGCTTCCATAACCTCCCGCGACAGTCTGTTCCCTTGCACTGCCTCTAGTGTCATTCCCACTAGTGTAATTTTAGAGTTTTCATGGACACGGAAAGACAAAGATTATTATCATTGCATAGTGGGCAACCTGCAGACTGTGTGATCCACCAGTGTTTCACAGAGATTTCCAGTGCTATGCGGACCAGCAAAGCCCCCACATACTGGAGGCAATTAATGGCATACCCCCTTTGAATAATGGTAACCATTGGGAACGATGGAGAATCACAGGTAGTGCCGGCTAGGAGAAAGGGAAGACCGCAGCTTATTACCACATCAGTTCCATCTGTGAGATCAGATCTCCCCTTACTCCTCTCCCCCAAAATGTGGAAAGATGATAAAGAAGTGTGACTTTCTGCTATTAAAGCAGGGGAGTGTGCTGTGAACAGTAGGATAGAGGATATTCCTACTGGAAAGAAAAAATAAGGCATTCACTCTACATAAGAAGACTTTTCTTTTTAGATGTTTGTGGACCATTTAGGCAACAACTGTCTTGCTTTTCAGCTAACCCGACCTACCTTTGGTGAGTGTAGGCTAACATCTGCTCTTTGGCATAGTGAAGGACTGTAATGCTCCTTTAATAAAAACCAAAGAGCAAGGCCTAGATCCTTTATTCATTGTGATCAATGGAGTACATGCCACCCTTGGAATGATTTATACAGATGTAATCTGTAAAACTCATTAGGGATTTCAATAGTTCTGAAAAGAGTTCACGTAATCAGGGAATGCTACCAAGCCAGACAAACACCCTCAAATCATGCAAGTGTCTTCCAAGGACAAGCTACCATCTCATTTGGATGGATTTATGTGCAAGGAGACACGGTACAGAAATGAAAACTTTTTTTTTGCAATACATCATGGAACAGAGCATGGAAGTATACAAGGAGGTTGCTGTTTTCACTACAAGAAACCTCTCTAAACATGATCACTTTAAACAACTCTTAATATTCTTAACCATTTCACTAGTGATTATGTCCTTGGTACAGTACATTGGGCAAATTACATTGCCAAGGGCTACCGCATGGACCAGGTACATCTCACAACACTGACACCATCTTTTACTCCTAAGACCTCTACCAATACTACCCCCACAGAAAAGGAGGAAATTAATAATATTTTTTTAAAAAACCAATAACAACCCAACCCCAAGCAGAGTTTTGACCAGAAAAAAGAACAGCTAGAAACTCCAAGAAATCCACCAGGGACTTCACTATTGCTATGGATTTTACATGGAAGATGCTCAGATACCATGGTGAGGGACAGCAGTATAAAACACTCAGATAGACAGATCAGAGCATTCTCCTGTAAACCGTCAGCTCTAACCTGCCCTGTACAGCCACAGAAGAAATGCTAAAGAAGTGGTTATGTTTCCCAAATGAAAAAGGCATTCATGCTATGCTGATTCGTAGTGCTCTATGCTTCCACGTGGGATGGAGAATTGGGCCTGAGTTACATATTCTCAGCCTCCTGCTCCTATGTTGACAGTACACAGTACACTGTAGAGGTATCACACAGATCCTGAGTGGGAAGGAGAATCAGCTGTAAGTGGCAGTCGATTAAAGAAGAACATTAATAGGCTTAGGAGGGAAACTTTCCCTGTGCTAGGATGGAGGTTGCAGTCCGGGGTCTCCTGGTTGGAGAATCTGGGGGATTTTCAGGCCTTTTGCAGAGATATAGAGCTCGCAACCCAAGATCACAATTTATCATTGCAGTTAATAATATCATTTCAGTGTTCAGGAGATACCAATCTGCAGACGGTGAGAGTGGTGACCCAAAATTTCCCATCATTATCACTAATGAGAAATCGTCTAATTCTGAATTTTTATTTGTGACGTTGGCGTAAATAATGAGCTCAGAAAACAAATAGAAACACTGCCCTAAAACAGCAGGCCTGCCTCCAGGTGGGAATCCAGAGTAAGTCCTCCGCAAACATGGACTTGTTCTACTGTGGGAACAAACCCAGGCTTGGCATTGGGCAAGTCCCATGCCTTTGCCTTGCTTTGGTTTGATGCACATTGATGCCTTCCTCTGTGCTCCTGTCTCTACTAGAACATCAATTGATTGGTTAACTTAATATTGACTATGGCACTCTCCCCTGGGACTGTCCTGTCTATATTTAATGGCAGCACTCCCAGTGACAACACACTTCCCTCGGATTCTCAGGGAGACGATGCCATGGAGAGCAGCAGCTCATTCCCAGCTCCCTCCTCACTGCATAGCCGTACACCTAGAACACCTCGCTGGTCCAGGCAATTTCCCAACAGCACCCATAAAGGATTACCTCTAACCATTTCCACGCATCCAGTTTGGAGACACATCAGTAATTTTCCACACAGTTTACACAACTATTTGTACACCTAACTTGTTTCAAAAACGGGTCATGGATTGTTCCAAACACTGCAGCTTTAATATTCTGCGTGGGTCAAACCTTGCTGAAGATTTGGTCCACGGTTCTTAGGGACACCTATTAATGTAGGATTTTTGTCTTCATACAGTTGCCCTGTTAAGCTAGTCACCAGGATGAGTTTGTTTCAGGGTATGTCTACACCGCAGACTGAATTCGATTGACTTTAAATCGACTTTCACCCGCTGAATTGTAGAGGTCACAGGAGCATGATCACACCATGCTCCTTGTGCCAGGCTCTTGCATCCCCACTCGCCACACTTGGGTCGACATTCAAAGCAGTGCACCATGGGTAGCTATCCCACAGTGTAACTAGCCTCAGAGGCTTTGGGAAGCTTGTCGTCCTCCCATGATGCAATGTGCTCCCTCCCCCTCCCTTCTTATCCCAAAGTGCAAACACTTTCTTGCACCATTTTTCTATGCCACAGAGTGACATGGGCCCGCTCAGCTCTGCACTATCATTGTGAGCATCACAAATACCTCATGGCTTATCTTGCAGTATTTTCAAAGCTGAGAGAGGAGCTATAGCATGGAAAATAGCGATGCTACTGAGGCTACCCTGCTACAAGCCGTAGAGCGGAACAATTCCTGTTTGCTGAAGGATGTCATGCATCATCTTCAGTTCGTGAAGCGCCAGTTCTGGTCCTGGGAAATAAGCACAGACTGGTGGGATCGCATCGTTATGAACGTGTGGGATGATGAGCAGTGGCTGCAGAACTTTCATATGCAAAAGGCCACTTTTTTTGAACTTTGTGCAGAGCTGTCCCCAGCCCTGAAGCGCATGAATACTTGCTTGAGACCAGCTCTGATAGTAGAGAAGTGAGTGGCCATCGTCCTGTGGAAGCTGACAACCCCAGACTGCTACCAGTCAGTTGGGAATCAATTCCGAGTCAGTAAATCCACCATTGGAGCTGCTGTGGTGCAAGTGTGCAGGGCCATCAATAGGCTTCTGCTAAGAAAGGTAGTGACTTTGGGAAACATGCAGGACATAGTGGACAGGTTTGCTGCAATGGGGTTCCCAAACTGTAGGGGGGGCAATATATGGCATGCATATCCCTATCCTCGTACCTAACCATCTTGCCACAGAGTACATAAACCGGAAGGGATACTTCTCAGTGGTGTTGCAGGCCCTTGTGGATCACAGGGGATGTTTCATCAACATTAATGTGGGGTGGTCTGGAAAGATACTGACGCACACATCTTTAGGAACTTGGGTCTGTTCAGTAAGATGCAGGCGGGCACATTTTTCCCTGACCAAAAAATAAACATTGAAGATCTGGAAATGCCAATAGTGATCCTGGGGGAGCCTGCCTACCTCTTGCTCCCTTGGCTAATGGAGCCATGCACCGAGCACCTGGACAATGAGAAGGAACGTCTCAATAACAGGCTCAGCAAGTGCAGAATGGTGATGGAATGTGCATTTGGCCGTTTCAAAGCCAGATGGAGATGTCTGCTTACTAGCCTTGACACCAGTGAAAAGAACATCCCATCAGTTATATCTGGGTGCTGTGTGCTCCATAATTTGTGTGAAACGAAGGGGGAAAAGTTCCCCCAGGGTTGGGCGGTGGAGTCTGATAGGCTGGCTGCAAATTTTGAGCAGCCAGATTCCAGCACTGCGCTCAGAGCCAACCGCGGAGCGCTTCGGCTTTGGAAAGCATTGAAAAACCGGTTTTGCAGTAATGTATGTCTGTACTGTGCCTTTATTTCCCATCCCCCACCCTCACTCCAGAAGCCCCCTCCCCTTCTCTTCCCACCCATGTTATGAATGAATAAAGACAGATATTTTTTAATGCTACAAAGTTTTGTTTGTGACCCATTTTAATGGGGGGAAAGGAGGATAACTTAACGTTGTAAAGTGTCACTGCGCAAGCAAGTGTGGTTGCGTGCAGTTCTTAAAGGGGCAATCATGTCCTTTTGCTCACCTCCACTGGTGTAGAGTGCAGCACATACTGCACCCTGCTCATTCTCCTCCAAGACCGCTTGGATGTGGGGGCTAATAACAAAGCAGTAGGCTGTGGAGTATTTTGGATGGGCTGCAGAGGGAGTCTGTCCTGCTGCTGCTCTTCCTGGAGCTCTAGCAGATGCCTCCGCATGTTGGATTGATCCCTCATAATATGCAAGATCTCCTCTTGCGTATCACGTTCCTGCTCCTGTGCAGATTTTCTGTGTACCATGTCCATGTCTAGTTTTTCAGACAAGGACATTCTCCAGGTTCTGAGCTCTGTGTCAGCAGCCAGAGAGGCGTTCATTAGTTTGCTGAACATGTCATCCCATGGATTTTTTTGCTGTCTAATCTGGGAAAGTCTTTCAGATGGAGTTCTGCAAGGTGGGCCAAAGTGTCGACTGTAAGATAAGCAAAGCACAAACTTGCCATTGTTAGCTGACCCAAAGTAGTTAAGGAAATGTTACAATGTAAAAAGTACTCCCCTTGATGTTCACAAAGCTAAGCCAGACCCACATTCCATTCTGTACATCTCAGAAGGGTCAGGCTGGCGTTACAGACATGGTAAGCAAGGGTCCCTTGGATCTGTTATACAGAGGCTTCATTAGCATTAAAATCCACAATCCACACTTGAGCAAGGAGAGGGATCATCAGGTTCCCCTGTAACATGCCAAGGACCAGTTTGGGAGGAGGTGGGCAGAACAGTTTAGAGGACACTGTGGGTGAATTGTAGTGGCAGAAAACATAGGGCAACCAGCATCCCAACACATAATGCCCATATCAACAGTACTAGGACTAGGAATAGTCTTGTGAAGGCACCCAGGGATCCCATCCCTGGCAGAGGAATAAAACGGAGTGACTGTATTGGTTGGGTACTTTAAGCTTGAGCCGTCTTCCCTAGGTGACCATGTGTGATATCAGTCTCCTGTGGGTAACATAGGCGGAAAGGGAAGATTTGCTACAAGCACTGGGGTACAGACCTGGCCCTTATGCTGCTATGCTATGTTCCGCAATGATGCCTGCTCATTTAATAGCAAAGTGATGGGGAAAAATTTCCTACTATTGCAGAAGAAATAAGGCTGCCCTTCACAGAAACCTTCTGCAAAGGATTACAGATTACCTCCATGAAAGTTTCCTTGAGATATCCACAGAGGATTCTCAGAGCATACCTCTGCACGTAAATAGTCTGTTCCAGGAGTAACCCTCTACTGAAGTTTGCCACCACACAGTAAGACCCTTCCCTCAAAAACACAAATTCCTTTTAAGAAGCTAGTCTGGGGACATAATTGCAAAAAAAAGATTTGCCACACACACTCACCAGATGTGCCTTCTCTGGCATCTCGATCAATCCCGCTGTCTTGTGTGTGGCAGGGCCTCTCTGGTCCTGATTCTGGCTCTCAGGGAGGATGGGTACCCCGCTCTCCTGCACCCTGCTCGCCTCATCCTCATCCACAGCGTCCTCCTCATTTGTCCTGGGCAGGGATTCTTCAGAGGTATAGGTGCTGTATGGTGGCACAGTGGTGGGGTCACCGCCAAGAATTGCATGCAGCTCCTTGTAAAAGTGGCATGTTTTGGGTGAGAAGCCGCAACAGCTGTTAGCTTCCCTAGTTTTCTGATAATCCTGCCTCAGCTCTTTGATCTTAACGTGGCATGGCTGCACATCCCTGTTGTGCCCCTTCTCCAACATGTTGTGAGATATCTTCTCGTAGATATCTAAATTTCTTTTGCTGGCTTGGAACTGAGCCAGAACAGACTCTTCACCTATCAATCATTTTCATGTCTGACTGGGTAAACTAGGCCTGATTTTTCTACTGACTGGCATCCTGGGTAGTCATTGAAACACTGCAGTGGAGTCCCTATGAAAAGATATTGGCAAAAGCAGGCTGGGCTAGAACCTAAGGAACTGGAGTGGGAGTCAAGAAACCCGGATTCTATATCTGGTTCTACTACTTGGTCAGTTGCTTTACCTCCCTTACTTCCCTTCCTCTCTCTTACCTATTTAGATATCAAGCTTTTGTGCAAAAAGGCTAACAAATGCCACAGAATCAGAATGGCAACATTTCACATCCACGCTGCACTCCTGTGGCACAGGCGCAGTCAGACACAAAGGGCAAAGCGGTGAGGAATCCCACTCCCTATTTCTTTCTGCTTTGTTGTGCTGCTTCCATATCATTCAGAACGTTCCTTTCTGCACCACATGGCCCTTACTCATGCACACACAAAACCCTGCCTGGGCCATATTCACTGTTATTTACACCAGTGCAAGATGGGTGTAAAATGCAGCCAAATCAGAACAGTGGTGTTTTACTCCACCGCTGCACAAGGCACAGGCCAGTGGAAAACTAGGCCACCTGACTATTTCTAGCTATTGACTCCACACTGTTCTCCTTCCTCCACTTCTTTCTCTCTTGTTTCCTCTCATCCATCTCCTCTCGCTTTGCTTCTTTTGACATCCCTTCCCATCTATGCTTCTCTTCCTTACTTAATATAGCTTTTAAGAAATCAGAGAAGCATGTTTTCCTCCATTACAAAACCAACAGTATACTATGCAACCTGAACGTTCATTGAAGGTCTGGCAAAAATCAAGCTGGCTTCTTCATTTTAGGTTGGGCATTACAAGAGTGTGGCAGGTCTGTCTACATGGAGTTAGTTAATAAATGAGGCACCAGAAGGTGGTGCCCAAGAACAGATCCTGAGTTTTGTAGGGCCAATTAAACTTGCTGTACACTGACTATGACTGTCTCTGCACAGCACATTAGTTCAGTTCTCAACACCGGAGGAATACCCTGCTATTCATCTGTGTATGATTTCCATTTATGGTAGCTTTGTAATGACAGGTACTGCACTGCTGCTTTCTGGGGATCTCTGACCTCCTTCAGGCCTGGCAGCTGGTGTATTTTATTCTTCTAATTATCAGCCAGGAAAACCGTTTTACTGATATTGACTTCTGATTCTCCCCCTGCAGCTGGAGCAAAGAAAGTATGTGTTCTGGAGAAAGTACCTAGATCATGCTGCATGGGAAACAAGAGGCCAGTTCTCAATTTCTTCATTCATGCACTTTGGGCAGGGACAGATGTGGATGTGACTTTAGGTCACTTTCATGCTCTCTGTCATCTGAAGCTGTGCAGAGGCCTCCCCAACCCCATATAACTACGAGAAGCATCAGCACTGCTCTCATTTTCACTCGCCTTCCCATGGACCCAGATGGGTCCCAGGACACGAGTGAAAACAAGAGCAGTGCCAGTTCTATATCATCTGGGGAGGGCCTCTACACTGAGGGTATTCTCAGGGGGGAGAGGGATTTCCATCCCTGTATGCTAACATAGAAGGGCCATAGCATAAGAATCAGGCCCAACCCGTTCTCAGGGAATCAGTGGTGTTGCAGGGAAGAGGCAGGTTGCAGAGGAAAAGGCACAAGGATGTTGCCACGCTGTGGCAATAAGACAGACCAGTAACTTTACAGACAGAGAATAGAAGAGAGAAGCACCCAACACCGCACACAAAACAGAGTTACTAGGGTAACAATAGCTGCAGGTGGAAGTGATGCAAGAGCAGCTAGATGCAAGAGGTTATGACAAATGCACCTACACATTGGCAGAAAAAAACAAGTTTACTGAAAGGGCAAATGCTATAGAACATCTCTCCCACATCATGAGCTGCAAGCTAACAAATGGCCTGCCCGATGCCTTTGACCAGAGCCACAGAGTGCTGGATCTCTGGCAGGGCAAGGGGGGTGTCACAGAGTAGCTGTTCCCTGCGAGTAGGCCAGGCCCAGCACCCTTATATGCAGGCTGGCAGGACCAACTGAGCCAATTAAAGGGTTCAGGGCTCCCCCTGGGGTTATAAAGGCCGAGCAGGAAGAGGAGTGATCGGGGGCAGGCTGCGCCTGTGGAGAGGAACCGCTGTGCAGTGGAGCTCATGTCTGTGGCGGGTCCCTAGAACAATGGACTGGGGGCCCAAGCAGGTAGCCCTGGGGCAGGTGTTCGAAAAGGGAAACAATGCTGGCTGAATGAGAGCTGGCTGAGAGTGGGAAGCTGCAAGAAGCAGGATTACCAGAGACCCCTGGGAGGAGAGGCCAGGAAATCTTAGGACCAAGGATGAGCTGAGAAACTCTGTTATGGGCTTATCTTTGGACAAGTACACTTATTTAAAGGAGACTGGGCGTGGCAGTGGGTGCTTGCTAAGCTGGGGAGAAGCCCTGCCGTGTCACATAAGGTGGAGAATGTGGGCATTGATTGGCCTCTAATATAAGGAGAGAGTGAGGTGGATCTTTGGTGCCCTGTGTGGAGGAGGAAAACAGGAGCAGGATACTGCAGAGCAACCTTTGGCCATGTGGGGTGGCAGCCATGTTACAATGAGTGCCTCCAGGTAGCTGCCGTGAACCTGCGTTGGCATGACTCCTTGTTATTACGGGGAGTCAGGAGAGGTGGGCTCTTGTCTCAGTAAGGACTTAACTAACTTCTCCTTGCTTCATTTTTTCCATATTTTAAACTGTGATAATGACACTTACCTACCGTTGTGAAGAGTTAATGCTTAGAGATCTATGGATCTAGCTACCAGACATTATTAGGGTTGTCGTTTATAATAACCATGGTTCTCCCTACATCTATAAACGTACCCCTATAGTGGTAATGTTGTGTTTCATACAAGAGAAAAAACAGGGCCATAGGCATTTAAATATCTTTTGAGGATCTGGGCCTGACTCCCACGGGAGGAGTTTATGGCCCAAATCCTCAAAGGGTCATAAATATTCTGCCATGTTATCCAACAGTACATTCACCTGACCGTCACAGTCAGCATGCTATTTATTTTATGTAGATTATGTGAAGACTATTGGTATAGCGATGATAATTGACGCTGCAAAGCACATTTGTCATGATGTGCTAGTGAGCAAAGGTATTATAAAAGACTCAATTTTAACTAAGCATCTCTTAGTAAACAATAGTACGAAATTCAGCTATACAGAATATTCTGATGTTGCAATAAATCATCAGATTCGATACCCAAACAGGTAGGAGTAAATGTTCCAAAAGTACTAAGGGGTTTTTCATTAGTCTTCCACTGTCTTTAATGCTGGTTGGATAAGGCCCGATGTGGCTAAAACAGTATCCTTTGTCCATGTGGAAGAATTGCCCATTGAACAAATATATGAAATTCAACCCTGATCTAAGTAGGAGCAACTCCCATAGCTTTGATTTAAGGACATGAGAAACTCTCATGCATTCCTGCACAATTGGAATCTCCATAATTTTGTTTCAAGGAGAATAAAAATTCTAAAGATGTCATCAATGGGGTTTAAGAGTTTGGTTCAAAGAGCTTTAAACCTTCATAGACACATCCAGTGTAGTCTCTATAGTCTACAAAGGAATAACTTTCATTCAGGGAAGTTACAAACTCCATAAGTATAGTCTGCATATTTGTAAAATGCCTCAGCTAAACAGTTCTGGCTGAAGCAAAGTATATGTTTTACAGACAAACATGTGACACAATATGGGAAATCTCAGAGCCAGATGGCCCCCACTCATGAAATACAGGTACTTGCAATGATAGAGCACAGGGTTGGTTTTAAATACTTTGAAAGCTCTGCTGTATTTATGACTATAGTTCAAGGACACACTCAACACATATTGTCAGGTCTACAAAACCAATATCTCCTGTTCAAGAAATATATAAGATCCGGGGAGGGGGAATAGCAAATAGATATATAGTGAATTCAAACAAATACTTTCAAGAAAATCACACTCTGCTCCTGGATGTACTGCGAGCAGAAAAACATGCTGAATTCTTTAAATACATGTTCTGTGAATTATTCACGCATTTCTAGTTAAAAGCTCTAGCACCATACCTGGACAAGTTCTCAGTTCCTATGTAGCCTCTGTAAATAAATAAAATAAAACACCACCCCTAAGGAAATTCTCAAACAAAAGACTGAAGGTGACAAAAGCAATAATAGCATTACAGCTATAAAATAAAGATCTATCAATTCAAAGCATTACAGGAAGCTGCAGTTATGTAAACAAATATTTAAAAGTGAAGACATTTGTAGTGAAGTTTCCACAAACCCTTTAATACTGAGCCCATGACCCCGATCAGCTAGTGATCAGGAACAGTTAACAGGAGTTTTGCAGGAGAGTTTTTAGAGCTGGAGTGGCAAAGCTAGATACACCCAATTAATATTCTCTAAAATCTTAAGGCCATAAACAAACCACCACCACCACCCTCTGATAAAAACGACGACGACGAAACCCAGAAAAGCAAAACCCAACAACAACAACAACAGCTGCAGGAGTGAAGGGAATACAGGCAGGAGTCCAGTAAGAGTAGGGACTAGCCAGTTTATTGCACTGAAAGCAGCATGTCTGATTACCTGCCTAATGGGCTGGTGGCATATGTGTGTACTCAGTGCAAGGAGCTCTTGGCCCTCAGAGACCAAGTACAGGCTCTGGAGACCAGAGAGGCTGAACTGGAGGAACTAAGGGATACTGAGGGGTGCATAAATGAGACTTCCCGGAACACAGTAGAGCAGTTCCACTCCCAATCTGACAGCCTCTGTGCTGTCGAGGAGATTGCACGGAAGGAGAACATCACAGTGGAATAGAGGGAATAAATCTCACCTTTCAAATCTCTTCTCAACATTTATTTTTCCACAAGGCCCACAAGTGCTAACCTATGTCAGCAAAATACTGTTACCACCCTCTCTATCCAAAGAGAAAAAACCTTCTATGCTAGAACAGTTTTCTGGTTCTCCAAGTATTTACACGGAAAATCTTCAGGGCAGAAATAAATGTGTCTGCTGTGCCTTGCTTGTACAGTACTAAACATGGTGGTGGTGTTTAATAAATAATAAACTCCTTTTTAATTATGACAATTTGGACTGAAACTAGAGCTGCTACTGGAGGCAGTGTGGTCCAGTGCCTGGGACACCCCCCAGGGAGTCAGGAAACATGTGGTACACTTCTAGCTTTGCCACTAATTCACCACGTGAACGGGAACAAATCACTTCACCTCTCAGTGCTGCAGTTTCCCCCCCTGTAGAGGGGGGATAATGAGACTTCAAGATCTATGGATGGGAAATACAAGGTTGGTCGGATTAATACAGGAGGGATTGATCACTCAAATCCAGTAACCCTAGAGCCAAGGAGCCAAGGAATTGGCCAAGGAGCCAATTCTTCAAATCAACTGGAAAGAGGAGAGATCTCAGGAGCTAGGGACAAGTCCTACCAGGGACTAAGGTGGCTGTCCCAAAATGTGTTAAGTTCTTAGCTGGCTCTTGAGTCTACTTGCCCCATCGCAGCCCAGGTTTCCTAACCTTCAGTGTGCACTGCAAAGGCTATCTTTCCTCCCCGGCTTGTGAAGACGGCACTCTGTGTTGGAGAGCTACAGTTTGGATTCTATATTTGCTGTGGCCAGGCATTGTATTGTGGGAGCAACTGAGAAAGTCTGTTTATTTCATGTCTGCATCGCACTGACTGTTGGTTCTATATATATACATATTTGTTTTGAAGAAATGATCAAGGATGCCCAGAGCCTGACACAGGCATTCCCCCCCCCCAGCCCCTGTTTTGTATTTTAAAATGAAAAAAATGAAATGTCGAGTCTAAGTTTGTTTCGTTGTTGTTTGCCAGGCCTAGGCAAGGAGGACAATATATATCATTCCTCTCAGCCCACAGTCTCTCACACAAGAAACATTCACTCACCATCTTGTTGGACTAATATTTTTGTACTGTAGGCAATATGGTAGACTAGGCCTTGGATTTATACGTAAACAAAGCTGTCCATGAGTACGCCATTTGCTGACATTCTGTGGTGCAACAAGTGGGTTGATGCACAGTAACCAAGGCATTGGAATAAAAGCTTTGTGCAGCGTTGTGTTTGTTTTACATTGATTCATAACGTCCCCAGACGTGGCATTATATTTAATTTTGGTATACTCCATTCACTTCATGTTACTGCTTTTAGGCACAACGGATGGATACATCTGAATTATTTTTAGCAAGGAAATTGGAGCCACTGTAGCAACCTAAACAAGCAATATTCAGCAATATCTACTTCAAGATCAGTCACTCTTTCAGGGCCCAAAGCTGATAGTCAGCCCATGGATTCTGGGATGATTTTCACCTTTGGCTTTGAATGTGAATGGAAATATTAGCTCTTTTGAGATGATTTGGTCAGCCGTGTCATTTTAAAATGGGCATTGACTCCCTAGGCGTACACACGCCGGCAAAAACTGACCGACACACAGTGTTCAAACATGACGGTTGCACCAGGGGGCTAGAACTCCACGCTCAGTCACTGTACTTTGGGCACAGACTGCACAGGAAACTGCTTAGGGCACTATGCTTAAAGACAAGTCAGTCAGGGCCATTTCATCTGCCAGGGCAAAAGGCCTTTGCAGCGTATCTGCAGAGGGCAAGCTGCAGGACGAGGTGCACTGTCATTAGAACATGTCCTAACCTTAGAGAAAAGGAGTGGGGAGGCTAAGGCATTGCAAAGAAAACTGGGCCAGCAGGAAACTGGAAGGGGCAAGTGAAAGAGAAGGGCGGGACTCCCAGAAGGGAAGGGATGATGAACCCGCCTTGTTTACTTAGAGATGCGGGAATCAACAAAGCAGGTTCTTCATCTGTGGCAATTATTTGCCTAAGGCACGAGTACATTAGAATTGGCCCTATTCTGAGCTATGTGCAGAAAGATGTGTTAGACACTGCCTCTCCCTCTGAAGGCTTCTCTGAATTCTCTTTCCTTTCTATGGAGAAATTGGGAGCCTTTTCCCTGCATTTCCATGCTATTTTTCAAGGATATGCTGGGAAAGAAAAAAACCTACCTGGCCATCAGACTGTTTTAAATTGATAGACACTCTAAAAATGATGACTGCTCAAACAGCAGATGGGCCTATTACCAGCCCAACTAATAGAGTTGTGGCCTGTAGAACAACTATATCTTAAGAAGAGCTATATTCTATTCAGAAAGAAATTTTGTTCACATCACCACGTGCTCTACTTTTGTCTGCAGTCGTTATTCTGAGGAATATATTGATAAATGGATGTTTAGGTCCTGTGGATTCACAAAAGGACCCAAGAGTCTATGATTTTCAATAACAAGCCTTCTGAATGGAGTCCCACATGCCTGATTAATGAGCTTTTTCTATGAATGTGCTGTAATAACATAGCCAAGAGTTGCTTTCTTTGGCTGTTAATGGATTTCATTTAAGAAGCTCTCAGAAGTCCCATTGCATCCTGTGGGGGACGAATGACTTTCTCTGGCAAAACTCTTGTCTGTAAATTGATTGTGATAGGGCTCTAATATTTAAATTTTTGTTCAGTGGTTTTGAAGAGGCAGCATTTTTTCAGTGCTTAGAGAAAGGGGCTGAGAGGTGAGGCCACTTGAGTTCTATGCCAGGACCTGCCACTGACTTTACAGTTTGACCTCACACAAATCCCTTAACTTCTCTGTGCCTCTGTCTTCCCATCTGTAAAACTGGAATAATAACACCCACCTCTGAAATCCTTCCATCTCTGAGGGTGCCTCTCGGCCCTACCACAACATAAATATTAAATACCATAATAATAGTGATGCTAAGTGTTATTAGCATATAGTTCTCATGATATGTAGGTCATAATGCAGCACTATATTTAAAATATAAAGAAGAAAGTGTTTTCAGATCATATAATGTCTCTGTTGTTATTAATTTGGGTGGTAAATACATTATTCGTGCCTGTTACCAGCTATCGCAGTACTAGTAAGTGGCATCATCGCTCTTCAAAGAGCCTGGTGCATGTACCGATGACTTCTTTAATGGCTGCTGGGTCCGATGCACGAGTGACAGTCCCATCTGCAGGTACGGCCCACCCCTGGACTATTGGTGCTCTGAAACTGAGCAGCAGATTCTTTTCTTCTCTGATGCCAGCCATCACAGAGTTTGATCAAATCCACCTTGCAACACATTGCTCCATCTACAAGCTGCCTCTGCCAACCAGAGCAGCATTCTGCACTCCTTTCCCAATCATCTATAGAGATTCCAAAGGATACTAAGTCATCTTTGCAAGCATCCTGAAATCTGTGCAGCAATCTGCTTCTCTTTGTAGACCCTTCACGAGCTTCAGAGTACAGCACACTCTTCAGGATCCTGTACTCTGGCATTCACTTGGAAATGTCCAGGCCACCACAGTCTTTTCTTACTAAGCAACATTCCCATGAATGATATACCAGCACAGCTTAACACTTCCACATCTGTCACCCTAGCTTGCCATCTTATTTGAAGAATTTTACGCAAGCCTCTGATATGAAAGCTATTTAGTCTTTTGGTATGTTTGGCATAAGGCGATCATGTTTCTGAGCCATATAAAAGAGTGGATAAAACATGTCAAAAAAATCTCAGAAATATGGATTTTCACTTTTAGTTGACAATTTGTTATTGTTCCAGGCTCTGTCTTGCAAAATACCAAAGTTCCTGGGTGGTTTGCCATAGTACTAGCACACATAGTAAAGAGCCCTCAGTGTTTACCAGTAATACTAAATTGCATTCCTACAGTGCCTTTCATCTTAAGATCTAAAAAGCTTCCTGGGCACTAATTTATTTAATCCTCACAACACCTACGTGGGCCAAGTAAGTATGCCGTTCCCATTTCATTGATAGTTAAGCAATGGTGCACAAGGCCACAGCGAATCAAAAGCAAAGCTAGATGCAGGGGAATACAGTACACTGGTTGCTTTTGCATCAACCCACTCGTTGCACCAGACAATGTTAGCAAATGGTGTATTCATGTACAGCTTTGTTTACATATAAACCCAAGGCCTAGTCTACCACACTGCCTACAGCACAAAAATATTAGATCCAACAAGATGGTTAATAAATGTTTCTTATGTGAGCAACCATGGACTGAGAGAAACAATAGAAATTGTCCTCCTTGCCTAGACCTGGCAAAACAAAAAACCCCACAAATAACAAAAATAAACCTAGAATCAACATTTTGAGTCCCTTGCTCTAACCACTAGACTACACTCCCTGAAGAGTCAGGATGAGGAGAATTTGCTTTCACTGTTATATGATTCTTATTAATTTACTATCATCCTCCTCCACATTGTAAATACTTCCAAATCCAAGAGTATTCTCAGACTTGTGGCTAGGTAAAGTGTTCTGATTATCCTGCAGCATATCATTCCTCTAAGAGACATTTCAGGGTTAATATGTAAATATGTCTCTGCCCTACTATCGAGCTGCTGATACACTTGTTTGAGGAGATAAACGAGACAGACAGGTGAAAGCGACAGGTGATGCATTTTAAAGTTAATGAAAAAATTACACTGCAATAAATTTTAAAGCAATTACCCTGAACAGTCAATATTGCTCACATGGCCCAGCTCTTTACAAACATGTATGGACAAACATGCTCCCTATGTCCTAATGACATGGGGGCCACTGTTGCAACTGATAAGCATGGGCTGATTGCTGTAAATGTATCCTATCAATTGCAGGACTGCAGCCTGGCTGTGTTTTTAGTGACTAGGAATATTTCGATAAATTGGCTTTGAGAATGTAGTGCAGGAATTAGCCACTGAGAATAAAACCCCAAAGCTGTCATCCATGTTCTGACTCCATTAGTCTTCTGGGTGGGTGTTACCCTCAGATCTAAACTATTAATAATGCACAACTGAACCAACATGAACTAGTATGTTCAACAGAAGATCCATAAACACTCTAATGTCTTTCATACCAAGCAGTAACGTAGTCGAGGGTAGACAGAGTTTACCCACTTCTCATCTGAGGAATATGGAGTTTAGTTTTGGTTCATTTACCCTGTTCTTTTTTTTTTTTAAACCACTCCATGATGGATTTCCTAAGGTATTTTATAAGCAATGTATCTAGGGATCTCTCACCCACTGAAGAAATACTGACGCCTCTCACTGAGATCTAATTAGGTCAATGAGCAGCACCACCGCTCCTTCATCCTGCACCTGCTGACGCTGTAGTAAATCTTTCTTTGGTGCTGTTCAGATGGCTAACATACAGCTTCATAAGCCAGGGGAGCAAGGGGTAGGCTGGACCCTCCAGAATCACTACTGGCATTTCAACATTGCCAGCGATAATGTGTGGCCCAGAGAAGAATGTCCCTGTTTGCAGCTTTTGGAAAAGCCCTGTGTTCTTGAAAATGTGCATGTCATGCACCATCCCCACTCAGCATACATCAGTATCTGCAGTGGTATAGTCCTACAGCTCAAGGTCACCAGAACGGTGAGGGTGGAGCAGTTCTGCAAAATAGCATCCTCTGTGGGGTGAGTGTGGGAAGCTATTTTGGCAACCTTCTGAAGTAGTACTGGAATGGCATTCTGGGCCATTCCTGGTCCATTACACCAGTACATATCAGCGAAGCACCCACAGTGATCCACTAGCACTTGCATAATCCTGAGACTGTATCTCTTTCTGTGTAGGTACTCACTGGCAAAGTGGGGAAGTGCCAGAATAGGGATATGTGTGTGCCCAGTTGTAGTTGTACTCATTCAAGATCCGTAAGTACAGGAGAATCATGCTTCCTATATTAGCAGTGGTCATTAGGGTCCATGCTTCTGCCAGAAAGATAGCAGACCCAGCAAAGCTGGATACGGGATGGTGGGAGTTTCAAAAAAAACTGCAAAAATTATGGGAAGGAACAAGTATTACTTGGGATGGAGCAAGTGATATGATGGGAACTTGACCCTTAACTTGCAGAAATCTCTGACAAATTGCTGGTAATCCACATAGCACTGTGAAAATGTTCCACAAGACCCTGACTTGGATGGTGGTGCAAGACACGCCTGGATACCCACCAGTGGTGTACTCCATTTTCCATTGAAGCAACTGCTCATGGTGAGTATGGGCAGATCCGACACAAGTAGCTACGCATGCACATGACCAAGCAACATACACAGTCGGCAGCTTGCATAACATAACTTGCAGCTACTGAACTT
Organism: Mesoclemmys tuberculata; assembly: GCA_007922155.1. Taxonomy (NCBI): domain Eukaryota; kingdom Metazoa; phylum Chordata; order Testudines; family Chelidae; genus Mesoclemmys; species Mesoclemmys tuberculata. Next base: position 16,777,318 of record ML675614.1, on the reverse strand, counting down.
TGTAGTGTAGACATGGCCCGAGCCTACTAATCAAAAGGCATGATTAATGAAAGAAAACAAAAAAACAATTTAAAAGCCTCATTTTAAAATGACCCTTTGGCAGTTTTAAGAAGATAGTGTGTCAGACCATGTGCAGAAAATGCAGGAGGAAAGAGAACTGAAACTACCTTAAAAATGTACCTTATATGCTTTTTCCTTCAAGAGCACCCGCTGACAATATTAATAATAGAAATTGTATGAAATTAACTGGACCAGCTTAAAATTTATGCTGGGTCATAATTTACCTGTCTTCACAATGCCAGAAAGACACAGCAGTTTAAACTGATTTATATTGAACAGCTTTATTCCAATTTATTGCTAAACTTCCAAACTGTATGATCTTGCCCAGTACTGTAATGACTGTATGGGTGAGCTGGCAATTTTCTTTTTGTCTTTCATCCTTGTGATCTTTTTTTAATATATTTGTAAATCTTGTTAAATCTAAGGGGTCTTTCTATTTCTAATGTGCACTTATTGTCCTAAAATAAATTCCATCACAGTTTCTACACATATACTATAGCCCTGTTCTTTTACCATCTTTGTCATTTATTCCACTCAACTTGCTTTTGGAATTAATTATTTAGATCTCTATTGTGCTATGTGCAACAGGGTGCTGTCAGCAGAACATCACGAATGGTAGGTGAGATAAACACTACATTACTGAAGGTAGAGAATATAATTCAATACAAAAAAACCTAGGTTAAAATATAGCAAAATCTGTTTTACACGGCTACTGGTAAATCCAGCATACTCAGTTTCTTAACAGATGTGGGCCCCGCTCTTCAGCTCTGCTCCAGCTGCTTTGTATTGCTGTGGGAACCTGATCCAAAGCCCACTGAAAGCAGCAGAAAGACTTCCATTGTCTTCAGTGAGCTTTGCATCAGGTTGTGGAATCATCCCACTTAACTTGCCCTTGGGGATTCTGACGGATTCCAATTATAGGAGCAATCAATTTGTACCTGTGCAAGCCCAGTGAGACAATAGGCTTGCACAGCTGCAACTGAGGGTAGAATTTGGCCAGCAGAGCCTTTAATACTGATGATGATGTGCAAGATATAAAGATCCCAGCTTCACTCCCAGATTCCAGGTTGAATTAGCAGGACTTGTCATCACAGGGAGAAAAACTCTTTTACTTTATAAATGGAACATATTTGCGCTGGAGTTTCTGAGGTAGCACAATACTGTATTGTCAACAACAACAGTGGTCTACAAAGGCAATGGTGGTGGCGGCCTGTAAAGCTGAAGAAGTGTTCTGGAGCTGGGGAACATTTTCGGATGCATCAAAGTAACTTGTCCCAGCATCAGACTCTAGCAGGGTCTCTGCCCATTCTAGACACAGCTCCCTTAGCTCTGGGGGTAGGACCATCTCACATTTTTCAATTGCAACCTCCAGAGCTATTTAAAGGTGTCAAGGGTGAGGAAGAATTAAAATGAGGATTTTCAGAGCACCATAAAAGAAGATGGACTTTCCCTTAGAGAGTGAGAGAGAAACAATGTTAACAGTCTGACTTACACTTCTCCTGTGCATGAACCTCCCTACTGTGCCTAGGCAGCATGGCTCAGACAGCCTTCTATATTAGGCGCTAGCAGTAGTCATTCCCCTTATATATACTGTGAGCTACAAGACCCGAATTAATGTGTTTGTATTATGCACAAAGGCCACTGGGCATCCCACGAGATGTAACTAACAACCTGACAAAAAATTTTAAAGGGCATCATTGCCCAATAGGGTCTGAACCGAGCAAAACAAAAAATAACCCAGCTTCCAGAATCTATGAATAAAATAACCACCCACCCAGCTAAAGCTTAATGGTAACAAAAAAGTTCTGAGACTTGTTCAGTCATGGACTTGAAAAGTCCTGAATGGTAGGGAAGTTCAGATCCAGATGCAGCTCCACACCCCACAGCTGGAATCCAGCTCTAGATACCATAAATATGCATTGCTGTTTATTGATGAGGAAAAGATTCTACACCTGTGGATCTTCGGTGGAGAAGCTATTACAATACTCTTCAGATTATGCTGGGGGACTTCTGGTGGCTTCAGTCCTGCCATTTCCCATTATGGTAAAGGAACAAAGCAACAGGTGGTCACTTGCAAGTAGAGGGGTCCTACAGTAATTTAAGATATGCATATTTAGAAATACCTTTTTGCACACTCATTGGACAAAAGGCAGCCAATGGGGGTTGCAGAACCCGGGTTCCACTGACACTCACGGCCTGGGAAAAAGTTTATTAGCAGTCACGCTTCACAGTATTACGGTAGCTGCAGGGCAATATTGTCAAACCCAAGCCTTCCAGATTCATGGGTCAGGCCACAAAAATTCATGATTGGCTTAAAAAAAATCTTGAGATTAATAAATAAATAAATAAATAAATAAAATAAATGTGGAGTTCTTTTTATTGGTCATTTGATTTTTGAGCCATTGGTGAGAATGCAGGGGGGGGGTCACATTTTCAAGCTTTTCTCCACACACAGGATGGCCAAAAACTTATATTTAAAAAAAGTTGAGAGTCTCTCATGAAATGACATGACTCCAGGAGACGAGGCTTTAAAAAAAAGATTAAATATAATAAAATAGTAAGAGATGGCAACATAGTATTTTTCAAAAGAAGCCCCAAATAAAACACTATAAATCTGCCTTGAGGTCATAAAGACATGGTCCATGAGCTATGGATCTCCTGATTCCTATCAGAACTTTTCAACCATCACTTCTGTCTACCTTGTGTATTTGGAAGTTATGGATCGGAGGGCTTTGGGACGGCTTTGAAGATCCAAAAGCTTCCTGTACGTGACTGATATTCAACCAATAGCTGATTTATATTTATGCACACATTCTTGGTTCAAGGTGCCTCCTTCTATTTATCTCACACAGTGCAGACTCTATAAATATTCTGCAATACAAATGGACACAGAATAGTATCCTAACTGGGGATCAAAAACAGTTGTGTGTGGTTAAATGACTCAATCATTTGACCAATCTCTTCAGCTAGGAGTTTGTTTAATCCCAGTTAGTGAGAGCTTCAGAGGGCTGATTTTCCCACCATGCACATGAGGAAAATGTGAACACATGAGGCAATATTCACATCAAAACATTTCAGTAAGCAACAAGAAAAGGTTCATAACGTGAAATAAATTATGTTTTTCATCTGAAATCATAAGCCAATGATGAAAAACAAACAGCTGTTGCTGGGGTGGATCCTGGATTCCTTCATCCGTCTGTCAAAAAGAAAAAGAATTAATGTGCGAAAATGTATAGCCATGTTAAATACCCTTCCTGTCCTGTTTGTATGGATGCTCCGTCAGTTGCACTGCGTGCGAGTGAGTGTGGGTAGGGTGTGTCTCTGAACATACCAGATGGTGTGAGATGTGTGCAGAGGTCACTTACCCAATTCACCTCAACCATGACTAGGTGAAGGGAGAGGCTAGGAAACCCATTGTCTTGCAGAAGAGTTGTTATACTCACATCCAAGCTCTTACAGCCCTGCCTACAGTTATACAAAACATTTATCAAAATGAATCAAACGGGGCCTTCTTTGAAGTGCTGGACATTGTAGGAGACAAGATGGACCATGGGTCTGATCTGGTTCTGCAATTCATATTGTGTGAGCAGCAGTCTCATCCATTTTTACACTTTGGAAGTGAATTAAGAAAAACCAAATTATGGCCACATTAATTCTGAATGAGCATCCACAAAGGGATTTAATGCAGTTTAATCCACTTTAAATTCACACCTTAATTCAGATTAATTTTCTGGAGTATCGCCAGTAAAAAAAACCTAATATAACTGCAACAACATGAGGGAAAGGAGAATCAGGCACAGTATACCACTAGACCACGATCGCTCATTCCAGTATACTCCACTGAGGTTCCAGAACAACAGAAAAGACCCAAGGAAATGGGCTAGGCTCCGAGGCCCCTTCAGCAGCACACATTCCTCTTCTGTAAAAACATCCTGATGCTATTCAGCTCCAGTGGAAAACAGAAATGTTACGGCCACTTTACAGTAATGTACAGTCCCCCCAGAGACACCATCATTCCTCCATCAACTCCTGTGTCATGAATACATGTGAATGAGCACTGAAGGCAAATGTTCTGCTCATAATGATATAAACACACGCAGTTCTGATGTCTTTCATGCCCACCATACTAGTACACAGTAGATTCTCCATCTCCTGATGTCTTCAAATCAAGAGTGGATGCTTTTCTGAAAGATATGCTTTAGTCAAACACAAGTTGTTGGGCTCAGTGCAGGAGCAAGTGAAAAAAATTATGTCGCCTATGTTATAGAGCAAGTCAGACTATATGATCTAATGGTCATCAAAACTCATCCATAATCTATGCTAGCTACAACATACCAAAAACCCCTCCAAAACAGACTTTTGACTTTTTGTAATCTAGGCAAGTTTTCATTGGCCACTGTGAACATAGCAACATACCAAATGCATCACCAACGGATGCTGACTCAGTAGCTCATTAGAAATAAATCTCTCACCTACCCATGCCACACTGTGTACCCATATACTTTCCTGTTCATCTTAATATATGAAAGTCTATTAGAGCCAGAGCCCCTGGGGGAAATACAATATCTCCCACTCTTCTCTCCTTAACTATTCCACTAGTTTGAAATGTATGTAGGGTAGATGATTGAGGGCTGGTCTATACTTACCTCTGAGATTCGGCGGCAGTCGACAGGAGATATGCAAGCAACGTAAAAAACTTGCATAACTTATGTCGACTCTGCTGCTTCAGTACTGTGCGCCATCCATACTGCTCTGCACTGACGGGAACAGCGTTCTCATTGACGCAGCGCTACGCCACTTCCGGAGGTGGTTTTCGTAGGTCGATTTCTGGATCGACTGAGCGGGTCTTCACAGACTGCTCAGTCGATCCAGAGAAATCGAGCTGACGGTGGCGAATTTGCCACGTCAGTATAGACCTAGCCTAAGTAATGACAGGAGTTAGCCGTGGCTGGCAATAAGGCTCTCCCATAAGATTCAAATGCATAACAGGTTGGAACAGTATCCTCCGTCAGCACTGGGCAAGAGGATGGCTGCAACTGCAATATTGAGGCAGCACTTTGATGGGTACATGTGAACTGGTGAGGATTTGCACTGGAGTTATGGTAGGGCTTTGAGTGCATTGTGCCCTATAAGGAGTGTGATGGCCTTCTGCATCCTGGTGTGACAGGCATTTTCCTGTGGTGCAGCCAGGGTTAATGGCAACACATTTTCCCCAACAATAGCTACCAGATATTGTGGAAAAGTTGGGACCCATATCCTCTAGGAAAAGCCAGTGCTGGCATGACGTCCTGCATTACTGGAAGGCAAGACCAAACACCACCATTACTGGAAGACAAGACCAAAGATCTCATCAAATCACTTTTGAAAGTCTAGCAATGTGGCAGTGCTAAAGCCAGGGACTTCTTGTGCATACTGAGTACAAAAGCTGGGACTGTTACCAATCCCTGTACAAAAACACCAAGGGAAAGGAAAGTACCTTATACCCTTCCCCCAACTTGCACGCATGGACAATCCATATTTACACAAAATTATATGTGATCTGCCAAACCTCTGTCAGGATCCAGCCCCATGTGATTTACAGTGCCTGAGTTACAAATCTGGAGATGAAAAGTGAGGAAACCTGATAGATGTATAATGATACCATGAGAGCCTTACTGTCATTCTAAAAAGCAGTCATTCTTCTGAACTCTTTCTCATGTCAAATATTAATAAAAGATTCAGCTCCAGCCACTCTTTGCTTATATGAATAAAATGTGTTGCCATGCTTTCTCCTGTATCTGCTTACTCATTGCTCAGGTTTTCCAGGTTGTTACTAAATATGGACCCTAGTTCCATTCCACCCTGAAACCAGGCGAAGCTTCCATGAAACTGACAAACAGCTCACATCTTGACAGCAATTTCATAAACCATAGAGGCAATGCCAGTCAGACTACAAATCTGTAAATGAACAGGGCCGAGTCAGATGTAATGAGGTGAGAAACACAGGGTAATTATGCCACACCAAAATTGTAATCTTGCTGCATTCCTTTTCAGTGAAGGACAACTAAAAATTAGATACTCCTCTGGAAACCACCAAAGGGAGTGGCATCTGGGATGATGCCCATGTGCAGGGTTTACAGGCCCCCAGCAATGGCCTTGGTGGTTGAGCTGAATGGCTGCTAAATGTTCCAGAGCTTTTTTTCCCACCATGCCATTGCCTGCCCATCTTTCATGCCTATTAGCCAAGGAGGATTCAATGCTCACTTCTCCATACAGTAGCTAATTTGGGGCCACGTCCTGCTCACCTAGCCCCCATTGCTGCCATCAGGTCTGCGGGGTCAGATGAGGGTTGCTAGGTGCCCAGTTTTCAACCAAAAAGTCCAGTTGAAAATGGAACCTGGCAGTCTCCAGTCAGAAGTACTGACCAGACACCAAAGGTTCGGTGGTGGAAGGAGGCACCAGGTCATCAACACATGCTAGGCCCTGCTCAGCCAGGGCCACCTCCTACCTGCATCTCACAGACAAGCAGGCTCTCGAGTCAGGCTGCAGCTCCCAGCCCAGCCCTGGAGCAGAGGGAGGACGAGGAAGGGGAGAGAAGCAAGCAACAAGGGGGAAGAGGGGAAAGGGAGCAAGGAGTAGGGGCAGGGCCTCAAATGAAGAGGTGGAGCAGGGGTGGGACCTCGGGGGAAGAGGCAGGGCAGGGGGGACCCTTTTTCAGAATTGGAAAGTTATCAACCCTAGGTCAGACCCTTGTGTCTGCACAGAGCTTCACTGAGTCCTGTGGGATCACACACAGGCACGAGGATCCGTCCGCATGTATCTGGTCAGGGCTCTTTTCCCCAGAGAAGTTAATGGGGGAATGCTCGCATAAGGTGAGCAGACTTGGCTCACAATTCTCTTCACTGAAGTACAGCGTAGGCTAGATTGCAGCATCTACGCCACAGCCCTGTGCAGAGGGGGAGCTACCTGATCTCAGGACAAGCTGCGGGGAGGATAGGGCTCAAGCAACAGCGCTTTCTGTAGGGCTTCTTTGTGTGCACAAGTGGAGCACAAGCCGAGGTCTCCAGGTGTGCCAGCTCCAAGGGCTGGTGCGGAGGCTAGGCCGGAATCCTGCCTCCTCCCTCTGGTGTCTTGCTCCTCCAAGAGAGAATCAGGGCGAACAGTCCCTGCTCTTGTGGGAGGCTGGTGCCAAGCAGCACAAGGGGGTGAGGTTTTTTGTGTGGGTCCCTCATCTGTCCCAGTCTGGCCTTGTGTGTAGCATGAAACGTGCCTTTCAAAGTTCTCATGGGCCACTATGTAGGGGAGGAGGAGAATGTGGGCCGGAAAGCAAAAAGCACAGACTGTCAAGTCCTTCTGCCTAAAAATATAGGGAATTTGCTCCTTAATTACCACCTCACAGTGCACGTTGTTTAAATCAATCCTTCCAGGCCCGAGAGAACAAATGCAGCATTTATTCTAGCTTCTGTAAACAAGCCAAAACAAATGTAGTGCAAAGAAGCTAGAAGGGCCGATTTATTATTTAATTATTCAGAAATGAAAAAGGGAGTTTAATTTTTTTTTTAAGTTGTAATAATGCCCAAGGTCCCTACTACAGTTGACCCCTTTCAAAGTTCAGCCGGAAGGATTTGCCCACATGATTTTAAGTCAGCTATCTAGAATCTTTTTTAAAAGGGTCTCCCTCTCCAATGGGGGCAAGATGGAAGGTGGTGAAATATTTCACAGAAAGAACGCTTCATGCACAGTGTAATGCTGACTGGGAGTTCCTGCTCCGTTAAACAAAATTAAAACCCTCAGAGCAAATTCTGCTCTTAGTTAGACTGGTACAAACCCGAATGGAGTCAATGCGGCTGCATCAGCATAACTGAGAGCAGAGACTGGCGTCATATATGGACTGACAAAACCATAAAACTACCTCCTACTTAGAAACTCCTCTTTATGATTATCTTGTGATTATTCAAATGTACTAAACGTACCACAAAGCCAATGATTTTTAATGTATGATGGTATCAAGTTACTGAACTGTTCATGAGTTCAGTTTCCTACCAGGATTTAAGGAAAGTGTTTTTTCCAAGCTGTGAATGCACATAGCTGAACAAACTGGCCCAGATTTACTCCTGCAATGAGATCTGGTTGGCCAGTTGTTATTTCCTGATTCTTTACCCTGATCTTTACCCCAACCCCACTTGGGAAAACTTGAGTATAATGTTCAGAAGTGCTGAGTGCCTGCTGTTGACTTCAAATGGAACTGCAGGTACTAATGATGTCTTAAAATCAAGCCCAAGATGTCTGAAACGGGGTATTTGGAAAGAAAAGCTTGGCATGCCCAAATCATCAACCATTATTGAAAATTTGGTCCGATAATTTAATATTTGCTCAACACTAGCTTGTTCCCAAAAGAATCTTGATACTCTGATGTGCATGAAGATTTAGTCAAAGTGAATATTATTATCAAGCCACGTTAGGTATTTCCCAGGTATGTATCACTATGGTAAATAAAACCCAAACAACATCACAACTTAGCACTCGCACAGCACTTTACGAACTGTAACTAATTGATCTTCATAACACCTTTATAAGCAGGGGAGGGGGCAAATGTTATCAACCCAGTTTTACAGATGGGAAAACTGAGGCTAGAGACGTGACGTGCCTTGCCCAAGGTCATGTAGCACAGCCAGAATCAGAAGTCAGATCTCCTGACTCCAAGTCAGACCCTCTGTGACCATGATAATGGGAGTGGCATTGGAACTTGAATAGAACAGGGAAAAGTCCCATGCTCAGTCCACTATACCACATGGCTCATTGTGGTCCCTGCAGAAATGATGTTCATCTGTCCACATTCACGTCACCAAATCCTAGTGGGGAAGGCCGGGTGACCTCTTTAAATCCCAGTAGAGCAGAGATCATGAATAAGGCAGTTACTGCACTGTCACAACTAGAAAAATCTATCATTCTGTGATAAATACAGTGAATTCCAGACACTACTAGCTGTGATTTCCTTAGTCAGAGGTGGCTTTGTAAGTCTCTCGTTCACATGGGTGAGCACCATTAAAGTCTCCTTGACTTCAGCAGATTTTCACTTGCATAACTGAGAGCAGAATGGGTCGGAGAGATTTTATTTTGTGGAGCAAGGATTCCCATTATAGCACCACATTCTGTAAGCAAGAACTCTCCATGTGAGTAGGTATTAGCTAGGTTTTGGGCCTCTGTAATGAGCAATAAATGCCCCATTGATTCACTCAATTAGCTTATGTCATTATAATGTTTGTTGGGAGGATTTCAAGGCACTTGCTATATATACATATGACATGGGCAAGAGACTAGTATATTACCTAATGCTTTATGGTATCAAATACATACTGAGGGCCTGATCCTGCAGATCTTATTACCATTCAATGGGAGTTTTGTCTCAGGAAGAAAGATCTCTGAAAAAGATCAGGCCCTTTATATATTAAATTACTTAAAGCCCTTGACTGTAAAATGTAAACAAAAGTAGCAATAACATTTGTTTTGCAGGGATGCATCTTTACAAAGGCACATTGGGTCTCAGAAGAATTTTGAATCAAGACAGAAAAATACTAACTCCCAAAAATCAAAGAAAACAAACAAAATAAATGTAAATCTGGATCAAAAAAAGGCCTAACAATAATACACCT